>CM053266.1:64494052-65716676 GCA_028583415.1 Protea cynaroides | reverse complement strand
TTAATGTTTTGTGTGGAGGAACATACAATATGCATGAGGATTTTCCTTCTCTGGGATCCCTCACCCCAACCACTAGGGTTCCAGCAGCCTACTGAGACAAACTATCAATCAGTTGCAGAGTTGCAACTCCTTGTTTGAACAGATCCCAGCGAGGGGACATTTATGTGTTGTTCCCATTTGTTTTTCATCAGTCTCATTTTTCTTTTCCAGTGGTCTACCATCTATATTTCACATTGAGGATCAAGTCTTGTGATCATACACCGTTGAGGATTAGAGGGGATCGGATTGGCCGATCCATGCGGCGTAGCCGAGTCTAAGGGTTGCAAGGGGCCGGTTGATTCTATTCCAAGGCAAAATCATAGAAGACCCAGCCAATTGCAGGCCGGTTCCAGATCTTATTCGGCTGATTCAGGTCAGAATTAGCTGGGGCCCGATCTTATGTTCGGCTCCATTGTTCTAAAACCTTGGATCAGTCAAATATTTTGCCCACGCCCCTTAACTTTGGGTGGCACATCGGTCGAATGGTCCAAGCCAGCACGGTTGGCTAGCCATTTACGACATAGTTGTCAAGGCATGTGCCAAAGGCGAACAAGGCATTGGAGGCTCGGGCGCCTAGGCGATCAAGGCACCCACCTGAGCAACCAAGGTGCCCGAATTTTCCAAGGCATCACACAAGGCTTAGTAGGTCGCGACGACCTTTGACAACTATGTTCTGTCGTGCGATTTATGTGGCTTTTTCCCACGTTAATGGACCTAAGATCTATCAGATATCTTCTATGTTCCTATCTTTTATGTCTTTAGTACAATTATAAATCCAGTCGTTTTCTTTGGTGTCCAAGATTGGTTTCTTCTCCATTGCTCCTGTGTTAGGGCATCTCAAGTTCAAGGAAATTACTTGCAGATTCATCATCTGATATAACTCCATTTCTTCTCCAGTGATACCTGTTTCAGCACCAAACAGTGGACAAACTGGAAACCCAAAGGCTGTTGTGTCTAAGCCTTCAAAAGTTCAAGCAGTTTTTGAATTACCATTAAACAGATGTGGCAGATACCACTAGTTGCATCTTTTTTTCTATCTTATCTATATCCCCAGAAGACCAAAATTTAAGCTCCATATTTGAAATATCTCAGTTTTGCACCTGCAAAATCAAGTTGAAAAGGGGAAAAATTCCAAATTCCTATCAAACCTTACTTGCATTTCTATTAATAAAGGAGCTTTATTGGGATCAAGTGGTAAACCCAGTCAGTCACTATTTGGATTATTTCTTGCTATTGATGTTATTCCTATAGACATTTTCACTCATTATAGAGCCAGAAGCAGAGATATTTTCTTCTTTTTCTCTTTTTCCCCTAGTAAGCGTAGGCCTTCATAGGCACTTCCTATGACTGTAAGAGTAATTATCACTTTTCATTCCTTTCGAGGTCTACTTCCAGAGGATTGTTTATCATCTCTTTAAATTGTGGGGCTGGCTCCCCCTTGCAGAGTCAGTGTCACTGAAAACTCTTGATGGTTTCTTGATAGAGGACAGCCTAGGGTAATAGGTTTCCTACATTTGCAGCTAAGATAGGTAACAAGTTACCTAATGGCTAGCTAGTTAGGATATATGGCAGCAGCATACTTGACATGCAATTGGATTTTAGAGCTGAATTTAATAACTAATGAACAATTTATTCCTAACATATGAGTACCAACTTTACAATGATCAAGTAGAGTGGAATGGGATTTAGTAATTAAAATACAGCATTTGACAAGGTGTTATGTAAAAAGTTTGAACACTCTTAATATAATAACAGGTTTATGTAATGCTTAGGAAAACCGGTTTCATGTAAATTCAGTACATTTCAATATAAAGAAAATGGGATACCTACTAGAAATGATGCTGAAACATAAGCATTAGTATAAAAAGTTATACACAGTGAAGAACTACTATTAATTACAACAGAAAAACATAACACAATATGATGGAACGTAGGTTGTCTACGATGGCAGGAAAAATAAACAAATAAACAGAACCTGCAACTGATGATTTACAGTTCACAATTGACAGGTATATGCGTGATGCAGAACCTCTAGGAAAGGAAAATTACAGCAGGAAAAATAAAGGTTATGTGTAAACAATAATTTAAATAAAAGAAAGCAACACAGTAATTTGATGGTGGAAAAATAAAAGGGGGAAGGGGAAAATTCTTGCATAGGATTTACAAAATTGGAAAGAGACAGTATTAGGTTTCAGAAATTGAGGAAGAGAGGGGGCAAGGATCGTAATTTCAGTTTCGTGCTTGGTTTTGGCCAGGCCAGAAACCGGAAATTTTGGTTGTTCGGCTGAAATTTCGTCGAAACCAGAAAAAAAAAAAAAAAAAAAGGTTCCGGATCTGGTTTAGGTGGCCAAAAACATGCTTTTGAGTTCAATTTTTCTGTAATGCAGTTTTTTACCTCTGTAACATATCTACTGAATCATTTGCACGAAACCAACATCATAATTGGTAATTCTATGTCAACAGATTCGACACTATAATGATCATTGTTTGATCACCTTGTTAAGTTCACAAAACTCATTTTCCTTGGCAACATACAAGTGAGAGGTTCCTCAAATCCTCAGCATTGCTTCTTCTTTTGGGTGAATAAAAGAAATGTTAAAAAGCACTAAAACATCAGTAATGTTTTTCAATCGTGGTGGGGTTGCAGTCTTCCAGATGCTCTGCTGTCCCTTAACCAAATCCTCTCTAAGAGTACACTTTCAAGAAGAGGATTTGCTTAGGGGCAAGATGCTATAGCGTCTGTTTAAAAACTCTATTAGAGGTCAGTGAACATTTTTTCTTGTTTTTTACAGAGAGAATGGGATCATGTAACCCAAAAAAAAAAAAAAAGAAGAAGATATGTTAAAGGATATACTATGTATAGACGGGAGACCTGGAATGAAAGCAAAATAAATTATAATTTATTTTGCCTTCAATGGAATCTATGAAAACCTTAATTACATTTTCTGGACCAAATTAAAAGACCAAAATCTGAAAAGAATACACTTTAATTATATACTTATATTAGTATGACAAATCTTTGCCTCAATTGCTTACACTGAAATCTTGTGTATCAATCTAAGCCCTAAGACTGAGAGGAAGAAACCCAACACCAAAACGAACTTGAGGGTTGCTATGGTTTGTTTCTGGTTTGTTACAGACAAAGAAAACCAACTGCAGCAAGACCCAATCTCTTCTGGAACAATGCAGGGATTAACCCAATACCCTGTGAAGAACCACAACAAGAGCAATTTTCTACTGGAACCAAAGAAAACAAACCACAACACCCAAACAATCTTTTCTCTATGATTTGTCTAACAATAAGTCTTAAACCTCCAAAATTAATCCTACAAAACTGATGATAAAACTCAATTTCCTGTAATGCAATACTCCAGACACCAAAAACTAGTCCAATACCCTGCGAAGAACATCTAGATGCTCCTACATAAATATCACATGATAAAGAAAACTTGTCATTTAAACTGTTGAAGAACAACCATTGCAGCAACCAATGTAAGCAAAATCAGAAACTTATTTCTTTTTTCTCAAAGAATTGTTGTGAAAACAAAAACGCTTACTATCTCTTGATTCTCAAAATCGAATTTTTTGTTCTTTGCAAAAAAAAAAAAAAAAAATAAAGCGAACCATTGAAGTTTCTGTAACAGTGTGAGAATGATTCATGCTTGTCAAAAAAAAATTACACTAACCTTGAAGCTTGAAGAAACTCTACTTCAAACTTTAAAATCTTCAAAGAGATGTCGTAAATCCTGTAATGGGATTGAATGGTGCTTACAATGGAGGGAATAGAAGAAAAACAAGCAGAACAAAGGAAGAATGAAAGAAACTAACCTGTTTCGGCACTTTCAGACAAGAAGGAGACGATTTCGACTGGTTTCGTTAAGAAAGGACGCCTGTAAATAACCCAAACCCTAATTGATTCGATTTTGGTTCAAACCGGTTTCGGTCAAAACCAAATTTCGGACCAATTTGGGTAATTCCTGTACCAACAGGCCATATTGTTTCGGATTTCATAAAAAATGAAATATTTAGGCCGAAATTCTGAACTATGGGGGAACAGCCAAGTGAGAAGCTTCATTTCATTCATTCATTTACATTATTACATTCTACAGAAGAAGATTGCCTATAAAGGCTAAAAGGTAAACTGAATGTGGGTTTCGGAACTGCCCTAGGCAGTTACAGAAATTTAAAAAAAAAAAAAAAAACCTGAACAGAGGAGGGAACTGTTCACATCAACAGTGAAACGGAGGGGGGTTGTTAGTGTTTACATTACCTAACTGAAACTGAAAATAAAAATAACAGAAACTGAAATAACTGTCATAACAGAAAACAAAAAGAAAAAAAAAAAGAAGAAGCAAGATAAACTAAAAATAAAACTGCTGCTCTGCTTCTAGCTGAAAACTGCTGAGATGTCCTCGTTATTTTCACATTAGATTGGCCGTTGATAACCTGAACCATAACATAGTCATTTCTTTGCGAATCATATTCTTAATTTCTGGATTGTAGAAGTGTAAAATATATCCAGATGATTACACCTAGACCAGATATGATTTCTGTATATATGTTTATCTGATTGTTTCCGACATGCACTGTTGTTTCAGAGTCCCAAGAAGGTCAATTTGGGGGCAACACATGGTTCGTAGCATGCGTGTTGAAGATGCATTGTTGCAATTGCAAGTGACAGTGAAGCGTGCCGCAGACTGTCTATCAGGTACAATGATTACTCACATTGTTGTTACCACCCTGAACGTCGGACTACATGCTAATGACTTGTCCTTCTTCCCTTAGCTTCCCCCCCCGCCCGCTGGAGAGAAATACTCAAGCTTTGTTCTGGTGTAGCATATACAATGTATTTCGCATTCATAATGCAGACTATCTTCACTGAGATTTTATTTTTGTTTCATTTTTGATATTTTGGTTCTTGTGCTATTCTGCAAGCTTATTCTCCCTAGTAGAACTAGCAGCAGACGGATTCCTTTCAGGCTTTACTATCATTTCTGGAATGTAAATGCAAGATTACTAATATAATTCAAAAAAAAAAAAAAAAAAAAGAAGAAGAAGAAGAAGAAGAAGAAGAAGAAGAAGAAAAGAAAAGAAAAGAAAAAGAAAATCGGATAGCTTCATTTCCTGTAGGATTGAATCACACTACAATTGCCTTGATTCCCAGGATGGATTTGCCCGCCTTTGTGCTGGACTACAAACAAATAAGTCCATACAATGTCATCTATAAAATTTATTGGGAAACTAGCAACGAATAGGGTAGAGGCTCTTCTTAGAAAAATATACTTTGCATGACTGACTGTAGATTGATCCTTTACTGGGGAATCTGCACTACTATCTTGAACAAAGAATATCATTCCTTACTGGGGGTCTCAAATGAAACATCCGTTGCTCTTTTCATTTGAAGCATCTTGCCTTTGTCTGTCATCAATATATGCATGCATGATGGAAATGTGCATCTTTGTTTTTCTGGTTATCTGGTGTAGTGACATTTTCTCTCATCATTGTTACCACCAGAACGTCAGACTACATATGCTAATGACTCATCATTGTTACCACCAGAACGCCAGACTACATGCTAATGACTCATCATCTTCCCGTAGCCCCACCCCCAGCGTTCGGCTGGGGGCAAGAGGGATACTCAAGCTTGTTCTCGTGGTAGCATATGTATTTCACATTCATGATGCAAAATTATTTTCATGAGAGAATTTTTTTATTTTTTTTATTTTGTGCTGTTCAACAAGCTTCCTTATTCTCCCTAGTAGCACTTCTATAACATTACTTTTATGGTGTAGGTTATTCACTCAGCCCGTGGCAAATACAACCCATAATCATGGGTTGGATCCAGATCGGCTTCTCATTGGTAGCTATTAACTGACTGATCCAAACATTTTCCCATCGATATGACACCACAAGACTGATTCTTGTGCATCTTCTTGCAAGGGAGGCATTTGTTGGGAAGGGATTCTTTAAAAAGAGTGTCATACCATTCAAAAGGGAGATCTGGAATTAAAGTCAGACCAGAGTGTAGGTTGACAGTGGTAGTGAGGGAGATGACCCCTGGAAGAAGAGGCTGAAAAGCTAGACTGAGGGTCAGCAACTCCGCAAACTTTCAAAGAAAGAGAAAGAGCGGCTTGTCCCACATAAACTTATTGAGACCACTCCAATATGGGACCGCAAAAGCAAAGCTAATAATTCACGTGTTATGGCTTGGAGCAGGGCTACCTTTCCCTTTTGAGTTTATTCCAAGCCGGAAAGAATGTTTTCACTCATTTCAGAATTGGCTGCATCTCAGGTTCAAATACTATGAGATATATCCAGGGTTTCTCCCCTTTTCACCTTTTCCTTTGGAACAGAACTTATGCTGTGGTTCAAACTAAAATACCAGCTGATGCCAAACTGAGTGGCATCTGCAAGCTTCACATATGCAGCTAGAAACATTTTTGACAGTTGTAATTTTGCCTTCAAATTTTTTTATGTGCTGTTAGTTTTGTTTTCCTTGTAAGAATCAAGTACCATAGTATCACTCAGTGATGAGAATCAGAGGTACTTGAACAAGTACTAAAACATTGGGATAAAACCAAGGTCAAACAATGACTTGCTGTTCTTTTTGAGCCATTTTCTTTTTTCAAAATTGAACCTGGTCCAGTTTTGGTTTACCCCGATCTTGGTGGTCAATTTGACTCATTTATTTTCTTTATTTTTTTGGGGAAAATGTTTCTAGTGTGGGGAATTATTCTAGTAACAGTAATATCATTTTTAGGCAGAAATTTTCACTTGCTAGAATAATCCTCATAAATTCTCAACTTATTTTTAAGTATTTTTTTTTGTGAATTCTTGAGTCAAGTGTATTACAGTCTTAGTCATAGTTATTTAATTCAGATTTGGGAATTATTAGGGAAGAAGAATATATCATAATGATTCGTTTTGGTAATTTAAGAATTTGGTAAAAAATGTAGTAAGAAATAGTGGACTTAATATAAAATTAAAATTCAGATCGGTTTAGGAATATTATTCTTTTGTCTAAAAAAAATTTGGACAAAAAATTCAGATGTTTATTTTTAATATTCGGTGCTCTTATTTCACAATATCAGTTGATTATTACATTTGCATAATATATGTGACATTAGAATTATGTCTAATTTATAAATAACAATATAATACATAATAGATGTTTATGTGTTTATAAAGGTGGAATTGTTTGATTTCATTAATGTGGATCATTAGATTTTATCATGATGACAATACTAATTTAGTGGAGTTGATATTTATAAAATAAAATATGTTCATAAATTCATACAATCATTCTCACAAAATCAATTTTATTTTCATCTTCGTTAATTACTTTCTCATGGTTTGTATTATAATATTATTTTAGACTCATATTTAATTTCAATTGAAAAAGCATACTAAAATAATGATTTGCTTTATATTATAGTATGATTTTTATATTCATATTTAATTCCACATTATCTAAGGGTGTCAAAAATGGGCCGGACGTGCAAGACCGAGCCGGCCCGATACTCCGAACCCAGCCGGACCGAACCTTAATGGACAGTTGGCCGGCTTAAGCCGACACCGTTTCAGCCCAAACGAAACCAGACGGACCAACCCGTTAAGAAGCCCGAACTAGCCCGAATCAATAATACCTAACCCGAACACCGATAAGGTCCATTCGGGCCCAGTTTCTTTTAATAGTTTTAAATTTTGAGGGATTATATTACACTGTTATAGTTCACTTCTTGATCCCAAATATTATATGAATCTATAGTTGAAAAAGTATGTTAATTGTTACAATTATTGAATTACATGCATATAGAAGAATGATGCTAATTTTATAGATAGAAATAATAAAATAGGCTATATATCTTACATATAAAATAGGTCCGATAAGCTTGATAAGCCATGTCGGACCGAACCAACCCGAAATCACCTCAATAGCCCAACCCGATAACAAACCGACACCGGACCAACCCGAGTAGTTATTGTGTCCAGGCAGGCCAACCCAACCCGAACTCTTAATGGACATGTTTTGGGCTGGGCTTATAAACCCGACACCGATTCGGCCCGGACCGAAACCGGCCCGGACCGGCCCGTTGACACCCTTAACATTATCACAAGAAATTAATGATTTGCTTTGTATTATGATTTGATTTTCATGTTCATATTTAATCTCACATAGAAAAAGAAAATGAAACTAATAATCTGCTTTGTATTATAGCATGATTTTTAGACTCATAATTAGTTCTAGATCGAAATATACACAAATAATTAAAGCATTAAGTTCTTTTTTTTATTTTTTCACAAAACTTTGTTTGAGAATGATAATTAAGGCCTAAGTCCTCCATTAGAATAATATTAATGGTTTTTTTTTAAGCATTCAAATTATTCGGTATAATTCGGATTTGGAAGAATTATTCGCGATATTTATCTCTAGACAAAAAATGTGAGAATTTTTCTGAATCATTGAATATAATTTGAATTTGGAAAAATTATTCGTTTTATTCGATTTAGAAGAATTAAATAACTATGGTCTTAGTTACAATAAAATTTCTTCGATTGCCTACAATGGGAGGATCTATTCGTGGCTTGTAAGCTTGTTTTGATTTTCATTGTCAGTCTAGGTTGGATTTCTATTGGCTGATACTCATTCCTATAGCGATTATGAATATCAAAGTTTGTGTGATTCAGAATAAATGCCGATTGATTCAGTAACACCCTTGTTGAGATGCTGAGTAAGGTTGGTGGGATTCCAATCAGAGTTCCTGAGTAAGAGACATGGATCATATCTTTTTTTTCCCCCTCTATTCTGCTTCTTCATTATTATTCATCATTCAGATCATGTCAGTTTCTGAAACTTTTTCTATTCCACGTGCATCCCATATTAGTCGACAAAGGGGTGTCGGTTCGGATGGAGGGCTCAAATTGATCCGAGCCCCAGGTGTCGGCCATCCAATGGGATTACCGCCTCTCTTCCCGAATCTCTAGGAGGAGAGGATATGGATCCCCCATATTCTGTTGTATATGAATTTTTTCTATTATTTTAAACCTGAAATTTCAAATCTGACTCCAGTAGTGGCAATCCCTCAATCCCACCCAACCCTTTAAGTTAATCCCTGGTTTCAAAAGTGAATTGCCACTGATTTTTTTTATCAGTGTCCTATTTCAAATATGCTTTCAGAAACGTATAGAAATCGTCTCCCGCCTGAGTTTGGGCGGGAGACTAGGCGGCCCGGATGGATGGCCGCCACCTGACTCTTGGGTGGATCCGAGTCCTCCATCCAAGTCGACACCTTTGTCGGTTCAGCTTGTCAGCTCAGGTGTCGGCTCGAATGGAGGGCTCAGATCCACCCGAGAGCCATGTGGCGGCCATCCATCCGGGCCGCCAAGTCTCCTGCCCAAACTCAGGCGGGAGAGGATGTGGATCCTTCAGAAACTCAGTTTTCTGTTTTCGAGTTCTAAAATGATCATTAATATCATTAGTCTGAGTTTACTTGCCAGAAAAATTGAGATCATAGGTGATCTTTGCCAATCAACCATGCAGTTTAAGAGCAATTTTTGGATTCAAGAACTTCAACCATGGAGACCCCAACCATCTAACAGAATCCAGCATTTCAATCTTATAAACCATTAACCACCCACCAAATACATCCAACAAATCAATTAATCATTAGAAACTTTATCAGGATAGAACCACAGCCATTGAGAAACTCTCAGTGATTCAGATGAAATTCATGCCCTTGAAGTTCGACTCGACTTCTGCCTCTCATCTACTGTCGTGCCGTCTTCTCTCGATCTGTCTTACCATGGCTGAGCAAGCAAGGCTAGGGTTCCACATCCTTAGACTGAACATAATGTTGAATAGTTTCAATGGATCAACAAAATGGAAAAGATTGATATTTGGATTTGATAAAATGAAAAGATTGATATTTCAACCAGCTAGAGCTGAAGAGACCCTATATGTAGTTTACTTTTCATGGGTGGTGGGCAAATTCAGTTGAAGCATTTGTGGTAATCGTACATATATTACCAGATCTGGCATCTTTTGAGGAGAGTCAGAAACATCATTTTATTGGTTCAATCAAACCAACCATAAATTATTTTAATGAATAATATTAACATTGCTATTTAATAATTCTATTTCATGCTCCAAATTTTGATCGCTCAATCAATCTTTAGTACTTTATTAAGAGAACCAATCCAAGACTGCATTTGATAACAATTCTGCTATCAAAAAAAATATTTTTTCATATTTCATAATTCTACTCACAAAGTGTAACTACAAGGAGTAAATTGGTGTTTGATAACCTGGTATAAAGTGTTTCCTGAACAAAAAATTCATCATTGATTTGGATGGTTGCAACGGTATGCCAGAAGCGACGGTTGCAGCGATGAACAACAGCGGTGACAATGACAACGATCGGAGGCGGTGAATGGTTGCAATGACGAATGGTGGTGTCAAATGGTTACAGCGACGATTCCTCGAGTCATATTTTTGCTCTATCAAAAGTGTTTGTGAACATGAAAACCAATTTATTTTTTTGCTATATCAAAAGTGTTAACTGAGTACTTTTTTAATTGGAACGGCTCTCTGTGAGCAAAAGAAATGACTAACGTGCCAAATGATATTCCACTTACAATCTACTCTTGTAGAGCAAGAAATCAATGAAAATGCTTCCGAAGAGTTTTACCAAGCACACCTAACACTCTCCAAAAGTGATTTAATTGATTTCTTGCTCATTGGGAGCAGATATTAACAGAGTTACATTGCACGCTGCTTTATTTTTTATTTTTTATTTTTATTTTTTTTTGAGCTCAGAGAGCAGCTCCTGTTCAGAAAGTGCTCAGTGAGAACTTTTGACAAAGCAATTAAAAAAAAAAATTCATGTTTACTAACACTTTTGACAAAGCAAAAACATGAGTCGATTCTTGTTACTGTTTGCCACCACCACCCACTGTTCACCACCATCAATCATTGTTCGTTCACTATCATCTGTAGTTCACCGTTCACCAGTGCAACTTTCCAAATCACCCGCCTATGATCAACAATGGAAACATTTTTCACCAAATTACCAAACACGAATCTACTCCTTGTAATTACTTTTTGTTAACAGAATCATGTAAAAAAATACTTTTATGGGTCAGAAAATACTTTAACCAAACGCCATCAATGCGTTCCACCAAAATACACACACAAGATAAAAAAAAAAAGAAAAAAAAAGAAAAGAAAGCCAACTCCAACTCATCCATAGTGGGCCAGGCCGAGTTACATCCAAGATGTATAAAACCTTGGAGCTCCGCCCAAACTCACCTCAACCCCACGGCTCTGCCCCAGTAGCATGTTTCATAGGACGGGCCATGTCCAGGTTAAGCAATGAATTAAATGGGTTGGTTCTGGCATTGGCTAAACTCCACCCGGTTGCATATTTCATAGGGCAGTCCAGGTCCAGGTTGAGCAATGTTTTAAATGGATCTGGTATTGGTCAAACTCCGCCCCGCCAAGCCCCCCCCCTAGCCATCCCTGTTTCATTGCAAAACCAATATTTTCCATACAGAAAGATTGCATTCTCAGATTTGCGGCAATAAAAATACTAGTTTGGAACTTGACAATTCCAGCTGTGAGAGAGAGAGAGAGAGAGATACATTAAACTGGTTATCCTGGACCCAGGCCCTCTGCTTTGTTGATCTTTACCATGATTAGTTGAATGCACCAAACTTGACTAAGGCAGATTATGGCGAACCACCAAGATCAATTGACTGTTTCTGTCCAAATGAGAAAATAAGAGGGATTACAAAAGACTTCAATGAAAAACAAGAGGAAGGTGGAAGGGGTGCGAAAAGGGGGAAGGTCACACTTGAAAAAGACTAACAGCCACATAATCTTGAAGAGAATGAAAAAGGCCATGAAAGAAAAATGACAAGTTTTATACTGATTCAGAATTTAATTCCCAAATTATACACTAGTTTAGAAAATTCAGTACCTCATCATCCCAACTGGTAAACTGCAACAAAAGGCATCAAGACACTCCCCATCCACAGTTTTCCATCCTTTTCCTCAACTTCACTAATTGCTTTCACCACCTTCCCTTGACTGTCCTCCAATATCTGCACAAGTTTCCCCTCAGGGCTGTATTTCACCAACACCGCATGGGGCCTACCTCCAATGTGCGCCAAATACTGATACTTGACTGTAACAGGGAGCTTGAGCAAGAATTTCCGGAGTTTAGGGTAAAGGCCTGATATATGGTTGAACAAAGAACGACGGCAGTGAATTGCTACCCAGAATTCACCATGCTGATTGGTTCGCACATTGTCTGGGAATCCAGGCAAGATTGCAAATACTTCTGATGTCCCTGCTTTCTCGCCTTTTAGCCAGTATCTCATTAACCTAAGTCAGCAGAAATAATAGATGACATGGATAGGGGTTTTGCAGTCAAATTGAAGAGCACCTTAAAACAATCTCACATCAGAAGGAAAGGAAAGAACTCTATAGGATTCTCTTAGGAAAGAGGCCTCAACTGTGAAGGTGTCCTATTTTCAGGAGTTTGCAACCTACCAATTCATGACTATTAATCTGTGCATCAATTTGTTCATGCAACCTAAGAACTCCCAACCCCCCAAGAAAAAGCAAGAAGAAAACCCAATGGATCAAAAGACCATCATTGGTTTATCATATTATTTTGGAACCAGGAGATAATTTGAAGAAATTACCAGTGACCTTAAAAAAAGCAAACATTTTTAAAGAAGGAAAAATTACCTGCCTGGGGAGCTTTCAGAAAAGATGAAGAAAGACCCATCCTTGCTCAAAGACAAACCATTTGGAAATTGGAGGTTCCGAACAAGGACGGTGGTTTCCTTCGTAATTGGATCATACTTCAAAACCCTTCCACTGTCCTCTGCAGAGAAAACCAGCTGGATGAAATTCCTACAATAAGCTAGTGTGTCAGAACAGTGGGAAGGAATGAAAATGATCTAACAGAAACTTAAGTTCAGATTTAGTAACTTTGGCCTGGACAAAAAGCTCACAGCTAACAGAACATCCTTTAAGAACCAATATACATGAAGCAAAGCAACACAGAACACCTATTTAACTCTCTGTAACATGTAGTCTTATCATAGGAACCACCAAAGGCTAATCAATATATAGTAATTAGTCAGCACAATGGAGGAAATTTTAGATAACCCCATCAAACAGACATACAGATCATAGTAAGTACATATGATATACATACACTATCCAGAAGAATACAACCTCCAGCCCGTCATTCAATGGTTTCAAGCAACCTACCAAATTGCTTCAGGGCCTGACAGAAAATTGAAGTTGGAGAACTAGATGTTCAGGCACCCCTCAAGCAGCTGATGCCCAAAAATCAAAAGGATGGACTAAAGGAATTCCAGTGTATTAAATTGCAGCATATAAGCCAGGAATCCCACAAGTCAACATAAAAATCAAATACATTATTCACTATGAGCACCAGAAGAAACAAATGAAGGATTTATAATCAAAGAGAAAAGGGAAAAAGGCTTTTCTTTTATTATTTTATAACATGACTTTGAGAATCCTACCAAGAATTACCTTCTCAAATCCCAATCAGCCATAAATACTGAAAATGCTATTACTTTTGAATCTATCAGAAATGCAATATAATTCCAGTTAGGAACTAAAATATAATATCCAACAAAACTTAAGCTAAAACCTAGACTTGATTTAAAAATGTTATCAAAAATTTGGGAGTTGAAGCTCAAATCATGTTCCAATTATACACATACATTGAACAGTTATTGAAGAAGCTTTATAACATTACCAAATGAAGATCATTATGACAAACAGTCAAAAAGAATATATATGGCCAATAAAAGCAATGGATGGTGATCAAGAGGACGTTTCTCAGACTATTCTAATACAAACACATTTCTGTATTGTTAACAAATTATACCGAATGGCCCCATATAGTAAAGCTCATTCACTTAACTTAAAGTCTAAATAATGTCTAAGTTAAATTTTAAATTAATGGGCCTGACTAAGGCCCATTATTGATTCTGGCCACACTGAACAGGCGTAATCCTCCTTTTGGATTAGTGCCTATGTGGTCCCCTTATCCCTTCTCTTTCTAATCACTTGTAACTTGAATTCTCTCTTGTAGAGTCCAAAATCTAACTGCTAGGTCCCTTTTGCATCTATAAATATAAGGCTTCAAGTATAGGAGAGTAAACAATTTGATCCAGCCCTTCCTTAGCTAAGATCTCACCCTTTTTCTTCAATCCTGGATCTCCCTTCTCTTCTGGTTCTAGAAGTTCTTTATTTATTTTTCTGTTTCATGTATAATAGCTCATACACATGTATATTAAAAGAGTTTGGATTTGGTAACTAGTGCCCAAATAAAGCCAAAATTACCTGACTCATTTTTTAAGTTTTTGAGCTATGATTTGATAAACTAGTTATGCAGAGTGTCGGAGAATTCCATTATCTCATAAAACTCCAATATTCATTCCAGATTCTGAGCTCCATTAGGATTTGTAATTCAGTAGGTTGCTTATCAACAACCTATGAGGCCAAAAAGATCCTAATCAGGACTGAAATGAGACCTTCAGGGGTGTCCATTTCTGCTCCCTACAATGTCTCCCGAACCGGACCGATTGGTTAAATCCCGCATTGACACGCACCGTTTACTAAACATGCCGGGCTTAAACCAGGACTGATTATTAATCGGTCATTCACGGTGCAAGGATGCAGCCCGACGGTCGCCCAACCACACTGACCGATTATGGACCGAACCCGACACCGATCGATTAAATGACTATTAGCCGCTAAAGGTTAAATCCCTAAAGTCCTTATCTCTCATTTCTCCTTCTCATTCTCCCTCTCATTTAGGACCCCCATTTTTTATGTCACTAAGGCTAAGACACATCATTGAAGTACGGAAGGACCCCCATTTTTTTATTTCCAATAACGCATAATGATAGACCCTATAGTTTTGGTAGACCAGCATGCTCCATTGATAATTCTACTGCAATTTGTTCAAGTTGGTTGTCTTACTCCCACCTAAGGAATATGATTGAAAATAACAATTTCGTAATTGATGATACAGAGGTAGTTAAGAGGGATGTTCTCACAAACCCTTAATTGAGAAATAACTATTTATCAAAAAAAAAAAAAAAAATGAGACGATTAGCATAAGATCGAATAGCATAACCTATTATGGACTAGTTGGTTTGCATCATTGAAGCCCGTTAATAGGCCGATTAGACCAATTAACATAGGACTGATTACAAACCGAGACCAACCAAACCGAATATAAACATGTCATGTCTTGCAAATGAGGACCGATTAGTTAAACATGACGGTCACGGTACAAGGTATTCTATTGCTGATGACCAATTAGGCCTGACCCAGACCGACTCTGCCTTCAGTGTTCCTTATAAACCAAAAACAGAAACTGTGCAATTTTGTTGAAGTCCAGCAAGGGAAAAAACCACATTGAGGGTTTCATGCATGGTCAATGTAGCAAGAATTCAAACGTTAGCGAATTGACAATAGGATTCATTTGGGAAACAACATACCTCCTCTGGTATTTGGTGCTACTATCTGTAAAATAAACATTTCCTTCATCATCAATGTCCAAGTCATTTGTGAATCTTAAAGGCACCCCTTCTGCCTCTGTTGCAAGTGGTGTTGCCAACCCACCTTCTGGCCCCACTTTCAGCAACCCAAAATATGCATCAGCAATATACAGTTCCCCTGTTTTTTTGTAAAACCGAAGCCCCAAAGGCCTGCCACAGATGTGCTCGTTCTTCAAGTAACTCAAAGGTGATGGCTTTGTGCTACAAAGTTCTGATCTACACACGGACAGCAGATAGGAAAGCACATTTAGAAAGTGATAACTATCAAGGAACAAGGGTTAGTAAACATCAACTATTAAAGAATCTTACGAAGCTGGGTGATCCAAGATGCATCAAGCACACCAGTACATCTGAAACTGAGAATGACATGATTAAACCTTCCATCCTCCTTCCATCCCTCTGCTCGACTTGGACTGTTGTTAAGTCAGGAGCCAAACTAAACCAAGCCAGATATAAAATTGGCATTTTTTCCATTCAATTCCCAGGATATGGATGTCTAATTTCTAAAAACAATCCAATGGGAGGACCAAATTCTGGACCCTTTTGTAGGGAGAGAATTGGGTTGAGGAATACCAAGTACCAACAGAGACCAAAATTCCCCCAATAAACTCAAATTTGAAATTGAAAATTTCCAGTTATCAGTTCCTTTCCGGGAACCATAATTTGGAAGTCACCATGTTAGTTTGGAAATAGCCTAAATTAAGTTGGATCAATTTCCAACCAGGTCAAACTCTATGCTATGATGCAAGGGGCAGATCTCATCTTGTACAAGATATGTATGAGAACACATACAGCTTATACATCTGAAGTAGAATAGCTTCAGCCCACGTTCACTTATGTGCATTGATTGGAAACTTTCAAAATCTACCAAAAAATTATCACTAAGATAATGCCGACATAAGAAGATACAAGGAAAATTGTGTGAAGACAAAGTTCCGTTACCATAATCAATCAAAAGCTTCACATCCGTACACAGTTCCACGAATTTGTATAACAAGGCATCAACCCGGATAATTTAGTCCTACATCTTGGATGGAACATGATCTAATAAAATGTACTAAACATT
This sequence comes from Protea cynaroides, assembly GCA_028583415.1. Lineage (NCBI taxonomy): Eukaryota > Viridiplantae > Streptophyta > Magnoliopsida > Proteales > Proteaceae > Protea > Protea cynaroides. The sequence continues at coordinate 65,699,953 of CM053266.1, read as the reverse complement.
CAATCATTCTGACTTCTTGACGGATGGAGAAAATAAAATGCAGCCTCTTAATTCAGTATCAGGTTGGATCATCTATTCTGAAGTAAACTCAAAGTCTGGTCCATAAAGAAGGTGGTCCATTGACTGGGTGGTCTTGATCAATGTGTCATGAGTACATCTAGGAAAAACAAGGGCAGCTATGCAAACTTAAATGGCATCAAGGTTCCAAAGTCATTTTGGTAACCACATACAAAAACCAATTAATAGCCCTCTGGTATGATAATCAACGCATAAAAATGTCAAAGATAGGCAAATACTAACATGCTTTGCAAAGCCAATAGCTTGAATTCCATCAGATTCTATTAAGTACACTTCCAGGACTTCACATCCTATATAGCATACATACGTATTCGTCAACAAAGCAATTGAAAAGGGGGAAGGATAAAAAAAACCAAATTTAGCACGCAATTAAACCTTACAGCATTTAGGAAATCAAAAAACGATTTGCAACGTGAATTAACCTGACCTTTTGCCATATTGTTTATGCTAGGAGTTCAGTTTTACTGAGATTCAGTTTGAAATATCTTCAGCCAAGTTTCAGCAAGAATCTCAGTCGAAGGCATGATCTTCCATGTAAGATAAATTACAACTGACTGAAGAATACAGATCGATTAAACAAGAATACCAAAGCAGAAAATTGAACTCAACTGAATTCAGCTCACCTGTTGGGAGAAGTATAAGCAAAATGGGTCCAAGATTCGCCATTCCAGAAAATAATCCGCCCATCAGCGACTCCAGTGTAAGGCCCACGACCGAGAGGGTCAAAAGCCATGCTTTCGGGACCTTGAACTTGGTTCAGAAACTTAATCTCCGATCTCTGCAATAGATTCTCAGAATCTTTGTCGGTGGGAAATTGGGACCACGGAGGGAAATCCACCCTGTAAGCCTCAAAATCTGGGAAGTCAGAGAGGGCGCTGTGCTTGAAAGGGTCTATTCCACAATAGAGAGCCACAATGAGGAACAACCCGGCTAAGATTCCAGCAGGCGTCATTGCCTGGACTCTGAGATTTCCTGACGAGGTTTCGCTGTGAGGAAGGAAGCTTGAGGGGTTGAGGGTTCAAGGGTTTGTTCATTATACGTGAAGGAAGATGAGTCCGGAGGATAGAATTTAATGATGCTACCGAGGAAGGTTCAGCTGCCATTCTTGAATAGATAAGCTCCTACTCAAAAGGGTAGGTGGAAGACGTGAACCTCCGGTTCGTTAGTGTGTGGCTGTTGAGTGCTGACACTAGCAGGTCATGGGATCGACTCTGCCCTTCAAATTCTGCTTTTAGGTCCCTTATCCCTTACCGTACAATATCGGAGGCAATGTGGACCAATTGAATGCGTGATGAATATCGGGAGGAGTCCAGATTGTCACCGTCTGTACGGACACTGGAGAAAGTGCAGTGGCCGCTGGATGCATGCCACGTGGTTTTTCTCTAATCCAAGAAGACGATCTATGTGAATTTAAAAACAGAATTTGAAAGATGATACATGTAATCATATTCTTGGTATATTCTTGGTTGTTCACTTTTGGTTTTCAAATTAGAAATCCAGAGAGTTTACAAAATCAAAATCAGAAATTGGAAAAAATGGTTTTTGGACGAACGAAGGGAGAGGTTTTGCAGAAGAACGTTGTCGTATCCTCTCTCATCTTCTTCTTCGCTGCTCATATGCTCTGTCATCTTCTTCTTCGGTGCGACAACTTCAGCTTCTGATGTTTGTGCAGACAATTTCTTGGATCCATTTGCTTCTCCCTTTTCCCCCATTTTGGTTTTCTTTTACGGTATGCTTGTTGTTGATAAAGATTGAGTTTTCTATCGAATCACTGTTTCCAGCACAGCTGCTCAACATTCTACACCGGGGGCTCATGCATGGAGAGTGAAGACACGTGTTGGTTCTATTCTATCTTGGTGATGAATGGAGCAGATGAGCCTTTGGAAGTCTTATGCCTGAAGAAGGACCTGCTTGCAAGTTTCTCATCCATTAGACATGGATGTTCATGATGGGGGAGAGAAGTTTCAGTGGGAATATACTCCTCTCCTTGGTGTTGTTGTTTCTGTTCAAACTTCTGTTCGGGTTCCAGCAGAAGCTTGTTCTAAGGTTAATTAAGGAGGCCAAGTGGCCGAAAACCTGGATTTTCATTTGTTAAAATGACCTTGAGAAACAGTGGCGACTGAGAGGGAGGATGGATACATTTCTTCTTGACGATGGAAGTTTATTGTTCCAGTTTACAAATGAGGGTGATATGGGTCTCATTCTGGAAAAGGGGGTTTGGTTGGTGGGAACAAACCTATTTGCCTGAAGCCTTGGAATTGGAATTTACAGCTCAACAAAAATGGAGTTTCCAAGGGGCTGATGTTAGGGTCTTTAGCCACTTCGAGGGTGACCGCCTCCAAGAAGAAGATTGAGAGGAAATTGATTGTATATTCATATCCTTTTCCATGGTTATGCTCTGTTTTTATATAAGATGAGGGGACTCCCTCTCTCTCCAATCACTGCTAACCGCCTAACAAATTCTATCTCTCTCTCCTAACAACCTAAAAGCCTTTATTCTTTATGTCTATCCATGGTCTTCTAGGACACTGGGCCTCCATTTGGTGTGTCCCTCTCCTCACTGCCACATCATCTTTGGGTGCCACATTGCTGCCTTGCTGAACCACGTGTTCTTCCACACTTTCCAATGGATTCATAACATTACCTGCCCCATCGGTGAGAACGTTGTCCTCAAGGTTCAAGTGTGGATACGATCGCTGGATGAGTGAGAGATCGACCCAGTACGACTCCTCCAGAGGCAGGTCTGATGAACCCAACAATCTTGCTGCTGCAATTGTCGACAGCTTAGAATGGCTAAAGGAGTGGGAATGGTCACAGCACCGAGTGCTTGCAGAGGCATCTGATCCGGCAAAAGTGTGGGTGAACACATGCATTTTTTTGAGTTGGAAAAAGTGGTAGACAAGGTGAATTCGAACCGATGGGGGACAATCCAATTTATAGGCGATAGGATGGATACGTACCAGGACACAGAATGGGCCAACAATAAAAAAGAGATGAATGATAAAGCAGCCAAGATTTCCCCAATCGCATCATATGATGATGTTTCATGGTCATTGACAAGCCAAAGTACAATTATTCTCTTTTACAGTGTAATCAAACATCATAAACTTAACATTTTCCTTTGCAGTGCATCTCAAAGTATTTTGGTTTGTATAGGATTTTCTTTGGAAAAAAAATAGGCGTAGCTTTCAAAGTATTAAGGAATTTAGCACCAATATACCATTGTGTTTGCCACATTGAAGATGCCATCGCACCCTAGAGTGCCCTTAACACTGGTTTCATTATCTTCGATCAATAATTTTATAATTCTACCAACTAAATCTGTATAGATAAGGAAATAACAGCAACGTCTATTGTGAAGCAAAGCAAATGAGCCTACATTGCATTAACAAATGATTTTTTACTATTTTTCTGGTTAATTGTCAAATATAGGACACAAATTAGTGGGCACAAGAACCCACTTTCAAATTTCAATTTGTGAACTTCCACGTTAAGCAAAGGAAGATCAACACATCATGATCAGGAAAAAAAAAAAGAGAGGACAAACTACATATTACACCCACCCTTCTTCACCTCCTTTAAACCACTCTCTAATTCTAGAGGAAAACTATGACCATATCTCTTCACATCAGTAAAACCTCTTCCTTGTAATGATTCTAATAAACCACTTACTTTAAAGCATCTACAACCACCTGATATGGAAGCCTTGCGGCAAATCAGCTCGGAGAACTAAGGAAAACCTTCGGTTGCAACGAAGAAGAAGATGAGAGAGGATACGACAATGTTCTTCTGCAAAACCTCTCCCTTCGTTCCTCCAAAAACCGCTCTTTTCGATTTTTGATGTTGATTTTGTAGATCTTCCCTCTATTTTTCTAATTTGAAAACCAAAAGTGAACAACCAAGAATATGATTACTTGTATCATCTTTCAAATTCTATTTCTACATTCACAAAGGATCGTCTCCCTTGGATTGGAGAAAGACCACATGGCGTGCATCTAGCAGCCACTGCACTTTCTCCAGTGTTCGTACACATGGGAGATGATCTGGTGGGGAGGCAATCTGGCAATGTGGATCAGTTGAGGGCATGTGTAAAGTGTGTGTAAATGGCCTTGCATATCTTTACCCAAAAAAAAAAAAATATGACCTTGTATATGAAGAGAAGGTGGAAAATTATAATGTATGAGAGAGATTTACCGGCTATATCTTACCTAAAAAAAAAGATTTACAGGCCATACGAGTATATTAAAATAATAATGCTAACAGGAAAATGGGAGCACAAAAAAGATGGTAAACAGTAATCAATCACTTAGAGAATAAAGAGGGGGATCGAACTTTAAGAAGAGAGATATAAACAAAAGTACACACAGAAAACATGTCTATAGATGTGCAATTTTATATAAGTGTGTTGATAACTTGATATAGTGATATGAGAAAAAGATTCTAGCCAATATCACATGAACCTTAAAATGAATAATTAATGACACTACAAGCTTGGAAGTCAACCAATCTCATGAAAAAAAGTTGACCACTTGAGTGACTAAACAAAGTGAGTGGTCGAACGGAGATCCTCTATAATGACTGCCCAAGTAATAATGAGGATCTCGGCCATTCATAGTGCATCGGCATGTGTCCCAATGAGTTATGAGTGGTCAGAATCCTCACTGCCAGGCGACAGCCAGACAAAGGATCCATAAAACAGGTATCAAAGGTTGTTGATTGTAAAATTGGCCAATCGTAGCTTGTATTGTTTCCTGTGAGACGATCGACTGATAGCCAGAGGTGGTCGATTGACTGTATGAGATGGTCGACCAACTGTGACTGTAGGCATGGTCTGTTAGGGTATGTATGGTAACGTTTCAAAAGCTTAGTTTGGTGTTTTTCTAGAAACAGAAATAGCTAAAGCTCTCTTAGGATCCATTTTTATTTATGTTTTTATTTCAATTTTTTTCTTTTTTAAGTGTTTGGTATCATTTGTGAGAGCTATTTATAACAAATAAAAATGAAAATAGGGCCAAAAACTCTTTTTACTGTTTTCATGTAGTTCTCTTTGTTATAATTTATATTTATAATTATGAGTTATTTGAGACAAATCATTTATGAGAATAAATTATGAGTCATAAACAATAACTATTTAGTACCATTAGACATAAAGAAGTAATACTAGATTATCACAATAATGATAATCACCTTCTAACCTCTATTTGTAGGTTTTAGATCATATTGATTTATTTTAAGGTGAATTATCAACGTAACAAAGTTATGTTATTTATCCGAACATAACAAGAGATGTCAACAAAAATTCTAAAACTTCATAAAAAGATATGATTGGAAATTAATTGATGAGGATAATTTTGGAAAATCATATTCACTGCTGAAATTAAAGTAAAAGTAATTCAAAGCAAAAATATTAAGTAATTTATATTAAAAAGGATAAAATCGTAATTCAGCAAAACCATTGGTCATGATCTCTCACTCTTCCTCGACTTCCTCGATCGGTTTCTAATCCCTTGACTCTCTTCTTCCTTCTACCCTCTCCCCCCAACTCTTGTTCCCTCGTTAATCTCTCATTTCATCGTTCCCTCCACAGTGTATCAGAGTTGTGGGATCTTGCAGCTGATCATGCAGCGGCGCAACACCATGCGATGGTCGAATCATTGGACTGCGACAACTAAAGTAAGAAATCAAAATTTTTCTCTTCGGATTGGTCTAAGTTTGATTCTTCTCTGCAAATTTTAAGGTTTTCTCTCAGAACAAGGAAATTCATATGCCTCTAGTTTGCTCTGTTATTCCCAAAACTAATCCTCCCCTCGTTCCTTTCGTTATCTCACACTTCCCCTTCCTAATCTTCAGGATTCAAATCTTCTCATGCCCCTCATGTTGATATGAGGAAATTCAATGACTGCCATCCACTGTGTGCATATACCAATACATTGGTATGTATGCATAGTAAACTAAAGCTACTAGATTTCCTCATGTCAACATTTGCGGCCAGCATGAGAAAATTTCTACCCCAATCTTCAAATTAAACCACCGTCTCATGGAGTTTGGGGGATATTAGGTCTCGGGCGGGTCGGGTTGCTGAATTTCCGGAATCTGGGCATTGCCCTCTCCAGGAAATCCATTCATTGGATGAGAATCTGGGCCTTGGGAATTCACGATCTTCTCTTGGGTTTCGTAAGTCTCCTGACCTAAACCCGATGAGCCCTGCGGAATCTCTTAACCACGAGCACCCAGCTGTCTGTATTCCTATTTAGTCCCGTTCCTTCCAGCAGCCGTCGAATCTGCCGAAGCCAACCAATTTGAGGTGCTTGCTTTAGTGCCAGACGACTCACCTGCATACCTCCATCAGAGCTCAGCTATTGGTCGAGGACTCTGTTATGGTCCAAAACCCTTCCACAAGTTACCTTCCTCCATTGGTCCACGCTCAACCTGATACACCTCTCTCCCATCAACATTCCTTAGCCCAGTCTCTGCGACATCGTTTAGCTATCCTTAACCCTAGCACTCCCTCTATCAACCCTGTGGTTCTCGCTTCTGATAAGGCTGCAGCATGAAGGACCTGCGGACAACCTTTGGTCGGCAACCCTTCCTTTTGCAGGTCTGTAGGATCTGAAATTTCCCTCCGCTCGAGCTCTCATCCTGTACAGCAAGGCCGAGCCAGTCTCCAAGCTGCTTCGAACCAGTTCCTCTAGCCACGACTATTTCGGTGGATGATGCAACTACTAGTGCGAAGAACCTTGGTATGCCACTTCGAAAATGGTTACTACCATTCTCCATCATCGAACAAGGAATACCAGGAGCTTGCATGGTTGGCTGGCAAGGGCTCAACAAATTAATTTTGCCAACCGATGATTTGTGATTGTGGATAATCAGAGGGTGTGAGTCCCATTCGGTTGGTTTGTGGTTGAGTGTAGTAAAATATGGATTTCAGAATAAGTTTAAGACTATCCTAGTATCATTCAACATGTATCGATCATATTCAAATTTATCACATGCACAAACATATAACATAAATTACTTACAGAATTGAAGAACTATGAACAAAAATAAGGATAGGGCTGAGTCGTGCCATTGGTCACTATCCTTAAGATTAAATTCACCTCTTACGTGCAAAGAGTTCCAGTGAAATAATCTCCAAGATAAAACAACCCATATAGTTTGAAGCTTCTTCCACTTTGGTTGTACTACAAGAAGTGGTCTTTGTCAGAATATCGACGGTTACAATTAACATTTAAAAGAAAACAGAACGTTTTTATATTTTTAATAGAGAGAGAGAGAGAGAGAGAGAGAGAGAGAGAGAGAGAGAGATCTATATGAACTTGAATGTAACTTTATGCCTTAGGACTATCCCCTTATTTATAGAGGATGAAATTCTAAATCAATGGGTACAATGGAGAGTTGTATCCATCCAACAGGTTAAGATGAATGGGTACATCCATTGAATGGATGGCCTGGATTTGATCTCCCAATGATCATATAGATCAACGGTTGAGATCACACCCCTTGAATCTGTATAGGTACAAAACCATGTATAGGTACTTGTTACGGTTGGAAATCATCCCGCCGATCTACGATCCGGATAACCTGCAATCACAAAGATTAGACAAGGGAGTTGGATGACTAAGCCCTAGGTATCCTCCGATGCCTAAGTCAGATTCCCAATGTAAATAGTCAAGAGATAGTAGGAAGCTATCTCTGGTTTAGAAAGAGGGACATAAAGAGTCTGAGCATAGGAGAGAAAGAATGAATGAACGGATGAATAGTGAGATGATTTACCTGAGGGGATCGCCCTTCACTTATAGGGATTGGGACAAAGCATTGAAGTACCAAGACTCTGGGAGGTAATTTGTCAATAAGACTGCCCGGTGTCGCCCTGTGGGATGCCCAAGTCATAGACTCCGAATAGGAATAGGAGACCATAGTCAAGGAAGCTAGGTTGGTGGAGAAAAGGGTAACAGGTGCCACCATATAAGTGGTCATATGGCCATAACGATCGGCATCGTGTTGCATTAGGAGAAGGACTCCTACATAGTAGTCAGGTGCTCTTAGGACTTTAGCCTCCGACTAGGAGACGTATCCTACTAAGACTATACCTCTGACCAGGAGACGTATCTCGATAGGACTGTGCCTCCAAGTGGCCAACGCCCAGTGCAACTCTACCACGCCTAATCTGCTTGAGAGGATTTTAGGTGTCACGCGTAAGATTTTCATTGGGTAATGTTTTTTCCCCATAACAGTTGCCCCTTGCGCTGTAGGACGCGAAGGGTTCAATAGTGCAAACATCTTCCGATTGGTCATGCCGAATTGATCAGTTGCCCCTTGTGCTTATGGGTGTGCTCACTCGGAGGTGCATGACCAGAAACTATCAATCGTCCAATTAATAGTGTCACACCCCAATTTCGATCCAACCAGAATGGTGTGATTGAACCGCCATTGAGCCAACGGTTCACACCAGGATCTCGAATAGGCCGTGTCCGTTCATACAAACCATTACACATAACCACAATCAGAATATAAATATACAGCGAAAGACTTTAAATAGAATGAACTGAGTATCTGTTGATAACTTAAATAATATCCAATTACCCAAATTCAAACACATAAAATAATATCATTACATCCCTTTAATCCAATCAAAAATAAGGAAATTAAATAAATAAAATCCGATCAAAGGTACACGCAGAAAGGGCACTCGCATGAAGCGTCATGCTCGTCCTCTTCTGCCTGTACGTCCAACGCCGCAACACCACCATACGCAGGAGCATTCATATAGTCGTCGATAGTATAACCTGCATCAACATCTAAAACAATGTACGTACAAAGGGTGAGCTCATAACTTAGCTTAGTAAGATAATCAGACAGTTTCACAATATTATGCATGAGTAACAATCAATTTTATGATGTGGTCTGGTTTTAAGTTTGCAATGTGCTATAGAAAGGTTTGGTGGTCCCCGCACCTCTATACACGAGTGTGTGGCACCTCATGGATCACACCCCCATTGGCCCACATGCACCCACCATGGAATAGAGATAGAGCTAAGATACCCACGTACCTCCCCTGATACCCTACCCATACCAATACCTAAGCCCCTACTAGCCAGGGCTCGCAAACTGGGCTCGCAACTAACCAATCCTATATGTCATCAATGTATGCTCTATCCCACTACAGCCGTCTACGACATAGAGATAGAGCTAAGACATTCCCACACCTTCCCTGATGCCCTATCCGCAACTAACTCACCAGGATGGAAACAATACGCAGGTAGACCCTATCCCAACATAACTCCCTACGACATAGAGATAGAGCTAAAGCATCGTGGACAAGCCAGCGTCGACTCGGAGACCACAGTGCCACATAACCATGGCCAGGCCAACATCAATATCGGAGACCACCGTACCACGACCTTCCCCTGATGCCCCACCCGTACCAATCATGTTAAGACAAAATACTACAAAATGTGCTAATGTGAAGAGCGATCCCAGTCCCATGCCCCACTCCACACACTAACGAAAACAATCACATGCCTAACAATCACATCCTATCAATGCATGAACAGTAATAATAACTGAAAGTAAAGGATGGCATGTGAATATGCACAAACAACACATCTCATATAATCAGATGATTAACAATAATTTACTGTCCCTTAATTGTTAGGTTTAGGTCAGATTCCCTTACCTGACGCTCGTTTGTTAGCTTGCTCCACGTCGCAAGATCCAAACGGAAGTCACAAAGTCCTACAATATTATTAGGGTTTCATTAGAATATTTTTCTTAGGGTTTCTTGTTGGTTAGAAACCAACACGGTTACAAAATACCCTCACAGAGCTGACCGGTGGCAACATACCGGTCGCAGCTCTGTGGGAAAGACTGGCGACCGGTATGGTCAGCCGGTCCCCACAGACCAGCCTCCCGAGGGATACCGGTGGCAACATACCGATCGCACCATGTGCAACCGGTATAGTCGACCGGTATGTCTCCGGAAGACCATACATGGGTTTTCGACTGCCGTCGATCATCCGCCATGGATTTCCAAGGTTTCTCCTATCCATTCTAAGTCTAAACTTGGAGTTAGAGTTATTCCCAACTCATTCAAGTCTCGTTTCGATGAATATCATCTCGAAACTCGAAGCTAGGGTTTGACGGCAACTTAGGGTTTTAAGGTCCAGCTAGGGTTTTGGATCAATACCTACTTTGCATGGTATTGATCCACTCACACAACTAACATAGGATAAGAAGATTGATTCAAACACTTACCGTTGACTGGCGTAGCGTGAGCTTCGTCGAACGGTAATGGCGGCTCCTTCTTCTTCCTCCTAGCTCCTTCTCCTTTCCAACCTCTTTCTTTTCTTTAGGATTTACGAGAGACAATGGAAAGGATTTGAGGAGGCTTAAGGGTGTATTTATAGGCTAGATTTAGGGTTTAGTAACCCTACTAGGATTAGGAAACTTCTGGGATTCGAAATCAGGAAAGTGGGACCCGCAGAAGTCAATTTCCGAATTTCCACACTTAGTTGCGCAGACCTGACCGGTCGATCGGTACCAAGACCGGTACCATCGACCGGTCAACATAAAATGATGACTATTTGGTCGTCTTTGGTCTGATTTCATACCTGTTTGTCATCCGCTTGTCCCGTCTGGCCCGGTGATGATCGGAAGACCTGCTACGACACAAAACCAAGGTTTAGACCGGGTTTACGGAGTACGGGTCTTACAAATAGCCGCCTGGTTGATCATACAGACGAAAAATCTGACCAAGTGGTTAGCAGCTGGTGTTAGCTGTCTCCATTAGCAGTTGGAGCACGGCGCACGAAGTGTCACAAAATCGAAACGTTGGATGCGTGCAACCGTTGATCCTAGCGCCTACGAACAGTTGGATCCAACGGTTGGGAACCAACTAGCGCGTCTCAAGAAGAGGCGCCATAAAGTGCTCCTTATGATCGAGTGTAGTGGGTAGAGATGTTATGATGGGCTGACGTCAGCCTGTCACGTCACGTCTGGCACGACAGACCTCCAGCCACTACAGTAGCGATGCGTGGATGAGGGTTTTATGAGATCTTTTGGATTTTAAGTCTTATAAATACTGAACTCCAACTTGTCTTGACCATTTGCAAAAATCAAAGCTCGAGTATCAAGTGTCCGGTCGGATGTCCTCCAAATCTTTAAGTTTCTTGCGCTTCTTCTCTGCTTCCTTCTTAATCAGTAAGTCCTTCTTCTCTTAATCTCCACTTTTTCTTTTTTGTTGCTTGTTCTTAGTTTCTTCTTCCTCCGATAGCATTGACCCATCAGTGAGAGGTAGTATTAGTAGGAGAACGACCATGGCCCAGTATAAGACTTCATCCTTGGAGGAGTCTTCAAAGTTCATCGCTGAGGGTGACCCATCGTCCACTAAAAAGAACCCACCTAGGAAAAGGAAACCTAGGGATTTTGTTAGCCTAGAGTTCGACTCGGAGGCCACCTAATTGGAGGGATCCGCTAGTGCTACAGAGTAGCATAAATCTTCAGAGGTTGTCCCCTCTATCTCCGAGCACACTTCTGAAAAAGCCTCCTACTGTAAGACATGCACTCCACTAACTTGGTCTAACCGTGTCGTGCCAGGTCTTCCCATCATTGCTAGACCAAGTGGACCGACCGTGTAAAGATGGATCACAAAACCAGGTATGATCGAGTTAAAAATGCTCAAAAGTATGCTTATGGTCAAATACCTGGGTAGGTATGATTGGCTATAAGGTAAGAAACAAAAGTCATTGATCCAGCACCATACGGTTGATGTTTTTGACCCTATGGTCGACAGATTCTGCGACCGTAGGCCATTGACTGTGAGACCCCAGATCAGACTCCGAGATAGAAACTTTCTTAATTTGAGGAAGATTTCTTTCCTAATGTTGGAGAACTCTATATGGAGAATTTTTCTCTATAAAAAGGACGTTCCTCAGCCTTTTTCACTCTTTTAGAACATTAGTAAACCCTAGAGAAAGAGAAGGAAAGAGAAGGAAAAGACGGAGAAGAAGAGAAGACTAAGGAGGAGACTGAGAAAAGAGTTCCACAGACTCTCTGCAATAAGTAAGTTATGAACCTTGTCTCTGTAGCCTTAAAACACTAGGAGTAAAGGTTTCTAATGTAAATTGAGATACCAAACCCACCATAAGAATGCAACCATGAGAATTGCTAAGCACGCCTCCAATGGAAAAAAATGGAGAATAGGTTAGAGTAATTAGTTGGTAAAACTAAGAAACTTAGCCTTAGAATAATCATTAGGATAAAATCAATTGAAGAGCCGAAGAGTTGACCCAAGAAGGACTCGGATTTAATTTAGTTTGTAACTAGAAATCTCAAGGTCGTAGCTATGGTTGACCATAGCATGACCAGCATGATCAAAGTATCGACCATAGGCATTCGAAAAGAATTTAGAAACCATATGTCTCAGGTACAGTCGCATATGGTGCGACCGTAGGGTATCGACTGTAGGCAGTAAGGTCGACACAGTATGAGACCATAGGACCAATCAGACACCTATCAGTGCTCTGTTTTAATTTTCGATTACTGTAACATGTTACATATGAACCCTAACTTAAATTCATATAATTTTTAGGTTATTAAATCGATTCAAAGAGAATTACAAGGCTTGGAAGGAGATCGAGTTTTGCTAACAGGTGAGGGAACAAGACCTAAACTAATTGGATAATAACAAACTGTTTACTTTATTATGTCCAATGCCATAATTGGTTCTATGCTTGTATGCTTATAATGTGCATCTCACATGTCATCCAATATTCCTACTATTACTGCTCATGCATATTTATTTTTGTCTATTTATAATATGATGATGATGATGATGCTAGGAATAGACATGTGATTATGTGTGTATGGTTAGTGTGCTTGATGCGAGAACGTAGCATTGTGGTCTCTGACCTGGTCACCAGATTCTAGCTCTATCTCTATTCAAGTCTTGCCCACTGACATCGTCGTATCGTCATTATCTTAGCAGAACTATTACATCGTAGGGCATCAGGGGAGGTGGTCTCGGACCTTGTAGTCTCTGACTCTACCGAGGGGCCTTAGCTCTATCTCTATGGATGTATTGAGGGATGCTGGGGTGAGGCCTTGGATACACTGGATGACATTTAAGATTGGTTAGTTGCGAGCCAATTTGCAAGCCCTCACCAATAGGGGCTTACGTGTTGGTATGGGTTGGGCATCAGAGGAAGTATTGGCGGTGTATGATCCGGACACTTTAGTTCTATCTCTATTCCATGGTGGGTGCATGTGGGATAACAATGGTGTTTGATCTATTGGGTGGATTCACACACTTGTGTATAGAGGTGCGGAGGCCACCAAACCTTTCTATAGCATATTGCAAACTTAAAAATCAGACCAAAGATATTGAATTGAATGTATGCATATGTTTGTTACATTATTTTGTTTTACTTACTGAGCCGTGATGTATGCTCACCCTTTCGACGTCGAATATTTTAGTTGATGATGCAGGTCCTACTGTTGAAGATTATGTTAATGCATCGATGTACGGACATGTTGCGGCCATGGACGTAGAAGCCGTTGAAGATGCGCATGATCCTTCATGCGAGTGCAACTAGTGTATTTTTTTATTAGTTTAGCTATATTTGGTTATTAGAACATGTAACGGATTATTTACCTTTATGTCTTGAGTTTTTGGGAAATAATTAGATTAAATAATTATTATATCATTGTTAGACACTCAGTTCATTATCTATAAGACTTTCGCTTATTTGTTATTTATCTCTGATTATTTTTGTGGAAGGTGTGTGGTTAATATGGTAGGTACTACCTAACGAAGATCCTAGTTGAACCATTGATTTATTTACAGTTCATCACACTATTCTGGTTAGTTTAGAATTGGGGTGTGACAACTTGGTATCAAAGCTCTCTCAGGTTCTATCTATTGACCTAACTACTTCCACATGAGTCATGAATTGAGTTAGGATAAAATAAAAAACTGTAATAAGAACACACCATAAACACTTGTGTTGTTTGAGACATAAACTAAGAAAGAGAATAATGCACATACGTGAATAAGAAACAAATTATATATATCAAAGGGGAATAACACAAATGTACATCCGAATCAGAGTACGGTCCACAATCCGGACAGTTACCTTGTAGAATGAAAAGAAAAGAAGACAATGGGACAATCATGGAGCTGGGGGTGCTGGAAGAGGAGGTGCCTCACGATCTCGATCATAGTCCTTAGCATATACTCTCGTGAGCTAGGTTACCTGAGTCTGGGTCACTCGGAGACTAGCTGCCAGATCCGCTACCAACTGGTCTGTAGAGCACTGAGCGGCTAGGATCTCTCTTACCCTCTGATCCGTAGCACGCTAGGCCTCCCGAATCTCACGTAGCAACCCTATCATGTCATCTAGTAGTGGACATGAAGGGCCAACTGAATAAGAAGCCCTAGAAGGGCCAACTCCTGTGAATGCTGTGGTGATGGAGGAGGGATGACATCCACATCCATGTACATTCTATCATCATCCTCCTCATCATCACTCCCATGTGCCTCTGCTGCTGCTGTCTCTGCATCTGCTACCTCTACTAGAGTGAGAGGACGTCTCATAGCATTCCTCTCGTCATCACTGACCTGTATCTCTCTCGTGCCCATCTTACTGATGGCCTCCCAATCCAAGTCAGCTGAGAAGGTGTCCTAAAAAATTCTCTCATCCTCTAGGTTCACCTGTAGACCCGCGAGCAAGGTAGAGATCAGCTATCCATAGGGCAAGTTACCTTCAAGTCAGGCAACGTAGCTCTGTGCATAGTCCGAAGGATGATGTACGTGAGACAAATAGGCTGCCTAGTACATATATAGTACAATAGGTACTGAGTCAGCTGAGAGACCATCTCGTAATGTCCACCCTGAAAGATCAGATTATGTTGGATAATCTTAAGTAGACCCGTGGCTCTGGACGCAGGTTAACCACCTTCATTTCCCAGAGGTCGTCCCGAAGAATCTGATTGTCTATCTCTACACGCACCTATGTAGATAGGAACTGGGGCTCCCTTGGTGCACAATAAACCAACTGCCCATTGTTGGATATGCCTAGGAGATCAGTCAATTCTTGACAGTTGAAAGAGATAGGAACCCATTTCACCCAATTGGTGATCCGAAGCTCTCTATCCCTATCAACATCTTCTAGGACACCCTCTACCTGTAAGTGATAGTAGAATTTCTTTACCAAGTCCGAACAAGTGCAAGCCTCATATAGAATCACTGGAAGTCAGCCCATATCTCCAAATGCCCTCTCCACAACATGGCTAAATGGGCTAAGTTCACACATTGACCCCCTTCCACTTTCTTTCGATCAAACCGAGGATATTGAACCTCTACCTCAACGGACTTGAAGCAATTAGGGTCATGGAATCGAGGAACCTTAGTGCGAACCATGATGATTGCAAGAAAAGAAAATAAGAAAACAAGTTAGAAAATTGAAAATTTGACAGCACAACGACGTAAACTGGGGAAAAGCCTCACTTTTCACCCAAACATTGGGCAGGAGGACTTACTTAGGTCCCAAACCATCCTGCAAGGCTCATACAATGGAAAATATTAACTAGGTAGATTTGATTTGAAGAATTTTAACAATTGGAAAAAACCCCAAAATTTAGGTCAAAACTAGGAATTTTCAAATTTCTACCAAATAAACCTATGAAACCCAAATTTTCTTGAGGGCTTTCATCCATTGGGTAGCTAATGGCAAAAGCCCCCAATAAAAATCAAATTTTTATGATCCGAGAAATATTAATTAGAAGGAAACTTTATAAATGGTAAAAACCTAGGTATGAAAGCTTGAAAAGGGGAAAAGAGTATAAAATATACCTCGAGGAAAAGAATGTAACTCGTTAATCGATGGAAAAATCACCAAGTTCGTACGGTTGATACTGTAGCAACTCAGTGGTGGCGAGCTGAGTTAAGACCATAAGAGAAAAAAGGAGAAATGAGAGGGAAATCTTGAAAAACATGTTTAAAAACTTGATTTTGAATCATACGGTCGCACAATTCAACCAAAACATCCGACCGTGTGATCGACCGTATAATTGACCATAGGGTCCCGAAAAGTTTCCAGGGTTTTGATGGTCGAACATATGGTGTAAGACCCATAGCGAACTAATCGGTCTTACCACCTTGTACCAGGTCTACCTATCATGGTCTAGCCAAGTGGATCAAGTGCGTAAAGAAAATCACAAAACCAGGTATGAATTTGATCCAAAAACATTAAATATGAGGGTAGGGTCGCATGCCTAAATAGGTAGGGTCGACCCCACCTCAACAGAATCCAACCCATGGTTTTCAGGTCCTAGGGTCGGATGACTTAAGACCCTAGGGTCGACGGATTCTGCGACCCTAGCATCGACCCTAGGATGACGGACATAAATCGAAAATTAGAAAACTTTCCTAATTCAAAGGGAACCTTTCCTAAACTCATTGGGACGGATTTTGGGAGCTTTTCCTCTATAAATAAGACGTCCCTTAGGCTATTTCACTCCTTTGAAACCCTAATTAAAAGTGAGAGAAAGAGAAGAGAAGGAAGAGAAGGAGAAGAGAAGAAAAGTTGGAGAAGAAGGCTAAGGAGAAGAAATTCAGAGGAATCTCTTAATTCAGCAAGTCTAAGGTATGAAAACATTCTCCATGAATTGTGTAAGACCCTAGAATAGCTTATGAAGAAGTTAGGGTTGGGAGAAACCCAAATCATCTACCTATGGATGAGTTTCGAAGAAATCCATGAAAGTAATCATCATAGACAATGGAAAGTGTGTAAAAATCATAGTTATGAGTCATAGAACATTCTTAGAATGGACCTACGAGACTACATGATCGACCCCATGCTCTCGAAAAGTCCAGGGAGGCTGTGGTTGCACATAGGGTCAACGGATAACTGACCCTATGATCGACCCTACCCCTGGGGTCGCAGAAAGCTGCTACCCTACTTGCGACCCAACCTGCGACCCTAGCAGTACAACAAGCTTAAAACTATTGGAATTAATTCTAATTAAAATATATCGACTTGTTAGGTTTTCCTAGTGATATAAAAGTGATTCTTAAAGCTTGAAAGAGGATCTACACTCAAGCAAAGGTGAGGGAACAAGACCTAAACTAATTGGCTAATAATAAACTATTTTTGTTTATTGAGTCCAATGCCATGTATGATTCTATGATTGTATGATTGTAATGTGCATATCACATGTCATCTACTATTCCTGTTATTATTGTTTATGCATATTTAATTTCGTTTATTATAACATGATGATGATGATGATGCTAGGAATATGCATGTGAATGTATGTGTGTGGTTAGTGTACTTGATGCGAGTGGGGCATCAGGGGGAGGACGTGACAATGTGGTTCAGCCTGGTCACCAGACTCTAGTTCTATCTCTACTCAAATCTCGTTCACTAACATCGTCGTATCGCCATTACCTTAGCAGAACTAATACATTGTAGGGCATCAGGGGGGGGGGACGTGGCATTGTGGTTCAGCTTGGTTACCAGACCCTAGCTCTATCTCTATGGATGTATTGAGGGATGCTGGGATGAGTTCTTGGATACACTGTTTGACATTAGGATTGGTTAGTTGCGAGCCCAGTTTGCAAGCCCTCGCCAATAGGGGCTTACGTATTGGTATGGGTAGGCCATCAGGGGAAGTGTCATGCGGTGTTTGATCCGGGCACTTTAGCTCTATCTCTATTCCATGGTGGGTGTATGTGGGGGCGGCAATGGTGTTTGATCCATTGGGTGGTTTCACACACTCGTGTATAGAGGTGAGGGGGCCTCCGAACCTTTCTATAGCACATTGCAAACTTATAAACCAGACCAAAGATATGAATTGAATGCATGCATATGTTTGTTGCATTATTTTGTTTACTCACTGAGCTCAAGTTGGAGAGCTGACCCTCGTGTACGAAATTATTTTTAGTTCTGATCTTGCAGGTATTACAATTGAAGATTATATCAACACGCCAACATATGAACATGTGGCGGCTATGATGAGCAAGCTGTGGAGGACTATTATGATTCGTTAAGCGGCGTTTCACTATGGAAACACTTGATTTTAAATTTTTGTATTTGGATATTTGTAATATGTATTAAATTATGTTTTGGTTACTTGGAGATAAATGAAATATTAATTAGAAAAAATTTCATCTACACCCCATCAAAGATCCTTAACATCATCTACACCCACAAAAATGCCGAAACATCACCTAGGTCCACTTAACTGACGGAAATCACTAAAATTGTTGAAATACAATTTTACCCCTCAAATAAAAATTTTAACAAAAAAATTTATGTTCATTTACGAATTTAGCTTTCAAATGTTACTTATCCCTGCTGCAACAAAGCCATGTTTAGATTTAGGGGAGGCTGACATTGGTGAATCCAAAACTTAATTTGGGTCGAAAATGGATGAATCTGGGAGATTTTTACAGTTTCCACAAAATACCCAAATGCTACAGAAACATGGATGCCATTAAAGTATAGAGGAAAGCAGAGTAACAATCCTAATTTTTTTGGAGAAGTAAGTTAAGAAGAAGAGAAATTGATCTGCAAAACCTAAAGACATTATTGGGTTTCTACGGATTTTATTTTCCCTCTTTCCATTGGAGAATCAGAAAAGCTTTAAGTAGTTGATTTTCTTTCAAAAATGCAAATTGAATGGAAGTGATGACGTCTTCATCATTATGCAAATCATCTTTTTCTTTTCTTTTCCCGGTGAAAACAAACTGTTCATCAAACTGCTAGATAATCGTCCAAGATTTTTAACCTGTGATGAAGCAATCTGCTGCTATTTCTCCTACGGCTTCACAAATCCCCTCTTAAGTTTTAGTAATTTCCTTTTAATTAGGGTAGGATTCCATATCCATGCACATGAAATCGGAAAGCAAAAATTTTCCTGCTACCTTGTTTGCACGAAATTTTGTCCAGACCAAGCAAACTTCTCAACATTGATAAACATTTACCTACCTTTGTTGTAGTAATAACCGTGGTCGGGGAAGATGAAGGTACCGTTGACGGCAAAGAAGAAAACTCTGAACTTCGTAGTCCTCGTCCTCATCGAGTAGAGGTAGGGTTTCGTCCTTGTCGTCCTCGTCGAGAAGGAAACTGTTAAGTCTTAAGTTCTACTGTTTCACTTACTGTTTCGAAGTGAAATAGTTTGAAATAGAGGAGGTTTCAAAACAATTGTCAGAAGGGTATATTGGTCTTTTCAACCTACAAAAAGGGTATTCTTGTCCGTGAAAATTTCAATCCACCTGACGTCAACATCTAATGGGAATCAACTGACGGAGTGGACTTCTTTGATTACCACAGCCAAAGTTAGTGGACCTAGTTGATGTTTCGACATTTTTGTGGGTGCAGATGATGTTAAGGATCTTTGATGGGGTGTAGATGAAATTTTTTCTATTAATTATTTATCATGACTAGACCTCAGTTCATTATCTGTAAGCCTTATGCTATTTACTTTATTACCTCTGATTAATGTGGAATGTATTTTGGTTTAACAAAGTGGAAATAGCCTATACGAGATCCTGATTGAACCATTGGTTTATTGACGGTTCATCACACCATTCTGGTTGGTACAGAATTAGGGTGTGACAACTTGGTATCAGAGCTCTCAAGCCTTTCCCATGAAACCTGAATACTTCCACTAGAGTCCATGAACTGAGTTAGGATAAATTAAAAGCTTTATTACAAACACACCATAAGCACCTGTATTGGTTGAGACAGAACTTAAACAAGACAATAATGTACATATTAAAGGTGGAACCATATATATACACAAACAGAAAGAGAAATTTAAAACTTATCCTGATAAACGAATAATATAGGATATAATCTATAGGTCGGGCAGTTATCTAAGTATATAAAGGATATAGTACAGTAAGAAAAAGGAAAAGTTGGAATACCGAGTTGGTACTCACAAGATGTGAAACTCGATGTATGATAGAGAAAGGAGAAAATTGGCTAGTAACGCCTAAATCCCTGCAAAGGTAAAGGGAAAGATCTCGGGCTAAATTCAACAGAGATAGGAGAATAATGGTCATACATTAAAAAATGAGAGTAACTAAAACAAGACAAAGCTATACTCTTGGGTGATGTGGAGACTCAGAGTGAGATCCGCCATATGCTGATCCATTGCCCACTGAGCATTTAGAAGAGGTTGCAACTTGACGCCACCAAAATCTGGGTCGAGAACGGGTAGTGAAAACTCATCTGAGCAAATGCTAAATAATGATAATCAAATTAGACCAGATCAAAGGAGGTGAACAATCAGGCCACTCCAGCCAATCTACCTGCACTACCCAAGTTGCCAATATTACATCAACACCTCCGAGTCAGGCCATGTACAGTACTAATTGGTATCAACACTGTACCTCAGCACATGTGACCTATAACACAGTGCCTACCATACAACAAGTCCCAGTAACGCACATCCCAGTGCAGAAGCTTGGTGCACAACAAGCAGTGTATCAAGTTGGTTACCCTTATCAGCCACCGATGTATGGGATAGCTGCATCATGACAAAAATGATCCGACCAAGGATTGAGGAATATTTTCTGAAGACGAAGCCTTAAACGTTTTCAGCAAAGGATCAAATCTATTGTGGCCATATAACTAGATAGGTTTATATAGGATGCGGTGCATTATTGATTTACTCTTATGATTATAGAGGATGCACATACCAGATTTTAATTTCTCGTGTCTTGATAGGATACCTTCTTGATTTAACCTGTCAATTGATGTTATAGATATTGTTTCTTTAGTATTAGTCCTGATTATACCAAACTGAGCCACTCTCATGATCGACAACATGAACAGAGATATGAACTGAAGGAACAGTTAAATGTTTAATCATGTTGAGCGTACATCTTTTCAATTTTACCTGATTTACTGATGTATAAAAACTTTCTCCAGATTTATTCCTATAGTGCCTTAACCAATGGCATTATATTTACTCAATAGAATCTGTAACCATGAGGTTAAGAGTTGTAAAACCTCTATTTTCATATATTTGGACCATTGTGCAACATAACGACCTTTTAATGCCGGTTGGATTACCATAGATTTACTCCTGATCTTTTAAACCTAAGTTCACTAGATAAAGCAAGTGTTCATCATTACACTGAATTCAAAAGAAGAAAATGAATTGCTTTTGGATAAACATTCTGATTCTTATATTTCTCAACATCCATTGATAAGATGTTTAGTGAATAAGGAATTATGAGAAGTAAGATGATTAAATTTAGATTAGATTCTATAGCCAAGGAACCTCAGATGAAGAAATGGAGGATCTGTTTTGAGATTACTGAATGGAAGGATATGAGTCATGTCTATAAAAGAGTGCATGAGCAAGAAAGTAAGTAACAATCACACGATATGTTTCGAGGTATATAAAAGAGAGATCAGGTAGAACAGCAAGGATAAGATAATGAGTTTCTTTCAAGATAGGAGATTTTGACGATAGTTTTTGAAAAACTAAGAGATGAAGGAACTAGACAAGCTCTTAAGACCTTTATACCAGATTTGCTAGTTCAAACCCTTTTTGACTAGATGTTGTATTTGATGAGTGTTATGGACAATGTTCGAATCATATGAATGGACAGAATTTGGATGCAACCTTGATTCAACTTGAGATGACAGACTTTGACGTCATCTTGGGAATGGACTGGTTAGCTCGGTATTCTGTCGACCTATTATGTGCAGAAAAGAAGCTGACATTTAAAGACAAGGAAGGAACAGAGTTCAGTTTTGCGAGAACCAAACTATCCCGTAAACGAAAACTCATCCTCTCTACATTGAAGGCTAGAAAATGCCTTGAGAAAGGAGGAGTTGGGTATCTGGTCTCAGTGGTCGACCTCACCAAGGAAGCCCCACGAATGGAGGATATTGATGTTGTGCATAACTTCCCAGATGTATTTCCTGAAGAGTTACCAGGACTACCACCCGACCGAGCTACAGAGTTTGTTATAGATTTGATACCCGGAGTCGCACCAATATCTAAAGTACCCTATCGAATGGCTCCTACTGAACTGAAGGAATTGAAGGTGCAGTTACAAGAATTATTGGATAAGGGTTACATCAGACCTAGCATATGACCATGGGGAGCGCCGATATTGTTTGTAAAGAAGAAGGACAGTAGTGTTCGACTGTGTATAGACTATCAGGAACTGAATAAGCTGACAATCAAGAATCGGTACCCATTGCCTCGAATTGATGACTTGTTTGATTAGTTGCAAGGTGCCAAGGTGTTCTCCAAGATTGATCTTCGATCAGGATATCGTCAGTTGAAGATTAAGGACGGTGATATTCCAAAAACAGCATTCAGGACAAGATATGGATATTATGAATTTTTAGTCATGTCTTTTGGATTGACTAACGCACCCGCAACCTTTATGGAACTTATGAACCGAGTATTCCACGATATGTTGGATACGTCAGTCATTGTGTTTATTGATGATATATTGGTTTATTCCAAGAACAAGGAAACTCATGTCATGAATATAAGAGCCGCTCTGCAGCGACTAAGAAAAGAGAAGCTTTACGCCAAATTTACAAAGTGTGAGTTTTGGTTAAATGAGGTCGCTTTCTTAGGCCATGTTGTGTCCGCTGAAGGAATTAAAGTGGATCCTAGCAAGATTGAAGCCATTGTAAAGTGGGAAGAACCAAAGAGCGTTGCAGAAGTTAGAAGTTTCCTAGGTCTAGCTGGGTATTACCGACAATTCGTGGAAGACTATTCCAGAATTGTGGTACCTCTCACTAGTTTAACTAAGAAAGGAGAAAAATTTGTTTGGACTGACAAATGTGAAATTTTTTTTCAAACATTGAAGACTAGATTGATATCTGCTCCCATCTTGACTATTCCTATTCCAGGACAACAATTTACCTTGTACACTGATGCGTCTGGATTGGGTTTAGGATGTGTACTTATGCAAGGAGAACAAGTAGTTGCGTATGCTTCAAGACAACTGAAGACACATGAGAAGAACTACCCCACTCATGACTTGGAATTAGCGGTAGTGGTATATGCTGTCAAGATATGGAGACATTATTTGTATGGAGAGAAATTTCAGATTAAATCAGATCATAAGAGTCTCACTTATCTCTTTAACCAGAAGGAGCTGAATATAAGACAAAGAAGATGGCTAGAACTGTTAAAAGACTATGATTGTGATATCCAGTATCATCCAGGGAAAGCTAATGTGGTTGCTGACGCGCTGAGTAGAAAAGAGATGATAAAATCTCACGGAGAGGTTAACACAACCGCCGCAATGTGTACTACCGGAAAGGTGTTCAATTACGGTAATGAGCAGTTCGTGATAGATGCACCGGGTGAACAAACCAACCAAGGGTTTATTCATCGGTTTTAAAATATGTTCACAACATTGAAGATTGTACCTGATATAATTGATGAAGTGAAAGCCGCCATTAAATCAGACCCTTATCTGAGAACGGTACAAGAAGACATCAAAAAAGGTAGGACTAGTCCTAGTTCACCTTGGACGAAGAAAAGGTACTGAAGTACAAGGGAAGAATATGTATTCCTGAAACGGAAAACTTGGACGTTAGACACAGACTAATGAAGGAAGCTCATACCACCGCTTATTCGGTACATCCTGAAAGTACAAAAATGTATCATGATTTAAAGAAATTATACTGATGGAGAGGAATGAAAGTAGATGTAGCTAAGTTCGTGTCTCAATGCTTAAACTGTCAGAAGGTGAAGGCTGAACGACAAAGACCTGCCGGACTATTGCAACTGCTGCCAGAACCAGCATGGAAATGGGACTGCATCACTATGGACTTCGTCACCGGGTTACCATTGACTCCTCGAGTGGTTGACGCGGTCTGGGTGATTGTAGATCGTCTGACTAAGACAACTCGCTTTATAGAAATACGACCTCAGTATACACTAGAAAGGTTAGCTAAGTTGTATGTGGATAATATTGTCAGATTACACGGTGTACCTGAAAGCATTGTGTCCGACAGAGATCCACGATTTACTTCAAAGTTTTGGGAAGGATTGCAAAAGGCTATGGGTATAACATTGAAGTTTAGTACTGCATTTCATCCTCAGACGGACGGACAGTCAGAGCGTACCATACAGATTTTAAAAGACATGCTTCGAGCCTGTGTAATAGATTTTAAAGGATCATGGGATGAGAAACTACCATTGGTCGAGTTCGCCTATAACAACAGCTATCAAGCTACTATACAGATGTCACCCTATGAAGCACTGTATGGTAGGAAGTGGCAAACTCCTCTATTTTGGAATGAAGTTAGAGAACGTAGCATTGTTGGACCAGAATTTATTGAAGAAACTTGTCGAGTGGTCGACATTATCAAAGAAAGAGTAAGAACGGCTCAGAATTGTCAGAAACAATATGCAGATACACTGCGCCGAGACCTTGAATTTGTTGTCGGTGATAAAGTATTCTTGAAAGTGTCACCGATGCACGGGTTAAAACAGTTTGGACAGAAAGGAAAGCTAAGTCTGAGATATGTCGGGCCATTTGAAATTTTAGCCAAACGTGAAAAAGTGGCTTATTAGTTACCACTATCATCATCTATGTCAAGTGTGCATGATGTATTTCATATCTCCTTATTAAAGAAGTACGTCAGAGATCCAACGCATGTTTTGACAGCAGATCCACCAAATCTAACTGATGATTTGACGTTCAAAGTAGCACCAACTGAAAACACTGGTCGAAAGGTTCAACGTCTACGTAACCGTAACATATACTATGTTAAAGTCACCTGGAGAAGCCGAGATATTGAAGAAATCACATGGGAAGAAGAGAATGCTATGTGAAAACAATACCCTCATCTTTTCAACTCGAAAAGTATGTATAAATTTTGAGGATGAAATTTTTAATAAGCAGGGGGAGTTGTAAGACCCGTACCGAACTAATCGGTCTTACCACCTTGTACCAGGTCTACCTATCATGGTCGAGCCAAGTGGACCAAGTGCGTAAAGGAAATCACAAAACTAGGTATGAATTTATTTGATCCAAAAACAATAAATATGAGGGTAAGGTCGCATGCCTAAATAGGTAGGGTCGACCCCACCTCAACAGAATCCAACCCATGGTTATCAAGTCCTAGGGTTGGATGAATTGAGACCCTAGGGTCGACGGATTATGCGACCCTAGCATCGACCCTAGGATGACGGACAAAAATCAGAAATTAGGAAACCTTTTTAATTCAAAGGGAACCTTTCCTAAACTCGTTGGGACGGATTTTGGGAGGTTTTCCTCTATAAATAGGACGTCCCTTAGGCTCTTTCACTCCTTTTAAAACCCTAATTAAAAGTGAGAGAAAGAGAAGAGAAGGAAGAGAAGGAGAAGAGAAGGAAAGTTGGAGAAGAAGGCTAAGGAGAAGAAATTCAGAGGAATCTCTGAATTCAGCAAGTCTAAGGTATGAAAGCATTCTCCATGAATTGTGTAAGACCCTAGAATAGCTTATGAAGAAGTTAGGGTTGGGAGAAACCCAAATCATCTACCTATGGATGAGTTTCGAAGGAATCCATGAAAGTAATCATCATAGACAATGGAAAGTGTGTAAAAATCATAGTTATGATCCATAGAACATTCTTAGAATGGACCTACGAGATTACAGGATCGACCCCATGCTCTCGGGAAGTCCAGGGAGGCTGTGGTCGCACATAGGGTCGATGGATAACCGACCCTATGATTGACCCTACCCCTGGGGTCGCAGAAAGCTGCTACCCTACTTGCGACCCAACCTGTGACCCTAGCAGTACAACAAGCTTAAAACTGTTGGAATTAATTCTAATTAAAATCTATCGTCTTGTTATGTTTTCCTAGTGATATAAAAGTGATTCTTAAAGCTTGAAAGAGGATCTACACTCAAGCAAAGGTGAGGGAACAAGACCTAAACTAATTGGCTAATAATAAACTATTTTTGTTTATTGAGTCCAATGCCATGTATGATTCTATGATTGTATGATTGTAATGTGCATATCACATGTCATCTACTATTCCTGTTATTACTGTTCATACATATTTAATTTCATTTATTATAACATAATGATGATGATGATGCTAGGAATAGGCATGTGAATGTATGTGTGTGGTTAGTGTACTTGATGCGAGTGGGGCATTAGGGGGAGGACGTGACATTGTGGTTCATCCTGGTCACCAGACTTTAGCTCTATCTCTACTCAAGTCTCGTCCACTAACATCGTCGTATCGCCATTACCTTAGTAGAACTAATACATTGTAGGGCATCAGGTAGGGGGGGACGTGGTATTGTGGTTCGGCTTGGTCACCGGACCCTAGCTCTATCTCTATGGATGTATTGATGGATGCTGGGGTGAGTTCTTGGATACACTGTTTGACATTAGAATTGGTTAGTTGCGAGCCCAGTTTGTAAGCCCTCGCCAATAGGGGCTTACATATTGGTATGGGTAGGGCATCAGGGGAAGTGTCATGCAGTGTTTGATCCGGGCACTTTAGCTCTATCTCTATTACATGGTGGGTGCATGTGGGGGCTGCAATGGTGTTTGATCCATTGGGCGGTTTCACACACTCGTGTATAGAGGTGAGGGGGCCTCCGAACCTTTCTATAGCACATTGCAAACTTATAAACCAGACCAAAGATATGAATTGAATACATGCATATGTTTGTTGCATTGTTTTGTTTACTCACTGAACTCAAGTTGGAGAGCTGACCCTCGTGCACAAAATTCTTTTTTGTTCTGATGTTGCAGGTATTACGATTGAAAATTATGTCAA
Source organism: Protea cynaroides (assembly GCA_028583415.1). Taxonomy (NCBI): domain Eukaryota; kingdom Viridiplantae; phylum Streptophyta; class Magnoliopsida; order Proteales; family Proteaceae; genus Protea; species Protea cynaroides. The sequence continues at coordinate 65,673,093 of CM053266.1, read as the reverse complement.
CACGCCAACATATGAACATGTAGCGGCTATAATGAGCAAGCTGTGGAGGACTATTATGATTTGTTAAGCGAGCGTTTCACTATGGTTACGCTTGATTTTAAATTTTTGTATTTGGATATTTGTTATATGTATTAAATTATGTTTGGTTACTTGGAGATAAATAGAATATTAATTATTTATCATGACTAGACCTTAGTTCATTATCTGTAAGCCTTTCGCTATTTACTTTATTACCTCTGATTAATGTGGAATGTGTTTTGGTTTAACAAAGTGGGAATAGCCTATACGAGATCCTGGTTGAACCGTTGATTTATTGATGGTTCATCACACCATTCTGGTTGGTGCTGAATTGGGGTGTGACATATGATCACACAACATGCGACCGTAGTCTATCGACCGTATGACTGACTGTTGTCTGCTTTTTAATTCTGTTTAAACTTTTACCTATTGATTTTGTTTCTTCTCTCGCCTTCTATTGTGAGACAAACCCAATACTACTATCATATCTTGTTTCACATGTGTAACCTTTCAAATACTACTACATCCAGGAAATTAAATGGCTGGGCGTAGAGTTAGCAGAAGGAGACAGAATGCAAACCCACCTCCACCACCTATGGGGACCAATGACAATGAAGGTCAGGAAGGACAGGAAGAAAATGTTGGGAATCAAGGTAGTGTACCTCAGGATGTTCATCCCCAAGCCAACCCAACCAACTTACCTGCACCACCTATAGATTTGACTACTGTGGTGATGAATCTAGCACAACAAGTGCAGTATATACATCAAATACAAGCTAACATGCAAGCTGCTATGGGAATTGCTTCCCCAGTTGCAAACACAATACCTATACCTGCAGGGCAAGCTAGTACCATACTTGGTGGTGGCAATACGGTACCCCAAGCACTTCAAACTCCAGTGGTACAAGCTCAAGTGTAGAATACTGAGGCACCGCAAGGTGGATATAACCAGGGTAACTATCAGTACCAACTGCCTATGTATGAAGGATATGCACAATATCAGTTGGACCATTCTAAGCTGATCGAGCATTTTCTGAAGATGAAACCGAAGGAATTCACTAGCAAGCCGTTGGATCTTCTGTGGCCAGCTCACTGGATCGACGAGATGAAAAGAAACTTTATGATGATGATTGTAAATGAAGATGAGAAAGTATTATGTGTCATATTTATGCTGAAAGGTGATGCACACCAATGGTGGAAATCCACTCGAAGTTATCTGCTGACCAAGCACACCCAACTGACCTGGGCTATCTATAAGGAAGCTTTCTTTGAGAAGTATTTTTCTAGGAGTTTTAGAGATGCAATGGAAAAGGAGTTTCTGAGTCTGTATCAGGGACAAATGTCTATAGACGCTTATCAGCAGCGGTACGAAGAGCTATTTTTCTTTGCGCCCTCTAGCATGCAAGAGAAAAATACCAAAACTAGAAGGTTCGTCATGGGACTTAGGGGAAACATCCGTGAGCATGTATTGGGGTTGGAAAAGAAGATTTATAATGAAGCCATACAGATTGCTCGAGTGCTGGAATTGAGACAGAGAGAGAGTTACTTTACTTAGAACAAAGGTATAAAGAGGCCTAATGGAAATACATATAATGGAGGGAACTCAAAGGCATTCAAACCCTTCCGTACTCAAGGCTTTAATGCTGCAGCCAAGACTACCCCGACAATGCAACCTCAGCAGAAGCAGGGTAATGCTGGAGTCAAATGCTTTGATTGCGATCAAATATGACATTATTTAAGAGAGTGTCCTAAGCCAAGGAAGCAGCTACAACAAGGAAAAGTTTATGCAATTACTTCTGAGGATGCTGTTGCATCACCTGATATGGTCACATGTATGATTCAATTTTTTTGCTTTGTACTACCTTGTGTGAGCATGTAGACTAAATTAAATCAAATCACAGGTATCATACCTATTAATGTCATACCCGCTAGAGTAATCTTTGACTTTAGGGCTACTCATTCTTTTATATCTGTGTCGTTTGGAAAGAAGTTAAGTATACCCCTCAGATCTTTAGACTGCAAACTGCTTATACGATCACTTATGTGATTAGAAGTAGAACTAGACCAAGGTTATGGACCATGTCCAGTTATTATCGGTGAGATGACTATGGATGCAAATTCAACTTGAGATGATAGACTTCGACGTTATCTTAGGAATGGATTGGTTAGCCCGGTACTCTGCAAACCTATTATGTGCAAAAAAAAAAATTAACATTCAATGACAAGGAAGGCATAGAGTTTAGTTTTACGGGGACCAAACTTCCCTTTTTATTGGGGGTTTTTGAACCCCCCCCTTCTTGGGTTCTTTTTTTCCCCCCCCCCGAGGAGTCTGGGCGGGGGCTTCCCCATCGGGGTTGGGGGGGGGGGGGTTAAACTCATTCTTTCAGCATTAAAGGCTAAGAAATGCCTCGAGAAAGGAGGAATTTGGTATCTAGTATCCGTGGTCGACCTAACCAAGGAAGCACCATGAATGGAAGATATTGAAGTTATGCGTAAATTTTTGGATGTATTTCTTGAGAAATTACCAGGATTACCACCTGACCGAGCGACAGAGTTAGGCTATGTTTGGTATCATTTTTGTTTTTGTTTTTTATCTATTTAACAAAAATTATTTTGAAAATAATTTTTGTTCAAAAATAAAATGTTGTTTGGTAGCTATAATAAAAATAGATGGTAGAATGAAAAACAGATTTGGCATACTATGTCTAAAAATGATTTTGAATGCCTTCCTCTTCCTCTATCATGGAGCGTCTATTCCTCTTCCTCTGTCAAGGGATTATGGAAAGAAATCAAACCAGGAACCGTCTTTGGAGAAACAATGTCGCCTCTGTTGGAATGATTGTCGTCGTCGTCGTCGTCGCCGTCAGAGCCGTCTCTACGACGAAGTTGCAAGTCTGCGTCTCTGTGCTTTACTTTCGTTCGTCAACAAGAAGAGTGCTTGAGGGTTTGATTTGGGGTGGTTATATAAAAGGAAAGTAAATTACTTTTTTAACCCTTTATTTTAACACATGTTTTAAGTGTTTTGCACAAAACACAACAAAAATAATTTTTGACCAAAAATCAAAAAGAGGTTGAGACCTCTTTTTGAATTTTGACTTGTTTTTATTTTTATTTTTCATAAATAGCACTCGTAAATTATGCCAAACCCCTTCAAAACTATAAATTTGAACAAAAATAAAAACAAAAATGATACCAAACACATCCTTAGTCATAGACCTTATCCCCGGAGCCGCACCAGTATCCAAGGCACCTTATCGGATGGCTCCTATTGAACTGAAGGAATTGAAGGTATAATTATAAGAATTGCAGGACAAGGGTTATATTCAACCCAGTATATCACCATGGGGAGCGCCGATATTATTAATGAAAAAGAAGGACGGTAGCGTTCGACTTTGTATAGATTATCGGGAACTGAACAAGCTCACGATCAAGAATAGATATCCATTGCCTCAGATCGATGACTTATTCGACCATTTGCAAGGTGCCAAAGTGTTCTCCAAAATTGATCTTCGGTCGGGATACCATCAATTGAAGATTAAGGAAGACGATATTCCGAAGACAGCCTTCAGAACCAGATATGAACATTTTGAATTTTTAGTTATGTCTTTTGGATTGACTAACGCACCCACAACTTTTATGGCACTTTTGAATCGGGTATTCCACGATATGTCGAATACTTCAGTCATCGTATTCATTGACGACATACTAGTCTACTCCAAGAACAAAGAAACTCATATCACAAATCTAAGAGCCGTTCTGCAGCGACTAAAAAAAGAGAAGCTTTACGCTAAATTTACAAAGTGTGAATTCTGGCTAAATGAAGTCGCTTTCTTAGGCCATGTTGTATCAGCTGAAGGAATTAAAGTGGATCCTAGCAAGATTGAAGCTATTGTGAAATGGAAAGTACCTAAGAACATTGCAGAAATCAGAAGTTTCTTAGGTTTAGCTAGTTATTATCTACAATTCGTGAATGATTACTCTAGAATCGCAGTACCACTCACCAGTCTGACTAAGAAAAGAGAAAAGTTTGTTTGGATAGACAAGTGTGAAGAGTGTTTCCAAACATGGAAGGCAAGATTAATATCAACTCCCATCATGACTATTTCGATCCCAGGACAACCATTTACCTTGTACATCGATGCGTCTGGGTTAGGTTTGGGATGCATTCTCAAGTAAGGAGAGCAAGTGATCGCGTATGCGTCTAGACAATTAAAAACTCATGAAAAGAACTACCCCACTCATGACTTGAAACTAGCAACAGTAGTACATGCTGTCAGATATGAAGATATTATTTGTATGGAGATAAATTTCAGATTAAATCAGATTATAAGAGTCTTATTCATATTTTCAATCAGAAGGAGTTGAACATGAGACAAAAGAGATGGCTAGAATTGCTGAAAGATTATGATTACAATATCCAGTATCATCCAGGGAAGGCTAATGTAGTTGCTGATGCACTAAGTAGAAAAGCAATAACGATACCTTAGGAAGAAGCTAATACCAATGCTGTAATGTGTGACGTCGGAAAAGTATTCAATTATGGCAATGAGCAGTTCATGCTTGATACTTAGGATGGACCAACCAACCGGGGGTTTATTCATTGATTCTTAAACATGTTTGCTACATTAAAGATTGTACCTGATCTGATAGATGAAGTGAAAATAGCTATTCAGTTAGACCCTTATTTGAGAACAGTGAAAGAAGACCTTGAAAAAGGTAAGACCAACCCTGACTTCACTTTGGATTCTGAGAAAGTATTAAGATACAAAGGGAGAGTATGTGTTCCTGAGAATGAAGATTTAGATATTAGACACAGACTAATGAAGGAAGCCCACACCACCTCTTATTCGGTACATCCTGGAAGTACAAAGATATATCATGATCTGAAGAAACTATATTGGTGGAGGGGAATGAAAGCAGATGTAGCTAAGTTTGTGTCGCAATGCCTGAATTGTCAGTGGGTAAAGGCTGAAAGGCAAAGGCCTGTAGGCTTGTTGCAACCACTACCAGAACCAGTATAGAAATGGGACTGTATCACTATGGACTTTGTCACAGGATTACCTTTGACTTTCAGAGTAGTTGACGCAGTCTGGGTGATCGTAAATCGTTTGACTAAGATAACTCGTTTCATAGCTATACGATCTCATTATACACTAGAGTGGTTAGTTAAGTTGTATGTGGGTAATATTGTCAGATTATATGGTGTACCTGAAAGCATTGTGTCCGATAGAGACCCACGCTTTACTTTAAAGTTTTGAAAAGGATTAGAGAAGGCTATGGGTACAACATTGAAGTTTAGTACTGTATTCCATCCTCAGACAGACGGACAGTCAGAGCATACATTCAAATTTTAGAAGACATGCTATGAGCTTGTGTAATTGATTTCAAGGGATCATGGGATGAGAAGTTATCATTAGTCGAGTTCGCTTATAACAACAGCTGTCAAGCTACAATACAGATGTCGCCCTATGAAGCACTGTATGGTAGAAAGTGTCGAACTTCTTTGTTTTGGAACGAAATTGGAGAGCGTAGTTATAAGACCCGTACTCTATTAATCCGGTTTAACCGTATCATGCTAGTTCTTTCCATCATTTCTGGACCAAGTGGACCGATCGTTTGAAGATGGATCACAAACTAGGTATGAGAATCAAGTTAAAAACATTGAAAACATACTTATGGTCAAATACCTAGGTAGGTATGGTCAACCATAAGGAAGGAAACAAAAATCTCAGACCATAAACCCCATGGTTGATGATTTCGACCCTACGATCGACGGGTTCTGCGACCGTAGCCATCGAATGTAAGACCCCAGATTAGACTTCGAGTTTTGGAAACTTTTCTAAACTAAGGGATTTCTTTCCTAATTAAAAGAGGAATCTATATAGAGAGTTTTTGTCACACCTCAATTCTAGTCTAACCAGAATGGTGTGATGAACCGCCAATGAACCAACGGTTCACCCAGGATCTCATATAGGTCGTACCCATCATTTCAAACCATACACACATTCCACATTAATAATTAGAGTTAATAAGCAAATAAACAGAAGTCTCATAGATAATGAACTGAGAGTCTAACAGTGATAAATAAGTATTTAATCCAATTATCTCCAAACCACAAGACATAAAAATAAATAACCAATTACATATATGATATTCAAATTATAACTAAACTTAAGCAAAAATACATTGGTTGTACTCGCATGATGAATCATGCGCATATTCTTCAACTTCTATGCCTATCGCAGCAACGTGTCCATACGTCGACGCATTCATATATTCTTTAACGGTAGGACCTGCATCATCAACTAAAAATATTCGACGTCGAAAGGGTGAGCACACATCACGGCTCAGTGAGTAACCAAAACAACGCAACAAACATATGCATGCATTCAATTCATATCTTTGGTCTGGTTTTTAAGTTTGTAATATGCTATAGAAAGGTTTGGTGGCCGCCGCACCTCTATACACGAGTGTATGAATTTGTCCAATGAATCATACACCATTGCCGTTTCACATACACCCACCATGGAATAGAGATAGAGCTAAAGTGTCTGGATCAAACACCGCCAATACTTTCCCTGATGCCCTACCAAACCAACACGTAAGCCCCTATTGTGAGGGCTTACAAACTGGGCTCGCAACTAACCAATCTTAATGCTAAACAGTGTATCCAAGGCCTCACCCCAGCATCCCTCAATACATCCATAGAGATAAAGCTAAGGCCCCCCGACAGAGTCAGAGACCACACGGTCCGAGACCACCTCCCCTGATGCCCTACGACGTAATAGTTCTGCTAAGGTAATGGCAATACGACGATGTTAGTGGGCAAGACTTGAGTAGAGATAGAGTTAGAGTCTGGTGACGAGGACGAAGACCACCATGCCATGTCCTCCCCCTGATGCTCCACTCGCATCCAATACACCAACCACACACATACATTCACATGCCTATTCCTAGCATCATCATCATCATCATCATGTTATAAAGAAACAAAATTAGATATGCATGAATAGTAATAGCAGGAATATTGGATGACATGTGAGATGCACATTACACGCATACAAGCATAGAATCAATCATGGCATTGGACTCAATAAAAATAAATAGTTTGTTATTATCCAATTAGTTTAGGTCTTGTTCCCTCACCTGTTAGCAATTCTCGATATCATTTCAAGCCTTAAAATTCTCTTTGGATTGATTTAATAACCTAAAAGTTTTATGAATTTAAGTTAGGGTTCATGTGTAACATGTTACAGTAGTTGAAAATTAAAAAAGAATACTGAAAAAGAGCACTGATAGGTGTCTGATTGGTCCTATGGTCTCATGCTATATCAACCTTACTGTCTACGGTCGATACCCTACGGTCGCATATGGTGCGATTGTAGCTGCGACCATATGATTTCTTAAATCTTCCTGAATTCCTATGGTCGATCTTCTGGTTATACTGGTCATGCTATGGTCAACTGTAGCTGTGACCTTGAGATTTCTGGTCACAGTCTACATGAAATTTGAGTTCTTCCTGGGTTAATTCTTCTGTTCTTCAATAGAGTTTATTCTAAGGTCATCCTATGACCATCATTAGTAGTTTCTTATCAACCCTAATCATCGAATTCACTCCTTATGGTTCTCCTTCGGATTTTCTCAAGGAAATCACATGGATCATAATAGGTTGACATTCCCAATCCTCCATAGAATCCTTAGTCCATAGAATTAACGTCTTTAGAGATTAGGCTCATACCTTTGCCTGTGATAGAGAGCCAATCTCTTCTCAGTAAATTCCTTTCCTTAGCTTTTTTTTCTTCTCCTTCTCTTCCTTCTCTTCCCTTCTTTTTCTCTAGGGTTTACTAATGTTCTAAAAGAGTGAAAAAAAGCTGAGGGACGTCCTTTATATAGAGGAAAACTCTCCATATAGAGTCCTCTTTCAATTAGGAAAGCAATCCCTTAATTTAGGAAAGTTTTCAAAACTCAAAGTCTGATCTGGGGTCTCATGGTGGATCATACGGTCGCATAAACCATAGACCGTAGGGTCAAAATCATCGATCGTGGGGTTCTGGATTTGAGATTTTTGTTTCCTTCCTTATGGTCGACCATACCTACCCAGGTATGCGACCTTAGGTATGTTTTTAGTGTTTTTAACTCAATTCTCATACCTGGTTTGTGATCTATCTTCACACGCTTGGTCCACTTGGTCTAGGAATTATGGGAAGACCTAACACGACACGGTTAGACCAAGTTAGTGGAGTATGGGTCTTATAGTTTTTCTCTATATAAAGGACGTCCCTCAACCCTTTTTCACTCTTTTAGAACATTAGTAAACCCTAGAGAAAGAGAAGGGAAGAGAATGAAGAAAAGGGGAAGAAGAAAAGGCTAAGGAGAGGATTTTGCTGAGAAGAGATTGGCTCTCTATCACAGGCAAATGTATGATTCTAATCTCTGGAGATATAAACTCTAAGAAATAAGACTTCTATGGAAGATAAACAATATCAACCTATTATGATCTATGTGATTTCCTTGAGAAAATCCTAAGGAGAACCATGAGGAGAGAGTTTGATGATTAGGATTAATAAAAAACTACTAATGATGGCCATAGGATGACCTTAGAATAAACCCAATTGAAGATCAGAGGACTTGACCCAGGAAGAACTCGAATTGCATGTAGTCTGTGACTAGAAATCTCCAGGTCGCAACTACGGTCAACCATAGCATGACCAGCACGACTAGAGGATCGACCAGAGGCATTCGAGAAGATTTCAGAAATCATATGGTTGCAGCTACGGTCACACCATATGCGACCGTAGGGTATCGACCATAGGTAGTAAGGTCGATACAGTATGAGACCATAGGACTAATCAGACACCTATAAGTGCTCTGTTTTGTTTTTCTACTACTGTAACATGTTACATATGAACCCTAACTTAAATTCATATAACTTTTAGGTTGTTAGATTGATTGAAAGAGAAATTAAAGGCTTGGAAGGAGATCGAGATTTGCTAATAGGTGAGGGAACAAGACCTAAACTAATTGGATAATAACAAACTATTTTTTTATTGAGTCCAATGCTATGCTTGATTCTATGCTTGTATGCTTGTAATGTACATCTCACATGTCATCCAATATTTCTACTATTACTGCTCATGCATATTTAATTCTGTTTATTTATAACATGATGATAATGATGATGCTAGGAATAGACATGTGAATGTATGTGTGTGGTTGGTGTGTTGGATGCGAGTGGAGCATCAAGGGGAGGATGTGGCATGGTGGTCATTAACCTCGTCACCAAACTCTAGCTCTATCTCTACTCAAGTCTTGCCCACTAACATTGTCGTATCGCCATTACCTTAGCAGAACTATTACGTCATAAGGCATCAGGGATGGTGGCCTTAGACCATATGGTTTCTGACTCTACCGGGGGACCTCTCTATCTATATGGACGTATTGAGTGATTCTGGGGGTAAGGCCTTGAATACACTATTTGGCATTAGGGTTGGTTAGTTGCGAGCCCAATTTGTAAGCCCTCACCAATAGGGACTTACATGTTGGTATGGGTAGGACATAAGGGGAAGTGTTGGCTGTGTTTGATCCAAACACTTTACCTTTATCTCTATTCCATGGTGGGTGTATGTGGGACGACAATGGTGTTTGATCCATTGGGTGGATTCACACACTCGTGTATAGAGGTGCGGCGGCCACCAAACCTTTCTATAGCATATTGCAAACTTATAAATCAGACCAAAGATATAAATTGAATGCATGCATATGTTTATCGCATTATTTTGTTTGCTCACTGAGCTGTGATGTGTGCTCAACCTTTCGACATCGAATATTTTTAGTTGATGATGTAGGTCGTATTTTTGAACAATATATGAATGCACCGACATTTGGATACGTTGCTGCGATGGACGTAGAAGCTGAAAAAAATACGCATGATTCATCATGCGAGTGCAACCAATGTGTTTTTGCTTAAGTTTAGTTATAATTCAAACATCAGATATGTAATTGATTATTATTTTTATGTCTTGGGGTTTGGAGATAATTAGATTAAATACTTATTTATCACTGTTAGACTCTCAGTTCATTATCTGTAACACTTTCGCGTATTTGTTTATTACCTCTGATTATTATTGCAAAATATGTGTGTGGTTTAATATGATGGGTACAACCTATACGAGATCCTGGTTGAACCGTTGGTTTATTGATAGTTCATCACACTATTCTGGTTAGACCAGAATTGGGGTGTGATAACTTGGTATCAGGGCATCTCAGGTTCTACCCATCGACCTAACTACTTCCACATGAGTCTTGAACTGAGTTAGGATAAAAGAATTAAAAACTGTAATAAGAACACACCATAAGCACCTGTGTTGTATGAGACATAAACTAAGAAAGATAATTAAGCACATATAAAAATGGAAAACCAATTTTATATATATATATCCAAATGGGAGTAAGACAAGATACATCCGAATCAGAATACAGTCCACAATCCGGACAGTTACTTTGTATTATAAAAAGGGAAAAAAAATAAATAATATCATGGAGCTGGAGGTGCTGGAGGAGGAGGTGCCTCACGATCTCTATCATAGTCCTCAGTATATACTCTCGCGAGCCAGGCCACCTGAGTCTAAGTCACTCGGAGACTAGTTGTCAGATCTACTACCCGCTGGTCTGTAGAGCGCTGGGCATCTAGAAGCTCTCCTACTCTCCAATCAGTCACGCGCTGAGCCTCTCAAATCTCACGTAACAGCCCCATCATGTCATCTGGTGGTGGGCGTGAAGGGCCAGCTGAATGAGAAGCTCAGGAAGGGCCAGCTTCAAAAGAATACTGTGGTGATGGGGGAGGGATGGCATCCACATCAATGTACATCCGATCATCGTCCTCCTCATCATCACTCACGTGTGCCTCTGCTGCTGCTGCTGCTACTCTGCATTTGCTGCAGCTACTCGAGTGAGAGGATGTATCATAGCATTTCTCTCATCATCACTGACCTGTATCTCTCTCATGCCCATCCTGCTGATGGCCTCCCTATCAAGGTCAACTGAGAAGGTGTTTTCAAGGATCCTCTCATCCACTAGGTCCACCTGTAGACGGGCGAGTAGGGTGGAGATTAGTAGCCCATAGGGCAAGTTACCTCTCGAGTCAGGCAACATTGCTCTCTGCATAGTCCGAAGTATAATATATGGGAGGCAGATTGGTTGCCTAGTATAGATATAGTACCGTAGGTATTGAGTCAGCTGTGAGACCATGTCCACCTTACGGAATAAGATTATGCTAGATAATCTTACAGTTGACCCATGGCTCTAGACGCAGGTTGACTGCTTTCATCTCTCAGCAGTCATCCCGAAGAATTTGGTTATCTATTTCTACACACACCTGTGTAGACAGAAACTCTGGCTCCCTGGGTGCACAGTAAACCAACTGACCATCATTTGAGAAGCCTAGGAGATCAGCCAACTCCTGATAGTTGAAAGAGATCGGAACCCCTTTCACCCAGCTGGTGATCCAAAGGTCTCTACCCTTGTCAACATCCTCTAGGTCACCCTCTACCTGTAGATGACAGTAGAACTGCTTGACCAAGTTTGAGAGAGTGCAAGCCTCGTATAGAATCACTAGAAGCCAACCCATATCACCAAATGTCCTCTCTACATCAAACAGGGCTAAGTGGGCTAAGTTCACACACCGACCCCCTTTCACTTTCTTTCAATTAAACCAAGGGTATTGTGTTTCTGCTTCCACAGGGCTGAAGGGAAGTAGGTCATGAACTCGAGGAAGCTTAGTGCAAACCATGATAATTGCAAGAGAAGAAAATAAGAAAAATAAGTTAGATAAATTTGAAAATTTGACAGCATAACGACGTATAATGGGAAAAAGCCTTACTTTCACCCAAACATTTGGGCAGGAGGACTTACATAGGTCCCAAACCATCCTGCAAGGCTTATTCAATCTGAAATTTTAACTAGGTAGGTTGAATTTGAAGAAATTTTGACAATTGAGAAAAGCAACCAAAATTTAGGTCAAAAATGGGAATTTCAAAATTTTTATCAAACCAACCAATGAAACTCAAATTTTCTTGAGGGCTTTCATCCATTGGGTGGCCAATAGCAAAAGCCCCCAATAAAAATTAAATTTTTACGATTAAAAAAATATTAATTTGAAGAAAACCCTATAAATGTAGCAAAACCTAGGTATGAAAGCTTAAAAAGAAGAAAGAGTAGAGAACATACCTCGAGGAATGGAATGGAGATTGTGGATCGATGGAAAAATCACCAAGTTCATATGGTAGACACTGTAGCAACTCTGTGGTGGCGAGCTGAGTTGAGACCGTCGGAAGAAGAAAGGGAAATGAGAGGGAAAATCTCAAAAAAATAGGTTTTAAAACTGATTTTGAATCTTACGGTCGCGCAATTCTACCAAAACCATCAACCATATGATCGATTGTATGATCGACCATAGGGTCTCAATAAGTTGCCAGGGATTTGATGGTCGCACCTATGGTCGCACAACATGCGACTGTAGGCCATCGACAGTATGACTGACTGTTGTCTGTATTTTGATTCTGTCTGAACTTTTGCCTATTAATTTTGTTCTTCTCTCGCTTTCCATTGTGAGATTAACCCAATACTACCATTCTATTTTATCTCACATGTGTAGCTTTGCCAATAACATATTATCCAAGAGTTTAAATGGCTGGGCACTGAGTAAGCAGAAGGACATAGAATGCAAATCCATCTCCACCACCTATGGAGACTAATGACAATGAAGGTCAGCAAAGACTAGAAAGAAATATTGGAGCTCAAAATACTGTACCTCAGAATGTTCACACCCAAGCCAACCCAACCAACTTACCTGCACCACCTATGGATTTGGCTACTATGGTGATGAATTTGGCATAACAAATGCAGCATATACAGCAAATGCAAGCCAACATGCAAGCTACTATGGGAATTCCTTTTTCGAGTTGCAAACATAACATCTCTACCCGTAGGACAAGCTAGTACTGCACTTGGTGGTAGCAACACTATACCCCAAGCACCACAAACACTAGCAGTACAAGGTTAAGTGCAAAACCTTGAAGCACCGCAAGGTAGGAATAACCAAGGTAACCATCAGTACCAGTCGCCTATGTATGGAGCTTATGCACAATATTAGCTTGATCATTCCAGATTAATCGAGCATTTTTTGAAGATGAAGCCGAAGGAATTTAATGGCAAGCCGTTGGATCCTTTGTGGCCAACTCACTGGATCGACGAGATGGAAAGAAATTTCATGATGAAGACTGTAAATGAAGAGAAAAAAGTATTACGTGCCACTTTTATGCTGAAAGGTGATGCATACCATTGGTGAAAATATACTCGGAGTTATCTGTTGATGAAGCACGCCCAATTAACCTGGGCTATCTATAAAGAAGAGTTCTTCGAGAAGTATTTTCCCAGGAGTTTCAGAGACCAAATGGAAAAGGAGTTCTTGAGTCTGTATCAAGGATAGATGACTGTAGACGCATATCAACAACGTTATTAAGAACTATTTTTCTTTGCTCCCTCTAGCATGCAGGAGGAAAATACTAAAACCCAAAGGTTCGTCATGGGACTTAGGAGAAGCATCCGTGAGCATGTATTGGGACTGAAAAAGAAGATTTATAATGAAGCTGTACAGATTGCTCGAGTACTGGAATCGAGCTAGAGGGAAAGTTATTTTGCTCAGAATAGAGGTATAAAGAGGCCTAACGGAAACTCATACAATGTAGGGAACTCAAAGACATTTAAACCCTTCTGTACTCAAGGCTTCAATGTTGCAGTCAAGACTACTCCGACAGTCCAACCTCAACAGAAGCAAAGTAATGCTGGAGTCAAATGCTTCAATTGCGATCAAGTTGGACATTGTTCAAGAGAGTGTCCTATGCTAAGGAAGCAGCTACAACAAGGAAAAGTTTATGCAGTTACATCTGAGGATGCTGTCGCATCACCTGATGTGGTCACAGGTATGACTTGAACTGTTCATTTTGTACTACCTTGTGTAAGCATGTAGACTAAATTAAATCAAATCACAGGTATCGTACCTATTAATAGCTTACCTGCTAGAGTACTCTTTGACTCTGGAGCTACTCATTCTTTTATATATGTGTTGTTTGAAAAGAAGTTAAATCTACCCCTCAGACCTTTGGACTACAAACTGCTTGTACGATCACCTATGGGATTAGATGTGGAACTAGACAAAGGTTATGGACCATGTCCAATTCTTATCGGTGAGAGGATTTTGGATGCAACCTTAATTCAACTCGAGATGACAGACTTTGACGTTATCTTGGGAATGGATTGGTTAGCTCGGCACTCTGCAAACCTATTATGTGCAGAAAAGAAATTGAAATTTAAAAACAAGGAAGGAGCAGAGTTTAGTTTTATGGGAACCAAACTTCCCCATAAAAGAAAACTCATTCTCTTTGCATTGAAGGCTAGAAAATGCCTCGAGAAAGGAGGAATTGGGCATCTAGTATCCGTGGTCGACCTTACCAAGGAAGCACCATGAATGGAGGATATTGAAGTTGTGCGTGAATTTTTGGATGTATTTCCTGAGGAACTACCAGGACTACCACCCAACCGAGCGACAGAGTTTGTTATAGATCTTATACCCGGAGCCGCACCACTATCGAAAGCACCCTATCGAATGGCTCCTACTAAACTGAAGGAACTGAAGGTACAATTACAGAAATTACTGGACAAGGGTTATATCAGACCCAGCATATCATCATGGGGAGCGCTAGTATTGTTTGTGAAAAAGAAGGATGGTAGCGTTCGACTGTGTATAGATTATCGAGAATTGAATAAGCTTACAATCAAGAATCGATACTCGTTGCCTCAGATCGATGACTTGTTCGATCAGTATCGATCAGTTGCAAGGTGCCAAAGTGTTCTCCAAAATTGATCTTCGGTCAGGATACCATCAGTTGAAGATTAAGGTCGGTGATATTCCGAAGACAGCATTCAGAACCAGATATAGACATTATGAATTTTTAGTCATGTCTTTTGGATTAATTAATGCACCCACAATTTTTATGGTACTCATGAATAGGGTATTCCATGATATGTTGGATACATCAGTCATTGTATTTATTGACGACATACTAGTCTACTCCAAGGACAAAGAAACTCATGTCACAAAACTAAGAGCCGTTTATCGGCGACTAAGAAAAGAGAAGCTTTACGCAAAATTTACAAAGTGTGAGTTCTAGCTAAATGAAGTTGCTTTCTTAGGCCATGTTGTATCCGCTGAAGGAATTAAAGTGGATCCTAGCAAGATTGAAACCATTGTGAAATGGGAAGCACCTAAGAATGTTACAGAAATCAGAAGTTTCTTAGGTTTAGCTGGTTACTATCGACAATTCGTGGAAGATTACTCTAAAATCGCCGTACCTCTCACCAGTCTGACAAAGAAAGGAGAAAAGTTTATTTAGACCGATAAATGTGAAGAGTGTTTTCAAACATTAAAGGCTAGATTGATATCAGCTCCCATCTTGACTATTCTGATCCCAGGACAACCATTTACCTTGTACATTGATGCATCTGGGTTAGATTTAGGATGTGTGCTCATGCAAGGAGAACAAGTAATTACGTATGCCTCAAGACAACTGAAGACACATGAGAAGAACTATCCCACTCATGACTTGGAATTAACAGCAGTAGTACATGCTGTTAAGATATGGAGACATTATTTGTATAAAGAGAAATTTCAGATTAAATCAGATGATAAGAGTCTCACTCATCTTTTTAATCAGAAGGAGTTGAACTTGAGACAAGATGGCTGGAATTACTGAAGGATTATGATTGCGATATCTAGTATCATCTAGGAAAAGCTAATTCATTTGCTGATGCACTGAGCAGGAAAGCTATGACAGAATCCCAAGAAAAAGTTAGTACAAATGCTGTGGCGTGTGTCACAAGGAGAATATTTAATTATGGTAAAGAGCAGTTCGTGATTGATATTCTGAATGAATCAACAGACCAAGGGTTTATTCATCTATTTTCAATCATGTTTGCTACATTGAAGATTGTACCTGATCTATTAGACGAAGTGAAAGCCGCTATTAAATCAGACCCTTATTTGAGAATGGTACAAGAAGACCTCAAAAAAGGTAGGCTACTCCTGAGTTTACCTTGGACGTTGAAAAGGTACTAAGATACAAAGGAAGGGTATATGTTCCTGAAAATGAAGACTTGGATATTAAACACAGACTAATGAAGGAAGCTCACACCACTACTTATTCAGTACATCCTGGAAGTATGAAGATGTATCATGATCTGAAGAAACTATATTGATGGAGAGGAATGAAAGAGGATGTAGCTAAATTTGTGTATCAATGCTTGAATTGTCAGCAAGTAAAGGTTGAAAGGCAAAGACCTGCAGGATTATTACAGCCACTGCCAGAACCAGCATGGAAATGGGACTGCATCACTATGGACTTCGTCACCAGGTTACCATTGACTCCCCGAGTAGTTGACGCGGTCTGGGTGATTGTGGATCGTTTGACCAAGATAGCTCGTTTCATAGCTATATGACCTTAGTATACCTTAGAGAGGTTAGCTAAGCTTTATGTAGATAATATTATTCGATTATATGGTGTACCTGAAAGCATTGTGTCCGACAGAGACCCACGCTTTACCTCAAAGTTTTGGGAAGGATTACAAAAGACTATGGGTGCAACATTGAAGTTTAGTACTGCATTCCATCCTCAGACAGACGGACAGTCAGAACATACCATTCAGATTTTAAAAGACATGCTCCGAGCTTGTGTTATTGATTTCAAAGGATCATGGGATGAGAAATTACCATTGATTGAGTTCGCTTATAACAACAGCTATCAAGCGACTATACAGATGTCACCCTATGAAGCACTCTATGGTAGGAAATGTTAAACTCCTTTGTTTTGGAATGAAGTTGGAGAATGGAGTATTGTTGGACCAGAGTTTATTGAAGAGACTTGTCGAGTAGTCGACATTATCAAGGAAAGAGTCCAAATAGCTCAGAACAGTCAGAAGCAATATGTTGATAATCGACGCAGAGATTTCAAATTCACCATAGGTGATAAGGTATTTTTGAAAATATCTCCTATGAGTGGTTTGAAAAGGTTTGGACAGAAGGAAAAGTTGTGTCCCAGATATATTGGACCTTATGAAGTTCTAGATAGACATAAAAAAGTAGCATATCAATTAGCACTACCACCATCCATGTCAAGTGTGTATGATGTATTTTATATCTCATTACTGAAGAAGTACGTCAGAGATCCAACACACGTGTTAACAATGGATCCACCGGATTTGACTGAAGATTTGACATTCGAAGTAGTACATTTTGAGATCACTAGCCGAAAGGTGCAACGTCTTCGCAACCGTGACATTTACTACATTAAGGTTACTTGGAGAAGCCAAAATGTAGAAGAAGTTACATGGGAAGAAGAGAACGCTATGCGGAAGCAATATCCTCACCTATTTGACTTGAAAGGTATGTGAAAATTTTGAGGACGAAATTTATATAAAAGGGGGAGAGTTATAAGACCCGCAGTCCACTAACTTGGTCTAACCGTATCGTGCCAGGTCTTTCCATGATTCCTGGATCAAGGGGACCCAGCGTGTGAAGACAGATCACAAACCAGGTATGAGAATCGAGTTAAAAACACTAAAAACATATCTATGGTCGCATAAATCTAAAATCCAGAACCCCACGGTCTATGATTTCGACCCTACGATCGACGGTTTATGTGACCATATGATTGATCTTAAGAACCCAGATCAAACTCTGAGTTTTGGAAACTTTCCTAAACTAGGGGATTACTTTCCTAATTAAAAGAGGACTTTATATGAAAAGTTTTCCTGTAAGACCCAGACGCCATGAACCTGGTCTAACCTTACATTTCGTGTCGTGACCAGTCTACATATCATGGTCGAGCCAAATGGACCAAGTGCGTGAAAGAAATAGCAAGACCAGGTATTAAACTGACCCAAAAACAGTAAAATAGGGGGTAAGGTGGCATACCCAAACAGGTAGGGTCGACCCCACCTCATTAGGAAGTCAGACCCCTGAATTTTAGACCAAAGATCGGACAATTTAGACCTTAGGGTCGGACGGGATCTCCGACCCCCTCATCGACCCTAGGATCACCGATAGAAACCGTAAATAGGAAACTTTCTAAATTTCAAGGGGACTCTTTCCTAATCTCAATGAGACTTATTTTGGGAGGTTTTTCTCTATAAATAGGACGTCCCTTAGCCTCTTTCACTCCTTTTGAAACCCTAATTGAAAGAGAAGAGAGGAGAAAAGAAGGAAAGTTGGAGAGGAAGACTAAGAGAAGAAATTCAGAGAAACCTCTGAATCTCAACAAACCTCAGGTATGGATATGCTTTTCATGAGTGATTTAAGACCTTAGAATAGTTCATAAAGAGGGTATGATCTAGGAGAAACCCAAATCATCCATCCATGGGAAGATTTCAATGAAATCCATGGAGGGGATCATGGTAGACAAAGTAAGGAAGTAACCTGGAGTTGGAAGTAAGCCAAAGGATCCAAACTTGAAAGATTAGACTGTAGAATGAAAAAGTCGACTCAAACCACATGCAATCGCACGTAGGGTCGATTGGGAATCGACCCTACCAGACCACAGGATCGACCCCTAGCTTTCGGGAAGTCCAGGGAGGCTGCAGTCGCACCTAGGGTCGATGGAACATCCGACCCTAGCATCGATCCTATACCCTGGGGTTGCATAAACCTGCGACCCTAGCTTTACAGCAAGCTTAAAATTGTCGAAATGAATTCTAATTAAAATCTATCGACTTGTTAGGTTTTTCTATTGGTATAAAGGTTATTCTTAGAGCTTGAAAGAGGATTTACACTCAAGCAAAGGTGAGGGAACAAGACCTAAACTAATTGGCTAATAATAAACTGTTTTATTTATTGAGTCTAACATTATGAATGATTCTATGCTTGTATGCGTGTAATGTGCATTTAACATGTCATCCAATATTTCTATTATTACTGTTTATGCATATTTAATTTCATTGTTTATAACATGATGATGATGATGATGATAGGAATAGGCATGTGAATGTTTGTGTTTGGCTGGTGTACATGGTGCGGGTAGGGGATGGTATCAACCGGTACTTCAATGCCATTTTCATTGGGGTATATTGTTCCACAGTTCTACTCAAGTCATGTCCACTAAGCAAATGTTGGTGCACTTGATGCGGATAGGGGATGGTATCAACCAGTACTTTAATGCCGTTTTCATTGGGTATATTGTGCCATAGCTCTATACAAGTCTTGTCCACTAACATCATCGTATTGCCATTACCTTAACAGAACTATTACGTCGTAGGGCATCAGGGGAGGTGGTCTTGGACCGTGTAGTCTTCGACTCTGCTGGGGGGCCTTAGCTCTATCTCTATGGACGTATTGAGGGATGCTGGGGTGAGGCCTTGGAAACACTGTTTGCTATTAGGATTGGTTAGTTGCGAGTCCAGTTTGCAAGCCCTCGCCAACAGGGGCTTACATGTTGGTATGGTATCAACCGGTACGTCAATGCCGTTTTCATTGGGGTATATTGTGCCATATTAGGTGCATGTGGGGTCGACAGTGTCATTTTCATTGGACGGCTTCACATACTCCTGTATAGAGGTGATGCGGCCTCCGAATCTTTCTATAGCACATTGCAAACTTATATACCAGACCACAGATATGAATTGAATGCATGCATATGTTTGTTGCATTATTTTTTTTACTCACTGAGCTCAAGTTGGAGAGCTGATCCTCGCGCGTGTAATTCTTTTTAGTTTCTGATGTTGCAGGTATTATGATTGAAGATTGTGTCGACACGCCACCATATGAACAGGTGGCGGCTATGATGAGCAAGCTGTGGAGGACGAACATGGTTCATTAAACAAGCGTTTCAACTGTGGATACGCTTGATTTTAAATTTTCGTATTTGGATATTTGTAATATGTATTAAATTATGTTTTGGTTACTTGGAGATAAATGGAATATTAATTATTTATCATGACTAGACCTCAGTTCATTATCTGTAAGACTTCCGCTATTTACTTTATTACCTCTGATTAATGTAGAATGTGTTTTGGTTTAACAACGTGGGCATAGCCTATTCGAGATCCTGGTTGAACCGTTGGTTTATTGGCAGTTCATCACACCATTCTGGTTGGTCCAGAATTGGGGTGTGACATTTCCTCTATATAAAGGATGTTCCTCAGTCCTTTTTCACTCTTTTAGAACATTAGTAAACCCTAGAAAAAGAGAAGGAAGAGAAAGAAGAGAACGAGAAGAAGAAAAAGCTAAGGAGAAGAATTTACTGAGAAGAGATTGGCTCTCTATCACAGGAAAAGGTATGAAACAAATCTTTGGAGATGTAAACTCTAAGGAATAAGACTTCTATGGAAGATAGACAATATCAACCTATTATGATCTATGTGATTTCCTTGAGAAAATCCCAAGGAGAACCATGAGGGGTGAATTTGATGATTAGGATTGATAAGAAATTACTAATGATGGCCATAGGATGACCTTAGAATAAACCCCATTGAAGAACAGAAGAACTGACCCAGGAAGAACTCAAATTTCATGTAGAATGTAACCAGAAATCTCAAGATCGTAGCTATGGTCGACCATAGCATGACTAGTATAACCAGAGGATTGACCATAGGCATTCAGAAAGATTTCAAAAATCATATGGTCGCAGCTACGGTCGCACCATATGCGACCGTAGGGTATCGACCGTAGACAGTCAGGTTGATACAGCATGAGATCATAGGACTAATCAGATACCTATCAGTACTCTATTTTGATTTTTGATTACTGTAACATGTCATATATGAACCCTAACTTAAATTCATATAACTTTTAGGCTGTTAAATCAATTCAAAGAGAATTTCAAGGCTTGGAAGGACATCGAGTATTGCTAACAGGTGAGGGAACAAGACCTAAACTAATTGGATAATAACAAACTGTTTATTTTTATTAAGTCCAATGCCATGATTGATTTTATGCGTGTATGCTTGTAATGTGCATCTCACATGTCATCCAATATTCCTGCTATTACTGTTCATGCATATTTAACTCCGTTTATTTATAACATGATGATGATGATGATGTTAGGAATAAGCATGCGAATGTATGTATGTGGTTGGTGTGTTGGGTGCAAGTGGAGCATTAGGGGGAGGACGTGGCATGGTGACTCATAGCTCTATCTCTACTCAAGTCTTGCCCATTAACATCGTCGTATCGCCATTATCTTAGCAGAACTATTATGTCGTAAGGCATCAGGGGAGGTAGTCTCGGAACGTATGGTCTCTAACTCTACCGGGGGACCTTAGCTCTATCTCTATGGACGTATTGAGGGATGCTAGGGTGAGACCTTGGATACACTATTTGGCATTTGGATTGGTTAGTTGAGAGCCCAATTTGCAAGCTCTCGCCAATAGGGGCTTACGTATTGGTATGGCAAGACATCAGGGGAAGTGTTGGCGGTGTTTGATACGGACACTTTAGCTCTATCTCTATTCCATGATGGGTGCATGTGGGACGATAATGGTGTTTAATCCATTGGGCGGATTCACACACTCGTGTATAGAGGTGCGGCGGCCACCAAACCTTTCTATAGTATATTGTAAACTTATAAAACTGACTAAAGATATGAATTGAATGCATGCATATGTTTGTTGCATTATTTTGTTTGCTCACTGAGCCGTGATGTGTGCTTACCCTTTCGACGTCGAATATTTTTAGTTTATGATGTAAATCCTACCGTTGAAGAATATATGAATGCGTCGACGTATGGACACGTTGCTGCGATGGACGTAGAAGCTGAAGAAGATGTGCATGATTTATCATGCGAGTGCAACCAATGTATTTTTGCTTAAGTTTAGTTATAATTTGAACATCAGATATATAATTGATTAGTTATTTTTATGTCATGTGATTTGGAGATAATTGGATTAAATGCTTATTTATCACTGTTAGACTCTCAGTTCATTATTTGTAAGACTTTTGCTTATTTGTTTATTACCTCTGATTATTAATGTGGAATGTGTGTTTAGTTTGATATGGTGGGTACGACCTATACGAGATCCTGGGTGAACCATTAGTTTATTGGCGGTTCATCACACCATTCTGGTTAGCCCAGAATTAGGGTGTGACCACGAAGGTGCAACGACCGAGAGGGAAAAAGCTGAGTGAGCCGTTGGGAACAGGTCGTAGGACAATCTTCCACTCTACAAGGTGCCAAAAATGCTGATCATGGATCTTCTGAACCTCCCATTATCGGAAGACGTCCCCTCAGCCATTTACCCTGTCGTCGAGGATGGCCCCACCGACGATGGTCAAGGAAGCCTTCCTCGTTGATTGTCTACTGTCCTAGCCCTGCGTGGCCTACAAAAATTTACTTTTGTATTTTCGTTGTATTTTCTTTTCTTGTTTTTCACCCCTGTTGGGCCTTTGTAACGCTGCCCCTTATGGGCTTTTTGAAATGAAAATTGTCTCTTATCTTTCATGTTGTCGCTTTTGATAGCTAAATATTGCCTTTACGCTTGTTACACTCGTATGTCCCTCCGTGCTACCCCGGGAGTGTAGTTAGTCTTGTCAATCTTAGTGGCGAGACCAAGTATGGTTAGTAGACTGTTGCGGTAGAAGCAGTTAAGTATTGGTTTGGCGAGTCAGAAGGAGCCTACTTGATTTAGCCCTGGTTGTGTATTTTGGTGTTTACGTGTTACTCGGATCTACATATGGGCTTGAGTAAGCCCGAGTCATTATAGTCTGTGTGCTACTTAGATCTGCTTATGGTTCTGAGTAGGTAGAGTCTGTATGATTTGCATGCTACTCAGATCTGCTTGTAGATCAAGATAGACAGAGTCGGTATGGTCTGCATGCTACTCAGATCTGCTTGTGGATCTGGGTAGGTAGAGTCAGTATGGTCTATGTGCTACTCATATCTGCTTCTGGATCTAGGTATGCAGAGTCAGTACGATCTGTGTATTATTCAGATCTGTTTGTGAATCTGAGTAGCCAGAGTCAGCATGGTCTATGTGCTACTCAGCTCTGCTTATAGATCCGAGTAGGTAGAGTCAGTATAGTCTGCATGCTATTCAGGTCTGCTTGTGGATCTGAGTAAATAGAGTCAGCCGAAAGGAACCGGGGGGGGGGGGAGAATGTTTAATGAGGTGTGGTACAACTTCTGGAACGTAAAAAGACTTCTTGAAATAGAACTTATAATGAGCGGGTGCCCCTAATGGGCCCAGCTTACAAACTGATGCTATGTACTTGAAAAGAAAATTTTACATAGGGGCCTGGAGTGGTCGATCGACTGAATTGAAAAGAAAACTACTGAACTACAATGCTGAAGGACTAAGTTAAGGACACTCTAACTGGGTTAGCTTTGAAGGGAGCTCACTAGTAGTACTTTTGTAGGTTCGTCGCATGCCAGGTATGGGGGACCTCTTCTCCGGCCAGTGTGGCTAGGATATACCATCCAGATCGGCCTGTCTTGACTACTCTGTAAGGCCCTTCCCAATTCTTGCTCATCTTGCCTCGCTTAGTTGGCTCTGAAACAGACGTCTTCCTGAGGACTAGGTCCCTAACCCTGAAGATTTTTGGCCTCACATTTTTGTCGTAGTGCCTAGCTGTGTCCTGCTAGTACTCGGCCATTCAGAATGTAGCCAACTCCCATACATCTTCCAGGTTATCAAGGTTGTTGCGCAGGTCGTCGAAGTTGCTCTCTTCGTTAAAATTGAGGATCCGATAATTGGGGTGGAAGACTTCAACTCGGACGACTGCCTCAGTGCTGAAGGCAAGCATGAAGGGAGTTTCCCCTGTGGAGGCCCGGCTGGTGGTCCTATATGACTAGACAATACTCGACAGTTCATCGACCCACTTCTCCTTCTTATCATTTACCCTCTTCTTGAGCCCTGCCAGTATTGTTTTGTTTGTTGCTTCTGTCTATCCACTAATTTATGATCGATCGACTGATCCGAAGAGATGGTCAATCTAGAACTCTGCGTAGAATGCTGTAAATGATGTATTGGTGAACTATGTGCTATTGTCGAAGTACTTGGGGAACACTGAACCTGTAGATGACCAAGTGTCTGAAGAACTGTTCTACCTTAGATGAATCAACCCTAGCAATTGCTTCGACCTCGATCCACTTGGTGAAGTAATTAATGACCACCATGACATACTTTCGCTGGTATGTGGCTCTGGGGAAGGGCCCCATGATGTCTATCCCCCAAATGACGAAGGGGAGTGGACTGGTAATGAGTTGCAGAGGGGTGGCCGGAGCATGGAGTACATGTGCGTAAAATTGGCACTTCTCACACTTACACACTAGGTCAATGCAGTTGTCGTGCATCCTAGGTGATAGCTTGTCGAAGGATTTTTTGGAACAGTGATCGGCCACCTTGGTGCCGACTACAGATGCCTTCGTGAACTTCCTTCATTATCCACTCGACTTCTTCGAACCAAATGCAACGAAGCAGCGGCATGGTGTAGGATCTCCTTTACAGTACATCGTAGTAAATGGTGTACTGTCATGACTTGGCTTTGATGCCTCGAGCCTCCTTTCTTTCTTCTAGTAATGCGCCTGTTCAGAGGTAGCTGTAGATGGAATTATACCAACTCAGACCTACGTCAATCGGCGCTACTTCTTATGCAGTAGCGCTTGATGCTCCATTAACTCAACATACACAGTAGTGTCCAACTCAAAAGATGTCTGCTAGGGACAACCTAGACAGCTCGTCTACTTCGGCGTTTTCTTCTCAACCCATATACTGCAATTCAATACTCCGAAAAACTGTTATGGCCGAATTCACCTTCTCCAGGTACTTCTGCATCCCTGGTTGCTTAGCCTCATAGTTGCCTTGCACCTGGCGGACTATGAGCTGTGAGTTGCTATGGATTATGAGCCGTTTGACCATAAGGCCCTTGGCTAATCGGAGGCCGGCCAGTAAAGATTTGTACTCGACCTTGTTGTTTGTTGTATTGAATCCAAATCTGATGGCCGACCTGACTTTGAACTTCTCTAGACTGGTGAGTACCATTCTTGTACCTGACTTTTCATCCATGGAGGACCCATCAACGTGCAAAATCCATAGCTTATCGATTGGTGTAGGTTTGTTTTCTTGCTCTAGCACCACTCTTTCTCCTTCTAGCAGTGTGCTCTCTACGATGAAGTCTACCAAAGCTTGTGCCTTGATGGCGGTCCTGGGTACATATCAAAGCTCAAACTCACCAAGTTCCATTGCCTAGTTTATCATTCGGCCAGAGGCATTCGGCTTTTATAATACCTTTTTTAGAGGCGTATTTGTTAGTATAGATGTAAGACCCGTATCGAACTAACCGGTCTTACCACCTTGTATCAGGTCTTCCTATCATGGTCGGGCCAAGTGGACCAAGTGCGTGAAGAAACCATAAGACCAGGTATGAAATGTAACCCAAAAATATTAAATTATGAGCGTGTGGTCGCATACCTAAACAGGTGTGATCGACCACACCTCAAAATAGTGCAACCACATGAATTTTAGTCGTGTGGTCGCATGTTTTAGAAGGTGTGGTCGACGGGTTCTACGACCCCACCTCCGACCACACGAACCCAGTCAGAAACCAAATTTAGGAAACTTTCCTAATCCGAAGGGGGTTCTTTCTTAAACTTAGTAGGGCATATTATGGAGGGTTTTTCTCTATAAATAGGACGTCCCTTAGCCTCTTTCACTCTTTTAGAGCTCAAACTGAAAGTGAAAGAAAGAGAAGATAAGGAAGAGAAGGAAAATTAAAGAGGAAGACTAAGGAGGAAGAAAATTCAGAGAAAACTCTGAATCTTCAACAAGCTTAAGGTATGAAAACATTCCCCATGTTAAATTGAATGCCTAGAATAGTTCATGAAGGAGATAGGATTTAGGTGAAACCCAAATCATCAATCCATGGATAAATTCCAAGAGAAACCATGGGAAGAAATTATCTGGACAATGGATTCTGTGTAAAATACTAGTTCTGAGCCATAGAACAATCATAGGAAGGACCATGATGATAAGCCAAGGGATCTAAACATGATGGAATGAAGTTGAGAGTGAAAGGTCGACCATAACATGTGTGGTCGCATGTGTAGTCGCATGATGTGCGACCATACGAGACATACATGTCCGACCACATGCCTTCGGGAAGTTTCCAGGGAGGGTGTGGTCGCACGTGTGGTCACAGGATATGCGACCACACCCTGCGACCCCATGCCCTGTGGTCGCAGAAACTGAGACCACAGGTGCTGCCACACCTACGATCCCTCAATTTCTGTTAGTCTAAATTCATGAGAATTAATTCTAATTTAAAATCTATAAATTTGTTAGGTTTTCAAGTGGTTTAAAAGTGAATTACAAAGCTTGAACGAGGATCTACTATCAACCACAGGTGAGGGAACAAGACCTAAATTAATTGGCTAATAATAAACTGTTTTACTTATTGAGTCCAATGCCATGAATGATTCTATGCTTATATGCTTGTAATGTGCAT
The DNA here is from genome assembly GCA_028583415.1 of Protea cynaroides. NCBI lineage: Eukaryota > Viridiplantae > Streptophyta > Magnoliopsida > Proteales > Proteaceae > Protea > Protea cynaroides. Next base: position 65,646,533 of record CM053266.1, on the reverse strand, counting down.
TTCACATGTCATTCAATATTCTTGTTATTACTGCTCATGCATATTTAATTCTGTTTATTTATAACATGATGATGATGATGATGCTAGGAATAAGCATGTGAATGTATGTGTGTGGTTAGTGTGCTTGACGCGAGTGGAGCATCAGGGGGAGGACGTGACATTATGGTTCATCTTGGTCACCAGACTCTAGCTGTATCTCTACTCAAGTCTTGTCCACTGACATTGTCGTATCGCTATTACCTTAGTAGAACTATTACGTCGTAGGGCATCAGGGGAGGTGGTTTCGGACCGTGTAGTCTCTGACTCTATCGAGGGGCCTTAGCTCTATATCTATGGACGTATTGAGGGATGCTAGGGTGAGGCTTTGGATACATTGTTTGACATTAGGATTGGTTAGTTGCGAGCCCAGTTTGCAAGCCCTCGCCAATAGGGGTTTACGTGTTGGTATGGGTAGGGCATCAGGGGAAGTGTCATGCGGTGTTTGATCCAGGCACTTTAACTCTATCTCTATTCCATGATGGATGCATGTGGGACGACAATGGTGTTTGATCCATTGGGCAGCTTCACACACTCGTGTATAGAGGTGCGACGGCCACCTATCCTTTTTATTTCACATTACAAACTTATGAACCAGTCCAAAGATATGAATTGAATGCATGTATATGTTTGTTGCATTGTTTTGTTTGCTCACTGAGCCATGATGTGTGCTCACTCTTTTGATGTCGAATATTTTTAGTTGATGATGCAGGTCCTACCGTAGAAGATTATATGAATGCTCCAATGTACGGGCATGTTGCGGCGATGGATACAGAAGCTATGATGGAGTCGCATGATTCGTTGTGCGAGTGCAACTCATGCATTTTTTATTAGATTTATTTGTTGGATTATTCAGAACATGTAATTGATTAATTTATTTTATTCTATGTCTTAGTTTTTTGGAGATAATTGGATATTTTATTTATGCTATCACTATTAGTTACTCAGTTCATTAATATTAAAGACTTTCGCTATTGTTTATTTACTCTGATTATGGTTGTGGATGTATCTGATTTAAGCAAAAGGACACAGTCTATTCGAGATCCTGGTTGAACCATTGGATCATAGACGGTTCATCACACCATTCTGGTTGATGCAGAATTGGGGTGTGACAACTTGGTATCAGAGCTCTCGGACCTTGTCTTTTAAACCTGTATACTTCCACAAAAGTTTGTGAACTGAGTTAGGATAAAATTTAAAAGCTTTAATAAGAACACACTATAAGCACCTGTGTTGTATGAGATAAAAATTAGGAAAGAGAATAGTGCACTATTAAGATGAGAAACAAGTTTCATATCGAATAAAAACAATATATATATATATATATATATATATATATATATATATATATATATATATATATATATATATATATATATATATATATATATATATATATTCAAATCAGAGTACGGTCCATAATCCGGACAGTTACTCTGTAGTACAGGGAAAAAGCAAAAAGCAATGCATCATGGAGCTGCAGGTGCTGGAGGAGGAGGTGCCTCATGATCTCTGTCATAATCCTCAGCATACACCCTCGTAAGCCAGGCTACCTGAGTCTGGGTCACTTGGAGACTAGCTGCCAGATCTGTCACCCGCTGATCAGTAGCACTCTGGGCCTCCCAAATCTCATGCAGCAGCCCCATCACGTCATCTGGTGGTGGGTGTGAAGGACCAGCTGAGTGGGAACAAATCCAAGAAGGGTCAGCTCTAGTAGTATGCTGTGGTGATGGAGGAGGTATGGCATCTACATCCATGGACATACAATCATTATCCTCAGCATCACTCCCATGGACCTCTACTACTGCTGCTGCTGCCGCCTCAACGTCTGCTATCTCTACCCGAGTATGGGGACGCACCATAGCGTTCCTCTCCTCGTCACTGATCTGTGCATCTCGCATCGCCATCTTGCAGATGGTCTCCCAGTCAAGGTCAGACGAGAAGGTATCCTCATGAATCCTCTCATCAACTAAATTGACATGCAGGCGAGTGAGCAGGGTAGTGATTAAAGGCCCATAGGACAGGTTGCCAATCTGACCAGGCATCGCAGCACGGATCATTGTCCTGATGATAATATATGGAAGGCAGACGGGCTGCCTAGTACAGATGCAGTACAAGAGATACTAGGTCAACTGGGAAATCTTCTCATAATGGCCACTCTGAGGAATTAGATTGTGCTGAATAATCTTGCAGTTCACCTGAGGTTTCGACCATAGGTTGATTGCCTTAATCTCCCAGCGATCATCCCTAAGAAGCTGGCGGTCAATCTCTGCATGCATCATCATAGATTGGAACTGGGTTTCCTTGGATGCATAGAATACGAAGGGGCCATCGTTTGATATACCCAGGAGATCAGCCAACTCCTGGCAGTTAAAAGAGATCTCCACCCCTTTAACATAACTGGTGATCCTGAGCTCCCTACCCCTGTCTGTATCATTTGGATCACCCACTACCTGAAGATTGCAATAAAACTGCTTCACCAGAGCAGGACAGGTGCAACGCTCATATAATATCACGGGGAGCCAATCCATATCACCAAAAGCACCCTCCACATTAAACAAGGCTAAATTAGCCAAGTTTACACAACGACCCCCTTCCACCTTTTTACGCTCATAATGAGCATACTGTGCCTCTGCTTCATTAGACCGAAAGCGAATAGGATCTGGGGACCTTTGAACAAGCCATGTTATCTGCAAAGACACAGACCAACAAGCAAGATATTAGTTATAGAGAAAAACTCAAAATTTTGGCATTATAACGACATGATTTGGCCAAAAGCCTCACTTTTCACCCAAACAGTTGGACAGGAGGACTTACATATGTTCTAAACCATCCTGTAAGGCTCATACAGTTGGAAATTTAAACTAGGAAGATTGAATTTGAAGAAATTTCAACAATTTGGAAAAATCCTGAAAATTAGGTTAAAAATAGAAAATTTCAAGTTTCTAAAAAACTAACCGATGAAACTCAAATTTTCTTGAGGGCTTTCATCCATTGGGTGGCCAATAGCCAAAGTCCCCAATAAAAATCAAATTTTTACGGTTAGAAAAATTTTAATTGAAGAAAATGCTATAAATGGAGAAAAACCTAGTTTTGAAAGCTTAAAAGTGAGAACCAGTAGAGAACATACCTGAAGGAACGGAGCGGAGGTTGTGAATGGAAGAAAGAATCACCAAACACGAGTGGTCAACACCGTAGAAACTCAATGGAAGCCAGTTGAGTTGAAAGCAAAAGAGAAAGTGGGAAATGACTCCAAAAATCAGGTTTAAAAACCTGATTTGGGGTCGTATGGTCGCAGAATTCGACCAAATATGCGACCACACGACCGACCCCACGATCGACCACAGGCTCTCGGTGAGCTGACAGACTTCGTGTGGTCGGACCCTGTGGTCGCATATATTGTGACCACACGATCGACCACAGGCTCTCGGTGAGCTGACAGGGTTTTGTGAGGTCGCATACCTTGTGGTCGGACATATTGCGACCCATCATCGACCACACGATGGAAAATATAGTATTTTGACTGAATGACATGGAAAATTGAAATTTTACATTGATTAATTGGATTTTGACATGAGAATGACGTATATTATGATTGCCTCACATGTTCTATGATTTTTCAGACACTACCACCACTGGAACAGGAAATGGCTGGGTGAAGAGTAACCAGGCGAGAACGTAACCCAATTCCACCACCACTACCTGTGGAGGAAGATAGCCATGAAAATCCTGAAGGACAAGAGGATCAGAATGTGGCACCACCAAGAGCTAATGGCCAGGCTAATCCTACAAACTTGCCAGCCCCACCTACAGATTTGGCTACAGCAGTAATGAACCTAGCACAACAGCTGCAACAAATATAGCAAGTACAAGCCAATATGCAAGCTACTATGGGAATGGCTTTTCCAGCTGTACATACTACACTCATACCAACCAGATAAGCTAGCACAGTACCAGCACAGTACCAGGGGGTAGTAACACGGTACCCCAAGCACCTCAAATGCCAGTTGTACAAGCTCTAGTACAAAACCCTGAGGTAGCCCAAGGCAGTTACCAGTATCAACCACCTATGTATGGGGCCTATGCTCAGTATTAGTTGGACCATTCTCGACTGATCAAGCGTTTTCTGAAAATGAAGCCTAAGGAATATAATGGCAAGCCAGTGGATCCTTTGTGGCCAGCTCATTGGATCGACCAGAGGGAAAGAAATTTCATGATGATGACTGTTAATGAGGAGGAAAAAGTACTGTGTGCCACATTTATGCTGAAAGGCGATGCACACCACTGCTGGAAGTCTACTCGGAGTTATCTATTAACCAAGCACGCCCAATTGACCTGGACTATCTATAAAGAGGCATTCTTTCGAGAAATATTTTCCCAGAAGTTTCAGAGACGCTATGGAAAGAGAGTTCCTGAGTTTGTATCAGGGACAGATGACTGTGGATGCATATCAATAGCGTTATGAAGAGCTGTTTTTCTTTGCTCCCTCTAGCATGCAGGAGGAAAATACTAAAACCCGAAGGTTCATCATGGGATTTAGGGGAAGCATTAGGGAGCATGTTTTGGGACTAGAAAAGAAAGTTTATAATAAAGCAGTACAGATTGCTCGAGTGCTAGAATCGAGCCAGAGAGCTACTTTGCTCAGAATAGAGGTATTAAAAGGCCGAATGAAAATTCATATAACGGAGGGAACACAAAGATATTTAAACCCTTCCGTACTCAAGGCTTTAATGCTGCAGCCAAGACTACTCCAACAGTCCAACCTCAACAGAAGCAAAATAGTAAAGGAGTAAAATGCTATAATTGTAATCAAATGGGACATTATTCAAGGGAGTGTCCTAAGCCCAGGAAGCAGCTACAGCAAGGAAAGGTTTATGTAGTTACATCTGAGGATGCTGCTGCATCGCCTGATGTGGTCACAGGTATGACCTGAACATTTCATTTTGTATTACCTTGTGTGAGCATGTAGACTAAATTAAAACAAATCATAGGTATCGTACCTATTAACGGCATACCCGCCAGAGTACTCTTTGATTCTGGAGCTACTCATTCTTTTATATCAGTGTCATTTAGAAAGAAGCTAAATCTACCCCTCAGATCTTTAGATTATAACTTGCTTGTATGTTAGCTTGGCATTCTGCAAACCTATTATGTGCAGAAGAGAAATTGACATTTAACAAAGAAGGAGCAGAGTTTAGTTTTGCGGGAACCAGACTACCCCATAAATGAAAACTCATCCTCTCTGCATTAAAGGCTAGAAAATGCCTCAAGAAAGGAGGAGTTGGGTATCTAGTATTCATGGTCGACCTCACCAAGGAAGCACCACGAATGGAGGATATTGTGTTGTGCTTGACTTTCCAGATGTATTTCCTGAGGAACTATCAAGACTACCACCCGATCGAGCGACAGAGTTCATTATAGATCTTATACCCGGAGCCGCACCAGTATCTAAAGCACCCTATCGAATGGCTCCTACTGAAGTGAAGGAACTAAAGGTACAGTTACAGGAATTACTGGACAAGGGTTATATCAGACCCAGCATATCACCATGGGGAGTGCCAGTATTGTTCGTGAAAAAGAAGGACGGTAGTGTTCGACTGTGTGTAGACTATCAGGAATTGAATAAGCATACAATCAAGAATCGGTACCCGTTGCCTCGGATCGATGACTTGTTCGATCAGTTGCAAGGTGCCAAGGTGTTCTCCAAGATTGATCTTCGGTCAGGATATCATCAGTTGAAGATTAAGGAAGGTGATATTTCAAAGATAGCATTCAGAACAAGATATGGACATTATGAATTTTTAGTCATGTCTTTTGGATTAACTAACGCACCCGCAACTTTTATGGAACTCATGAATTAGGTATTCCATGGTATGTTGGATATGTCAGTCATTGTGTTTATTGATGATATATTGGTCTACTCCAAAGACAAGGAAACTCAAGTCATGAATTTAAGAGCCGCTCTGCAACGACTAAGAAAAGAGAAGCTTTATGCCAAATTTACAAAGTGTGAGTTTTGGCTAAATGAGGTCGCTTTCTTAGGCCATGTTGTATCCGCTGAAGGAATTAAAGTGGATCCTAGAAAGATTGAAGCCATTGTGAAATGGGAAGCACCTAAGAGTGTTGCAGAAATCAGAAGTTTCCTAGGTTTAGCTCGGTATTACCGATGATTCGTGAAAGATTACTCTAGAATCGTCGTACCTCTCACCAGTTTGACTAAGAAAGAAGAAAAGTTTGTTTGGACCGACAAATGTGAAAAAGGTTTTCAAACATTAAAAGCAAGATTGATATCTACTCCCATCTTGACTATTCCTATTCCAGGACAACCATTTACGTTGTACACTGATGCGTCTGGGTTGGGTTTAGGATGTGTACTTATGCAAGGAGAACAAGTAGTTGCGTATGCCTCAAGACAACTAAAAACAAATGAGAAGAACTATCCCACTCATGACTTGAAATTAGCAACAGTAGTACATGCTGTCAAGATATGGAGACATTATTTGTCTGGAGAGAAATTTCATATTAAATCAGATCATAAGAGTCTCACTGATCTTCTTAATCAAAAGGAGTTGAACATGAGACAAAGAAGATGGTTGGAATTATTGAAAGATTATGATTGCGATATTCAGTATCATCTAGGGAAAGCTAATGTAGTTGCTGATGTGCTAAGCAGAAAAGCAATGATAAAATCCCAAGGAGAGGTTAACACGACTGCGGTAATTTATGTTATAGGAAAAGTATTCAATCATGATAATGAGTAGATCGTGATAGATGCACCGGGTGGATCAACCAACCAAGGGTTTATTCATTGATTTTCAAATATGTTCGCAACATTGAAGATTATACCTGATATATTAAATGAAGTGAAGGCCGCTATTAAATCAGACCCTTATCTGAGAACGGTGCAATAAGACATCAAAAAAGGTAGGACTATTCCTGAGTTCACCTTGGATGTTGAAAAGGTATTAAAATACAAAGGAAGAGTATGTATTCCTGAAATTGAAGACGTGGATATTAGACACAGATTAATGAAGGAAGCTCACACTACCGCTTATTCAGTACATCCTGGAAGTACGAAGATGTATCATGATCTGAAGAAATTATATTGGTGGAGAGGAATGAAAGCAGATGTAGCTAAATTTGTGTCTCAATGCCTAAATTGTGAGAGGGTAAAGGCTAAAAGGAAAAGACCTGCAGGATTATTGTAGCCACTGCCAGAACCAGCATGGAAATGGGACTGCATCACTATGGACTTTGTCACTCGGTTACCATTGACTCCCCAAGTAGTTGACGCGGTCTGGGTGATTGTAGATCGTCTGACTAAGACAGTTCGCTTCATAGCTATACGACCACAGTATACCCTAGAGAGGTTAACCAAGCTATATGTGGATAATATTGTCAGATTACATGGTGTACCTGAAAGCATTTTGTCCGATAGAGACCCACGCTTTACCTCAAAGTTTTGGGAAGGATTACAGAAGGCAATGGGTACAATGTTGAAGTTTAGTACTGCATTCCATCCTCAGATAGACGGACACTTAGAGCGTACCATTCTGATTTTAGAAGACATGCTTCGAGCCTGTGTTATTAATTTCAAAGGATCATGGGATGAGAAACTACCATTGATCGAGTTCGCCTATAACAACAACTATCAGTCTACTATACAGATGTCACCCTATGAAGCACTATATGGTAGGAAGTGTCGAACTCCTTTGTTTTGGAATGAAGTTGGTGAACGGAGTATCGTTGGACCAGAATTTATTGAAGAGATTTGTCGAGTAGTCGACATTATCAAGGAAAGAGTTAGAACAGCTCAGAACCGGCAGAAACAATATGCAGATAAGCAACATCGAGACCTTGAATTCGTCGTAGGTGATAAGGTATTCTTGAAAGTATCTCCTATGCAAGGTTTAAAACGATTTGGACAGAAAGGGAAGTTAAGTCCAAGATATGTCGGGCCATATGATATTCTAGCTAAACGTGGGAAAGTGGAGTATCAGTTAGCACTACCCCGATCTATGTCAAGTGTGCATGATGTATTTCATATCTCATTACTGAAGAAGTACGTCAGAGATCCAACATACATTATAACAGCGGATCTACCATGTCTAACTGATGATTTGACATTCGAAGTAGCACCAACTGAAATCACCAGCCGAAAGATTCAACATCTACGTAACTGTGACATTTATTATGTTAAGGTTACTTGGAGAAGCCAAGATGTAGAAGAGATCACATGGGAAGAAGAGAATGCTATTCGAAAGCAATATCCTCACCTTTTCGACTCAGAAGGTATGTGCAAATTTCGAGGATGAAATTTTTAATAAGAGGGGGGGGGATTTGTAAGACCCGTATCGAACTAACTGATCTTACCACCTTGTATCAGGTCTTCCTATCATGGTTGGGCCAAGTGGACCAAGTGCGTGAAGAAACCACAAGACCAGGTATCAAATTTAACCCAAAAATAATAAATTATGAGTGTGTGGTCACATACCTAAACAGGTGTGACTGACCACACCTCAAAATAGTGCAACCACATGAGTTTTAGTCATGTGGTCGACGGGTTCTACGACCCCACTCCAACCACACAAACCCAGTCAGAAACCGAATTTAGGAAACCTTCATAATCCGAAGGGGGTTCTTTCCTAAACTCAGTAGGGCATATTATGGAGGGTTTTCCTCTATAAAAAGGATGTCCCTTAGCCTCTTACACTCTTTTAGAGCTCAAACTGAAAGTGAGAGAAAGAGAAGAGAAGCAAGAGAAGGAAAATTGAAGAGGAAGACTAAGGAGGATGAAAATTCAGAGAAAACTCTGAATCTTCAACAAGCATAAGGTATGAAAACATTCCTCATTTTAAAATGAATGCCTAAAATAGTTCATGAAGGAGATAGGATTTAGGTGAAATCCAAATCATCAATCCATGGATAAGTTTCAAGAGAAACTATGGGAGGAAATTATGTGGAAAATGGATTCTGTGTAAAATACTAGTTCTAAGCCATAGAACAATCATAAAAAGGACCATGATGATAAGCCAAGGGATCCAAACATGAAGGAATAGAGTTGAGAGTGAAAGGTCGACCATCATACGTGTGGTCGCACGTGTAGTCGCATGATGTGTGACCACACGAGACATACATGTTTGACCACATGCGCTAGGAAAGTTTCTAGGGAGGGTGTGGTCGCACTTGTGGTCACAGGATATGCGACCATACCCTGCGACCCCACGCCCTGTGGTCGCAGAAACTGAGGCCACAGGTGCTGCCACACCTGCGACCCCTCAGTTTCTGTTAGTCTAAATTCATGGGAATTAATTTTAATTTAAAATATTTAAATTTTTAGGTTTCCAAGTGGTTTAAAAGTGAATTACAAAGCTTGAACGAGGATCTACTATCAACCAAATGTGAGGGAACAAGACCTAAATTAATTAACTAATAATAAACTGTTTTACTTATTGAGTCCAATGCCATGAATGATTCTATGCTTGTATGCTTGTAATGTGTATTTCACATGTCATTCAATATTTATGTTATTATTGCTCATGCATATTTAATTCTGTTTATTTATAACATGATGATGATGATGATGATGATGCTAGGAATAAGCATGTGAATGTATGTGTTTGGTTAGTGTGTTTGATGCGAGTGGAGCATCAGGGGGAGGACGTGACATTGTGGTTCATCCTGGTCACCAGACTCTAGCTCTATCTTTACTCAACTCTTCTCCACTGACATCGTCGTATCGCCATTACCTTAGCAGAACTATTACGTCGTAGGACATCAGGGGTGGTGGTCTCGGACCGTGTAGTCTCTGACTCTGCCGGGGGGCATTAGCTCTATCTCTATGAACGTATTGAGGGATGCTGGGGTGAGGCTTTGGATACACTGTTTGACATTAGGATTGGTTAGTTGCGAGCCCAGTTTGCAAGCCATCGCCAATAGGGGCTTACGTGTTGGTATGGGTAGGGCATCATGGGAAGTGTCATGCGGTGTTTGATCCGGGCACTTTAGCTCTATCTCTATTCCATGATTGGTGCATGTGGGACGACAATGGTGTTTAATCCATTGGGTGGCTTCACACACTCGTGTATAGAGGTGCAGCGGCCACCTATCTTTTCTATTGCACATTGCAAACTTATGAATCAGACCAAAGATATGAATTGAATGCATGCATATGTTTGTTGCATTGTTTTGTTTGCTCACTGAGCCATGTTGTGTGCTCACTATTTCGACTTTGAATATTTTTAATTGATGATGCAGGTCCTACCATAGAAGATTATATGAATGCTCCAATGTACAGGCATGTTGCGGCGATGGATATAGAAGCTATGATGGAGTCGCATGATTCGTCGTGCCAGTGCAACTCATGTGTTTTTTATTAGATTTATTTGTTGGATTATTCAGAACATGTAATTGATTAATTTATTTTATTATATGTCTTAGTTTTTTGGAGATAATTGGATATTTTATTTATGTTATCACTGTTAGTTACTCAGTTCATTAATATTAAAGACTTCCGCTATTGTTTATTTACTTTGATTATGGTTGTGGATGTATCTGGTTTAAGCAAAAGGACACAGCCTATTCGAGATCCTGGTTGAACCGTTGGATCATAGACAGTTCATCACACCATTCTGGTTGGTGCAGAATTGGGGTGTGACAACAGAAATACGGTATACCTGAAAGTATAATCAGAGCTTCCGTGCCATAGTGACTAGAGCTAATACCAACTTCTTTATAGGTTTGTATCTAGTCACTGCATCCAGAAGCCCCTTGCTGTCATAGTATATGTGGCGCTAGACTTTATCTTCTTCTTTTAGCAGAATGCGATTGACGACCAGGTCTGATACTCCTAGATACAGCTATAGCTGGCCCCCCAAATTAGGTTTGACCAGTAGTGGAGGGGAAGACAAGTAAGTCATAAGGTCTTTGAAGGCCTTCTGGCACTTCTCCATTCATTCAAACTTCCTTTCTCCTTTCAATGTCTTTAAGAAGGGTAGGAATCTTTCGGTCGACTTAGACATAAACCGGTTGAGCGTGACTATTCGACCATTCATCTCGTGGACTTGCTTTGGCCTGGTTGGCATAGACATGTTGAGTATGGCTGTTATCTTCGAGGGCCTGGCTTCTATGCCCCTCTGTGACACCATGAAGCCTAGGAACTTGCCCGACGCTACCCCGAAAGCACACTTTGTTGGGTTCAGCTTCATGCTATATTTTTTGGAGGACTTAGAAGGCTTCATCCATGTCGGCTAAGTGTTGGTCGGCTTTCTTGCTCTTTACTAGGAAATTGTCGATGTACACTTCCATGTTGTGATCGATCTGGTCTTTGAAGACCTTATTCACCAACCTCTGAAAGGTGGTCCCTGTGTTTTTCAAGCCAAAATGCATGATCGTATAGCAGAAGAGCCCCTGGTTAGTGATGAAGGAGGTGCACTCTTTGTCGGGCTTATACATCTTTATCTAGTTATACTCGGAGTACGCGTCGAGGAAACTGAGTTGCTCGTGCCCGGCTATGGCATTTATGAGCTGGTCTATCCATGACAACGGATAGCTATCTTTTGGGTAAGCCTTGTTGAGGTCTATGAAATCTATGCAGATCCTCTACTTCTCATTTGACTTGGGAACCATGACCACATTAGCAAGCCAATCAGGATAAGTTACCTCTAAGATGAAACCGGCCTTCAAAAGCTTCTAGACCTCCTCGTCAATGGTTGCCTAACGAACTGGCAAGAAGCTCCTCTTCTTCTGTCAGACTAGTCGATGTTGGGGGTCGACCGCTAGGTGATGCTTGATGATTTCTCCATGGATTCCCGGCATCTCTGAGGTTGACCAGGCGAATACATTGATGTTTCGCCTCAGGAACTCAATCAGCTCGGCCTTTCGATTCTCAGGTGGCAAGGAGCCGACCTAGAACGTTTTGTCTAGGCAGTTGACTGACACAGGGATCAGCTGTAATTCTTCTGTCGGGTTCCCTCTCTCTGGTTGACTGACATCTCAAACATCCTCAACGTCCATTGTCTGGACAGGAGCAGGCTTCAATGCCCGCTGGCTGTTCTTCAGCTCTATGGCTTACCACCTTCTTGACGTCACTTAGTCAGCCCTACACTCATCGACTCCATTTTCTGTAGGGAACTTCATCACCATGTAGTAGGTGGATTGTAGGATTTGAACTTGTTCAATGATGGGTGATCGAGTATCACATTTTGTTTTGAAGGTTGATCCACTACCATGAACTCCACTAGGGCCCTATGTTGTTTGGGTTTTTGGTCGAGGAGCACCTACAATTGTATGCCTCCTTTCATTATTACTGGATCTCCCGAGAAGCTGATGAGGTGGAATGTGATGGGTTGCAGTTGGTCATCCCCTATCAGCATCCGTTGGTATGTGTGGTAGAAGATAATATCTACAGAGCTGCCTGTGTCTACTAGGCACTTTGCCACGTCACAGTGTCTAATCCCCACCCTGAAGATGATGGCATCCTCTGGGGTTCCGCCACATTGATGAGGTCCTCATCATTGAAAGTGATGATCTCCCCGGTCCAAGCTTTTTTGGACAACCACTCCATCTTTGCTACTAGGCTTAAGTAGGCCTTAGCTGATCTGTTGGAGGTGTTTCCAGCCTTAGGCCCTCCTATGTTGGTGAGGACGATCTTTGTCACACCCCAATTTCTGCTGAACCAGAAGTGTGAGTGAACCACCACTCAAACCAATGGTTCACACCAGGATCTCGATAAGACCGTATCTATTTATACAAACCATTGTACATAACCTTAATAAGAATATAAATAGATATAGCGAAAGTCTTAATATAAATGAACTGAGTATTCTATTGATACTTAAATAAATTATCTCAATTATTCAATAAACCAAAAAAAACTAAAATATCTTTACATTGTTTATAATGTCCAACTGAAATAAATAAAATAACTAAATCAATAATATCCTAGAGGTACACGCAGTAAAGGCACTTGCATGAAGCATCATGCTCATCCTCTCATGCTTGCATTTCTAAAGCAGCAACACCTCCATACACTAGAGCATCCACTTAGTCCTCCACAGTATAACGTGCATCAAAATCTAAAAACATGTAGATATACAAGGGTGAGCTCACAACTTAGCTCAGTAAGAAAATCTGACAATGCAACAAGCAACATGCATGGGTAACATTTACATTATGGTCTGATTTTAAGTTTGCATTGTTCTATAGAAAGGATTGATGGCCATCTCACCTCTATACATGAGTGTGTGAATCCACCCAATGGATCAAACACCATTGTTGTCCCACATGCACCCACCATGGAATAGAGATAGAGCTAAAGTATCCGGATCATACACTGCCAATATTTTCCCTGATACCCTACCCATACCAACACGTAAGCCCCTATTGGCGAGGGCTTGCAACTAACCAATCCTATATGTCATCGTAGTAGGCCCTATCCCAGCATAGCTCCCTATGGCATAGAGATAGGGCTCTAGTCTGGTGGTTAGGCTAGAGTCTACAGTGCCACGTCCTCCCCCTAATACCCTACCCACATCAAACATGCTAAGATAGTAGCAATAAAAAAACGTGCTAGTGTGAGGAATGATCTAAGACCCCCAGTCCTTCCCATTCCACACAACAACGAAAATAATCACATGCCTAACAATCACATCTTAGCATAGCGAGTATGCATGAACAATATAACAACTGAAAGTAAAGATAATATGTGAATATGCACAATCAACACTCCATAGAATAATAATTATTAACAACGTTTTACTGTTATTAGTTAATTAGGGTTTGAGTTCGATTCCCTTACCTGACGCTTGATTACTAGCTTGTTCTGCATTACAGTATCCAATCTCGCTACCATAGGGTCCTACATGATGTTAGGATTTAGTTAGAATTGGTTCCTTTGGGTTTTACGTTGGTCGATAACCAACTAGGTCAAAAATATTTGATACAGTGCATTACCGATCGCAGGTACAGATCGCGGCACTGTGGGGGATGGTGCGACCGGTCCCTCCTTGACCAGTTCCTGAGAGGTACTGGTGGCTGTACCGGTCGCATGTTGTGCGACTGGTATGGTCCACCAGTATGCCTCCGGAAGACCACCAACTTGGTGTTCATCTTTCGTCGGTCACCCATTATGACTCTTAGGGTTCCTCCTACGTATACTAGGCCTTAGCAATGTTTTAGGATTGTTTTTATCTTCCATTCAAGGCCTACATTCTAAGAAACCATAGTTTAGCCTTTAATCTAGGGTTTATCGACTGAATTAGGGTTTAATAGAAATTTAGGGTTTTAGATCAATACCTAGCCTTGCATGGTATTGATCAATCATCCACAATACTTAACTTAGAGAAAAGTTTAGGCCCTTACCGTTGGTTCACGAACTATGGTATTCTTCATCCAACGAAGGTTCCTCTTCAACCTTTTCCAGCTCCCTCTCCTCTTCAGATCTCTTTTTCCTATCTAGGGTTTGTGAGAATTAATCAAAGAGGTTTAAAGAGGCTTAGAGGTCCTTAAATAGACTAGGATGGAGTTTAGAAAGTTTTCCTACGTTAGGAAAGCCTCTAGGATTGAGATTTGGCAAGCGAGACCTACAAAGATTTTTTTTGAATCTAACTAGTCTGCCTGCGTAAACATACCGGTTGACCGGTATATAGACCGGTATGAAAATTATCATAAATTTTGGTCCGTCTTCGTACTTGATTATCATTCGCTTGTCCTGTCTGATCCGGTGATGATTAGAAGATCTGTTACGACATGAAATAGAGGTTTAGATCGATTTTATGGAGTGCGGGTCTTACAGTCTTGCCTTCTACTTTGGGCCCTTTGGTGATTGCGTATACCCCATTGTCTCCTAGAATCCTTAGTCCTGCAGAGGTACGAGGTCGATTCTTTGGTGGGGGACTGGCCACAAAGCGCCGACTACTAGATCGTCTGTGAGTCACAGGGTGAGAACTCTGACCTTGTGGGCCCACCATCGTTGGTTCCAGGAAGGACCCTAGTGTAAGCACCCCATTTTTGCCACTCTCGACGTAAGTGAACCAATATGGCAGGTTTCTGACCTTTAACCTAAAGATTTATGATTCTTCACTGATCCCCACAGTAGGTTCATGGGCTATTATCTGCATAGATGCATAGGTCATAGAATTATCTTCGAAACGAGACCAGAATTGCTCAATTCCGATATCAAATGAGGAAGATATGACCATTTTAGTCGGATGATACATATAAGGGAGGTTTCTAAAATTATTATAAATAATCCCAGGGGCCTTTATGCAAATTATCCTAAGTCGGATCGTTTGAATTTCAAATCATCATATCTTGATCATCCGACATCGGATTCAAATGATTCCAAGACCATTATTCTTCATTCATGATGTTCTACAAAGTGGACGTAAAAAATCCCGGGTAGAAGTCACCAGTGGGTCCCATGTAAGCTTGCATGCAAAATTATCGTTAGAACATCAAAGCTTCATATCTTTTTCGTTCTACATCGGATTCAAATGATTCCAAGGCCACTATTCTTCATTCATGATGTTCTACAAAGTGGACGTAAATGATTTCAGACAGAAGTTTCCGAAGAGTCTCATGCGAAATGGTTAGCCAAATTATCGATAATTGGTCCGATTAAACTTTAAAAATTCATAGGTTGGCCATTTTATTTCCAAATGAGTTGATTCAAGCTCCAATATTCTTCATTTTTAATGTTCTACAAAGTGGACACAAAAAATGTAGAATAAAGGCTATCGGAAAATTCTGTATAGAATGACAGTGGAAATGGCCCATGAAATGACAGAGAGTGAAAACCCAATTAATTTCAGTCAATCCAGTCAACTCAGCTCAACCCAAGGTAGTTTTGGCCCAACCCAGTCAATCCGGACCAATTCATGGTGGCTTATATGCATGTATTTCTTTTATATATTATTATATAATGTATAATATATTGTAATATATCATATAATGTATACATATATCTTATATGTATATAATATTATATATATCAATATATTGATATATATATATATATATATATATATATATATATATATATATATATATATATATATATATATATATATATGTTTTATATATGTTTTATATATAGAAAACAAAGAATCCAAAGAGAAGGAAACGTGAGAGAGAGGAAAATTTAGGGAGAATTCAAAAGATTTTGTTTTGAGAAAAGGAAAGAAAAGAGAGAAAAAAAATCTTTTGGATTCAAAAGATTTTTGTTAGGGCATATAATCCAAAAGAAAAAAAAAGAATCCAAAGATGGGAAGGGAAGAGACGTCCAAGGTGGAGAGAGAAAAAAAAAGAAATAGAAAAGGGAGAATCCAAAAGATTTTATTTTGAGAAAAGGAAAGAAAAGAGAAAAAAAAACTTTTGGATTCAAAAGATTTTGTTAAGGCATATAATCCAAAAGAAGAAAAAAAAAGAAAGGAATCCAAAGTGAGGAAGGGACGTCCAAGAGGAGAGAATAAAAGAAATCCAAAAGATCTCGGTTTTGAGAAAAAGAAAAGAAAAGAGAGAAGGAAAGAGGAGGAGAGGATTTTCTAGAAGAGGGAGAGATAGAGAATGTGTGGAATGGAGAAGGAGAAGACAAAAAGGAAGGAAAAGAAGAAAGGAAAGAAGAAAAAGGAAGAAAAAAAGATTTTTCTAGAAAAAAGAAGAAAGGAAAGAAGGATCTTCTAGAAAAGGAGAGAAAAATTATAAATAGGCAAGAGAAGAGAGAGGAGAGGCTCTTTTTCCAGACCATAGAGAGAGGAGAACGTGGGTGAGGGAGAGAAAAACATGAGTGAGAGAGAGAAAAGAAAAAAAATCGGAAGAAAAGAGAAGAAGAAGAAAATAGAGAAAGAGAGAAGGAGAGAGAGAGAGAGAGAGAGAGAGGTAAGAGAGAGAGACTAGAGGAAAAAGAGAGAAGGATCAGAGAAGCAGCAAGGAGGAGGATGAGAAGATGCAAAGGAGAAAAGCAGAGTAAAGAAGCCTGAGGTAGGAGACCCATCCTTTCTGTCAGTTATTTTTTTCAAAGTCAAAGTATACTGCAAATGCATGTCTGAGATTGGTGTCTAGCATTAGGAAGATGCCTCTGTTTGCATTAGGTTCCTTGAGACAAAATGTTGGTCTCTGAGTCCTCTTTCTGACCATGTATTTGGATTTTATTTTCATGAGCTATACGATTTTATATTGATTTTATAGTACCATTGGCCCGAATCTGGAACAGACCTGACCAGTGTATTTGCCTGTACTTGGGGAATGTTTTCGACCTGCCTATGATCTCTTTTAGGATTAGATTCCTTGAGACAAAATGTTGGCCTTTGAGTCTTATTTTTGACCATGTATTTGGATTTTATTTTCATGAGCTATATGATTTTATATTGATTTTATAGTACCACTGGCCAGAATCTGGAACAGACCTGACCAGTGTATTTGCCTGTACTTGGGGAATGTTTTCGACCTGCCTATGGTCTTTTTTAGGATTAGCTTCCTTGAGACAAAATGTTTGACTCTGAGTCCTCTTTCTGACCATATATTTGGATTTTATTTTCATGAGCTATATGATTTTATATTGATTTTATAGTACCACTGGCCAGAATCTGAAACAGATCTGACCAGTGTATTTGCCTGTACTTGGGGAATGTTTTCGACCTGCCTATGGTCTCTTTTAGGATTAGCTTCCTTGAGACAAAATGTTGGCCTCTGAGTCTTCTTTCCGAGGATATCTTATAAGAATTTTTTGAGTAAGTACAGTGCCCTATGTGTCCATTTTGGTCCAGCCTGACAAAGCTGTCATCTTGCTGCGTGTTCCATCATGTTTTGATTGATTCTCATATGCTTTGGTTGTTTCTCACATGCCATATTTGATGCTATATTTGTTCACATGCTATGTTCGGATGCTTGTATGCATACACTACTATAATTGGAATGGTCACACTGCCATAATTGGAATGGTCACACTGCCATAATTGGAATGATCACACTGCCATAATTGGAATAATCACATTGCCATGATTGGAATGCTACACATGTTTATTGCCATATTTGTCTGCTACACTTGCTCACATGCTATATTAAATGTTTATTGTCACAATTAGGATAGAAAACCCTAAAAAATAGAAATAAAATAACAATTAGGGTAGAAAACCCTAAAAAATGGAAAAAAATAACAATTAGGGTAGAAAACCCTAAAAATAGAAAGAAAATAACAATTAGGGTATAAAACCCTAAAAAATAGAAATAAAATAACAATTAGGGTAGAAAACCCTAAAAAATGGAAAGAAAATAACAATTAGGGTAGAAAACCCTAAAATAGAAAGAAAATAACAATTAGGGTAGAAAACCCTAAAAATAGAAAGAAAATAACAATTAGGGTAGAAAACCCTAAAATAGAAAGAAAGTAACAATTAGGGT
This sequence comes from Protea cynaroides, assembly GCA_028583415.1. Classification (NCBI taxonomy): domain Eukaryota; kingdom Viridiplantae; phylum Streptophyta; class Magnoliopsida; order Proteales; family Proteaceae; genus Protea; species Protea cynaroides. Next base: position 65,628,098 of record CM053266.1, on the reverse strand, counting down.
AGAAAACCCTAAAATGGAAAGAAAGTAACAATTAGGGTAAAAAACCCTAAAATAGAAAGAAAATAACAATTAGGGTAGAAAACCCTAAAAAATAGAAAGAAAATAACAATTAGGGTAGAAAATCCTAAAATATAAAGAAAGTAACAATTAGGGTAGAAAACCCTAAAGTGGAAAGAAAGTAACAATTAGGGTAGAAAAACCCTAAAATGGAAAGAAAATAACAATTAGGGTAGAAAACCCTAAAAAATGGAAAGAAAATAACAATTAGGGTAGAAAACCTTAAAATGGAAAGAAAATAACAATTAGGGTAGAAAACCCTAAAATGGAAAGAAAGTAATAATTAGGGTAGAAAACCCTAAAATGGAAAAAAAAATATAACAATTAGGGTAGAAAACCCTAAAATGGAAAGAAAGTAACAATTAGGGTAGAAACCCTAAAATGGAAAGAAAATAGCAATTAGGGTAGAAAACCCTAAATATGAAAAGAAAATAGCAATTAGGGAAAAACCTTAAATATGGTCATATTAGGTCTTACCATGCTTAGAAGATAGCATACTAGATCATGCCATATAGGTTTTTGCCTTATTTGCATGAAAAGGGTGATTTAGGACGATTTTGCCCCTTGGCAAACCCTAAACCTAGAATAGGTTCTAAACCCTAAACCTAGAATAGATTCTCAATCCTAAACCTAGAATAGGTTCTAAACCCTAAACCTAGAATAGGTTCTAAACCCTAAACCTAGAATAGGTTCTCGATCATTAACCTAGAATAGGTTATCAATTCCCGAACTACACGGATTCTGATTCCTAGGGCAAACCCTAGGATACGTAGGCTATTTGGGAGAATCCCAAATTCAGATCCACACCTTAGTCCACTTGGACTATCCATAGATCCACTAGGATATTTATCCAAACCTTAGTCCACTCGGACTATCCATAGATCCACTAGAAAATCTATCCATATTCCAATCCAAAAAGGATTATCCAAATCTTAGTCCACTTGGACTATCCATAGATCCACTAGGATACTTACCCACATTTTGACCCAAATAGGGTTATCCAGCCCGAACTACGTGGATTCTGATTCCTAGGTCAAATCCTAGGATACGTAGGCCATTTGGGAGAAACCCAAATTCGGATCCACATTTTAGTCCACTCGGACTATCCATAGATCCACTAGGATATTCAACCATTTCAATCCAAGCCCCATTTTGACCCAAATAGGGTTTTCTATTTCGAACTACGCAGATTCTGATTCCTAGGGCAAACCCTAGGATACGTAGGCCATTTGGGAGAATCCCAAATTCGGATCCACACCTTAGTCCACTTGGACTATCCATAGATCCACTAGGATATTTATCCACACCTTAGTCCACTCAGACTATCCATAGATCTACTAGGATATCTATCCATATTCCAACCCAAAAAGGGTTATCCAAATCTTAGTCCACTTGAACTATCCATAGATCCACTAGGATATTTATTCACATTTTGACCCACAAAGGGTTATCCACATTCCAACCCAGAATGGGTTATCCATATTTCAACCCAAATAGGGTTATTCTTAGATCCACTAGGACTATCTATCAGTCTACTTGGACTATCCAGATCCTAACCCATAGGATTTTCTCAACCTTTCAAGCATAAATTTCAACTTGAACAATGAACTTAATCATGCACAAGCATAAATCACATCCATAAACTTTAATCACATCTGAACTACGATGGTGAACCTGATTTTTGGAATAATTCCGTGATACGTAGGCAATCTGATGGATACAGATTCGGTTCAATGATATCAAACCACTTGGTTTAGTTTAATTTAATAAATAGAGTCTAGCATAGGAAAGGTATAGGAGACCGATTTCGATCAGGCGGTTTGGGTGCCTAACCCCTTCCCATAACCGTAACCTGACGCTTACCCAATCTCTGATGGACCAGAATTCCAATCTAAGGGTCATGAGTCAATCAAAGTCTTACCTTGGGGTGAGATTTCACATTTCTAAGGTCCTAGACCTAAATCTAGGTGACGACTTCTAAAGATTTCAATCTTTGTCCTCACAGTGGCGACTCCACTGGGGATATAAATGTCAAACTCCTAAATGAAAACTTTTCTTGTGTGAATTGGATGCTAGATTTTAGGATACTATATTTATGCTTGTATATTATTGCTTTGGGGAGAATGGGTTCAGTTACACATTCGTGCGAGTAGCCGAACCGGGTCCCATGCATATGGGGCAGCCCGCTAGGCGAAACACACAGCCTTTACCTGTACTTTGTGAGACCACGACCGGCGAGCAGCCTCTAACGAGGGTTTCTTGGGTCTGCCTGGGAATGCGTTATGCTACTCCACGTCGCTTGGATCCTTGCAACATAGTATATAAAGGGATTGGGGGCTCATTATTCATCGAGCATTCGGTGATAGGTTACCCCATCCTTGTCAAGGTGGCCTTTTCTATCCTAACCCAGATTGTAGCCCAATGTTTGTTATTTTTGGTTCATCCCTGAACCGACCCAGTAAAGTCTTCTTAACTATGACATCCATGTTTGAGACGTCGAAGTTCTGCCCATTTTTGACCTCGATTGGTTAACATATTAGAATCTACACGATGAGCATCTTGAACTCTCACCCATTGGGAGTATGAGGTGTGTATCCACCTGTTCTACATCATAGTAGATGGTCACTATACACCCTCCATTAAATAAGCTCGATGTGTCGAATCTCTCATTGTTAACACGTCGATTTTGAAAAACGAACAGAAAATCCCTGTCAAGACATAGATACCATGGTCAAGAAGAAATTTACTAGCTTGTTCATCTATGAACCACTTTTGCTAATCATCCCTAATAAGGACGACGGATTAATATATCCATTTCAATTTCATCGAATTTGGTAATCCTATTGGCCAGACCTTGGTACCGCTGATTATCCATTTTGGAATCATGAGGTCCCAAGACTGAACACATGGCTTAATCAAATTCAATTAAATTGACTTGGAGAATGTTTACCCAATCGCCCTTATGAGGGAGCTAACTCTTGTTTAGTTGAGTCATCCTTGATTGTGCATGTGACTTCTTCTACTCCTTTAGATGTTTAGAATCTTGATATTTCCCCATTGGATTTCAATGCCTTTGGAAAAGAAAATCAAACTGCAACCATATCCACCCTTTTAGGGTGAGAGGTCCCTACAACTAAGAAATTGTATTGATCTCCCACCTTGAAATCCATCCATATTATCTTTCTAAAAGAATCAATGGAAGTCATGAATTTAGATCTTGATTGAACATCAAATTTTGTAAGAAAGAAGGAAAGATTCAGCCCCTAGGCAAATCCAATCGTAGTTCTCAAATTATCTCAGAATTAAGGAGAGATCCAGCCCCTAGGCAAATCTAATCATAGTTCTCGATTCATCTCTGAATTAAGGAAAGATTCAGCCCCTAGGCAAATCAAATCATCATTCTCCATTCACCCTAGAATTAAGGAAAGATTCAGCCCCTAGGTAAATCCAATCATTAAGGAAAGATTCAGCCCCTAGGCAAATCCAATCACCGTTCTGAATTAAGGAAAGATTCAGCCCCTAGGCAAATCCAATCATATTTCATGATTCATCTCTGCATTAAGGAAAGACCAGCCCAGGGTCCAATCAATATTCCCTATTCACCTTTGAATTAAGGAAATATTTCAGCCCCTAGGCAGGTCCAATCATCATTTCGGTTCATCCAGAATTAAGGAAAGATTTAGCCCCTAGGCAGGTTCAATTACATCCAGTTCATCTCAGAATCAAAAAAATATTCAGCCCTTAGGCAGGTCCAATCATCATTTCGGTTCATCCAGAATTAAGGAAAGATTCAGCCCCTAGGCAGATTCAATCACATCTAGTTCATCTCAGAATCAAAAAATATTCAGCCCCTAGGCAGGTCCAACCACCATTTCTGGTTCATCTCAGAACTGAAGAAAGGTTCAGCCCCTAGGCAGGTCCAATCATCATTTTGGTTCATCCAGAATTAAAGAAAGATTCAGCCCCTAGGCAGATTCAATCACATCCAGTTCATCTCAGAATCAAAGAAATATTTAGCCCCAGATTCAACTACCATTTCTGGTTCATCTCAGAATTAAAGAAGGGTTTAACTTTTAGGCAGGTTCAATCATCACTCCCAGATCATGCTAAAATGAAGAAGGCATTCGGCCCCTAGGATTTTTCACCCTTCACCTCCTGTTTAGGTTATGATTCATGTCGGAACTAGGAAAAATTCCATTCATCTGAATTCAATTAGCCACTAGGCTTATCCAACCATTAACTTTGGTTAGGGTTCCAGTTCATGCCGAAACTAGGAAAAGTTCCATTCATCTGAATTTATTTAGCCCCTAGGCTTGTCCAACCATCAACTTTGGTTCAGGGTTCGGATTCATGTTGGAATTAAGAAGAGTCTCATTCATCTGAATTTATTTAGCCACTAGGCTTATCCAACCATCAACTGTGGTTCAAGTTCTGATTCATGTTGGAATTAAGAAGAGTTCCATTCATTTGAATTTAATCAGCCCCTAGGCTTGTCCAACCGTCAACTCCAGTTCAGGTTCTGATTCATGTCGGAACTAAGAAAGGTTCCATTCATATGAACTCAATGTGAGCATGAGTTAGCCTCTAGGCCTGTTCAATCATTACCTTTGATCCATGTTCCACTTCATAAAGGAATCAAAGAGAATTTCAGTCATTCCATCATCTCTAGCAATTAGAGTCCAATCCATGATTGTCATCCTTGGCCTCTATCAGTCGGAGCCCAACTCAAGCAATCCTTGCCTCTAGCAACTAGAGCCCAGTCCATGACTGTCAATCTTGATCTCTATCAATAATTGATCTCTATCAATCAGAGATCAATTCAAAATCAATCTTGATCTCTATCAATCAAAGATCAATTCAAAGTCAATCTTGATCTCTATCAATCAGAGATCAATTCAAAGTCAATCATGATCTCTATCAATCAGAGACCAATTCAAAGTCAATCTTGATCTCTATGAATCAGAGACCAATTCAAAGTCAATCTTGATCTCTTAGTCAGCATACTGTGCCTCAGCTTCATTAGAGCGAAAGCGAAGCAGATCACAAACTCTGGGTATCTTGGTACGAGCTATGATACCTGCAGATAAGAAAGAGAAAGGGAGACAAGGGGTTAGTAGGATAAAAAACTGAAAATTTAGCATTTTAACGACGTAAGTTGTCCAAAAGCCTCACTTTTCACCCATGCACGTGGGCGGGAGGACTTACTTACTTTCCAACACATCCTACGACACTCACACAGTAGGAAATGGAAACCACGAAGATCAATTTGAAGAAATTTCAAGAAATCGAAATTTTTTTTGATAAATTAGGGCAAACGAGCAAAAATTCAAGTTTCTCGATAACCAACCGATGAAATTCAAAAAATTTTGAGGGCTTTCGTTCCTTGAGATACCAATAACAAAAGCCCCCAATAAAAATCGAATTTTTACGGTTGGAAAAAGTTTAATTTGAAAAATACAAGTTAAATGGACAAAAACCTAGAAAATAAAACCTAAAAACAGGTAAAAATGGGAGAACATACCTGTATGGATGACGTGGACGTCGAAACCCGGACTCAAACCGACCAAAAATAGTGGAGTGGCACTGTAGCAACTCAGAGGGGAGAGACGAGTCAAAACGGGAGGGAAATAATAAGAAATGATCCAAAATCGGATCTTAAAAATCTGATTTTTAGTCTGAGGGTCGGACAATTCGACCAGAACCATCGACCCTCGAATCGACCCTCCTATCGACCCTCGGCTCTCGGGAATCTGACAGAAAACTAAGGGTCGGAACTGAGGGTCGGACACCCATCGACCCTCACATCGACCCTCAGCTCTCGGGAAGAACAGGTCATTCCCAGGGTTGGATACTAAGGGTCGGACATACCATCGACCCTGCATAGAAAAGACAGTATTTTTCTTTAAAAATGAGCTGGAATTGGAATTTTATATCGATTAGCGTGCCTACATGAAATATAAATGACTTCTCACCTATTTTGATAATTTTTAGGCACCACCAATCACAGAAGGAATTATATCCGGACGTAGGGTAACCCGACAGAACCGAAATCGCGTTCCACCACCACCACCCGTGGAGGAGACCCGGTCAGGAAAATAATTATGCATCGGGTAATCCGTAACAGGCAAACCCTACAAATTTGCCACCTCCACCACTAGAGCTAGCAACCGTGGTGATGAATCTGGTTCATCGACCGCAATCGGATGCAATACGCACAGGCTCACCGGTGGGTAACCACCCAGCACCTCAGACACCTCAACAACCTGTTGCACAGATTCCAGTACAGGCTCCGAAAGCAGCTCCGGTTAATTACCAGTATCCACCCCATATGTTTGGGGCATATCTTCAAAATCAGTTGGATCACTCTCGATTGGTGGAGAGATTTTTGAAGATGAAGCCTAGGGAATTTAATGGCAAGCCATCTGATCCATTATGGCCAGCACACTGGATAGACGAGATGGAGAGAAATTTCCTCATGATGACTATTACAGAGGAAGAAAAAGTATTATGTGCCACCTTCATGCTCAAAGGCGATGCACATCACTGGTGGAAATTTACCCGGGACTATCTATTGACCAAGCACACCCAACTGACTTGGGCTGTTTATAAAAAAGATTTCTTCGAGAAATATTTTCCACGAAGCTTCAGAGATTCTATGGAGAAGGAGTTTCTGAGTCTATATCAGGGGCAGATGTCAGTGGATGCGTACCAACAGCGTTATGAAGAGCTATTTTTCTTCGCACCACTGAGTATGCAGGAAGAAGAAACCAAAACCCGTAGGTTCGTCACGGGACTGAGAGGAAGCATCAGAGAGCATGTTCTGGGCTTAGAAAAGAAGATTTATAATGAAGCTGTCCAAAAAGTTTGAGTTATTGAATCGAGCCAGAAGGAGAGTTATTTCATACAGAACCGGGGTATCAAAAGGCTAGCTGGAAATTCTTATAACGGAGACAATAACAAGACATATAAGGCCTTCCGCCCTCAGAATTTTAATGCTGCAACCAAGACTACTCCAGTAACTCATCATCAGCCACATCCAAATTCTACAAGTCCAAAGTGTTATAACTGCAACCAACCGGGACATATGGCAAGGGAGTGCCCTAAGCCCAAGAAGCAGTTCCATCAGGGACGGGTATATGCTGTTACATCCGAGGATGCGCCGCATCACCCGATGTGGTTACAGGTATGACTGAAACTTTTGAAGTTGTAATTACATTGTGTGAGCATGTAGACTAAGTTAAAATAAATCACAGGTATCGTACCTATAAATGGCGCACCCGCCAGAGTACTCTTTGATTCAGGATCTACTTATTCATTTATATCTGTGTCATTCGAAAAGAAGATAAACTTACCCATCAAAACATTAGACTACAAATTACTTGTAAGGTCACCGATGGGGTTAGAAGTGGAATTAAAAAAAGGATATGGACCATGTCCAGTCCGCATTGGTGAGAAAACCTTAGATGCAACCTTGATACAACTTGAGATGGCAGACTTTGACGTCATCTTGGGAATGGACTGGTTAGCTCGGCATTCTGTGAACCTACTATGCGCCGAAAAGAAGCTAACATTTAAAGACCAAGCAGGAGCAGAATTCAGTTTTACGGGAACCAAACTTCCTCGTAGACGCAAGCTCATACTCTCAGCACTAAAGGCTAAGAAATGCCTCGAGAAGGGGGCAGTCGGGTATCTAGTATCAGTGGTCGACCTAACCATGGAAGCACCACAAATGGAAGATATTAAAGTCGTGCGGGACTATCCCGACGTATTTCCAGAGGAACTACCAGGTTTACCACCCGATCGAGCCACAGAGTTTGTGATAGATCTTGTACCTGGAGCCGCACCCGTATTAAAAGCACCTTATAGAATGGCTCCTACGGAACTGAAGGAACTGAAAGAGTAGCTACAAGAACTACTGGACAAGGGTTATATTCGACCCAGTATATCACCATGGGGAGCGCCGGTGTTATTCGTGAAGAAGAAGGACGGTAGTGTTCGATTATGCATCGATTATCGGGAGTTGAATAAACTGACAATCAAGAATCGATACCTACTACCACGGATCGATGACTTGTTCGATCAGTTGCAAGGAGCAAAGGTATTTTCTAAGATCGATCTTCGATCGGACTATCATCAATTGAAGATTAAAGAGGGTGATATTCCTAAGACAGCTTTCAGGACTAGATACGGACATTATGAGTTCTTGGTCATGTCTTTTGGATTAACGAACACACCTGTAACTTTTATGGAACTAATGAACCGGGTTTTCCACGACATGTTGGATACGTCGGTTATAGTATTTATTGATGATATATTGGTATACTCCAAGGACGAAGAAACTCATATCAAGAACCTAAATGCTGCCCTACAACGTTTAAGGAAAGAGAAGCTATATGCCAAATTTTCAAAGTGTGAGTTTTGGCTAAGTGAAGTTGCCTTCTTAGGCCATGTAGTATCCGCTGAAGGAATCAAAGTGGACCCCAGCAAGATCGAGGCTATTGTAAAGTGGGAAACACCAAAGAACGTTTCAGAAATCAAAAGTTTTCTGGGTCTAGCTGGTTATTATCGAAGGTTCGTAGAAGACTATTCCCGGATTGCCGTACCTCTCACCAGTTTGACTAAGAAAGGTGAAAATTTTGTGTGGATCGATAAATGTGAGAAGAGTTTCCAAACGCTGAAGACCAGATTGATACCGCTCCTGTCACACCCCAATTCCGTACTGTTCAGAATGGTGTGATGAACTGCTAAATAACCAACGGTTCAACCAGGATCTCGAATAGGCTATCCCCGTTTTACCCAAACTTTCACACATCCAAAATCATAATCAGAGTAATACACAATAGTGGAAAATTTATAAATAAATGAACTGAGAACTAAGATGATACCATTAAATAAATAGTAAATTATTCTGTTTCCAACCGAGACATACTTATGTAAATATAAAATACATGTCTTTATAAATCCAAAGAAACCTATAAAAATATCTAATCAAATACACACGAGTTGCACTCGCAAGAGGGGGCGTGTGTATCGTCTTCAGCTCCAACGTCCATTGCTGCTACCGTCCCGTACGTAGAAGCATTCATGTAGTCTTCAACTGTGTAACCTGCATCATCAACTAAAAATGTTCGACGTCGAGGGGTGAGCACACAACACGGCTCAGTGAGTAGCCAAAACAATGCAATAATACATATGCATGCAAAAATCAATTTATATTTTTGGTCTGGTTTATAGTTTGCAATGCGCAATAGAAAGGTTGGGTGGTCAAAGGTTAACGTTTATTGACACCGCCTCTATACACAGGGTGTGGAAGCCCGCCCGAAGGTTAACGTTTATCGTCGTCCCCATCCACCCTACCATAACATTATACAACAAAGGTTAACGTTTAATGCTATATAATGCAATTCTAACACGTAAGCCCCTGTTAGCGAGGGCTTGGAAACTGGGCTCGCTACTAACCAATCCTAATGCCAAAGAGTGTATCCAAGGCCTCACCCCAGCATCCCTCAGAATGCCCATAGAGATAGAGCTAAGGCCCCCCGGTAGAGTCAGAGACTACAAGGACCGAGACCACCTCCCCTGATACTCTACGACATAATAGTTCGGCTAAGGTAATGACGATACGACGATGTCAATGCACAAGACTTGAGTTAGAGATAGAGCTAAAGTGCTGAGACCCGTCAAAGGTTAACGTTTATTGACGTTCTCATCACACCTCCCCTGATACTCGCTCGCATCAAGCACATCAACCACACACATACAAGCACATGCCTATTCCTATCATCATCATCATCATCATGTTATAAACAATAAAGTAAAAAAATGCATGAACAAGTAATAGAAATATTGGATGGCATGCTGTATGCACACTATAAACATATTCGCATAGAATCAAGCATAGCATAGGACTAAAGAAAATAGAAAATAGTTTATTATTAACATATTTAGTTTGGAATTAAGGTTCCTCACCTTAGCTTGCTAATAGATGTTTTCCTAAGCTTTAGAATCGCCTTTATAATGTTATTATATTGCTAGAAGACCTAACAAAGTCGATAGAATTTAATTAGAATTAATTCTGAATTTCAAAACCATTCTGTCAACTGAGGGTCGATGCTAGGGTCGATGCTAGGGTCGATGGGTCTATCGACCCTCCCTCCATTCTGAACTTCCCGAATGCTGAGGGTCGATGGTCAGAAACACCTAGGGTCGGATGGCCTATCGACCCTCGGTGCGACCCTCGGTGCACTCTGGTCCAATTTCCACTTTTTACATCATTCTTCGTGTTTGGGGTCCTATGGCTTGCTTCCTACATTCACTCAACATTCATTCCATGGTCTAGAACCATGTAAAAACCATATAAATAGTTTTCGTGCATCCTCCTATGGTTTTCCATGAAAACCTAACCATGGATGGATGGTTTGGGTTTCTTCGAGATCACTTTCTCTTCAATTACTAACCTAGGGTCTGTAGAAACTCATGGAATCAGTATCCATACTTGAGAAGATTACTTTTCCTCTGAAATTCTCTTCCTTTTTGCTAGGTTCTCTTCCTTGCCTCTCTTCTTCCTCTTTTCCTTCTCCTCTCTTTCTCTCAATTCAATTAGGGTTGTGAAAGGAGTAAAAGTGGCTTAGGGACGTCCTTTAAATAGGCTATAAACATCCTAAAATAAGCCCCTTTGAGATTAGGAAGGAATCCAATCAAAAATCTCAAAGTTTCCTATTTTCTGTTTTCGGCAGGATCCGAGGGTTGATGGGAGGGTCGATGATCCCGTCGACCCTAGGGTCTTAACCTGTCCAACCCTTCCCTAAAATCTGAGGGTCTGACATTCTGTTTTTGGGAGGTCCGACCCTACTTAGCTGGGTATGCGACCCTCCCTTAGAATTAAGTATTTTTGGGTCGATTTGATACCTGGGATCTCGATCTCCTTCATGCCCTTGGTCCATTTGACTCGACCATGATGGGTAAACTTGGTTCAAGGTGGTAAGACCAGGTTAGATTGACACGGGTCTTACAACTCCCCCCAACTTATAAAAATTTTGTCCTCAAAATTGTACGTACCTTCTGAATCAAACAAGTGAGGGTATTGCTTTCGCATAGCATTCTCTTCTTCCCATGTAACTTCTTCCATGTCTCTACTTTTCCATGTGACTTTAACATAGTAGATATCTCTGTTGTGTAGACGTTGAACCTTTCGACTAGTGATTTCTGTTGGTGTTACTTCGAATGTCAAATCATCAGTCAATTCTGGCAAATCTACTGTCAACACATGCATCGAATCCTTGACATACTTCTTCAGTAGAGAAATGTGAAATACGTCATGCACACTTGACATAGATGGTGGTAGTGCTAATTGATAAGCCACTTTTCCACGCTTAGCTAAAATTTCATATGGCCCGACATATCTCGGACTTAGCTTCCCTTTCTGTCCGAACCTCTTCAATCCTCGCATAGGCGATACTTTCAAAAATACTTTATCACCTACGGCGAACTCTAGATCTCTTCGTCGAGTATCTGCGTATTGTTTCTGACGGTTCTGAGCTACTCTTACTCTTTCCTTGATGATGTCGACCACTCGACAAGTTTCTTCCATAAATTCCGGTCCAACAATACTACATTCTCCGACTTCATTCCAAAACAAGGGAGTTCGACACTTTCGGCCATACAGTGCTTTATAAGGTGACATCTGTATAGTAGCCTGATAGCTGTTGTTATAGGCAAACTCGATCAATGGTAACTTTTCGTCCCATGATCCTTTGAAATCAATCACACATGCTCGTAGCATATCTTCTAGGATCTGGATTGTATGCTCGACCGTCCGTCTGCGTCTATGGGTGGAATGCAGACTGAACTTCAATGTTGTACCCATAGCCTTTTGCAGTCCTTTCCAAAATTTGGAAGTAAATCGTGGATCTCTATCGGACACAATGCTTTCTGGAACACCATGTAACCGAACAATATTATCCACATACGACTTTGCTAACCTTTCCAGTGTATACTGGGGTCGTATCGGTATGAAGCGAGCTGTCTTAGTCAGACGGTCCACAATTACCCAAACTGCGTCAACTACTCGAGGAGTCAATGGTAGTCCTGTGACGAAGTCCATAGTGATGCAGTCCCATTTCCATGCTGGTTCTGGTAATGGCTGTAATAGTCCTACGGGTCTTTGTCGCTCAGCCTTTACTTTCTAACAATTTAGGCATTGAGACACGAACTTGGCTACATCTGCTTTCATTCCCCTCCACCAATATAGTTTCGTTAGATCATGATACATTTTTGTACTTCCAGGATGTATCGAATAGATGGTGGTATGGGCTTCCTTCATCAGTCGGTGTCTAATGTCCATATTTTCTGTTTCAGGTACACATATTCTTCCTTTGTATTTCAGTACCTTCTCGTCATCCAAGGTGAACTCAGGGGTTAGTCCTACCTTTCTCAATATCTTCTTGTACCGTTCTCGGATAAGGATCTGATTTGATAGCTGTCTTTTTTGCCGTCCACTATATCCGGTATAATCTTAAATGCCGCGAACATATTTGAAAACCGATGAATAAACCCTTGGTTGGCTGATCCATCCGTTGTATCTATCACATACTGCTCGTTGCCATGACTGAATACCATTCCGGTCGTACACATTGCTGCAGTTGTGCTAGCTTCTCCTTGAGATTTTATCATTGCTTTTCTGCTCAACGCATCTGCTACTACGTTCGTTTTTCCCGGATGATACTGGATATCACAATCATAGTCTTTCAATAGTTCCAGCCATCTTCTTTGTCTCATATTTAACTCCTTCTGATTAAATAGATAAGTAAGACTTTTATGGTCCAACTTAATCTGAAATTTCTCTCCGTATAGGTAGTGTCTCCATATCTTGACAGCATGTACTACTGCCGCTAATTCCAAATCATGAGTGGGGTAATTTTTCTCATGTACCTTTAACTGTCTCGAGGCATACGCAATTACTTGGTCTCCTTGCATAAGCACACATCCTAGTCCCAATCCCGATGCATCAGTGTATAAGGTAAATGTAAGACCCGCACTCTGAAAACCCGGTCTAACCTTGGTTTTGTGTCGTGACAGGTCTTCTGATCATCACCGAGCCAGACGGGGCAAGCGGATAACAAACAGGTACGAAGTCGGACCGAAGTCGACCAATTATACCTGATTTTAGGTATACCGGTCGATGGTACCGGATGATGGTACCGGTCGAGTCGGACCAAAGTCGACCAATTATACCTGATTTTAGGTATACCGGTCGATGGTACCGGATGATGGTACCGGTCGACCGGTATGGCCTGCACAGCTATGTGCGGGAATTTGGAAATTAGTCTCTACGGGTCCCGCTTTCCTGATTTCGAATCCTAGAAGTTTTCTAATCCTAGTAGGGTTACTAAACCCTATTTCTAGCCTATAAATACACCCTTAAACCCCTCAAATCCTTTCCATTGTCTCTCACAAACCCTAGAGGAGAGAAAGAGCTTGGAAAGGAGAAGGAGTTAGGAAGAAGAAGGAGGTGCCGCCATTACCGTTTGACGAAGCCTCGCTACGCCTGTCAACGGTAAGTGTTTGAATCCATCTTCTTACCCTATGTTAGTTGTGTGGGTGGATCAATACCATGCAAAGAAGGTATTGATCTAAAATCCTGAATTGGCCAATAAACCCTAAGTTGCCGTCAAACCATAGATTTGAGTTTCGGGTTTAATAATCTTCGAAACGAGACTTGAATGAGTTGGGGATAACTCTAACTCAAAGCCTAGACGTAGAATGGATAGGAGAAACCCTGAGAATCTATGGAGGATGATCGATGGCAGTCGAAGAACCCATGTATGGTCTTCCGGAGACATACCGGTCGACTATACCGGTTGCACATAGTGCGACCGGTATGTTGTGACCGCTACCTCTCGGGAGGTTGATTGTGGGGGACCGGCTGACCATACCGGTCGCCAGTCTTTCCCACAGAGCTGCGACCGGTACATGCCACCGGTCAACTCTGTGAGGGTATTTTGTGATCTCTGTTGGTTTCCGACCAACATGAAACCCTAAACAATATATTCTAATGAAACCCTAATATTATGTAGGACTTTGTGACTTATCGTTTGGATCTTGCGACGTGGAGCAAGTTAACGAACGAGCGCGGTAAGGGAATCCGACCTAAACCTAATAATTAATGGACAAGAAATCGTTGTTAATCATTGAATATCTATGATGTGATGTTTGTGCATATTCACATGCCATCCTTTACTTTCGCTTATTATTATTGTTCATGCATTCATAGGATGTGATTGTTAGGCATGTGATTGTTTTCGTTGGTGTGTGGGTGGGGCATGGGCCTGGGATCGCTCTTTACACCGGCACCTTTTGTAGTATTCTATCTTAACGTGCTTGGTACGGGTGGGGTATCGGTGGGAAGATCGTGGTACGGTGGTCTCCGATATTGATGTTGTCCCGACCATCGTTGGGTGGTACCGAGGATTCCGAGTCGACGCCGGCTTGTCCACGATGCTTTAGCTCTATCTCTATGCCGTAGGGAGTTATGTTGGGATAGGGTCTACCGCGTATTGTTTCTATCCTAGTGGGTTAGTTACGGATAGGGTATCGTGGGGAGGTGAGGTTTGGTGGTCTCCGACCCGGGCCCGCACGCTCTAGCTCTATCTCTATGCCGTAGACGGCCGTGCTGGGATAGAGCATACATTGTTGACATATAGGATTGGTTAGTTGCGAGCCCGGTTTACGCAGCCCCGGCCGCAGGGGGCTTAGGTACCGGTATGGGTAGAGTATCGGGGAGGTGCGGGTATACCTTAGCTCTATCTCTATTCCATGATGGGTGCATGTGGGTTGGTGGTAGTGTGATTACCGTGCGACGCCACACACTTGTGTATAGAGGTGCGGGGGCCACCAAACCTTTCTATAGCACATTGCAAACTTAAAACCGGACCACAAAGATAAAATTGATTGTTACTCATGCATAATCTTGTGAAACTGTTTGATTGTCTTACCGAGACGTGTTGTGAGCTCACCCCTTTGTATATACATTGTTTTTAGATGTTGATGCAAGGTTATACTGTGGACGATTATGTGAACGCTCCGGCGTATGGAGGTGTGGCTGCTTTGGATGTGCAAGCGGAGAGAGGGCGAGCATGACGCTTCATGCGAGTGCCCTTTCTACGTGTACCGTGATTGATTTTATTTATTTATTTCGGTTATTTTTGTTTGTTATTAAGAGATGTAAAGAGATTATTATTTTATCTTTGAATTTGAATAATGGGATATTTATTTAAAATATCAATAGATACTCAGTTCATTCTATTTAAAGTCTTCCGCTGTATATTTATATTCTGATTGTGGTTATGTGTAATTGGCTTGTATGGGTGGACACGGCCTATTCGAGATCCTGGTGTGAACCGTTGGTTCAATGACGATTCACTCACACCGTTCTGGTTGGATCAGAATTGAGGTGTGACAACTTGGTATCAGAGCAATTATAACAAGAAATTTCAAGAAATTTCAAGAAATTAAGAAAAATTATAAAAATTTTGAAATTTCATGAAAACTTAGGTCAAAAGATGAAAATTTTGATTTTTAGGAAAACCGTTCGGTGGAACCCCAAATTAGTTGAGGGCTTTTGCTCTTGGGGGTCCCTAAACCCTTTCTAAGGCGAAGGAAAAGAGTTCCTACGGTTAAAACATCTCGAACAAAGAAAAACCTAAATTTTTACATAAAGACGATATGGAAAACTTGTAAAAATATGAGAGAGAGAGAGAGAGGACCTACCTGGAGACGATGTTCTAGCTTTGGAATGCGAGGAATCGGCTTCTAAGAGTACCGGTCGGACTGTAGCAACCTCGGTTGGGGGCAGAGAAGAATCGCCACCGGAGAGAAAGAGAAAAGAAAAGTGAGAAAAATCTCACTTTTTCGCGATTTTAAAGCCATTTTGGGCATACCGGTCAACGGTTATGCCTATACCGGTCGACCGGTATCGACCCAGATGTGCGACCGCTATGTCTCGGACAGAAAATTTTTTCGACCGGTCGACTATACCGGTCGCAACATTGTATACTGAGTGGCGACCGGTATCTCATAAACATGCGACCGGTATGTCTCGGCCAGAATTTTAATTTTGACCGGTCGACTATACCGGCCGCAAAGATATTTCCGGTGTGCGACCGGTATGTTGCGACCGGTACGCCCCAAAAGAGCCAGAAAATTTAATTAAAAATTCCCAAAATTGTGTAAATCGAAATGTTACTTCTCAACTATTTTCCTGCATTATTCAAGACTAACACTACTATTATTGATGATTCTCACGTGTTATGTCTTCTTCTCAGATCCAAATAAATAGTCCGAGATGGCGGTGGAAACGGTCGAAGGGGTAGAAAGCATCATCAGGCCGAAAGCGCCTAGAAGAAGAGCAAGCCGAAGCGAGACCAGGGTTAGAGAAACCAGCCCCGAAGTGGAGGAGGAACAGGTCCCTTAAGTACCGACGAATTACGGGACCACCTCACAGAATTCCGAGACCATAGTTACAAACTTGGTCTATCGGATGCAAGCTCAACGGAAGGAATTTCGAGCGAGGTACTAAAGATGCTCGGGTCGCCAGGTTTCGTTCCCGCCGGTGATACGCCCGAGTCAGGAAGAGTTAACACTACCCAACGGGTGCAGAGTAGCCCAAGGCCAAGGGCCCAAGCACAGAATGTACCACCACCGCATCGCTTTCCGCCGCCTTCGCGTATCCGGGCGTATCCGTATCCACCACCATGGTATGGAGCGGATACACGGGGACAAAGCACGATCTTAAGCGAGTCCGTGGACAGGTTCTTGAAGTTGAAACCGTCATCATTCACCGGCAGACGGGGAAACCATTGTGGCCAGCACGGTGGGTTTCCGAAATGGAAAAGAACTTCCGATTGATGACGTGTACCGAGGAGGAGAAGGTACTATTTGCCACTCACATGTCGAGAGAGGACGCGAATGCTTGGTGAAATTCCACACGGGCATATTTGGAGAACCAATACACTTTAGTGGACTGGGAAGTGTTTAAAGCTGCTTTCTTCGACAAATATTTCCCAAAGAGCTTCAGAGATCAAATGGAGAGAGAGTTTCTCAACCCGCAAGCAGGCTCGGGCCGACCGTAGATGCATATCGGCAGAGGTACGAAGAGCTGTTCTTCTTCGCACCCGCCAAGATGCGGGAAGAGGAGACAAAGATACGTAGGTTCACCATGGGACTACGTGGAAGCATCGAGAGAGCATCTTTTGGGTCCAGATAAGAAGACCTACAACGAGGCAAGGCAGGTTGCGAGGGTGATAGAGTCCAGTCGAGGGACAGCTTCTTCGGCCGGAAACAGGGGAGTGAAGAGATCTGCGGAGAGAGCTCGGGTGGCGGAATACTAGACCATTCCGCCCATACAAGGGGCACCGCCACAAAGACTCGCGAGAAACAACCCGGCACCACCGTGCCACAATTAGCCGACCCAACCCGAATATTAAGTGTTATAACCGCCAAGAATCGGGACATGTTGCAAGGAACTGCACGCTACCTAAGAAGCAAGCTCCCCAAAGAAGCCAAAGTTTATGCAAATACCACCGAAGAGGCAGCCGGATCACCCGATGTGGTAACTGGTACGACTTTACCCCTTACTATTTGGTTTATTCTTTCGCTTGCATGAGCATATAGAACTAAGGGGCAATATATTCCGAGGGATTGTAAATGTAGCTGGTTTACCCGCTAGAGTATTATTTGACTCTGGGGCCACGCACTCCTTTGTTTTCGTTTCTTTTGGGAAGCGAATGGAGTTACCAATCAAGCAATTGAACCCAAGCTTGATAGTTCGCTCTCCACTAGGAGTCGAAGTGGCTTTGACCAAGTATTATGGACCATGTAATCGTAAGTATCGAGGGCCGAGACTTAGAAGCAAGCCTAGTAATACTTGAGATGGCAGATTTTGATGTCATTTTAGGAATGGATTGGCTAGGCCATCATTCGGCCGTCCTTTTATGTGGTGAAAGGAAGCTTATGCTTACCGACAAAGAGGGAAAGGAATACGGTTTCGCTGGAATTAAGCTATCTAGGAAGCGAAAGTTGATCCCTCTCCGCCCTAAAGACTAAGAGATGCTTGGAGAAAGGGGGAGTGGGTTATCTCGGATCCGTAGTCGACCTCACAGCAGAGTCACTCAAGATGGAGGATATAGAGGTGGTTCGGGAGTTTCCGGATGTATTCCTAAGATCTTCCGGGCTTACCACCGGAATTTGTGATAGGCCTGAATTTGTGATAGACCTTATACCGGGTTCGGCTCCGGTGTCTAAAGCGCCATACGAGGATGGCCCCAACCGAAGTTAAAGGAGTTGAAGACCCAATTACAAGAATTGCTGGATAAGGGCTTCATACGACCTAGTATTTCGCCTTGGGGAGCACCTCGTGTTGTTCGTCAAGAAGAAAGATGGAAGTGTACGGCTATGTATTGACTATCAAGAGCTAAACAAGTTGACGATCAAGAATCGGTATCCTTTGCCTAGGATCGATGATCTATTCGATCACCGCAAGGTGCAAAGGTTTTCTCCAAGATCGATCTCGAACGGGGTATCACCAATTGAAGATCAAGGCCGGAGATATTCGAAGACCGCTTTGGACGAGGTATGGGCATTATGAGTTTCCGGTTATGTCTTCGGGTTGACCAACGCTCCATGCCGCTTATGGAACCGATGAACCGAGTGTTCCATGACATGTTGGACACTTCGGTCATCGTATTCATCGATGACATATTGATTTACTCTAAGGACATGGAGACTCATACAGCGATTTGAGGGCAGCCCTACAACGGCCGAGGGATGTGAGGCTTTATGCAAAATTCAAGAAGTGCGAGTTTTGGCTCAAGGAAGTGGCTTTCTTGGGCCATGTTGTATCCGGAGACGGTATCAAGGTTGATCCAAGCAAGATAGCCGCTATAGTAGGATGGGAAGCACCAAAATCTGTTGCGAGATTCGTAGTTTCCTTGGGTTGGCTGGTTATTATAGAAGATTCGTGGAAGATTACTCCCGGATCGCGGTTCCACTCACCGGATTGACCAAGAAGGGAGAGAAATTTATATGGACAGATGAGTGTGAGAAGTGCTTCCGGACTTTGAAGTCAAGACTTGTCTCGCACCTATCCCGACCATCCCCGAACCAAGCGCACCGCTTACTCTATATACGGATGCTTCGGGGTTGGGTATTGGGTGTGTTCGATGCAAGGAGAAGGTGATCGCTACGCATCAAGACGCTTAAAAGAGCATGAGAAGAACTATCCTACGCATGACTTGGAGCTAGCAGCGGTTATTCATGCAATCAAGACTTGGAGACACTATTTGTACGGTGAGAAGTTTCGGATCAAGTCAGATCACAAGAGCTTAACTTATCTCTTCACTTTCGTAAGGATCCGAATATGAGGCGAGAAGGTGGCTGGAATTGTTAAAAGATTATGATTGCGACATCCAAGTACCATCCGTAAAGCAAATGTGGTGGCCGACGCCTTAGCAGAAAGTGGGCATCGAAACCCGAGGCGAGACCGAGTACAAATGCTGCATTGTGTGCCGCAGCCTCGAAGTTCGATGGAAATTGATGAAGAACATATTATCGAAACTGCAGAAGATCCAGTGGAGCAAGGCTTGATTCATAAGTTCACTATGATGTTCGCCGACCAAGATCTCGCCGAGTCTAATTGATGAAGTCAAGGTAGCAATCCTACAGATCCATATCTCAAGACAGGGCAGGAAGACTTAGAGAAGGGTACGTGCAATCCCGACTTTACCTTGAATCGGACAAAGTACTCAAGTATCGCGGACGGTTATGTATACCCGAGAGCGAAGACCGCGATATCGGAGGCCGAAGTTATGACCGAAGCTCATTACACTTCCATATTCGGTACATCCAGAAGTACCAAGATGTACCATGATCTAAGAAGACTTTATTGGTGGAGGGGTATGAAAGCCGATATAGCTCGCTTTTGTGTTCCAATGTCCGAATTGTCAACAAGTTAAAGCGGAAAGGCAAAGACCCGCAGGTTTACTACAGCCATTACCGTAACCCCGCATGGAAGTGGGATTGTATCACTATGGATTTCGACACCGGGCTTACCTTTGACACCAAGGTCGGTGGATGCAGTTTGGGTTATAGTAGATCGACTCACCAAGACAGCTCGATTTATTGCGGTCGACCTCAGCATACCATGGAGAAGCTGGCCAAGTTATATGTTGATAATATAGTCGACTTCATGGCGTTCCCGAGAGTATAGTATCCGACAAAGATCCCCATTTTACATCGAAATTCCGGGAAGGATTACGGAAAGCTATGGGAACAAAGTTGAAGTTCAAGACGACTTTCCATCCTCGAGGACGGACGGACAAATGAACGAACCATTCAAATTTTGGAAGATATGCTTCGAGCTTGTGCATTAGATTTCAAAGGAGCTTGGGATGAGAAGCTATCACTTATCGAGTTTGCTTACAACAACGGCTATCGGGCTACAATTCGGATGGCCCCATATGAAGCCTCTATGGGAGAAAATGTCGTACACCTCCGTTACGGAATGAAGTGGGGAAAGAAGAATTGTAGGACCGGAGTTTGTTGAAGAAACTTGCCGAAAGTGATTGATCGGATCAAAGAGAGAGTAAAGACAGCTCAAGTTCGACGTAAGCACTATGCGGATAATCGACGCCGAGATCCTGGAGTTTGGCCGCGGTGACAAAGTGTTCTTGAAGGTGTCACCGGTGCGAGGTCTGAAACGGTTTGGTAAGAAGGGGAAGCTATGCCCCGTGTATGTGGGACCATATGAGATATTAAATCGACGTGGTAATGTAGCATATCAATTGGCTCTACCACCATCTATGTCTAGCGTCCATAATGTGTTCCATGTATCATTACCGAAGAAGTATGTCGAGATCCATCGCATATCTTGAGCGCTGATCCTCCGGGACTTGACCGAAGACTTAACTTTCCGAGTGGTGCCTCGTAATGCCCTCAAGCCGAAAAGTTCAAGCAACTTCGAACCAAGGATATCCACTATGTGAAGGTGCATTGGAGAAGCCAAAATGTGGAGGAAATTACTTGGGAAGAAGAGAGCGATGAGGAAGGAGTACCCTAACCTTTTTGACGATCAAGGTACGCTCAAATTTCGAGGCCAAAATTTCTTTTTAAGGGTGGGGGAGTTGTAGTACCTACATGCAAATTTCGGGACGAAATTTCTTTTTAAGGGTGGTGGAGTTGTAAGACCCGCACTCGAAAAACCCGGTCTAACCTTGGTTTTGTGTCGTGACGGGTCTTCCGATCATCACCGAGCCGCCGGGGCAAGCGGATAACAAACAGTACGAAATCGGACCAAAGTCGACCAATTATGCCTGATTTTAGGTATACCGCGGCCGGATGGTACCGGATGATGGTACCGGCCGTACCGGTATGGCCTCGCGATGGCCGCAAGTGCGGGAATTTGGAAATTAGTCTCGCGGGTCCCGCTTCCCGATTTCGAATCCTAGAAGTTTCCTAATCCTAGTAGGGTTACTAAACCCTATTTCTAGCCTATAAATACACCCTTAAACCCCTCAAATCCTTTCCATTGTCTCTCACAAACCCTAGAGAAGAGAAAGAGCTTGGAAAGGAGAAGGAGTTAGGAAGAAGAAGGAGGTGCCGCCATTACCGCTTGACGAAGCTCTCGCTACGCCCACAACGGTAAGTGTTTGAATCCATCTTCTTACCCTATGTTAGTTGTGTGGGTGGATCAATACCATGCAAAGTAGGTATTGATCTAAAACCCTAAATTGGCCAATAAACCCTAAGTTGCCGTCAAACCCTAGATTTGAGTTTCGAGATGATATTCATCGAAACGAGACTTGAATGAGTTGGGGATAACTCTAACTCAAAGCCTAGACTTAGAATGGATAGGAGAAACCCCGAAAATCCATGGAGGATGATCGACGGCAAATAAGAACCCATGTATGGTCTTCCGAGACATACCGGTCGACTATACCGGTTGCACATAGTGCGACCGGTATGTTACGACCGCTACCTCTCGGGAGGTTGATTGTGGGGGACCGGCTGACTATACCGGTCGCCGCCTTTTCCCACGCAGCCGCGACCGGTACATGCCACCGGTCGCCTCGTGAGGGTATTTTGTGATCTCTCGTTGGTTTCCGACCAACATGAAAACCCTAAACAATATATTCTAATGAAACCCTAATATTATGTAGGACTTTGTGACTTATCGCTTGGATCTTGCGACGTGGAGCAAGTAAAACGAACGAGCGCCGTAAGGGAATCTGACCTAAACCTAATAATTAATGGACAAGAAATCGTTGTTAATCATTGAATATCTATGATGTGATGTTTGTGCATATTCACATGCCATCCTTTACTTTCAGCTATTATTATTGTTCATGCATTCATAGGATGTGATTGTTAGGCATGTGATTGTTTTCGTTGGTGTGTGGAGGGGGCATGGGCCCGGGATCGCTTCTTCACACCGGCACCTTTTGTAGTATTCTATCTTAACGTGCTTGGTACGGGTGGGGTATCGTGGGAAGATCGTGGTACGGTGGTCTCCGATATTGATGTTGTCCCGACCATCGTTGGGTGGTACCGAGGATTCCGAGTCGACGCCGCCTTGTCCACGATGCTTTAGCTCTATCTCTATGCCGTAGGGAGTTATGTTGGGATAGGGTCTACCCGCGCATTGTTTCTATCCTAGTGGGTTAGTTGCGGATAGGGTATCGTGGGAGGTGAGGTTTGGTGGTCTCCGACCGCCTGCACGCTCTAGCTCTATCTCTATGCCGTAGACGGCTGTGGCCGGGATAGAGCATACATTGTTGACATATAGGATTGGTTAGTTGCGAGCCCGGCTTTGGAGCCCCCGGCCGCAGGGGCTTAGGTACTGGTATGGGTAGAGTATTAGGGAGGTGCGGGTATACCTTAGCTCTATCTCTATTCCATGATGGGTGCATGTGGGTTGGTGGTAGTGTGATTACCGTGCGACGCCACACACTCGTGTATAGAGGTGCGGGGGCCACCAAACCTTTCTATAGCACATTGCAAACTTAAAAACCGGACCACAAAGATAAAATTGATTGTTACTCATGCATAATCTTGTGAAACTGCTCGATTGTCTTACCGAGCCGTGGTTGTGAGCTCACCCTTTGTACGTACATTGTTTTAGATGTTAATGCAGGATATACCGTGGACGATTATGTGAACGCTCCGGCGTATGGAGGTGTGGCCGCTTTGGACGTGCAGGCGGAGAGGACGAGCATGACGCTTCATGCGAGTGCCCTTTCTACGTGTACCGTGATGGATTTTATTTATTATTTCAGTTATTTTTGTTTGTTATTAAGAGATGTAAGAGATTATTATTTTATCTTTGAATTTGAATAATGGGATATTTATTTAAAATATCAATAGATACTCAGTTCATTCTATTTAAAGTCTTCCGCTGTATATTTATATTCTGATTGTGGTTATGTGTAATTGGTTTGTATGGGTGGACACGGCCTATTCGAGATCCTGGTGTGAACCGTTGGTTCAATGACGGTTCACTCACACCGTTCGTTGGTTGGATGCGAGGTGAATGTCCCGTCGAATAGGGAATAGTCAAAATCGGAGCGGATATCAATCTGGTCTTCAGTGTTGGAAACTCTTTTCACACTTATCCGTCCATACAAATTTTTCACCTTTCTTGGTCAAACTGGTAAGAGGTACGGCAATCCGAGAATAGTCTTCTATGAATCTCCGATAATAACCAGCTAGACCCAGAAAACTTTTAATTTCTGAAACACTCTTGGTGCTTCCCACTTCACAATAGCCTCGATCTTACTGGGGTCCACTTTGATTCCTTCTGCGGATACTACATGGCCTAGAAAGGCGACTTCACTTAGCCAAAACTCACACTTCGAAAATTTGGCGTATAACTTCTCTTTCCTTAAACGCTGTAGGGCTGCGTTTAGGTTTTTGACATGGGTTTCCTTGTCCTTGGAGTATACCAATATGTCATCAATATATACTATAACCGACATATCCAACATATCGTGGAAAACTCGGTTCATTAGTTCCATAAAAGTTGCTGGTGCGTTTGTTAATTCAAAAGACATGACCAAAAACTCATAATGTCCGTATCTGGTCCTGAAAGCTGTCTTCGGGATGTCACCTTCTTTAATCTTCAGCTGATGATAGCCTGATTGCAGGTCAATCTTTGAAAATACCTTCGCTCCTTGTAACTGATCGAACAAGTCATCGATCCTGGGTAATGAGTATCGATTATTGATGGTCAGTTTATTCAATTCTCGATAGTCGATGCATAATCTAACGCTACCATCCTTCTTCTTTACGAACAACACTGGTGCTCCCCATGGAGATATACTGGGTCTAATATAACCCTTATCCAGCAGTTCTTGTAATTGCACTTTTAATTCCTTCAGTTCGGTAGGAGCCATTCTGTAAGGTGCTTTTGATACCGGTGCGGCTCCAGGTATCAGGTCTATTACAACTCCGTGGCCCGGTCGGGTGGTAATCCGGGTAGTTCCTCCGAAAATACATCAGGAAAATCTCGCACGACATCAATATCTTCCATTCGTGGCACGTCCTTGGTTAGGTCGACCACTGATACTAGATATCTGACCGCTCCCTTTTCAAGGCACTTCTTAGCCTTCAATGCGGAAAGTATGAGCTTGCGTCTCCGGGGAAGTTTGGTTCCCGAGAAATTAAATTCTGCTCATTCTTTGTCTTTGAATGTTAGCTTCTTCTCGGCGCATAACAGATTTGCAGAATGCCGAGCTAACCAATCCATTCCTAAGATGACATCAAAGTCTGCCATCTCAAGTTGTATCAAGGTTGCATCTAAGGTCTTCTCTCCAATGAGAACTGGACATGGTCGATAACCCTTTTCTAGTTCCACTTCTAATCCCATCGGTGACCGTACAAGTAATTTGTAGTCTAATGTTTTGATGGGCAGATTGGTCTTCTTTCCAAACGACACAGATATAAATGAATGAGTAGCTCCTGAATCAAAGAGTACTCTGGCGGGTACGCCATTTATAGGTACGATACCTGTTATTCGTTTTTACTTAGTTTACATGCTCAATCAAGTAATTATAACCATACAAGTTTCGGTCATACCTGTGACCACATCGGGCAATGCGGCAGCATCCTCTGATGTAACAGCATATACCCGTCCTTGATGTAACTGCTTCTTGGGTTTTGGGCATTCTCTTGCCATATGCCCTGGTTGGTTGCAGTTATAGCACTTCGGAGCTTCAAAATTTGACTTTGGCTGTGGTTGAGCTGCTGAAGTAGGCTTCGATGGAGTAGCCAAATTCTGAGGACGTAAAGGTTTATACGTCCTATTATTGTCTCCGTTATATGAATTCCCAGCTGGCCTTTTGATGCCCTTGTTTTGAGTGAAATAACTCTCTTTCTGGCTCGATTCAATTACTCGAGCAATCTGGACCGCTTCGTTGTAAATCTTCTTCTCTAAGCCCAGAACGTTTTCTCTTATGCTTCCTCTTAGTCCCGTGACGAACCTATGGGTTTTGGTATCTTCTTCCTGCATGCTAGCCGGTGCGAAGAAAAATAGTTCTTCGTAGCGCTGTTGATATCCGTCTACGGTCATCTGCCCCTGGTACAGACTCAAGAACTCTTTCTCCATTGAATCTCTGAAGCTCCTTGGGAAATACTTCTCGAAGAACGCTTCTTTATATATAGCCCATGTCAGTAGGGCGTGCTTGGTCAATAAATATGTCTTTGTAGATTTCCACAAATGGTGTGCGTCGCCTTTGAGCATGAAGGTGGCGCATAGTACTTTCTCTTCCTCAGTGATAGTCATCATAAGGAAATTCCTTTCCATTTTGTCTATCTAGTGTGCTGGCCACAGTGGATCAGACGGCTTGTCGTTGAATTCTCTCGGTTTCATTTTCAAAAATCTCTCCACTAACCGGGAGTGATCCAGTTGATTTTGGTATGCTTTAAATATAGGGGGTGGATAGTTGTACATCCCTTGTGCTGCTTCTGGGGCCGGCACTGGAATCGGTGCAGCCGATTGTTGAGGTGTCTGAGGGGCTGGGTGATTACCCACTGGTGCTGCGGCTGCTGCTAGGGCTCGGGGAGATCCGGTCGACGATGATGATCGTATGTATATGGATGTCGACGTGATACCCCCGCCATCACCCACACAGGCAGATGGAGTTGGTACATCTTCTGCGGCGGCTCCTGCACCTGAGGCTGGTCCTTCTCACTCGGCTGATCCTTCACTTCCACCTTCAGCCATGATGGAGATGCTGCAGGAGATCAGGGATGCTCAGCGCAGATCTGATCTGAGGATGGATGAGCTGTTGGCTGCTCAGCACGCATCAGACGCGCGGATGGGAGAGCTCTTAGAGGTGCAGCGTGCGACTGATCAGAGGATAGCCGGTCTCACAGCTAGTCTCCAGATGACCCAGACCCAGGTGGCCTGGTTGACTAGGGTCTATGCTGAGGACTATGACAGAGATCGTGAGGCCCTGCCTCCTCCTTCACCTCCAGCTTCTTGATTTGTACTTTACTTTCTTGTACTACAGAGTAACTGTCCGGGTTGTGGACTGTGCTCTGCTTCCATTATGTATATACATTTGTTTATCCTTCTCATTGTATGTAATTTGTTTTTCCTTTAATAGATGCATTATTCTCTTTTTAATTTGGTCTCAATCATCACTTGTGCTTACAGTGGGTTGGTATTAAAGCTTTTAATTTACCCTATCTCAGTTCACAATTGTGTTGAATGTATGCTAGTTCAGCGGACAAGGCCTAAGATGCTCTAATACCAAGTTGTCACACCCCAATTCCGCACTGTTCAGAATGGTGTGATGAACCGCTAAATAACCAATGGTTCAACCAGGATCTCGAATAGGCTATCCCCATTTTACCTAAACTTTTACACATCCAAAATCATAATCAGAGTAATATACAATAGCAGAAAATTTATAAATAAATGAACTGAGAACTAAGATGATACCATTAAATAAATAGTAAATTATTCTGTTTCCATCTGAGACATACTTATGTAAATATCAAATACATGTCTTTATAAATCCAAAGAAACCTATAAAAATATCTAATCAAATATACACGAGTTGCACTCGCAAGAGGGGTCGTGTGTATCATCTTCGACTCCGGCCATCCATTGTCGCTACTGTCCCGTACGTAGAAGCATTCATGTAGTCTTCAACTGTGTAACCTGCATCATCAACTAAAAATATTCGACGTCGAGGGGTGAGCACACAACACGGCTCAATGAGTAGCCAAAACAATGCAACAATACATATGCATGCAAAAATCAATTTATATCTTTGGTCTGGTTTATAGTTTGCAATGCGCAATAGAAAGGTTGGGTGGTCAAAGGTTAACATTTATTGACACCGCCTCTATACACAAGGTGTGGAAGCCCGCCCGAAGGTTAACGTTTATCGTCGTCCCCATCCACCCTACCATAACATTATACAACAAAGGTTAACGTTTATTGCTATATAATGCTATACTAACACGTAAGCCCCTGTTAGCGAGGGCTTGGAAACTAGGCTCGCTACTAACCAATCCTAATGCCAAAGAGTGTATCCAAGGCCTCACCCCAGCATCCCTCAGAATGCCCATAGAGATAGAGCTAAGGCCCCCCGGTAGAGTCAGAGACTACAAGGACCGAGACCACCTCCCCTGATACTCTACGACATAATAGTTCTGCTAAGGTAATGGCGATACGACGATGTCAATGCACAAGACTTGAGTTAGAGATAGAGTTAAAGTGCTAAGACCCGCCAAAGGTTAATGTTTATTGATGTTCTCATCACACCTCCCTTGATACTCGCTCGCATCAAGCACATCAACCACACACATACAAGCACATGCCTATTCCTATCATCATCATCATCATGTTATAAACAATAAAGTAAATATGCATGAATAAGTAATAGAAATATTGGATGGCATGTTGTATGCACACTACAAACATATTCGCATAGAATCAAGCATAGTATAGGACTAAAGAAAATAGAAATTATTAACCAATTTAGTTTGGAGTTAAGGTTCCTCACCTTAGCTTGCTAATAGATTTTTTTTCCAAGCTTTAGAATCGCCTTTATAATGTTCTTATATTGCTAGAAAACCTAACAAAGTCGATAGAATTTAATTAGAATTAATTCTGAATTTAAAAACCATTCTGTCAACTGAGGGTCGATGCTAGGGTCGATGGGTCTATCGACCCTCCCTCCATTCTGAACTTCCCGAATGCTGAGGGTCGATGGTCAGAAACACCTAGGGTCGGATGGCCTATCGACCCTCGGTGCGACCCTCGGTGCACTCTGGTCCAATTTCCACTTTTTACATCATTCTTCGTGTTTGGGGTCCTATGGCTTGCTTCCTACATTCACTCAACATTCATTCCATGGTTTAGAACCATGTATAAACCATCTAAATAGTTTTCGTGCATCCTCCTATTGTTTTCCATGAAAACCTAACCATGGATGGATGGTTTGTGTTTCTCCGAGATCACTTTCTCTTCAATTACTAACCTAGGGTCTGTAGAAACTCATGGAATTAGTATCCATACCTGAGAAGATTATTTTTCCTTTGAAATTCTCTTCCTTTTTGCTAGGTTCTCTTCCTTGCCTCTCTTCTTCCTCTTTTCCTTCTCCTCTCTTTCTCTCAATTCAATTAGGGTTGTGAAAGGAGTAAAAGGGGCTTAGGGACGTCCTTTAAATAGGCTATAAATATCCTAAAATAAGCCCCTTTGAGATTAGGAAGGAATCCAATCGAAAATCTCAAAGTTTCCTATTTTCTGTTTTCGGCAGGATCCGAGGGTCGATGGGAGGGTCGATGATCCCGTCGACCCTAGGGTCTTAAGCTGTCCGACCCTCCCCTAAAATCTGAGGGTCTGACATTCTGTTTTTGGGAGGTCCAACCCTAATTAGCTGGGTATGCGACCCTCCCTTAGAATTAAGTGTTTTTGGGTCGATTTGATACCTGGGATCTCGATCTCCTTCATGCCCTTGGTCCATTTGACTCGACCATGATGGGTAAACCTGGTTCAAGGTGGTAAGACCGGGTTAGATTGACACGGGTCTTACAGCTCCAATTTTGACTATTCCCATTCCAGGACAGACATTTACTCTATATACTGATGCGTCGGGACTGGGACTGGGATGTGTGCTTATGCAAGGAGAGCAAGTGATTGCTTATGCTTCAAGACAATTAAAGGTACATGAGAAAAATTATCCCACTCATGATCTGGAGCTAGCGGCAGTAGTGCATGCTGTCAAGATATGGAGACATTACCTATACGGAGAGAAATTCCAGATTAAGTCAGACCATAAAAGTCTTACTTATCTATTTAATCAGAAGGAATTAAATATGAGACAAAGAAGATGGTTAGAACTACTGAAAGACTATGATTGTGATATCCAGTATCATCCGGGAAAAACGAACGTAGTAGCGGATGCGTTAAGCCGAAAAACAATGATATAATCGCAAGGAGAGGTTAGCACAACTACAGCAATGTGTACTACCAGAATGGTATTCAATTACGGTAATGAGCAATATGTGATAGACGCAACGGATGAGTCAGCCAACCATGGGTTCATTCATCGGTTTTCAAATATGTTCGCTACATTGAAGATTATATCGGACATAATGGATGAAGTGAAGACAGCTATCAAATCGGATCCTTATCTGAGAACATTACAAGAAGAAATCGAGAAAGGTAGGACCAATCCTGAGTTCACCTTGGACGAAGAGAAAGTACTGAAATACAAAGGAAGAATATGTGTACCGAAAACAGAAAATATGGACATTAGACACCGACTGATGAAAGAAGCCCATACCACCATCTATTCGATACATCCTGAAAGTACAAAAATATATCATGATCTAAAGAAACTATATTGGTGGAGGGGAATGAAAGCAGATGTAGCCAAGTTCGTGTCTCAATGCCTAAATTGTCAGAAAGTAAAGGCTGAACGACAAAGACCCGTAGGACTGTTACAGCCATTACCGGAACCAGCATGGAAATGGGACTGCATCACTATGGACTTCGTCATGGGACTACCACTGACTCCTCGAGTTGTTGACGCAGTTTGGGTGATTGTGAACCGTCTGACTAAAACAGCTCGCTTCATACCGATACGACCTCAGTATATACTGGAGAGGTTAGCAAAGCTGTATGTAAATAATATTGTTCGATTACATGGTGTTCCAGAAAGCATTGTGTCTGATAGAGATCCACGATTTACTTTCAAGTTTTGAGAAGGATTGCAAAAGGCTATAGGTACAACATTGAAGTTCAGTACTGCATTCCACCCACAGACAGACGGACAGTCAGATCGTACAATTCAGATTCTAGAAGATATGCTACGAGCATGTGTAATTGATTTCAAAGGATCATGGGATGAAAAGCTACCATTGATCGAGTTCGCTTATAACAATAGCTATCAGGCTACTATACAGATGTCACCTTATGAGGCACTGTATGGCAGAAAGTGTCGAACTCCTTTATTTTGGAATGAAGTTGGAGAACGTAGTATTGTTGGGCTGGAATTTGTTGAAGAGACTTGTCGAGTGGTCGACATTATCAAGGAAAGAGTAAGAACAGCTCAGAATTGTCAAAAGCAATATGCAGATACTCGACGCAGAGATCTGGAGTTCGCCGTAGGTGATAAAGTATTTTTGAAGGTATCGCCTATGCGAGGATTGAAAAGGTTCGGACAGAAAGAAAAACTAAGTCCAAGATATGTCGGGCCATATGAGATTCTAGCTAAGCATGGTAAAGTGACTTATCAGTTAGCACTACCACCATCTATGTCGAGTGTGCATGACGTATTTCACATTTTCCTATTGAAGAAGTATGTCAAGGATCCAACGCACGTTTTGACAGTAGATTTGTCGAAATTGACTGATGATTTGACATTTGAAGTAACACCAACAGAAATCACCAGTCGAAAGGTTCAACGTCTACACAACCGAGATATCTATTATATTAAGGTCACATGGAAAAGTAGAGGCATGGAAGAAATTACATGGGAAGAAGAAAATGCGATGCGGAAGCAATACCCTCACTTATTTGATTCAGAAGGTACGTACAATTTCGAGGACAAAATTTTTATAAGTAGGGGGAAGTTGTAAGACCCGTGTCAATCTAACCCGGTCTTACCACCTTGAACCAGGTTTACCCATCATGGTCGAGTCAAATGGACCAAGGGCGTGAAGGAGATCGAGATCCCAGGTATCAAATCGACCCAAAAACACTTAATTTGAAGGGAGGGTCGCATACCCAGCTAAGCAGGGTCGGACCTCCCAAAGCAGAAAGTCAGACCCTCAAATTTGAAGGGAGGGTCGGACATCTTGAACCCTAGGGTCGACGGGATCATCGACCCTCCCATCGACCCTCGGTTACCGTAAGAAATAAAAATTAGGAAATTTCCTAATTTTCGATTGGGATTCTTTCCTAATCTCAATGGGACTTATTTAGGATGTTCCTACTCTATTTAAAGGACGTCCCTAAGCCTCTTTCACTCCTTTCACAATCCTAATTGAATTGAGAGAAAGAGAAGAGAAGGAAAAGAGGAAGAAGAGAAGCAAGAAAGAGAATTTAACCAAAAGAGTAGAGTTGTAGAGAAGGAGTATTCTTCTCAGGTATGGATACTAATTCCATGAGTTTCTACAGACCTTAGATTAGATATTGATGAGAGTGTGATCTCGGAGAAACCCAAACCATCAACCCATGATTAGGTTTTCATGGGAAACCATGGGGGATTACATGAAAGCTATCTAGGTGGATTATACATGGTTTCAGACCATGGAATGAATGTAGAATGGAATGTAGGAGCAAGCCATAGGATCCCAAGCATGAAGAATGGACTAAAAGAGGGAATTGGACCAAAGTGCACCGAGGGTCGATGACCATCCGACCCTAGGTGATCCTGACCATCGACCCTCAGTGTTCGGGAAGTTCAGAGTTTGGGGAGGATCACACCCAGGGTCGATCAGGACTCCGACCCTACCTCCGACCCTCAGTTAACAGAATAGTTTTTAAATTCAAAATTAATTCTAATTAAATTCTATCGACTTGTTAGGTCTTCTAGCAATACAATAACAATATAAAGGTGATTATAAAGCTTGGAAAAGTATCTGTTAGCAACCTAAGGTGAGGAAACAGAACTCTAAACTAATTGGTTAATAACAAACTATTTTCTATTTCTTGAGTCTAATGCCATGCTTGATTCTATGCGAGATTCTATGCGAATATGTTTGTAATGTGCATACAACATATCATCCAATATTTCTATTATTTGTTCATGCATATTTATTTTATTGTTTATAACATGATGATGATGATGATGATAGGAATAGGCATGTGATTGTATGTGTGTGGTTGGTGTACTTGATGCGAGCGAGTATCAGGGGAGGTGTGATGAGAACGTCAATAAACGTTAACCTTTGGCGGGTCCCAGCACTTTAGCTCTATCTCTAACTCAAGTCTTGTGCATTAGCATCGTCGTATCGCCATTACTTTAGCAGAACTATTATGTCGTGGAGTATCAGGGGAGGTGGTCTCGGTCCTTGTAGTCTCTGACTCTACCGGGGGGCCTTAGCTCTATCTCTATGGACATTCTAAGGGATGTTGGGGTGAGGCCTTGGATACACTGTTTGGCATTAGGATTGGTTAGTTGCGAGCCCAGTTTGCAAGCCCTCGCTAACAGGGACTTACGTGTTGGTATGGTATTATATAGCAATCAACGTTAACCTTTGTTGTATAAAGTCATGATTAGGGTGGATGGGGACGACGATAAACGTTAATCTTCGGGCGGACTTTCACACCCTGTGTATAGAGGCGGGGTCAATAAACGTTAACCTTTGACCACCCAACCTTTCTATTGCGCATTGCAAACTATAAACCAGACCAAAGATATGAATTGATTGCATGCATATGTATTGTTGCATTGTTTTGTCTACTCATTGAGCCGTGATGTGTGCTCATCCCTCGACGTCGAATATTTTTAGTTGATGATGCAGGTTATACGGTTGAAGATTATATGAATGCTCCAGCATACGGGAACGTGGCGACGATGGAAGTTGAAGCTGAAGTAGATACACATGACTCCTCTTGCGAGTGCAACTCATGTGTATTCGATTAGATTTTTCTTAGGTTTCTTTATTTGAATTTAATAAAGACATGTATTTGATAATTATTTATGTCCCAGTTGATACAGAATAATTTACTATTTAATATTTATATCACAGTCGATTCTCAGTTCATTTTATTATAAGATTTCTGCTATTGTGTATTTACTCTGATTATGATTATGGATGTGTGGAAGTTTAGATAACACGGATATAGCCTACTCGAGATCCTAGTTGAACCGTTGGTTTTCTAGCGGTTCATCACACCATTCTGAACAGTGGAGAATTGGGGTGTGACATAATATATACATATGTCTTATATGTATATTATATTATATATATTAATATATTAATATATTATATATTTATATGTTTTATATAAAAAGAAAGTAGGATCTGAATAAAATCTAAAAGGGAAGGATGAGAGAGAGGTGAAAGAGGAGACGTAAAAGGAAAAGGGGATTAGGGTTTCTAAGGGAATCCAAAAAAAATTTGTTGGAGAAAAAAAAAGGGAAAGAAGAAAGAGGGAAAACGTGAGCCTTTCTAAAGGAATCCAAAAGATTTTGTTGGAAAAAAAAAGGAAAGAAAAAAGAGGAAAAACATGAGTTTTTCTAAGGGAATCCAAAAGATTTTGTTGGAGAAAAAAAAGGAAAGAAGAAAGAGGAAAAACGTGAGCTTTTCTAAGGGAATCCAAAAGATTTTGTTGGAGAAAAAAAAAGGAAAAAAGAAAGCGGAAAAACGTGAGCTTTTCTAAGGGAATCCAAAAGATTTTGTTGGAGAAAAAAAAGAGGAAAAAAGTAAGAGGAAAAACGTGAGCTTTTCTAAGGGAATCCAAAAGATTTTGTTGGAGAAAAAAAAGGAAAGAAGAAAGAGAAAAAACGTGAGCTTTTCTAAGAGAATCCAAACGATTTTGTTGGAGAAAAAAAAAAGAAGAAAGAGGAAAAACGTGAGCTTTTCTAAGGGAATCCAAAAGATTTTGTTGGAAAAAAAAAAGGGAAAGAAGAAAGAGGAAAAACGTGAACTTTTCTAAGGGAATCCAAAAGATTTTTATTGGAGAAAATAAAAGGAAGAAAATAATGAAGATCGGGAAGAGAGAGAGGAGATCCGAAAAATCAGAGGGAGAGAGAGAGATCGAGAAGATTTGAGAGAAGGGTGAGGGAAGATCCGAAAAAAATAATAAAAAAAGGAAGAAAAGAAAGAAGATAAAGAGGAGAGATCGGGAAGTGGGAAACGATCCGGAAAAATAAATAAATAAAAAAAGGAAGAAAAGAAAGAAGATAAAGAGGAGAGATCGAGAAGTGGGAGAGGGATCCGAAAAAAAAATCAGAGGAAGGAAAGGGGGAAGACCGAGAAGAAGTGAGGGAGAGGAGGAAAAAAAAGAAAAGAAAAGAAAAGAGGACGAGAGGAAAAATGGAAGAACAGAGAGAGATTGAGAGAGCTGGAAGAAAAGCTCAGACCAAAGAGTGGAAGGAGGAAAAATCCTCTCCAACTCAGGTAAGTCTTCTACTCTGTCTCCTTACTTGATTTTATTTCATGCACCCGATAACCATCTCAATCCTCCACCGCCATCAGAATTCCTGCAGTCACCCTACCTTGCAACCTATTTTTGATCGCATCATGAAGTTGATCCCATCAATATGCTTGAAATTTTTATAAAATTGGTCCACATGAATGAAATTGTTATGAGATTGATCGCATCATTATGCTTGAAATTTTTATAAAATTGGTCCAAATGAATGGAATTGTTATGAGACTGATCCCATCAATATGTTTGGAATTTTTTATAAAATTGGTCCACATGAATGGAATTGTTGTGAGATTGATCGCATCAATATACTAAAAATTTTTATAAAATTGGTCCACATGAATGGAATTGTTATGAGATTGATCCCATCAATATGTTTGAAATTTTTATAAAATTGATCCACATGAATGGAATTGTTATGAGATTGATCCCATCAATATGTTTGGAATTTTTATAAAATTGATCCACATGAATGGAATTGTTATGAGATTGATCGCATCATTATGCTTGAAATTTTTAAAAAATTGGTCCTCATGAATGAAATTATTATGAGATTGATCGCATCATTATGCTTGGAATTTTTATAAAATTGGTCCACATGAATAGAATTGTTAGGAAGTTGATCCCATCAATATGCTTGAAATTTTTATAAAATTGATCCACATGAATGGAATTTTTATGAGATTGATCCCATCAATATGTTTAGAATTTTTTTTTTTATGAAATTAAGCCGACCATATGCTTAAATCTTGATGAGATTGAATATGGACAATCAATCTAGAATTTCTATGGATCATTGGTCTAGAATTTTGATGTGAAGTTAATATGGACCATCGATCTGGAATTTCTATGAACCATTGAACTTGGGATTTTGATGTGAAATAAATATGGACCCTTGATCTTGAAATTTTAAGTGAAATTTTTGGGTTATTGATTTTGGATATTTTGATGATCAAATATGGACCATTGATCTTAGATGTGTTGATGTTTGAATCTAAACCATTGGATATTGATTATGAATGATTTAGAAGAATCCAAACGGTTAGATTATCATCATGTGTGATTTAAATCGTTGGATGATTATCATGAGTTAATTAGATGAATCTGAGCCGTTGATATTGACCATTTTGATGATTTCTGAGTCGTTGATCGTGATGATCATGTTTTGATGAGATCCGACCATTAGATCCAAGATCTGATTTTGATGCATTAAGGAATTCACATTAGACCTCAACCATAGATCTAGAGAATCCCATCTGACACATTGAAATATACGTTGTTGGAAAAAACATGAGATGTCATGCTTTATTGCCATATTTGTCTATCACATGTTTACTGTCATATTTAGATGCTTACTGCCATGTTTGGATGCATACTACCACTACTATAGTTGGAATCTTTTCATTCGTCATATTTGTCTTGGAAAGAAATAAATTGAAAAATAGCAATTAGGGTAGAAAACCCTAAAAATAGAAAGAATAGCAATCAGGGTAGAAAACCCTAAAAATTGAAAAAATAGAAATTAGGGTAGAAAACCCTAAAAATTAAAGAAAAATAGCAATTAGGATAGAAAATCCTAAAATAGAAGGAAAATAACAATTAAGGTAGAAAACT
Source organism: Protea cynaroides (assembly GCA_028583415.1). Lineage (NCBI taxonomy): Eukaryota > Viridiplantae > Streptophyta > Magnoliopsida > Proteales > Proteaceae > Protea > Protea cynaroides. Next base: position 65,591,755 of record CM053266.1, on the reverse strand, counting down.
CTAAAAATGGAAAGAATAGCAATCAGGGTAGAAAATCCTAAAAAATGGAAAGAAAATAACAATTAAGGTAGAAAACCTTAAAAAATGGAAAGAATACAGCAATTAGGGTAGAAAACCCTAAAATAGAAAGAAAATAGCAATTAGGGTAGAAAACCCTAAAATGGAAAGAAAATAGCAATTACAGTAGAAAACCCTAAAAATGAAAAGAAAATAGCAATTAGGGTCATGCCATGCTTAGAAGATAGTATACTAGATCATGCCATATAGGCTCTTGCCTTATTTACAATACATACCAATTTTGAAAGATTTTTAACAATCTTACTGTATGTGAATCTTTTGCCATAAATGTTTTATGTGTCATATTTAGATAGAATATTCTATTTTTGGCAAAAACTTATTTTATGCAACACCTAGTTGAACTGCCATATATGCATACTTCTAGAAGACAATCTAGGTATGGGGACGTGCATTTAGGCACCCACATTCTTGGGAAGGGCATAATGAAAATAATAAAAATCTTAATAAAGAAAGAGAATGCTTTGCCAAACTTTTCAATATTAGAATTCAGGATGAAAAGGGTAATTTATGACGATTTTGCCCCTCGGCAAACCCTAAACCTAGAACAGGTTCTCAACCTTACATCTAAAATAGGTTCTCAACCCTAAACCTAGAATAGGTTCTAAATTCTAACCTAGAAAAGGTTATCAGTTCGAACTACGCGGATTCTGATTCCTAGGGCAAACCTTAGGATACGTAGGTCATTTAGGAGAATCCCAAATTCGGATCTACAATTTAGTCCACTCGGACTATCCATAGATCCACTAGGATATCCCCCATATTTTAACCCAAATAGGGTTATCCACACCTTAGTCCACTCGGACTACCCATAGATCCACTAGGATATTCAACCATTTCAATACAAGCCCCATTTTGACCCAAATAGGGTTATCCAATTTCGAACTACGCGGATTCTGATTCCTAGGTCAAACCCTAGGATACGTAGGCCATTTGGGAGAAATCCAAATTCGGATCCAAACCTTAGTTCACTTGGACTATCCATAGATCCACTAGGATATTTATCCACATTTTGACCCACATAGGGTTATCCACATTCCAATCCAGAATGGGTTATCCATATTTTAACCCAAATAGGGTTATCCTTAGATCCATTAGGACTATCTATCAGTCTACATGGACTATCCAGATCCTAACCCATAGGGTTTTCTCAGTCTTTCAAGCATAAATTTCAACTTGAACAAAGAGCTTAATCATGCACAAGCATAAATCACAGTCATAATCTCACCCCAAGGTAAGACTTCGATTGACTCATGACCCTTAGATTGGATTTCTGGTCCAACAGAGATTGGGTAAGCGTCAGGTTACGGTTATGGGAAGGGGTTAGGCACCCAAACCGCCCGATCGAAATCGGTCTCCTATACCTTTCCTATGCTAGACTCTATTTATTAAATTAAACCAAACCAAGTGGTTTGATATCATTGAACCGAATCTGTATCCATCAGATTGCCTACGTATTACGGAATTATTCTGAAAATTAGGTTCACCATCGTAGTTCAGGTGTGATTAAAGTTTATGGCTGTGATTTATGCTTGTGCATGATTAAGTTCTTTGTTCAAGTTGAAATTTATGCTTGAAAAACTGAGAAAATCCTATGGGTTAGGATCTGGATAATCCATGTAGACTGATAGATAGTCCTAGTGGATCTAAGGATAACCCTATTTGGATTGAAATATGGATAACCCATTCTGGGTTGGAATGTGGATAACCCTATGTGGGTCAAAATGTGGATAAATATCCTAGTGGATCTATGGATAGTCCAAGTGAACTAAGGTTTGGATCCGAATTTAGATTTCTCCCAAATGACCTACGTATCCTAGGGTTTGACCTAGGAATCAGAATCCGCGTAGTTCGAAATTGGATAACCCTATTTGGATTAAAATGGGGCTTGTATTGAAATGGTTGAATATCCTAGTGGATCTATGGGTAGTCCGAGTAGACTAAGGTGTGGATAACCCTATTTGGGTTAAAATATGGGGGATATCCTAGTGGATCTATGGATAGTCCGAGTGGACTAAATTGTAGATCCGAATTTGGGATTCTCCTAAATGGCCTACGTATCCTAAGGTTTGTCCTAGGAATCAGAATCCGCGTAGTTCGAACTGATAACCTTTTCTAGGTTAGAATTTAGAACCTATTCTAGGTTTAGGGTTGAGAACCTATTTTAGGTTTAGGGTTGAGAACCTGTTCTAGGTTTAGGGTTTACCGAGGGGCAAAATCGTCATAATTTACCCTTTTCATCCTGAATTCTAATTTTGGAAAGTTTGGCAAAGCATTCTCTTTCTTTATTAAGAATTTTATTATTTCCATTATGCCCTTCCCAAGAATGTGGGTGCCTAAATGCACGTCCCCACACCTAGATTGTCTTCTAGAAATATGCATGTATGGCAGTTCAACTAGGTGTTGCATAAAATAAGTTATTGCCAAAAATAAAATATTCTATCTAAATATGGAACACAAAACATTTATGGCAAGAGATTCACATACAGTAAGATTGTTAAAAATCTTTCAAATATGACATGTATTGCAAATAAGGCAAGAGCCTATATGGCATTATCTAGTATGCTATCTTCAAAGCATGGCATGATCCTAATTGCTATTTTCTTTCCATTTTTAGGGTTTTCTACCCTAATTGCTATTTTCTTTCCATTTTAGGGTTTTCTACCCTAATTGCTATTTTCTTTCTATTTTAGGGTTTTCTACCCTAATTGCTGTATTCTTTCCATTTTTTAAGATTTTCTACCCTAATTGTTATTTTCTTTCCATTTTTTAGGGTTTTCTACCCTGATTACTATTCTTTCCATTTTTAGAGTTTTCTACCCTAATTGCTATTTTCCTTCCATTTTAGGATTTTCTATCCTAATTGCTATTTTCCTTCCATTTTTAGGATTTTCTACCCTAATTGCTATTTTTTCAATTTTTAGGGTTTTCTACCCTGATTGCTATTCTTTTCATTTTTAGGATTTTCTACCCTAATTGCTATTTTTCAATTTATCTCTTTTCAAGACAAGTATGACGAATGAAAAGATTTCAACTATAGCAGTGGTAGTATGCATCCAAACATGGCAGTAAGCATCTAAATATGACAGTAAGCATGTGGCAGACAAATATGGCAATAAAGCATGGCATCTCATGTTTTTTCCAACAGCATATATTTCAATGTGTCAGATGGGATTCTCTAGATCTATGGTTGAGGTCTAATGTGAATTCCTTAGTGCATCAAAATCAGATCTTGGATCTAATGGTCGAATCTCATCAAAACATGATCATCATGATCAACGACTCAGAAATCATCAAAAATGGTCAATATCAACGGCTCAGATTCATCTAATTAACTAATGATGATCATCCAACGGTTTAAATCACACATGATGATAATCTAACCGTTTGGATTTTTCTAAATCATTCATAATCAATATCCAATGGTTTAGATTCAAACATCAACACATCTAAGATCAATGGTCCATATTTGATCATCAAAATATCCAAAATCAATGGCCCAAAAATTTCACTTAAAATTCCAAGATCAAGGGCCAATAATTTTTATCAATGTCATCAAATGGCCATATCAAAATTCACATTGAAACATTGAGATCGATGGGAAGAATTTTATCACATGATCCATATCAGATTTAATCATTCAATGGCACAGATTTAATATCATCTCATGATAAAAAATCAGAATTATCATCTAATGATTCATGTATAATATCATCTTAAATTCAAGATTGGACTCAATCTATTCCAGCCATAGACGGATCACTTTCATCAACTCTAAAGGATCATAACCATATCAAAATTCATGATCAATATTGAAATTAATAGGATCAAATTTGTTTAAACACTATACTAATATGATCAAGCATCCAATTTTATCAAACATCAATGCCTAACACAGCCATGATTGTCAAACATTATATCCAAGACAACAACAATCAAAGTTCAACTCATATATGACCGATCGGATGGTGCAGGTTTCAGCAAGGGTAATGGCAGCCAGATTTGATCAAATGTTAGGATTTCATGGAGCTTGATCAGATGGTGAACTGGCCTGATAAGAATTTATCGGGTTTGAGTTACATGCATGGGAGGAATGTGCTGTATTGGAGGGCTTTAGTGAGGATTAAAAGATGGTCACGGGTATGGTGATTTGGTTGCATGGGAGGGATTTTAAAGGATAGCTGCAAGGAATAACCGGGGAAAGGGATAATGGAGATGTGTGAGAGAGATGAGGGCATGTGCAGGTGTGATGGCGAGTGGCTAGTGGTGAGGTGGGGTGGACAGGTGTGTCTCAATGAGTTTTCTTGGTGGAACTTGACTGAAGAACAGGTAGATCAGTGATGATAGATGTTGGTTGGTGGATGCATGGGCTGCAAGTGTGAAGGAGGATGTAAGGTGTAGCAGTGGAGGGATGAGGAACTGATGTAGTTCATAGAAGGGTGATGCAGATGGCTGCACAGGTGGATGCTGGTAGAATGGTTTTGGATAGGTGCAAGGTGAGTGGGCAGGTGTTTGTTCGGTTGAGGCAATAGGATATGAAGAAGAAGAAAATAAAAAAAAAAAAGGGGCGGTAGTTTACCTGTTGCAGATCCACTGCCTTCTCCTTCTTCCTCTTCTTCATCTTCTCGTTCTGCTCCTCTTCTTTTCTGATTTTTTTTTTGTTTTTTTCTTTTCCTCTCCACCTCCTCCTTCTTCTCGGTATTCTCCCCTTCTTTTCTGATTTTTTTTTTGTTTTTTTCTTCTCCTCTCCACCTCCTTCTTCTTCTCGGTCTTCTCCCCTTCTTTTTTGATTTTTTTTTTGTTTTTTTTTCTTCTCCTCTCCACCTCCTCCTTCTTCTCGGTCTTCTCCCCTTCTTTTCTGATTTTTTTTTTGTTTTTTTCTTCTCCTCTCCACCTCCTCCTTCTTCTCGGTCTTCTCCCCTTTTCTTTTTATTTTCTCCAACAAAAATCTTTTGGATTCCCTTAGAAAAGCTCACGTTTTTCCTCTTTCTTCTTTCCCCTTTTTTTTCCAACAAAATCTTTTGGATTCCCTTAGAAAAGCTGACGTTTTTCCCATTTCCTCTTTCCTTTTTTTTTCTAACAAAATCTTTTGGATTCCCTTAGAAAAGCTCACATTTTTCCTCTTTCTTCTTTCCTTTTTTTTCTCCAACAAAATCTTTTGGATTCCCTTAGAAAAGCTCACGTTTTTCCAATTTCCTTTTTTTTCTCCAACAAAATCTTTTGGATTCCCTTAGAAAAACTCATGTTTTTCCTCTTTCTTTTTTTCTTTTTTTTCTCCAACAAAATCTTTTGGATTCCCTTAGTAAAGCTCACGTTTTTCCTCTTTCTTCTTTCCTTTTTTTTCTCCAACAAAATCTTTTGGATTCCCTTAGAAAAGCTCACGTTTTTCCTCTTTCTTCTTTCCTTTTTTTTCTCCAACAAAATCTTTTGGATTCCCTTTGAAAGGCTCACGTTTTCCCTCTTTCTTCTTTCCCTTTTTTTTTCTCCAAAATTTTTTTTTTGGATTCCCTTAGAAACCCTAATCCCCTTCTCCTTTTACGTCTCCTCTTTCTCCTCTCTCTCATCCTTCCCTTTTAGATTTTATTCAGATCTTACTTCCTTTTTATATAAAACATATAAATATATAATATATTAATATATTAATATATATAATATAATATACATATAAGACATATGTATATATTATACGATATATTATAATATATTATATATTATATAAACATATAAATAATATATAAAAGAAATACATGCATAAGCGCCAACATGAATCGGTCTGGATTGACAAGGATTGACTGGGTTGGGCCAAGACTAGCTTGGGTTGAGCTGAGTTGACTGGATTGACTGAAATTAATTGGGTTTTCTCTCTCTATCATTTCATGGGCCACTTCCGCTGTCATTCCGTACGAAATTTTTCGATAGCCTTTACTCCATATTTTATGTGTTTACTTTGTAGAACATTAAAAATGAGGAATACTGGAACTTGAATCAACTCATTTGGAAATAAAATGACCAACCTATGAATTTTTGAAGTTAAAGCAGGCCAATTATCGATAATTTGGCTGACCATCTGCATGAGATCCTTCGGAGGCTTCTATCGAAAATATTTTACGTCCACTTTGTAGAGCACTAAAAATGGAACATAATGAGACTGAAATCAATTGGTTTGGATATGGGATGATCAAAATATGAATTTTTGAATATTAAATGACTATTTCCATATGTAATTTTGCATGGGACCCTCCGGAGACTTCTACCCGAGATTTTCCACGTCCACTTTGTAAGACATCACAAATGAAGAACAATGGTCATCCAACTAAAATGGTCATATTATAATATATCGTATAATATATACATATGTCTTATATGTATATTATATTATATATTAATATATTAATATATTATATATTTATATGTTTTATATAAAAAGGAAGTAGGATCTGAATAAAATCTAAAAGGGAAGGATGAGAGAGAGGAGAAAGAGGAGACGTAAAAGGAGAAGGGGATTAGGGTTTCTAAGGGAATCCAAAAAAAATTTGTTGGAGAAAAAAAAAAGGGAAAAAAGAAAGAGGGAAAACGTGAGCCTTTCTAAGGGAATCCAAAAGATTTTGTTGGAGAAAAAAAAGGAAAGAAGAAAGAGGAAAAACGTGAGCTTTTCTAAGGGAATCCAAAAGATTTTGTTAGAGAAAAATAAGGAAAGAAGAAAGAGGAAAAACGTGAGCTTTTTTAAGGGAATCCAAAAAATTTTGTTGGAGAAAAAAAAGGAAAAAAGAAAGAAGAAAAACATGAGCTTTTCTAAGGGAATCCAAAAGATTTTGTTGGAGAAAAAAAAGGAAAGAAGAAAGAGGAAAAACGTGAGCTTTTCTAAGGGAATCCAAAAGATTTTGTTGGAAAAAAAAAAAGGGGAAAGAAGAAAGAGGAAAAACGTGAGCTTTTCTAAGGGAATCCAAAAGATTTTTGTTGGAGAAATAAAAGGAAGAAAATAAAGAAGATCGGGAAGAGAGAGAGGAGATCCAAAAAATCAGAGGGAGAGAGAGAGATCGAGAAGATTTGAGAGAAGGGGGAGGGAAGATCCGAAAAAAAATAATAAAAAAAGGAAGAAAAGAAAGAAGATAAAGAGGAGAGATCGGGAAGTGGGAAACGATCCGGAAAATAAATAAATAAAAAAAGGAAGAAAAGAAAGAAGATAAAGAGGAGAGATCAGGAAGTAGGAGAGGGATCCAAAAAAAAATCAGAGGAAGGAAAGGGGGAAGACCGAGAAGAAGTGAGGGAGAGGAGAAAAAAAAAAAAAAAGAGAAGAGGACGAGAGGAAAAACGGGAGAACAGAGAGAGATTGAGAGAGCTAGAAGAAAAGACTCGGACCAAAGAGTGGAAGGAGGAAAAATCCTCTCCAACTCAGGTAAGTCTTCTACTCTGTCTCCTTACTTGATTTTATTTCATGCACCCAAACTACGCGGATTCTGATTCCTAGGTCAAACCCTAGGATACGTAGGCCATTTGGGAGAATCCCAAATTCGGATCCACAATTTAGTCCACTCGGACTATCCATAGATCCACTAGGATATCCCCCATATTTTAACCCAAATAGAGTTATCCACACCTTAGTCCACTCGGACTACCCATAGATCCACTAGGATATTCAACCATTTCAATCCAAGCCCCATTTTGACCCGAATAGGGTTATCCAATTTCGAACTACGTGGATTCTGATTCCTAGGTCAAACCCTAGGATACGTAGGCTATTTGGGAGAAACCCAAATTCGGATCCAAACTTTAGTCCACTTGGACTATCCATAGATCCACTAGGATATTTATCCACATTTTAACCCACATAGGGTTATCCACATTTCAACCCAGATAGGGTTATCCACATTCTAACCCAAATAGGGTTATTCTTAGATCCACTAGGACTATCTATCAGTCCACATGGACTATCCAGATCCTAATCCATAGGATTTCTCAGCCTTTCAAGCATAAATTTTAACTTGAACAAAGAACTTAATCATGCACAAGCATAAAACACAGCCATAAACTTTAATCACACCTGAACTACGATGGTGAACCTGATTTTCGGAATAAATCCGTAATACGTAGGCAATCTGATGGATACAGATTCGGTTCAATGATATCAAACCACTTGGTTTGGTTCGGTTTGACAAATAGAGTCTAGCATAGGAAAGGCATAGGAGACCGATTTCGATCGGGCGGTTTGGGTGTCTAACCCATTCCCATAATCGTAACCTGATGCTTACCTAATCTCTGATGGACCAGAATTTCAATCTAAGGGTCATGAGTCAATCGAAGTCTTACCTTGGGGTGAGATTTCACATTTCTAAGGTCCTAAACCTAAATCTAGGTGGCGACTTCTAAAGATTTTCCATCTTTGTCCTCATAGTGGCGACTCCACTAGGCTATCCTGAACTGCATGAGGCCCATACTCTTCATTACTCTGTCCAGTGGCCCAGTGAAGCCACTGTGAGGTCAAAGATGAAAATCTTTAGAAGTCGTCACCTAGATTTAGGTCTAGGACCTTAGAAATGTGAAATCTCACCCCAAGGTAAGACTTCGATTGACTCATGACCCTTAGATTGGAATTCTGGTCCATCAGAGATTAGTTAAGCATCAGGTTACGATTATGGGAATGGGTTAGACACCCAAACCGCCCGATCGAAATCGGTCTCCTATGCCTTTCCTATGCTAGACTCTATTTGGCAAACCGAACCAAACCAAGTGGTTTGATATCATTGAACCGAATCTGTATCCATCAGATTGTCTATGTATTACGGATTTATTTCTGAAAATCAGGTTCACCATCGTAGTTCAGGTGTGATTAAAGTTTATGGCTGTGATTTATGCTTGTGCATGATTAAGTTCTTTGTTCAAGTTGAAATTTATGCTTGAAAGACTGAGAAATCCTATGGGTTAGGATCTGGATAATCCATGTGGACTGATAGATAGTCCTAGTGGATCTAAGAATAACCCTATTTGGGTTGAAATATGGATAACTCATACTGGGTTGGAATGTGGATAATCCTATGTGGGTCAAAATGTGAATAAATATTCTAGTGGATCTATGGATAGTCGAAGTGGACTAAGGTTTGGATCCGAATTTGGGTTTCTCCAACGTATCCTAGGGTTTCACCTAGGAATCAGAATCCACGTAGTTCGAAATTGAATAATCCTATTTGGGTCAAAATGGGGCTTGGATTGAAATGGTTGAATATCCTAGTAGATTTATGGGTAGTCTGAGTGGACTAAGGTGTGGATAACCCTATTTGGATTAAAATATGGGGGATATCCTAGTGGATCTATGGATAGTCCGAGTGGACTAAATTGTGGATCCAAATTTGGGATTCTCCCAAATAGCCTACGTATCCTAGGGTTTGACCTAGGAATCAGAATCTGCGTAGTTTGAAAATAACCTGTTCTAGGTTATAAAGTGAGAACCTGTTCTAGGTTTGGGATTGAGAACCTATTCTAGGTTTAGGGTTTAGAACCTATTCTAAGTTTAGGGTTTGCCAAGGGGCAAAATCATCCTAAATTACCCTTTTCATCCTGAATTTTAATTTTGAAAAGTTTGGCAAAGCATTTTTTTCTTTATTAAGGTTTTTATTATCCCCATTATGCCCTTCCCAAGAATGTGGGTGCCTAAATGCACGTCCCCACGCCTAGATTGTCTTCTAGAAGTATGCATGTATGGCAGTTCAACTAGGGTGTTGCATAAAATAAGTTATTGCCAAAAATAGAATATTCTATCTAAATATGGCACATAAAACATTTATGGCAAGAGATTCACATACAGTAAGATTGTTAAAAATCTTTCAAATATGGCATGTATTGCAAATAAGGCAAGAGCCTATATGGCATGATCTAGTATGCTATCTAAGCATGGCAATTCCTAATATGGCAATGGAAATGAGCATCCAAACATAGCAATGAGTATCTAAATATGGCAATGAACATCCAAATATGGCAATGAGTATCTAATATGGCAATGAACATCTAATATGGCAATGAGCATCTAATATGGCAATGAGCATCCAAATATGGCAATGAGCATCTTAATATGGCAATGAGTATCCAAATATGGCAATGAGCATCTAAGTATGACAATGAGCATCTAAATATGGCAATGAAAGCATGGCATCTCATGTTTTTCCAACAACGTATATTTCAATTTGTCAGATGGGATTCTCTAGATCTATGGTTGAGGTCTAATGTGAATTCCTTAATGCATCAAAATCAGATCTTGGATCTAATGGTCGGATCTCATCAAAACATGATCATCCTAATCAACGACTCAGAAATCATCAAAAATGGCCAATATCAACGGCTCAGATTCATCTAATTAACTCATGATGATCATCCAACGGTTTAAATCACACATGATGATAATCTAACCGTTTGGATTCTTCTAAATCATTCATATCCAATGGTTTAGATTCAAACATCAACACATCTAAGATCAATGGTCCATATTTGATCATCAAAATATCCAAAATCAATGGTCCAAAAATTTCACTTAAAATTCCAAGATCAAGGGTCCATATTTATTTCACATCAAAATCCCAAGTTCAATGGTTCATAGAAATTCCAAATCGATGGTCCATATTAACTTCACATCAAAATTCTAGACCAATGATCCATAGAAATTCCAGATTGATTGTCCATATTCAATCTCATCAAGATTCAAGCATATGGTCGGCTTAATTTCATAAAAAAAAAATTCCAAACATATTGATGGGATCAATCTCATAAAAATTCCATTCAAGTGGATCAATTTTATAAAAATTTCAAGCATATTGATGGGATCAACTTCCTAACAATTCCATTCATGTGGACCAATTTTATAAAAATTCCAAGCATAATGATGCGATCAATCTCATAACAATTCCATTCATGTGGACCAATTTTATAAAAATTTCAAGCATAATGATGCGATCAATCTCATAACAATTTCATTCATATGGACTAATTTTATAAAAATTTCAAACATATTGATGGGATCAATCTCATAACAATTCCATTCATGTGGACCAATTTTATAAAAATTTCAAACATATTGATGGGATCAATCTCATAACAATTCCATTCATGTGGACTAATTTTATAAAAATTTCAAGCATATTGATGCGATCAATCTCACAACAATTCCATTCATGTGGACCAATTTTATAAAAAATTCCAAACATATTGATGGGATCAATCTCATAACAATTCCATTCATGTGGACCAATTTTATAAAAATTCCAAGCATAATGATGTGATCAATCTCATAACAATTCCATTCATGTGGACCAATTTTATAAAAATTTCAAACATATTGATGGGATCAACTTCATGTATTCCAAGCATAATGATGCAATCAAAAATAGGTTGCAAGTTTGGGTGGCTGCAGGAATTCTGATGGCAGTGAAGAGGATTGAGATGGTTATCGGGTGCATGAAATAAAATCAAGTAAGGAGACAGAGTAGAAGACTTACCTGAGTTGGAGAGGATTTTTCCTCCTTCCACTCTTTGATCCGAGTCTTTTCTTCCAGCTCTCTCAATCTCTCTCTGTTCTCCCATTTTTCCTCTCGTCCTCTTTTTTTTTTTTTTTTTTCTCCTTTCCCTCACTTCTTCTCGGTCTTCCCCCTTTCCTTCCTCTGATTTTTTTTTCGGATCTCTCTCCCACTTCCCGATCTCTCCTCTTTATCTTTTTTCTTTTCTTCCTTTTTTTATTTATGTTTTTTTTTTCCGGATCGTTTCCCACTTCCCGATCTCTCCTCTTTTTCTTCTTTCTTTTCTTCCTTTTTTTATTATTTTTTTTCGGATCTTCCCTCCCCCTTCTCTCAAATCTTCTCGATCTCTCTCTCTCCCTCTGATTTTTTGGATCTCCTCTCTCTCTTCCCGATCTTCTTTATTTTCTTTCTTTTATTTTCTCCAACAAAAATCTTTTGGATTCCCTTAGAAAAGCTCACATTTTTTCTCTTTCTTCTTTCCCCTTTTTTTTTTCCAACAAAATCTTTTGGATTCCCTTAGAAAAGCTCACGTTTTTCCTCTTTTTTCTTTCTTTTTTTTTTCCAACAAAATCTTTTGGATTCCCTTAGAAAAGCTCACGTTTTTCCTCTTTCTTCTTTCCTTTTTTTTCTCCAACAAAATCTTTTGGATTCCCTTAGAAAAACTCACGTTTTTCCTCTTTCTTCTTTTCTTTTTTTTTCTCCAACAAAATCTTTTGGATTCCCTTAGAAAAACTCACGTTTTTCCTCATTCTTTTTTCTTTTTTTTTCTCCAACAAAATCTTTTGGATTCCCTTAGAAAAGCTCATGTTTTTCCTCTTTCTTCTTTCCTTTTTTTCTCCAACAAAATCTTTTGGATTCCCTTAGAAAAGCTCACGTTTTTCCTCTTTCTTCTTTCCTTTTTTTCTCCAACAAAATCTTTTGGATTCCCTTTGAAAGGCTCACGTTTTCCCTCTTTCTTCTTTCCCTTTTTTTTTCTCCAACAAAATTTTTTTGGATTCCCTTAGAAACCCTAATCTCCTTCTCCTTTTACGTCTCCTCTTTCTCCTCTCTCTCATCCTTCCCTTTTACATTTTATTCAAATCCTACTTCCTTTTTATATAAAACATATAAATATATAATATATTAATATATTAATATATATAATATAATATACATATATGGCATATGTATATATTATACGATATATTATAATATATTATATATTATATAAACATATAAATAATATATAAAAGAAATACATGCATAAACGCCAACATGAATCGGTCTGGATTGACAAGGATTGACTGGGTTGGGCTAAGACTAGCTTGGGTTGAGCTGAGTTGACTAGATTGACTGAAATTAACTGGGTTTTCTCTCTATCATTTCATGAGCCACTTCCGCTGTCATTCCGTATGAAATTTTCCGATAGCCTTTACTCCACATTTTCTGTGTTCACTTTGTAGAAGATTAAAAATGAGAAATACTGGAGCTTGAATCAACTCATTTGGAAATAAAATGGCCAACCTATGAATTTTTGAAGTTTAAGCAGGCCAATTATCGATAATTTGGGTGACCATCTGCATGAGATCCGTCGGAGGCTTCTATCGAAAATATTTTACATCCACTTTGTAGAGCACTAAAAATGGAACATAATGAGACTGAAATCAATTGGTTTGGATATGGGATGATCAAAATATGAATTTTTGAATATTAAATGACCATTTTCATATGTAATTTTGCATGGGACCCTCCGGAGACTTCTATCCGAGATTTTCCACGTCCACTTTGTAGGACATCACAAATGAAGAACAATGGCCTTGGAATCGTTTGAATCCGACATAGAACAGAAAAGATATGAAGCTTTGAAGTTCTAACGATAACTTTGAATGCAAGCTTGCATGGGACCCACTGGTGACTTCTACCCGGGATTTTTTACGTCCACTTTGTAGAATATCATGAGTGAAGAATAATGGTCTTGGAATCATCTGAATCCGATGTCGGATGATCAAGATATGATGATTTGAAATTCAAACAATCCGACTTAGGATAATTTACATGAAGGCCCCTGGGATTATTATTATTTATAATAATTTCAGAAACCTCCCTTATATGTATCATCTAACTAAAATGGTCATATCTTCTTCATTTGATATCAGAATTGAGCAATTCTGGTCTCATTTCGAAGATAATTCTATGACCTATGCATCCATGCAGATAATAGCCCATGACCCTGCTGTGGGGATCAATGAAAAATCACAAATCTTTGGGTTAAAGGTCAAAAATCTACCATATTGATTCACTTATGCCGAGGGTGGCAAAAATGGGATGCTTACACTTACTAGTTCGAACTTTTGAGTTGAAAACTTGACATATCCTTCCTAGTTTTGCCCACATCAATCTTAACATCTCCATCTCAGCTACATTAAGTATATCAATATGATGTTTCTTAACTGCCCAACATTCTGCACCATACATTATATCTGGTTGAATAAATGTCTGAAGTTACCACAATACTATTAATATACCTTATCTTAGTTCATTTGCTTATGTTTTATGCAGATTTAGTTCTCAATATGTTAGTATCTTATTCTTATTTTCATATGGCATGTACTTCAAAAATAGTTCCGTTTCCTAGATAGAATTAGTTCTACAATTCTTTGTTAGCTAATTATCCACGTAGCCAAAATATATAAATTTCAAATTAAGAGGAGCAACACGACAGCTCTCTGAAGCATGCGTTTACAATTAAAAGCTGACTTATCCTTAATAAGATCCGAGGTTCATGTTGATAAATAAAAATCAATAGAAGGAATCATATCAAAGACTTAAGTAGTCAATATATCGAAAAGAATTGTTTTATGGAAATAAGTTTTGTTTAAAAAATTTAAAAAGTGACATATTGCATTAGACAAATATTAGAGTTAATTACACAGACACCCCTTTTACTGTAGTGAAACTACATAAAACTATCCTGTTTTTACAAAAGTTACACAGAATACCCCTCTAACAATCCTATCATACAATCTCACTCACACCGTTACTTTTAACTTAATGGTAGAGTGTCAAATTTTTTTAAGACAAAAATACCCTTACTAAGTGCATTTTGAAAATGAAAAAGAAAATAAAAAAATCACAAAAAAAATATAAAAATGAAATTGAAAAGTTTTGAAGGTAAAAAAATCTTTTTAGCATCTAAAAAGAATAAATCCTTTTAAAAACAATTTTTCTAAAAGACACTTAGCAAGGGTATTTTTGTCTAAAAAAAAATTTGACTTTCTGTCGTTAAGTTAAAAATAATGGTGTGGGTGAGATTGTATGATAGGATTGTTAGAAGGGTATTCTGTGTATCTTTTGTAAAAACAGGATAGTTCTATATAGTTTCACTACAATAGAGGGAGTGTCTGTATAATTGACCCTAAATATTAATTATAACTTACCCAGAACTACGGAAAGGTGTAATGAAAATTACTTAATAAATTCATTATTCATAAGAAAAAATGTTAATTATGGGGAGTAATAAGTATAATGAAACATGATTTGAAATAAAGTCAGACTATTTACCAAAAAAAAATAATAATAATAATAAAGTGAGACTCAAGTATAACACATTATATCCCATTTTAATCCATAAAGGTTAACGAGAACCAAAAATCTTAATCGTTGGAAACCAGGCAAAAGCATCAATAAAATGGGTTAGAGTTAAATTAGTTTATTAAGCACTAAAGAAGCTCCCGCAGAGGATTGAATCTGAAGCATAACTAACCATTACCTGAGCTTTGACCTGATCATACATGAGTTCTTGAAATATTCAAATGCCAGTTGGGTTTTCCATCCTACAATAGACCTCTCAGAGGCAACACCAACAACAATATGCATTTTTGGCCATGGGAGTTGGCGACGGTATCTAAAATCCCTTGCATCGGTGAAAATCAATGGCTACAGAAATGTATTTTTGGGAATGAAAAATTACCATCGCCCAAAATGCATATTATTGCAGTGATAGCATTATTCCATTTCAAAGAAAACAGTTTTTCCTAGTGAACTAATGCATTAATATTTAAAACCAGCAAAATTACACAAGTTAAATGACCTTTCTCTTCCCTGTATTACATGGTGTCAAAAACATAAATAGTGAAGAACCAGTTGGGATTCAACACATGTTTGGAATCTGTGCCCATGAAGATGACAGTGGGTCTCACAAAACTACTCATCTATATACTTGGAACGTGTTACCCTAACATTAAAACGAACTAAATCAAACTGGTAGTGAATATAAAAAACAATGGTAAATGAATGGAATTTACTCCAAACAATAAAAAAAACATTAGAAAGATTACCTGATTTCTGTAAGGATAGATGAACCCTGTCAATCAGTCCAATATATTTACATTTCATGATCCCATCAGAACCACCTTGAAATCCATACAATGTGCTTCCTTTTGCCCGATCCTACAAATAATCTGCAACCACTCCAAAATCATATATCTGAATAATCTTTTCTTTTCTTTTTTTTTGGTAAAAATAGTCTTTTTTATTTTCAAAAAAAAAAAAGAAGAGAACTCAAAACAGAGAAGGTTAGATTTCAATCTAGCACAAAAAGAAAAAGATTCATACCATAAATCCCAGAGATGACATTGTGGCCTTCAGGAGTCTGGCCTCTAGAAAGCATAACACCAATACTCCACCACAAATGAGGGTTAGATTTCAAAACACAAGAGAACTCAAAACAGAGAAGGTTAGATTTCAATCTAGCACAAAAAGAAAGGATTCAATTCCATAAATCCCATTGACATTGTGGCCTTCAAAGTCTGGCCTCTAAATTAAATCAGAAACCAATACTCCACCAAAAATGAGGGCTTCCATCCCCCCATGTAATCCTAAATAAAATCAGAAAATTGACAACGAAGTTCTTAAAATGAAAGTATTATTATTATTATTATTATTATTATTATTAGTATTATTGGAGGGGGAATGGGAGGGGGGGCTAATTTTTCTATTTTTCTTGTGAAATTAATGTTACGAAAGGTTTATTAATTTAAAATACCAAAACTACGATAGTTAAAACTGTTGCTTATCAATAAAAACGATTTTACATTAGTTCATAATAAAGGATTAATAAAGGATGTGTTGGATACGGTATCGGTCATGTCCAAAATCAATCTTATTCATATTGGTTTGGTATACAGATCTAATGGGAAACCAACATGTGTATGATCCCCATTAAAATAGTATCAAACTTACTGGAATAGAGGATCAGATCGGGGATCGGCCAGGTCCAAAACCAATATAAATTGGCCGGCTAATCCGAAAGTGATCTTTGAACAATGGTTCTTCCCACATCTCTCAGAATCCATCTTAATATTTGTTTAGCAAATCTTTTTCTTCCCATACTTATCCCAATCTAAATGTATATTTTCCACAAAATGAATGAGCGAGGTACCATTTCAATTTTGCCATTACCTTGCACCTAAGAATTTGCAATGCCATGTAAGTGCACAATCATCTAAGAAAGAGGCAACCAGAATTGTCATTCAATGGACCCACTCATGATCAAAAAAATCTCCAACGTTCAAAGCTCATAAAACCAATCCAATAAGGTATGATTGGGATTTTTTTTCCCTTTTTAATTAATAACATTCAATTAGGTTGCTTTGCACAATTAAGTTTACACAAGCACCTTGCTAAAAAAAAAAAAAAAAAAAAAAAAATTTTACAAAAGCTGCTTAAATTCAAGTTAAGAGTTACCGCAAACAACTCAAGACATATAAGGATATGAATTGGCTAATTCAGCTGATCCAATCGATCGGACACTGACTTGAATCATAGTTTTAATTCCATGTATCGAAAATGTTTAAAATTGATACGATCCGGATTGGATCAGTATACGGATCCAATAGGAAACCAATACATGCTCGATCTTCATTAAAATAGTATTAAAATAGGATGTGATCGAGAATCGAATTAGGGATCAATCAGGCTGAAAAACCAATACAAATTAGTCAATCTAATATCGATACCTGGAACCATGGTTCTAACATCACGGTATCGGCCATTTCCAAAACCCATTCAATCCCGTGTATGGGGATGGGAAACCAACATGTGTCCAATCATCATTGGCCGATCAAGTAGATCCAATACCGATACGAATTGACTGATCCAATACATACGGTGCAAAAAATCGAATATTTTTCTTTCCATACTTATCACAACCCATCTTTTTAATATTAATAAAAGATTTTGAAGAGGACAAAGAAGATGTTTGTTCAAAGGGTTCTAGGAAGAACCATATTCACCTAGATTGGGGGATGCATATAACCCAATCGTTGTTATAGACTATGAACCAATGGTTTTCGATTTTTAATTCACGGTATCAGAACTGAATACTTGAGAATCCAGTACCGGATCAAATCTATATCGATTATTGCATTAAGATGTCATATCTTTTTGCCCATATGTTGGTCTAAAATGCTGAATCAACATCGGATCTGAATGGAATACCTAAAACCATGCTTGGAACCTCTAATTAATCAATTTTTAGACTCAATCAATAAACCCGCCTGCCTTGCCTAATTCTTATATTTAATTTTGAAAATCCCAAGTTCCTTGTATGTTTGTTGGTATCTCTTAGCCGATCAGAGTATGAGATCAGAGAGACCCCACAGTACGTATCACAGAAAAGCTGATGCGAATGAGATTCGTGCCGGCCCACCCCACGCCCGTGAGATCCTGTCAGGCCCACATAAGGCCTTAGCTGATAATAAAATTCTTGCCACTTGGGTATGTGCCATACAATCAGCTCAGCTGGTTTAGATTTGAGATGCTAAAACTGTACAACATGCGCACCTATCTCCATGTTATCGGTTTGTACCTTACCTTTTAAATTTTGAATGATTATTACAGATTCAGACACTGAAAGCCTATATAAACCACAGAAATTAACTAGATTTCCCAGGCAAGCAACAGGCAAACAAGAGGCAGCAGCGGGAACTTTTACTGGCTGGAGGTGTGAAGTGTGTTTGTTGAATTAGTTATGGGCTCAATGGGGGAGAACTACTTGGAGATGAGACTGCCCACAAAAGAAGAGCAGGAGGAGGAGGAAGCGTGTATTTATGCGGTGCAATTGGCTACTTTCTCTTGTCTGCCCATGATGCTGAACACCGCAATAGAGCTCGGTCTACTAGAGATCATCGCCAAGGCCGGTGCGGGGGTGCAGCTCTCGCCTTCGGAGATCACCCTTCACCTGCCCACCCACAATGCAAATGCTTCAGTGATGGTGGATCGAACGCTACGCCTGCTGGCCAGCTACTCCATCCTCACCTGCTCCCAGCGCACCCTGGACAACGGCCACATCGAGAGGCTCTACGGTCTTGCTCCTGTCTCTAAGTTCTTTGTCAAGAATCAATATGGAGTGTCCATCGCTCCTATGGTTCTCCTGAATCAAGACAAGGTCTCCTTTGAACACTGGTATGGAGTTTCAATGGATGGGGTTGATCCGGTGTAAATTGGTTCTATAAATTACTGAAACTTAAAAATACTTGGATAACAATTGGTGGGCTATTAAATGCATGATTGGGTTTGATATATGCATGCAGGTACAAAATGAAGGATGCGGTGCTTGAGGGTGGAATTCCCTTCAACATGGCCCATGGGATGGGAGCATATGAATACCAAGGCGCAGATCCTAGGTTCGAAAAAGTGTTCAACACCGGAATGTCCAATTATTCCACCATCATCTTGAAGAAGATCGTGGACACCTACAAGGGCTTTGAGGGCCTCACCTCCCTTGTGGATGTCGGCGGCGGAGTGGGGTCCACTCTCCAGATGATCGTGTCAAAGTATCCCTCCCTTAGAGGCATCAACTTCGACCTGCCCCACGTCATCGCCGAGGCCCCATCCTATCCGAGAGTTGAAAATGTCGTGGGTGATATGTTTGTCAGCGTACCAAAGGGCGATGCCATATTACTGAAATGGATCTGCCATAACTGGAGTGACGATCACTGCTTGAAATTTCTGAACAACTGCTACGACGCTCTAGCAGACGACGGCAAGGTTATAGTCATCGATTACATCCTTCCGCCCACCCCGGATGCCACACGTGCTGCCCAGCAAGTCATTCAATACGATTGCATTATGATGGCTGTTTTCGCCCCTGGAGCCAAAGAGAGAACACACAAAGAGTTCGACACACTCGCCCACCGTGCAGGCTTCCTTGGCTTCCGAGTATTCTACGGTGCTTATAACAATTGGATCTTGGAATTTTTGAAGAACCCCTCCGCTGCTCATTAATTTGCTTGCTGGTTCCTACTCTCCATGTACTTGGGACATTGTATTGTAACAAGGGAACAAGGGTTTGTTATGTTTAAAAATGTAACAAAATAAATTTGAATTATTTATTTTTATTATTTTATTAATTTAATCTATTCAAAGTTGGAGAGTCTTATAATAACGTTTAGAGTACTCATACACATGCATAGACATACACGGGATACATGCCACTACATAGGAGGTATTTAATTGAATTAGAGTTTGAAATTCGACATGTAAGGTAATCTAGATCATGTTCTTTTTATCCAACGGTTGGAATAGACACATCATCCACCCATGTGACAGAATAAATTTTTGTGACATTTGAAAAAATAAAAAACCCTTGTTACAACAACATTTCCCCTTATAAATTTCACAATAGACATTTGCATCAGAAAAATATATATATTTTATCACTGAGGTTGGCTTTATGAATGGATGGATGGATGTTTATTTTTGTTTTTTTTTTCTATTTATTTATTTATTTATTGATGACCAAAGAACCTCCGTCCACCCTTATTTCTATGGGTGTACAAGAATATGGAGATTTCGATTTTATCATGGCTCCTCTGGTTAATATTTTTATTTTTCTTCTTTCTCGCTAGAAATGTGCTTTAGTTTTTTACTCCTAGTATCTATACTTTTTGATACTATATTATAGCAGGAACTAGAAAGATTAGGTGCAACGAATTGGAATCTCTGAGAAGACAATTTGACAGAAATAAATTAGAATATTAACTGATGCAAGTTTTTGATTTTTTACTCTTTGTTGCCACCATTATTTTTATAATTGTGTTGTTATCATTGTTAAACTTAAATATTCTCATGCTACCCTAAATAAGAAATGCACCCTATGCTTTTCTTTCTCTATGGGTTATGATGAATCTCATGATGCATACTATAATTTTGAGTTCTTAACTGGTTTGTTGAATCAGCGTCAATCAGGATAAACCCGACCCAACCTGACCTTGTTAGGGTCAATCAGAGTAGGGTTGGGCTAGGCCCAACCTTGCTAGGTTAGGATTAGGTTTGCACATTTTATGACCCTAGTAGGGTTGGGCTGGGTTAGGATTACGTTTAAGGCACTCAGGGTAGAGTTATGGTTTTGAAAAAACCCAGCCCAACCCGGCCCTACTGCAGCCCTATGCTGGAGGTTTCGATTTTATCGTGGCTCTTCCGGTTAATTATTTGCGTTTTTCATCTTTTCTCACTCGAAATGTGTTTTAGTTTTTTTCCCCCTAGTATCTATACTTTTTGATACTATATTATAGCAGGAAGATTAGGTGCAATGAATTAGAATCTTTGAGTAGAACCCAATGAAATCAAATTAGAATATTAACTGATGCATGTTTCTGATTTTTTCCTCTTTGTTGCCACCATTATTTTTATAATTGTGTTGTTGCCGGTTGTTACACTTAAATATTCTCATGCTGCCCTAAATAGGAAATGTACTATGTGCTTTTATTCTCATGCTGCCCTAAATAGGAAATGTACTCTGTGCTTTTCTTTCTCTACGGATTATGATGAATCCCATGATGCATGCTATAATTTTGAGTTCTTAACTAGTCTATTGAATCAGGGTCAAGCATGGTCAACCAGACCCATCCAGGCCCTGTTAGGGTCAATCAGGGTAAGATTGGATTAGGTCCCACCTTGCCAGGTAGGGTTAGAGTTGCAAGTCCTATACCAATCATCCATATGTCCAGTGTCTATACACACTAAAATAATCAACTAAGGTTGGAGGAAAGGGTCCTCCATTGAAAATTCCTATTTTTAAATAATTTTTTATTTGGCTGAAAATAGTTAGAATGGGTGTAATCTGCTTTCATAAGGTCCACTATTAGAGGATGAATCTAAAAAAATTTCATTTCTGGCACCGAAAAAAAAGTGTCCTCTCAACAATTTAGACATAATTACTTCTTTATAATCGTAAAAAAAAAAAAAGATATGAGGTAATTCAGATATACTTACTTCATATATATATATATATATGGTTGTTGTTATTGCAACAAATGTTTGTTACGTTTAGAAACGTAACAAAATAAATCTGAACCATTCATTTTTACTATTTTTTAAACTAATCTATTCAAATTTGGTTAGTGTTATAGTAATGTTTAGAGTACTCGTACACATGCATGGACATACACAGGATGCATGGACATACATAGGGGGTATTTGATTGAATTAGAGTTTGAAATTCGACATGTGTGTAATCTAGATCATGTTCTTTCCATCCAACGGTTGGAATGGACACATCATCTGCCCATGTAGTAGAATAGATTCTTTGTTATGTTTAGAAAAATAACAAACCCTTGTTACAATAACATTTACCCATATATATATATATTGTTAACCCTAAACCTAATGACTAACCCTCATGACACCTCTAATCCCTCAGTTGCCATAGAAAATGAAAGGGAAAAAGGGAAGCCGCTAGGTGAGTTATGGGTTTTGACAAGGAAAATTTGTGAAGGGATGAGGTTTTTTGCTTTTTGACCACGAGAGAGATAGGGGTTTAAGGGATTTTCATTTGGATAAGGCGACAAGAGAGAGGGTTTCTAGTTCTAAAGAGGAGGAAGAAGAAGGGGGGCTTCATTTTCTAAAAATATGAAAAGGAAGAAAAGTAGCAGAGAGCAGTAATAGAGAGGAAAACAAAGGGGATATGGTTTCTCAAGTTCTTCCTGTTAGACATTTATGTTCTTAGAGTTTCTCCCAATCTATACAAGAACTGTAGAACACGATGGGAAGTCATAATCTATGAATCATAAAGACATACCTGTCTATGAAGAGATCGATTCTCATACGCTCTAAGATGCTCCAAGCTTTGATCGAAATTCTTCGGCTACAGTCTTCCACAGCCTCCAGAGGATATCCTAATGTCTCTTGCTAATGGGTGCAGAGAGAACTGATTAACTATGACTGTGGGGACTCTAACCTAGTATTTATAGAATGTTATTGTAACCCTAAAACCCTTTCCATAATAGAATTAAGGTTACTAAACCTATCTCATGTCATGTGACGAACCAAACCAAATTGGTTCTATTGTGTCAATCAGACTCTCACTAAATAACTAGTTTAAGTAATTAATTAAACCCACATAAATCTAACAATCTCCCACTTGGACTATATTAATTACAAAATCATCATTAACCAGTGTGGTTATGGAAATTCAACACACTAAAACGTCACTAACTTGAAACATCCATCAAGCCTACCAATGTGAGTAACAGTGAATAATACACCTCAACATATGGTGTACAAACTTTTGTCAGCTACAACAGAGGTCTACTCAATACATGAATTGTCTAAGATAATGCATGAAAATAAACTCTCATGCGAGTCCAAACTTGATTAAAGAACCTTAATCAAAAATACCCCAAAACCTTTATGGACAATAAAACATGGTATTTAAATAAAACAAAAATATAATATCATACTTTGGCTAGACACCGCATTTATCTTTTGATATTATCCTCTCATGATAAACCGTCTCTAGCTTGGATTAATATCGCACTTTGATTTACCGTCATTGTTTGTTTGATTGAATATCGTTCTTTTCCTCCGGCTAAATACTACCTCTTATCTTGGCTGAATACTGCCTTATATATCTGGCTGAATACTACTTTGTCCGTTCTTTGGCTAAATACTGTCTGGTGTCCAGCTAAATACTATCTGATATCTGACTAAATACTGTCTGATTTATCTTTGGCTAAATACTGTGTGATTTAAATCACAAACAATACAAATAAGCATAGCATCAAGTACAGATAAAATTTTCCACTGATTGAGCATATTGAAACAATGTGTGATTACCATATTTCTCATGTCAGTTTGTCCTTAACTAAATATATTTTGGTTTGTCTTTGACTAAATTTAATCTGGTTTATCTTTGACATGTCAAACACATAACTATGTATATAAAATAACAATAATACAAATGCTAATGTAAACAAAACCATGGTTACAAAACTGTGCCCATTAGACCATGAGCAATACAATATACAATCAAACACAGACAAAAACAATGTCAGAACATAAACATAAAGAATCTCCTACTCATTAAGCATATGAAGAGACTCCCACTAATTTTTAGATATTTTTTACTACTCAATCCTCGAATAAAATTAATTATTTTTCAACCATAAATAATTTTTACTCAGTCCAAGAACCTTTTCCTTTTCCACTCTGTCTGGTTTTACAATTATAGTTTAATTTATCATAAATCCTCTTCTTAGTTAATTATTTGTTACATGTATAATTTTATTTAATTGTTCACACTTTGCCATATGGGTCACATTATATTTTAAATTACTGGTTTGAACCTATGAGACTGCTCAAGTCCTTTGGAAAATTTATCAGTTCTCATACTTTATTGTCCATAGACAATAACTCACTATGTACCATATCCCAGGATTATTCAATAATACTTATTTTCTTCTTTTAAGCAAATAGAGTTAAACTCATTCAAGTTTCACTTCTCTCTCACATTACCATTACACTATCAAAACTAATATTTAGATAGCTAAACCATTAAACTATATTTTTGTCCCTTTAAAAATATTAAAAATTTTCTTTGGATTTCTCTCAAACAATCATTTTACAATAATTCCATATGAATGCTACTACAAGACACAGAAAGACACCACAGGCGAGAACATTTCTCAAAAGAATACATTTAGGTCAATGGATTAGTTTCTAATCCTTTCATATAATTTCTTTGTGAATTAACAATCATGATAACAGTTCAAAAATAATGCAACTCAAACAATAAGACACACATAATTAATTCGCATCAAGTAAAACACTTATAATTTGAACATAGGCAGGTAAATCATCTCTGTGAGAGTCAAGTAAACTACACACACATCATTTGGGACAATATGTGTATTAATCTTCTCGATAACTGTGCAATAATTGCAAAATGATAATGACTCTAGAAAATCTCACTATCTTTGGGTGGATGAAACCCTTAAAGCCAAGATCCTTCAATCATGTACATGAGTTCCTCATAATCTTTGACAATGCCACCTTTGGGTGGATAGTGTCGTTCTTTGCTGCATCTATAAAAGTGAGA
Organism: Protea cynaroides; assembly: GCA_028583415.1. Classification (NCBI taxonomy): domain Eukaryota; kingdom Viridiplantae; phylum Streptophyta; class Magnoliopsida; order Proteales; family Proteaceae; genus Protea; species Protea cynaroides. The sequence continues at coordinate 65,566,825 of CM053266.1, read as the reverse complement.
GTTTATGTCAGTGTCACTTTTGGATGAGCACTGTACTTCCTTGTTGTAGCTTGTAAATACATAAATATTGAATTTGAGTATATTATGATTGAATCAAGGTTGCCACTTTGGTGGTCACACCAAAATCATTACACAACAGCTACAAATCTTAATTTGAACAAACTTGGACAATGTCACATTTGGGTGAACACTATCAAACTACAATATTTATAAATACAGACCTTTGAATTTGAACACATCATAATAAAATAATGTTACCACTTTGGTGGTTACATTGAGTTCCACTATGATATGAATAAATCTCAACCTGCAGCTCATGTGGGATACCATGAATATTTTATTAACACAACCTTACATGTCTAAACATTCAAATAACCATGCACAATAGCTCAACAGTCAATTTGGTATAATAATTTTAAAAAAAATCAACATAAAAATTGTAAATCGAATTTTCATAGGATATTTTTCTATGATAACACGTTTTTCAATGTATCAAAATGTACCAAACTATATACCAAATTGAAGAACATAAAAATGAAATCCAATGGAACAAATCGAAAGTCAATCCGGCCTCCCTAACTCCCACAATAGAGGTTTAATGTTATTTTATTAGAAAAAATAGAAGCCAAACAGACCCTTATAAGCTTGTCAGGGTCAGTTTGGTTCGGTCTGCGTCGGCTTGGCCAGGTTTGGCTCTGCTTCGGTACGGTTCGAACTACACTACATATTCCAATTTCATCCTCCTTTTTTTTTTAATTAACTTTCAGACCGAACCATTTAAACTGAATCAATACAATAAATCGGGTTTGGTTCACTGGTTCAAACACTGAACCAACCAACAGTCCAACCCAGGCCAGTATTTCGGGTATTTGGGTCAAGATTCAGGTATTTGGGTCAAGATTTTGGGTCTTCGGGTCAGTCAAGTGGGTTAAATTGACAGGTCTCTGGGTCAGGTTTCCGGGTCACGTTGACCAAGTCAATAGATTATTTGACCAGGTTGGGCAACTGCCTACCTGGCACACATGATCTTAGTAATGTATAACTATTGGGACAATAAAACATTTTCTTATTTTATAATATATTTTAATTCTATTTTTATCATATTTTTTTTGTGTTATTATTGTAAAAAGTTAATTGAATTAATGGGGGAAAAAAACCCCATCTCGGATATTTAAAAAACCTACTAAACAGAAAGGGAAATTTTACCTGCACATGAGCCAAAACGGTCTGTCCCCAGGTCAACTCAGGCGGAGTCTTAACTCGTCGAGTTAACCCTTTTAGGGTTTCCGAGTTGACCCGGTAATGACTGGGTCAATGCCACCAAGGGTTTTTTTTTTTTAAACTCTTCCTCTGCGAGTGAGATCCACTCGCGGTACTACTGGCTAGTGGCGACGCATTTGGTGACCGATGCTAGCGAATTTTATATCGCCGGCTCCGTCTCGTCATCCTCTTTCCAATGGTATATGACTTGACCTATTTTTTTGGTCAAAAAAATTTCGTCTGTGGGAAACTCCGACAGATTCGATCCAAAACTTGAAAAAATTTCCCTTTCAATTCAACCACTTCCTTACATGCCTTACAATCCAACCCCATTGATCCTAGGTCTGTATGATTGGCTCTGATATCAACTGTTTGACATTTATGTGCTTAGAGTTTCAATCAAATCCATCGCAATCCATACAAAAACTCTAGAACACGAAACACGATGGGAAGCCATAATCTATGAATCATAAAGGCATACATGTCTGTGAAGAGATCGATTCTCGTACGCTTTCGGCTACAGTCTTCCATAGCCTCCAGAGGATATCCTGATGTCTCTTGCTAATGGGTGCAGAGAGAATTGATTAACTGTGACTGTGGAGACTCTAACCTAGTATTTATAGAATACTAACCCTAAAACCCTTCCTACAATAGAATTGAGATTACTAAACCTATCTTATACCATGTGATGAACCAAATCAAACCAAACCGGTTCTACCGTGTCAATCAAACTCTCACTAAATAACTAATTTAGGTAATTAGGTAATTAATTAAGCCCACATAAATTAACACTTCCAATCGATTTTCTAATGTGCTACTCATATCCTCTTCGTCATATATTCAATTCCCTTTGGCACATTCTTTTCTCTCCGAAAAGTTGCAATGTTTTGATTTGTTAATGACGGCAACATTGTCTGCTTCTTTATGCTATTCTCGCTTCGACAATCTCCATCATGGAATTGATCTCTATTCATCGTTTCTCGTGGCAATGCTTTCTAATTTTTTTTCCTACCGAGCTGAACTTTGATCCATAGTGACGATCTAGTTACATTGGTGAGAAGTATTTGATCGATCTTGACGATGGTAACCTAGTTACAATGGTGGGGAGTTTTTGGTCGATCTGATAGAGGCAACCTAGTTACAGTCAGAGTTTCCAACGGTGATCATGATGGAACCTCTTCCTATAATTTTTCTTAAAGTCGCATGAGTTTTGTTCAATTCTTTGAAGTTGCAACCTATATTCATGATTCTAACGATCAACATTCATTCATGGAACAAGGTTTCTCTGATTTTTGCATAAAATCTTGAATAGATTCACGACTCTGACGGTATTCGCTCCTACAGCCTAGCTCGGCCCGGCCTAGTCAGGGTCAATTAAGGTAGGGTTGGATTAGGTTGAACCCTGCCAGGGTAGGGTTAGGGTTGTAGATTTTCTGACCCTGGTAGGATTAGGTTGGATTAAGGTTATGTTTAAGGCACTCAGGGTAGGGTTAAGGTTTTAAAAAACCCTACCCAACCCGGCCCTATTGCATCCCTACAGTTTCCTATTATTACCCTCCTGATTTCTTTCTCTATTTTTAATCATTTTTCTTTTTCTTTTTTTATATTTACCTTCTAAGTAAACTTCCCAACATACCCTTCTCTTTTCCCTTTTCCTGAAATATCCCTCTTCTCAATATGTAAGCCCAAAACCACTAAAAACAACTAAAAGATGGTCCAACTTAAACCGGTCCAAAAGCCCAATTTTTTATTTATTTATTTTTTCATTATCATCAATTACAATAGGCCGCATCAATCCCATGATTTAAAGATGAATTCTCACCTACCTTACTAGAGGAAAACGATCAGACTAATACCTGCACAACTAAAAAAAAAATCATTAAGAAAAGAAGACAAAAAATGATATGCTTACACTATTATTGTTGCGTAAAAGATGAGGAACATTGAAATGTTCAGTCATAGAGGCAGATATTGAGTTTGGTGAGGTTAACATGGAGGCCATACTATTTTCCATTGTTTTGCCTCTAAAATTTCTAGCCATAGGTGAGACTATCTTTAAATGTTTTACTTACCCAAAAAAAATATTGAAATGTTTAAAAAAAATATTGAAATGTTCAAAATAAAGGATGAGAAACATTAATGAAATGTTCAAAATTCAAATCCAACGTTTGATACTCGTCAACATATAGTACTAGATTTTAGTATAATTACAGTTTCAACAAAATCCATCCCAATCCATACAGAAACTGTAGAATACAATGGATATGTGATAAACAATAAATTGTAAAGACATGTCTGTTTGTGAAGAGATTGATTCCCTACGCTCCAAGCTTTGATCATAATCCTTTAGGCATAGTTTTCTACAGCCTTCAGAGGATATCCCAATGTCTCTTGCTAATGGGTGCAGAGAGACTTTCATTAACTGTGGCTGTTGAAGACTCTAACCTAGCATTTATAGAATACTAACATAACCCTAATTCTCTTCCTACAATACAATTAAGGTTACTAAATCTATCTCATATCATGTGACAAATCAAATCGAATCGATTCTACCATGTAAATTGGACTCCCATTAATTAACTGATTAAGTAATTAATTAAACCCACATAATTCTAACAATCTCTTATTTAGGCTACATTAATTACAAAACCACCATCAATTAGTGTGGCCATAGAATCCAACACATTAAACCATCACTAACTTTGATCAATCATTAAGCACACTAATGCCGAGCAACAGCGAAAAATACACCTCAATATACGGTGTACAATCTTTTGTCAACCACAACATAGGTCTACTCAATACATAAATTGCCTAAGATAATGCATGAAAATAAGTTCTCATGTAAGTTCAAAATTTAATTAAAGAACCCTTTAATTAAAATGGCTCAAATCTTTATACGCAACAAATAATGGTTTTTAAATAAAGTAAAAGCATAATACCACACATCGGTTAGACACAGTCATCGTTCTATGGCTACATATTGTCTTGTACTCTTTGGCTAAATATTACATTTATAACCCCGATTGAATACTGTTTTGTTACATCGACTGAATATCGCCTAAATTCTTTGACATGTCATACACATAATTATGTGAGCAAAATAGCAATAATGTAAACGCTAAATTAAACAAAACCATGGTTACAAAATTGTACCCATAAAACCACAGACAATACAATCAAGTACAATAAATAATGTCTGAACATAAATATAGAGAACCTTTCACTGATTAAGCATATTAGGAGACTCCCACTAATCTTAATATTTGGCTTCTCAAGCCTCTGATAAAATTAATTATTTTTAATCATGAACAATTAATTATTTATCAATCATTCAAATGTCATTAGTGATAAACCAAATAAAACACTTCAAAATTACATAAACTTAAAAGTTATTTCCAAGTAGGCTGCACCCGAATGAGGTGCTAGACTTCGAGGTTAACCTTGATGATGGATGAGGTACCGAGCTCTGAAGTGGACCTCGACAATGGACAAAAAGGCGAAGTCTGAGGCATACCGACTGTGTAGCAGTCCAAGGCCCAGGTCATCACCGAGGTAGCCTGGGTAGGCTTCGGATAAGTGGGACAGTGTGCAAATCCACTAATATATTCCATGTGGGTGTTCCCCTCCAAACTTGGCTACACGTGACATGCTATTATTGGAAGGCTACAACCCCCAATATAGATACCTATGGCCCTTGCAGTTTAAAAATACTGACAAGCTCTTTGGCTTTTTCCGATTATTCTCCTGCTTTTACCGACCGAATGTAAATTTTAGTTTTATAGTTAGATTTAAAACGAAGTTATGGAGATTGGCAAGCGAAGCTTGCTCTCTGATTCTAAGAAAACGCAGGTTGTTTTCGTTAAAACTCTGCTCCCTTGGCATCATCGAGCTCACTCTGGTGTGGAGTTCTTTTCTCATTTTATGTATTTTATCGTTTTTGTTCTTTGATCTCCTTTTGTACTCTTGAAAGAGGGAAGATGGAATTTTTTTTTATTTCTTTCTTAATCAAGGGTGTAATGTGGATCACTTTGAAAGATTGACACAAAATTGAACTCAAATACAAACACTACGAAGTATTTTCGAGCTTCATTACTGTTTTACACTGTTAATTTTATGGAAAATACTTGGATTTTTTTTTAGTGGTTGGAAAGTTGAATTCCAAGCTTGCTTACTCATTTCTTTACTTAATTGTGCTTCAATGCAATTTTTTTTTCCCAATACCTGTCTCTGGATCCAAGTCAAAATACTTTGTTTAGAGCGACAAATGGAAAATTTTAAATCCAACGGTGACTATGAACTGTATAAATGTTTACTAGCTTCCATTGAGAAACACAGTGTTCTGTGGTGGATAAAAACGTGAGATTTCATGCTTACGTTCTGATTTGGTTGCTTACTTGTATTTCGCATTTGAAGGACATCAACAAATTCAGCTTGAATTACTTCATTTTTTTTTTTTTTACTATTAAAAAGAAATTTTGTTAGTAATTATGTCTGAATTGTTGAGAGGACACTTTTTCCCGGTGCCAGAAATGAAAATTTTTTAGATTCAACCTCTACCAGTGGATCTTATGAATGCAATTTACTCCCATTCTGACTATTTTCAGTAAAATAAGATATTAGCTTGGACTTAAAAATAAGAATTTTCAATGGAGGACGGAGCACAACCTTTCCTTCAACGTTAGTTGATTCTTCTAGTGTTTATAGACACTGGATATAAGGATGAATGGTATAGGATTTGCAACCCTAATCCTACCCTGGTTGGGTGGGATCTAACTCAACCCTACCTTGATTGACCCTGACAAGGTCAGGTTGGGTGGGCGGACAGATTGACCCTGATTCAATAAACCAGTTAGGAACTCAAAATTATAGTATGCATCATGAGATTCATCATAACCCGTAAAAAAAAAAAAACACAAAGTGAATTTCCTAATAAGGGTAGAATGAGAATATTTAAGTGTAACAACGACAACAACACAATTATAAAAACAATGATGGCAACAAAGAGGATAGAAATCCTCTCCTGCCAACCTACGGACTGCCAATGGTCGGATTTCAGCCGATACACATACCGATGTATTGGTATGCGCACCGGCTGAACTCCAGACTTTGGATCAGCCACAGTTCCCACTTGCTGCAGGAGAGGATTTGGATCCCAACAAAGAGGAAAAAATCCGAAACTTGCATTAGCTAATATTCTAATTTGATTCCATCAGGTTGTAATCTTAAAGATTCCAATTCGTTGCACTTAATCTTTCTAGTTTCTGCTATAATATAGTATCAAAAAGTACAGATATTAGGGGGAAACACTAAAGCACATTTCCAGTGAGAAAAGATGAAAAACAGAAAAACTAATTGGAGGAGCAATAAAATCGAAACCTCCAGTATAAGGCTTCAGCTGGGCTGGGTTGGGCTGGATTTTTTCAAAGCCCTAACCCTACCCTAAGTGCCTTAAACATAACCCTAACCCAGTCCAACCTTACAAGAGTTAGAAAATGTGCAACCCTAACCCTACCCTGGCAGGGTTGGGCCTAACACAACCCTACCCTGATTGACTCTGATAGGGGCGAGTTGGGCCGAGTTTACCCTGATCGACCCTGATTCAATAAATCAATTAAGAACACAAAATTATAGTATGCATCATGAGATTCATCATAACCGGTAAAAAAAGAAAAACACAGAGTGCATTTCCTATTTAAGGTAGCACGAAAATATTTAATTCTAACAACGACAACAACACAATTATAAAAATAATGGTGGCAACAAAGAGGGAAAAAAATAAAAAATATGGATAAGCTAATATTCAAATTTGATTCCATTAGGTTGTAATCTCATAAATTCCAATTCATTGCATCTAATCATTCTAGTTCCTGCTATAATATAGTATCAAAAAGTATAGTTACTAAGGCGAAAAAAACAAAAGCACATTTCCAGTGAGAAAAGAAGAAAAACGGAAAAACTAACAAGAGAAGCCACGATAAAATTGAAACCTCCCGCATAGGGTTGCAACAAGGCCCGATTGGGCCGGGTTTTCAAAATCCTAACCCTATCTTGAGAGCCTTAAACATAATCCTAACCCAGTCCAACCCTGCCAGGGTCAGAAAATGTGCAACCCTAACCCTACCCTAACAGGGTTGGGCATAACCCAACCCTACCCTGATTGACCCTGACAGGGCCGGGTTGGGTTGGGTTGACCCTGATTGACGCTGATTCAATAAACAATTTAAGAACTCAAAATTATAGCATGCATCATGAGATTCATCATAACCCGTAGAAAAAGAAAAGCACAGAGTGCATTTCCTATTTAGGGCAGTATGAGAATATTTATGTGTAACAACTACAACAACACGATTATAAATATAATGGCGACAACAAAGAGGAAAAAATTAGAAACATGCATTAGCTAATATTCTAATTTGATTCCTTCATGTAGTAATCTTAGAGATTCCAATTCGTTGCACCTAATCTTTCTCGTTCCTGTTATAATATAGTATCAAAAAGTTCAGATACTAGGGTGAAAAACTCAAGCACATTTCCAGTGAGTAAAGAATAAAAAGGGAAAAACTAACCGGCGGAGCCATGTTAAAATTGAAACCTCTAGCATAGGGCTGCAGTAGGGCCGTATTGGGTCAAGTTTTTTCAAAACCCTAATCCAACCCTGAGTGCCTTAAACATAATCCTAACCCAGTCCTGTCACACCCCAATTTCGGTTGATCAGAAGTGTGATTGAACCATCACTGAACCAACGGTTCACACTAGGATCTCAATAAGACCGTATCCACTCATACAAACCATTGCACATAACCATAATTAGAATATAATTAAATACAACAGAAGTCTTAAATTAAATGAACTGAGTACTTCCATTGATAAATAAATTATCTAATTATTCAAGATACCAAAACAAAAATAATTATCCTTACATCATTTATAAATCCAATTGAAAATAAATAAAATAAACAAATCCAATATCCTAGAGGTACATGCAGAAAGGGCACTCGCATGAAGCGTCATGCTCGTCCTCCCCTGTTTGCACTTCCAAGGCAGCAGCTCTTCCATATATTGGATCATCCACGTAGTCCTCGACAATGTAACATGCATTAACATCTAAAAACATGTATATATACAAGGGTGAGCTCACAACTTAGCTCAATAAGACAATCAGACAATGCAACATACATCATGCATGAGTAACATTCACATTATGGTCTGGTTTTAAGTTTACAATGTGCTATAGAAAAGATTGACGACCACCGCACCTCTATACATGAGTGTGTGAATCCGCCCAATGGATCAAACACCACTGTCGTCCCACATGCACCCACCATAGAATAGAGATAGAGCTAAAGTGTCTGGATCAAACACCGCCAACACTTCCCCTGATGCCCTATCCATACCAACACTTAAGACCGTATTGGCTAGGGCTTGCAAACTGGGCTCGCAACTAACCAATCCTATATGTCACCACAGTAAGTCCTATCCTAGCACAGCTCCCTACGGCATAGAGATAGGACTCGAGTCTAGTGGTCAGGTCGGAGACCACAGTGCCACTTCCTCCCCCTGATACCCTATCCGCACCAAGCATGCTAAGATAGAAGCGATACGAAAATGTGCTAGTGTGAGGAATGATCTTAGACCTCAGGCCCTTCCCATTCTATACCCCAATGAAAACAATCACATGCCTAACAATCACATCCTAGCATAGCGAGTATGCATAAACAATATAATAACTGAAAGTAAAGATGACATGCGAGTATGCACAAACACCATTCCATAGAATCATAATTATTAACAACGTTTTACTGTTATTAAGTTATCAGGGTTTAGGTCTGATTCCCTTACCTGCCGCTTGATTGCTAGCTTGCTCCGCGTCACCGAATCCAAACTTGCTAACACAAGGTCCTACACGATGTTAGGGTTGAATTAAAAAAAAAATTCTTAGGGTTTACGTTGGTCGAAAATCAACTAGTATTGAAAACACCCTCATAGTGTATACCGGTCGCAGCACTGTGGGGCAAGGCATGACCGGTACGGTCGACCGGTCCCCCACAAACCAGTTCTCGAGAGGTACCGGGTGCAATACCGGTCGCATATGGTGCGATCGGTATGGTCGACTGATAGGCCTTCGGAAGACCAGCAACTTGGTGTTCGCCTTCCGTCGGTCAACCCCTATTGGTTCTAGGGTTTCTCCTATGCATTCTAGGCCTGAGCAACGAATTAGAGTTGTTTCATGTCCCATTCAAGTCCTAGTTTCAATGATCCTCAGTCTAGAGTGCGAATCTAGGTTCATCGATTGTATTAAGGTTTGACAGCAAATTTAAGGGTTTTAGATCAATACCTTGCCTTGCATGGTATTGATCAATATTGATCAATTCATGATTAATCATCTATAATGCTTAACTTAGAGGAAAGTTCAAGTACTTACCGTTGGTTCGCAACTATGGTGTTCTTCGTCCAATGGCCAACGTCGGCTCCTCTCCCTCCTTAGCTCTTTCTCCTTCTTCGATCTTTTTTTTCCTCTCTAGGGTTTGTGAGAAGCAAATCAAAGAGTTATAAGGAGGTTTAAGGGTCCTTAAATAGACTAGGATAGAGTTTAGGAAGTTTCCTTATGTTAGGAAAGTCCCTAGGCTCAAGATTTGAAAAACGAGACCCGCAGAGATCCATTTTCGGATCTAACCAGTCTGCCTGCGCAGACATACCGGTTGACCGGTTCCATCGACCGGTACCATAGACGGTATAGAATTTTATCCTAAATTTGGTCTGTTTTCGTACCTGGTTGTCATCCGCTCGTCCCGTCTGGCCCGGTGATGATTGGAAGACCTGTTACGACATGAATTAAAGGTTTAGATCGGGTTCATGGAATGTGGGTCTTACAAGCCCAACCCTACCAAAGTTAGAAAATGTGCAACCCTAACCCTTCCCTGGAATGTTTGGGCCTAACCCAACCCTACCCTGATTGACCCTGACAGGGCCGGGTTGGGCCGGGTTTACCTGATTGACCCTAATTCAATAAATTAGTTAAGAACTGAAAATTATAGTATGCATCATAAGATTCATCATAACCCGTAGAAAAAGAAAAGCACAGAGTGCATTTCTTATTTAGGGCAGCATGAGAAAATTTATGTGTAACAACGACAACAACACAAAATAAAATAATTTTGGCAACAAAGAGGAAAAAATCAGAGACATGCATCCGCTGATATTCTATTTTGATTCCATCAATTTGTAATCACTGAGATTTCAATTCGTTGCACTCTTTCTAGTTCCTGCTACAATATTGTATATAAAGTACAGATACTAGGGGAAAAAACTAAAGCACATTTCCAGTGAGAAAACAAGAAAGCGGAAAAACTAACCAGAGGAGCTACGATAAAATTTAAACTTCCAGCATAAGGCTACAACAGGGCCGGATTAGGCAGGGTTTACCCTAAGTGCCTTAAACATAATCCTAACCTTGCCCAACCCTGCCATGGTTAGAAAATGTGCAACCCAAACCCTACCCTGGCAGGGTTGGGCCTAACCCAACCTTATTGTGATTGACCCTGATAGAGCCGGATTGGGCCACGTTGACCCTGATTGACCCTGATTCAACAAACTAGTTAAGAACTCAAAATTATAATATGCATCATGAGATTCAAAATAACCTGTAGTGAAAGAAAAGCTCAGAGAACATTTCCTATTTAGGGCAACATGAGAATATTTTAAGTGTAACAATGACAACAACACAATTATAAAAATAATGGTGCCAACAAAGAGGAAAAATTCAGAAACATGCATCAGCTAATATTCTAATTTGATTTGATCAGGTTGTAATCTCAGAGATTCCAATTCGTTACACTTAATCTTTCTAGTTCCGGATACGAGGGGGAAAAACTAAAGCACATTTCCAGTGAGAAAAGATGAAAAATAGAAAAACTAACCAGAGGAGCCACGATAAATTCGAAACCTCCTGCATTAGGCTGCAGTAGGGCCGGATCGGGCCGGATTTTTTCAAAACCCTAACCATACCCTGAGTGCCTTAACATAATCCTAACCTAGCCCAACCCTGTCAGGATTAAAAAATGTGCAACATTAACCCTACACTAGCAAAGTTGGACCTAACCCAACCCTATCCTGATTGACCTTGACAGAGCCGAGATGAGTTGAGTTTACCCTGATTGACCCTGATTCAATAAATCAGTTAAGAACTCAAAATTATAGTATGCATCATGAGATTGACCATAACCCATAAAGAAAGAAAAACACAGAGTGCATTTCCTATTTAGGGCAGCATGAGAATATTTAATTGTAACAACGACAACAACCAAAGTAACGATGTGGGTGAGATTGTATGATAGGATTGTTAGAGGGATATTCTGTGTAGCTTTTGTAAAAGTAAGGTAGTTCTGTGTAATTTCACTACAGTAGAAGGGGTGTCTGTATAATTAACCCTAAAAATTATGGTGGCCGCAAAGAGGAAAAAATCATAAACATGCATCAGCAAATATTTTAATTTGATTCCATCAGGTTGTAATCTCAGAGATACCAATTCGTTGCAGTTCCTGCTATAATATACTTTCAAAAAATACAGATACAAGGGGGAAAAATAGAAGCACATTTCCAGTGAGAAAAGAAGAAATACAAAAAAACTAACCAGAAGAGCCACGATAAAATCGAAACCTCCAACATAGGGCTGCAACAAGGCCCGGATGGGCTGGGTTTTTTCAAAACCTTAACCCTACTTTGCGAGCCTTAAACATAATCCTAACCCAATCTAACCCTACCAGGGTCAGAAAATGTGCAACCCTAACCCTACCCTAACAGGGTTGGGTGGGTTTTTTCAAAACCTTAACCCTACTTTGCGAACTTTAAACATAATCCTAACCCAATCTAATCCTACCAGGGTCAGAAAATGTGCAACCCTAACCCTACCCTAACAGGGTTAGGTTGGGTCGGATTGACCCTGATTCAATAAACCAATTAAGAACTCAAAATTATAGTATGCATCATGAGATTCATCATAACCCATAGAGAAAGAAAAGCACAGAGTGCATTTCCTATTTAGGGCAACATGAGAATATTTAAGTGTAACAACGACAACAACACAATTATAAAATTAATGGTGGCAACAAAGAGGAAAAAATCGAAAACATGCATCATTTAATATTCTAATTTGATTCCATCATGTTTAATCATAGAGATTCCAATTCGTTGCACCTAATCTTTCTAGTTCCTGCTATAATTTAGTATCAAAAAGTTCAAATCCTAGGGGGAAAAACTAAAGCACATTTCCAATGAGAAAAGAAGAAAAAGGGAATAACTAACTAGAGGAGCCATGTTAAAATCAAAACCTCTAGCATAGAGCCGCAGTATGGCAGTGTTGGGCTGCATTTTTTCAAAACCCTAAATCTACCCTAAGTGCCTTAAACATAATCCTAACCTAGCCCAACCCTGCCAGAGTCAAAAAAATGTGCAACCTAACTCTACCCTAGCAGGGTTGGGTCTAACCCAACCCTACCCTGATTGACCCTGACAAGGTCGGGTTTATCCTGATTGACCCAGATTCAATAAATCAGTTAAGAACTCAAAATTATAGTATGCATCATGAGATTCATCATAACCCATAGAGAAAGAAAAGCATAGAGTGCATTTTTTATTTAGGCAGCATGAAAATATTTAAATATAGAAAAAATTTCATCTACACCCCATCAAGGATTGCTAACATCATCAACACCCACAAGATTGCAAAAACATCATCTAGGTCCACTTAACTAACGGAAATCACTAAAATTTTTGAAATACAGTTTCACCCCTCATATTATAAATTGAAAAATTTAAAAATTAAGTAGAATGACTAGTTTGACCTTGTATTGAAACTTACATTTACTATCTCTCTTTCCTTTTCACTTAACCATGGGGATGATCGGAGTTTGTGAAGACAATCAGAGTCCACGACATTGCCACTGCAACTCTCCCCTCCGCGGTCCACGGCATTGCCACTGCAACTCTCCCATCTCAAATCCTTTCCCATCAAGGAAGGAACTTCAACCAAGAGATCTGAGACGTTGTTCCAGATCCCGTAATGGTGATTCATAATTTTAAATATGGTAGGGAGTATTCCATGGCTTGATTAGTCAGGTCCAATTGGCAATTCAGAGTTCAGGCAAAGACGAATAGCCAGAGTAAACATGTAGCCTCCGCTATTGGGAATTGAGCGGCACACAGACCATGGCTGAAAGAAATGAAGAGATTAATCAAACTTGATACCATTTATTTACCGCATAATATGCAAAGGAATATTTAGGAGGAAATATGCAGGAGTTCACATTAACCGTGGGATGATCGGAGTTTGTAAAGATGATCAGAACTCCAATTTGCCGTGAAGATGATGGTAACTTTGAAATGGAACAAAAATTGTCGTCATAAACTTAGAATTGAAGAAGATAGATCTTTTGCCATACTGGCCCAATCAAGCTGAAATATCAAAATAAGAGTCGCAACTTCCTTCTCTCTTGATTTCAACCAATATCGGAATATAATATCCAGTATTAAGCCTATGAAACAAATCTAAAATCTGATCTGACGTTAGGGCAAGTTGCAGCAGAAAAAAATAAGAAGTTCGGTTTGAGTTTTAAGAATTTTTTGAACCGAATTAAACCAAATTGAAAAGCTTTCTTTCTAAGAGGAGCAGCTCCACCATCTGAAACTTACCTTTTCCAAGAGGAGCAACTGCAATGAATTCGGCACGGCAGCCATCGGCGAGGTCTGCAACTCCTCTTCTCTCTTAGCGTTGTGCACTTTACCGCCATGGCTGTAGCCAAGCTCATCATCTGGTTTGGGTTCTGAGGAATAGACAGAGAAAAGCTGGAGGAAAGTGACTAGGAGGAGATAGAAGAAGAAGAACAGGAAAAAAGAGGGAATAAAAATAACCACATAAGGGGTTGTAGAAGAAGAAGAGCAGGAGGAAGAAAAGAAGGAAAAAAAGAACCAAGAAGAAAGAAAAAAAAAACAGAAGAGGAAGAAATTGAAGAGAAAAAAAAAATTCTGATATGAAATGAGACCAAAGAGAAGAAAGGATAAAATCGTCTTTTAACTCTGGTTAAAAGGTAGTATTGTCCATCAACGGTTCTATTTCAGCTGACATCAGCAACTAACGGGAATCAACTGGCGGAGTGGACTTCTTTGATTACCACAACTAAAGTTTTGGGATGTAGATGAAGTTTTTGCATTCTTATGGGTGTAGATGATGTTAACGATATTTGATGGGGTGTAGATGAAATTTTTTTCTTAAATATAACAAGGATAACAACACAATTATAAAAATAATGGTGGCAACAAAGAGGAAAAAATCAAAGACATGCATCCGCTAATATTCTAATTTGAATCCATTAGGTTGTAATCATAGAGATTTCTTCATTGCACCTAACCTTCTAGTTCCTGCTACAATATAGTATCAAAAAGTGCAAATACTATGTGGGAAAAACTAAAGCACATTTCTAAGAAGGAAAGAAGAAAAATGGAAAAACTAACTAGATGGCCATGATAAAATTGAAACCTCCAACATAGGGCTGTTGCAGGGTCGGGTTGGGTAGGGTTTTTTCAAAATTATAATCTTATCCTGAGTGTCTTAAACATAATCCTAACCCAACCCAACCCTGTCATGGTCAGAAAATGTGCAATCCAAACCCTACCCTGGTAGGATTAGGCCTAACCCAACCATACCCTAATTGACCCTAATAGGGCCGGATTGGATTGGATTAACTTTGATTCAACAAACCAATTAAGAACTAAAAATTATAGTATGCATCATGAGATTCATCATAACCGGTAAAGAATGAAAAGCACACAGGGCAAAATGAGAATATTTAAGTGTAACAACCACAACAACACAATTATTAAAATAATGATGGCAACAAAGAGGGAAAAAAACCAAAAAAATAAACATCCATCCATCCATTCATGAAGCCAACCTTAGCGATAAAGAAAAAGAACTGAGAAGGAAGACATAGTGTACTAACCTTAGCAAATTAAGAATAGAGAGTAATTCAAATCCCAACATTGAGAAGAGTAGGAGCTAGAAAAATTAATCTGTAGCGAAGGGCTTCTTCAAAAATTCCATGACCGATTGTTATAAGCACCGAAGGATATTCGGAAGCCAAGGAAGCCTGCACACTTGGCGAGTGTCTCGAACTCTTTTTGTGTCATCTCTCTGGCTCCAGGGGTGAAAACAGCCATCATAATGCAATCGAATTGAATGACGACCTGGGCAGCGCGTGTGGCCTCGGGGGTGGGAAAGGATGTAATCGACGACTATGACCTTGCCGTCGTCTGCCAGAGCGTCATAGCAGTTCTTCAGTAATTTCAAGCAGTGATCGTCACTCCAGTTATGGCATATCCATTTCAATAAAATGGCATCGGCCTTTGGTACACTGACGAACCTGTCACCCACGGCGTGATCGACTCTCGGATAGGATGGGGTGTCGGAGATGACGTGGGGCAAGTCGAAGTTGATGCCTCTAAGGGAGGGATACTTTGACACGATCATCTGGAGGGTGGTCCCGACTTCGCCGCCAACATCCACCAGGGAGGTGAGGCCCTCAAAGCCCTTGTAGGTGTCTGCAATCTTCTTCATGGTGATGGTGGAGTAATTGGACATTCCTTTGTTGAACACTTTTTTGAACCTAGGATCTGTGCCTTGGGTATAAGCTTCCATCTCATGGGCAACGTTGAAGGGAATTCCACCCTCCTGCACCGCATCCTTCAGGTAGTACCTGCATATATCAAACCCAATCATTTAATAGCAAAAATTGTTATCGAATGTATTTAAGTTTGAATGTGTAGAACCAAAAGTAGATCAAGCCCATCCTTTGAAACTCCATACTAATGCTCAAAGGAGACCTTGTCTTGATTCAAGAGAACCAAAGGAGCGATGGACACTCCATATTGATTCTTGATGAAGAACCTAGAGACAGGAGCAAGACTGTAGAGCCTCTCGATGTGGCCATTGTCGACGGTGTGGTGGGAACAGGTCAGGATGGAGTAGCTGGCCAGCAGGCATAGCATTCAATCCACCATCACTCAAGCATCTGGATAGTGTTGGGCAGCTGAAGAGTGATCTCCGAAGGCGAGACCTGCACCCCCGCACCGGCCTTGGCGATGATCTCCACTAGGTCGAGCTCTATGGCGGAGTTCAGCACCATGGGCAGCACAGAGAAACTGGCCGATTGCATGGCATAAATACATGCTTCCTCCTCCTCCTGCTCTTCTTTGGTGGGCAGTCTCATCTCCAAGTCCTTCTCCTCCATTGAGCTCATAACTAATTCAACAAACATACTTCACACCTCCAGCCAGTGAAAGATCCCTCCTCCTGCTGCTGCTTGTTTCTTGCCTGGGAAATCTAGTTAATTTCTGTGGTTTAAATAAGGCTTCAGACTTGTAATGAGAAATATGTCTATGCATTTATATGCGTACCCTAGCTGAATGAAGTTTTGTCTGATTCTGTAATAATCATAAATTTAAAGGGTTGTATACAAACCTCGCCTATACTTTGGCTGAAAGACACAAATCTCTCCTTTCATGTTTATCAAGATACAAATTTCTCCTTAATTTTGAAATTAATGATACTTAACTGCAGTCTTTTAATTGGAGGACAGTAACTGTTGATGTCACGTAGGCCAATTAATTATAATAACCATACTACTCTTATAGATAATAAAATTACAAATTTAACCTTCAAAATTAATTCAACTTTTCTCTAGATCACTGGTTTCCCATGCCAGAATCTGGCACAAAAGTGAATATCCCCCATTGCCAGCGGCTGAGAGTTTCACGAGCTCAAGGACCACTTTTTTTTCTTGGTACTTCTAATTTTTAATGGAAGGTCTGGGATATGACTCATGGATGAACCACTTGCTGCAAGCTTGCATGTTGATTAGAGAAGGACCACAGGGTGTTGAGGGAATTGGTTGAGGCCGGAGAGTTTGCTGCAGGGGTGGGAGGGGGGGGGGGGGGGGGTAGGGAGAAAGAGTGATTAGAATGGGGTGAATGGGGTGAGTTGGAGGAATGGGAGCAGATGGAAAGGATCCGAACGGGACTTGCAGGATTAGTCTTTGCTGCAGGGGTGGGAGGGGGGGGGTAGGGAGAAAGAGTGATTAGAATGGGGTGAATGGGGTGAGTTGAAGGAATGGGAGCAGATGGAAAGGATCCGAACGGGACTTGCAGGATTAGTCTCTAATACCTTACCTTTTGAAGCCCCCTTTGCCATTAACCAATTGAAGTAATCAATTTCCAGCAACAATAGAGAAAAACCTCTCATTCTTATTTTCCCGCCGACCTCTCCTCTATCTCAACTACGTCCGTCCACTATAATGGCATCACCCATGACACCTCCGCTTCTGCTCCTACTTTCAGAGAAGTTGCCGATAAGATCTTCGATCTCCTCCATGGTTCTCCATCTCTTTTTCTTTCGTTTTCTTGGCTTGTTGTGAGCAGTTAGGTTTTTTGAGCCTAAGATTTTGCAAAAAAATTGTATGGATTTGATAGTGGGTTGATTTTATGGGCTTGGCTACCTAATTATGACACTCTTGGGTAGATAGTAACTCAATAATGGACCGATACCATGTTTAGAACTAGGATTATTATAGAATAATATTAACTAAAAGATAGTATGGCTCTTACATCACTAGATCAGTTTTAAAAAAATTGCATTGAAGGATTTATGGGATATTAAACTAGTTGCTTTGGATTTCATTTTATAGAATAATCAATATTGATTCTGTGAGACTGATGATATTATTATTTTTTTTTTTTTTTTTTTTTTTTTTTTTTTTGAAGAGGACCTGGTTTTGAAAGATATGTTGAATGACAAATTTCAATTCTTAATCATGAACTAAAACTTTGTCAAGTAATCTTAATTTTGTAAAGTGAACATTACAATATGAATTCCTGGATACTTACAAGGGCTTTGAGGGCCTCGCCTCCCTGGTGGATTTCTGTGGCGGATCGGGACCACCCTCCAGATGATCGTGTCAAAGTATCCCTCCCTTAGAGGCTTCAGCTTCAACCTGCCCCACATCATCGCCGACGACCCATCCTATCCGAGAGTGGATCATGCCATGGGTGACATGTTCGTCAGTGTACCAAGGGCAGATGCCGTATTATTCTGCCATAACTGGAGTGACGATCACTGCATGAAATTGTTGAAGAACTAATATGACACTCTAGCAGATGACGGCAAGGTTACAGCTGTCGATTACATCCTTCCGCCCACCTTGGAGGCCACACGCGCTGCCTGTTTTCATCCCTGGAGCCAAAGAGAGAACACAAAAAGAGTTCGAGACACTCGCAAGGTGTGTAGGCTTCCCTGGCTTCCGAATATACTACGGTGCTTATAACAATTGGGGGTCATGGCTGATTAATTTGCTAATTCCTACTCCTCTCGATGTTGGGATTTGAACTATTAATTTTTCTTAATTTGCTAAAGAAAAAATTACAGACACCTCCTCTACTGTTGTGAAACTATAATGAATTATCCTGTTTTTTAAAAAATTACACAGAATACCCCTCTAATAATGCTATCATACACTTTCACTCACACCGTTACTTTCAATTTAACGACAAAGGATTAATTTTTTTTTAAGACAAAATACCCTTAAAAAAGCAAACAAAGAGATTTGTGTTTACTTCTCCAAAATTAATTTCATTATCAAATCTTGTAGAAAGAAGAGGACAAGTACGATGGCTGAGAAGATTGCTCTAATCAGCTTCTTCCTCTCGCAGGCATGCTTCTCACAGATGATCTTCTTAGACATGAAAGCGATCTGACGATGGTTTTAGAGGTTTTTGGTTTTTTACAGAGCAAAAAGAGAAGAGAAAAGAAGAAGAAAGGGTTGGAGGAGTGAAACAAAAGGGGTCTAAAGAAGGTGAGCTTTATAGAATGTGACAAGACTGTTTTTTTTTTTTTTTTTTTTCTCTGAATCTAAGTAGGATACCATAGTGTTAGTGGAAAGAACCTAATTCTTCTTTAACCCTGTACTTCTATTTATCATTTGAGTCGTCAAAGATGGAATCGAAATAGAAAAAAAGAAGAAAGAATACACAAGTATAGTTACAGAGAAGTAAAACCCAGGACTCAAATAATTGTTGTCTGGACACAATTGTAGATGCGTTGTTTCCTACAGTTACAAAGAAGGAAAATCCATGGCGGGGGAGATTCGATTGCCAGATGCCTACTGCAATTTCTGCCGTTAAATATGGAATCTTAGCGGGCTGTTCCTCATTGTGGCTCTCTATTGTGGAATAGACCCTTTCAAGCATAGCGCCCTCTTTGACTTCCCAGATTTTGAGGCTTACAAGGTGGATTTCCCGCCGTGGTCCCAATTTCCCACCGACAAAGATTCTGAGAATCTGTTGCAGAGATCGGAGATTAAGTTTATGAACCAAGTTCAAGGTCCCGAAAGCATGGCTTTTGACCCTCTCGGTCGTGGGCCTTACACTGGAGTCACTGATGGACGGATTATTTTCTAAAATGGTGAATCTTGGATCGTTTTTGCTTATACTTCTCCCAACAGGTGAGCTAAGTTTAGTTGAGTTCAATTTTTTGCTTCGAGATTCGGTAGTCTCCTCTCTTCTCTCTGCAACATTTGATAATGAAATTAATTTTGGTGAAACAAACACAAATCTCTGTTTGCTTTTTTAAGGGTATTTTTGTCTTAAAAAAATTGACCATCTACCATTGAGTTGAAAGTAACGGTGTGGGTGACAGTATATGATAGCATTGTTAGAAAGGTATTTTGTGTAGCTTTTATAAAGACAGGATAGTTCTGTGTAGTTTTACAACAGTAGAAGGGGTGTCTATGTAATTTTCCCTTTGCTAAAAGTTAGTACACTATGTCTTTCTTTTTTTTTTTTTTTTTTTTTTGGTGGAAGTATTAAATTAACAACAGACATTTACATCATATATATATATATATATATATATATATATATATATATATATATATTGTCGCTGAGGTTGGATTTATGAATGGATGGATGGATGTTTATTTTTTCGTTGTTCTTCTTTTTCCACTGGAAAAGGGCTTTAGTTCTTTCCCTCAAGTATCTGTACTTTTTGATACCATATTATAGCAGGAACTAGAAAAATTAGGTGCAACGAATTGGAATCTTGAAATTACAACCTGATGAAATCAAATTAGAATATTAGCTTATACATGTTTCTGATTTTTTTCCTCTTTGTTGCACCATTATTTTTTAAAATTGTGTTGTTGCCGTTGTTACAATTAATATTCTCATGCTGCCTGAAATAATGTATGCATTCTTTGCTTTTCTTTTTTACGGGGTATGATGAATCTCATAATGCAAACCATAATTTTGAGTTCTTAACTAGTAATTTATTGAATCAGGGTCAATCAGGGTCAACCCACCCCAACCCGGCCCTGTCAAGGTCAATTAGGGTAGGGTTGGGTACCCTGCCATGGTAGGGTTAGGGTTGCATATTTTCTGACCCTAGCAGAATTGGGATGGGTAAGGATTATGTTTAAGCCACACTGGGTAGGGTTAGGTTTTTGAAAAACCCGGCCCAATCCGGCCAGTTGCAGCAATGCTATAGTTTCGATTTTATCGTGATCCCTCTTATTAGTTTTTCCATTTTTTTTCTTTTCTCACTCGAAATGTGCTTTAGCTTTTTACCCCTAGTATCTGTACTTTTTTATACTATATTATAACAGGAACTAGAAAGATAAGGTGCAATGAATTGGAATCTCAGAGATTACAACCTGATGGAATCAAATTAGAATATTAGCTGATGCATGTTTCTGATTTTTTCCTCTTTTTTGCCACAATTATTTTTATAATTGTGTTGTTGTCGTTATTACACTTAAATATTCCCATGCTACCCTAAATAGGAAATGCACCCTGTGTTTTTCTTACTCTACGGGTTGTGATGAATCTCATTATGCATATTATAATTTTAGGTTCTCAATTGGTTTATTTAATTAGGGTCAATTAGAGTCAACCTGGCCCAACCGGGCCATGTCATGGTCAATTAAGGTAGGGTTAGGGTTATACATTTTCTGACCCTAGCAAGGTTAGCTAGGTTAGGATCATGTTTAAGGCACTCAGGGTAGGGCTAGGATTTCAAAAAACACGGCCCAACTGGCCCTGTTGCAGCCCTATGTTGGAGGTTTCGATTTTATCATGGCTCCTCTGGTTAGTTTTTCTGTTTTTCTTCTTTTCTCACTAGAAATGTGCTTTGGTTTTTTCCCCAAGTATTTGTATTTTTTTTATACTATATTATAGTAGGAACTAAAAAGATTAGTTGCAACGAATTGGAATCTCTGAGATTACAACCTAATAGAATCAGATTAGAACATGTTTCTGATTTTTTCGTCTTTGTTGCCACCATTATTTTTATAATTGTGTCTTGTCATTGTTACACTTAAATATTCTCATGCTACCCTAAATAGGAAATGCACTATGTGCTTTTCTTTCTCTACGGGTTATGATGAATCTCATGAAGCATACTATAATTATGAGTTTTTAACTAGTTTTTTCAATCAGGGTCAACCCGGCCAAACCTGGCCCTATCAAGGTCAATTAGGATACGATTGGGTTAAGCCCAACCTGGCTAGGGTTGCACATTATCTGACCCTAGCAGGGTTGGGTTAGGTTAGGATTATGTTTAAGGCACTCAGGGTAGAGTTAGGGGTTTGAAAAACATGGCCCAACCAAACCCTATTGTAGCCCTATGCTAGAGGCTTCGATTTTATTGTGGCTCCTCTAGTTAGTTTTTCCTCTTTTCTTCTTTTCTCAATGGAAATGTGATTTAGTTTTTCCCACTAGTACCTCCACTTTTTGATATTATATTATAGCAGGAACTAGAAAGATTAGGTGCAACAAATTGGAATCTCTGAGATTACAACCTGATGGAATCAAATTTGAAGATTAGGTGATGCATGTCTCTGATTTTTTCCTCATTGTTGCCCCCATTATTTTTATAATTGAGTTGTTGTCATTGTTACACTTAAATATTCTCATGCTGTCCTAAATAGGATATGTACTCTGTGATTTTCTTTTTCTGCTGGTTATTATGATTCTCATAATGCATACTATAATTTTGAGTTCTTAATTGTTTTATTGAATCAGGGTCAATTAGCGTCAGCCCAGCCCTATCGGGGAATCAGGGTAGGTTGGGTTAGGCCCAACCCTGCCAGGGTAGGGTTAGGATTGCACATTTTCTTACCTTGGTAGGGTTCGACTAGGTTAGGATTATGTTTAAAGCACTCAGGGTTAGGTTAGTGTTTTGAAAAACCCAGCCCAACCCAGCCCTGTTGCAGCCCTATGCTGAAGGTTTCGATTTTATAGTTGTAAGGCCCACACTCTACTAACCCGGTTTAACCTGGTTAACATGTCATGGTAGATCTTCTCATCATATCTGGGTCGAATGAACCAATCAGATGACAGAACACTACAAAGCCAGGTACGAAAAAACTATCAAACCTATTTGTCTGGTCGGACAAATTGATTTGTCTAGTCTGCGTATTAGGCCACTGGACAAGAGACTGGTCAAACTTATAACCAGACCCTGAGTTTAGGAAAGTTTTCTAGTTTGGTTGGGAGACTCTCCCAATTGAGAGAGCACTCCAATTAAGAGATTACCCTCTATATAAATGACGTTTCTCCATCTTCTCTCACTCTTTTGATCATTCATAAATCCTGGAATTGAGAGAGAGAGTTAAGAAGAAGGCTTAGAGAAGAAGAAAGCTCTAAAGAAGGAAGGAGAAAAGGAGAAGAACTCACCGTCAAACCAACGGTAAACCCTCTCGCTATTGTAACTAAGATAGATTGTGTGTGAGGTTGGATTCACAGCCATTAGAGGTGGTGATCTAATTTCACTTCTGTACGAAACGTATAATGAAGACCATTAGGGTTGTGTAGATTTAGGGTTATAGTATTAACCCTAATATGTTCTTGACCTTAAAATGCTATAGAATAAACCCCAAATAAGAGCCAAAGAATCGACTCTAAAGAAAGTCAGACTAGAAGACAGCCTAAAGGATGCCCTAGAGGTTGTACGATCTGTGTTGTCCGGAAGCACCCAGTGGGGGACATGATGTCACACCCCAATTCCGCATTATTTAGAATGGTGTGATGAACCGCAATAAATCAACGGTTCAACCAGGATCTCAAATAGGCTGTGTCCGTTTGCTTAAACCATACACATCCACAACCATAATCAGAATAAATAAACAATAGCGGAAGTCTTATATATTAAATGAACTAAGAGTTTAATTGTGATAGAGTAAATAAATTATCCAATTATCTCCACAAGAACTAAGACATAAATTAAAATAATTAAATCAATTACATTGTCTGTATAATTTAAACCAAATCTAATCGAAAACACAAGAGCTGCACTCACATGACGAATCATGCGATTCCATCATAACTTCAGCGTCCATTGCCGTCGCATGTCCATACATCGGAGCATTTATATAATCTTCTAGCGTGGTACCTGCATCATCAACTAAAAATATTCGACGTCGAAAGGGTGAGCACACATCACGGCTCAGTGAGCAAACAAAATAATGCAACAAACATATGCATGCATTCAATTCATATCTTTGGTCTGGTTCATAAGTTTACAATGTGCTACAGAAAGGATAGGTGGCCGCCACACCTCTATACACGAATGTGTGGAACCGCCCAATGGATCAAACACCATTATCGCCCCCACATGCACCCACCATGGAATAGAGATAGAGCTAAAGTGCTTAGGACCTCACCGCATCACACTTCCCCTGATGCTCTATCCATACCAACACGTAAGCCCCAGTTGGCGAGGGCTTACAAACTGGGCTCGCAACTAACCAATCCTAATGTCAAACAGTGTATCCAAGGTCTCACCCCAGCATCCCTCATACGTCCATAGCGATAGAGCTAAGGCCCCCCGACAGAGTCAGAGACTACACGACCCGAGACCACCTCCCCTGATGCCCTACGACATAATAGTTCTGCTAAGGTATTGACCTAAACCCTATGTTGCCGTCAAACCCTAATTTGGTTGGTAAACCCTATAATCGAGTTCTAGGATGAAGACCATCAAAACTAGGACTTGAATGGAGTTGGAACAACTCTAACTCAATGTTCAGACCTAGAATGTGTAGGAGAAACCCTAGAATCAATAGGGGATGGTCGATGGAAGTCGAGAAACCGGATGTATGGTCTTCCGGAGACATACCGGTCGACCATACCAGTCGCACCCCCATGCGACCGGTACTGCTACCGATACCTCTCGAGGACTGGCATTTGGGGACCGACTGACCATACCGGTCACAGGTTTCCCCACAAAGCTGCGACCGATATCTGCGACCGGTCAGCTCTGTAAGATGTGTTTTGCCATTGTTGGTTTTTTTGACCAACGTAAATCTAATCTAACTAAACCCTAATATCGTATAGGACCTTGTGACAGCACGTTTGGACCTTGTGACATGAAGTGGGCTATCAAACAAGCGTCAGGTGAGGGGACAAGACCTAAATTAACTGGTTAATAATAAACTATTTTTATTCCTTGAGTCCAATGCCATATTGATTCCATGCGTGTATGCTTGTATGTGCATTCAACATGTCATCCAATATTCATGCTATAACTGTTCATGCATATTTACTTCTGTTTACTACAACATGACGATGATGATGATGCTAGGAATAGGCATGTGAATGTTTGTGTATGGTTGGTGCTTGATGCGAGCGAGTATCAGGGGAGGTGGTCTTGGTCCCAGTGGTCTCTGACTCTGCCGGGGGGCCTTAGCTCTATCACTAACTCAAGTCTTTCCACTGACATCGTCGTATCGCCATTACCTTAGCAGAACTATTACGTCATAGAGTATCAGGGGAGGTGGTCTCGGTCCCAGTGATCTCTTACTCTATCGGGGGGCCTTAGCTCTATCTCTATGAACGTATTGAGGGATGCTGAGGTGAGGCCTTAGATACACTGTTTGACATTAGGATTGGTTAGTTGCGAGCCCAGTTTACAAGCCCTCGCCAGCAGGGGCTTACGTGTTGGTATGGGTAGAGTATCAGGGGAAGTGTGATGGGGACGTCAATAAACTCTAACCTTTGACGGGCCTCAGCACTTTAGCTCTATCTCTATTCCATAGTGGGGTGGATGGGACGTCAATAAACATTAACCATTGGCGGGTTTCACACCTGTGCATAGGGGCAAGGTGGCCACCGAACCTTTCTATAGCACATTGCAAACTTATACATCAGACCACAGATATGAATTGAAAGCATGCATATGTTTGTTGCATTGTTTTGTTTTGCTCACTGAGCCGTGATGTGTGCTTACCCTTTCGAATTCGAATATTTTTAGTTGATGATGTAGGTACGACAGTTGAAGACTATATGAATGCGCCCTTATACGGGTATGCTACTGCTATGGAGGCTGAAGACGTAGTAGAGACGCATGACTCCTCATGCGAATGCAACTCATGCGTTTTCAATTAGATTCTATATTTTGTTGAACTATTAAGGGAATGTAATTGATACTTTATTTATTTATGCCTCAGTTAATACAACATAATTGGATATTTTATTTATGATTATCACAGTTATATTCTCAGTTCATTTAATATTAAAAACTTCTGCTATTGTGTATTTACTCTGATTATTAAATGTGGATGTGTATGGTTTAAGTAACACGGACACAGCCTATTGAGATCCTGGTTGAACCGTTGGTTATTTAGCGGTTCATCACATCATTCTGATTAGTGCGGAATTGGGGTGTGACAACTTGATATCAGAGCTCTCAGGCCCTGTCTGTTAAACCGATATACTTCCACAAAAGCCATGAACTGAGATAGGATAAAATTTAAAAGCTTTAATACAAACACACCATAAGCCCCTATGTTGGTTGAGACAGAACTTAAACAAGACAATAATGTACATATAAAGGGTGGAACCATATGTAAACACTGACAGAGAAAGAAAATCTAAATTTACCCTGATAAACAAATAATATAGGGTATGATATATAAGTCGGACAGTTAACTAGGTATACAAAGGATGCACATACCAGATTTTAGATTTTCGTACCTTGACAGGATGCCTTCTTGATTCAACCTGTCAATTGGGGTTATAGATATTATTCTTGAATATTAGTCCTGATTATACCAATCTGAGCCACTCTCATGATCGACAACATGAACAGAGATATG
This sequence comes from Protea cynaroides, assembly GCA_028583415.1. NCBI lineage: Eukaryota > Viridiplantae > Streptophyta > Magnoliopsida > Proteales > Proteaceae > Protea > Protea cynaroides. The sequence goes on along the minus strand of CM053266.1, from coordinate 65,540,369 downwards.
AACTGAATGAACAGTTAAATGTTTAATCATGTTGAGAGTACATCTTTTCTATTTATACCTGATTTATTGATGTACCACAACTTTCTTCAGATTTACTCCTATAGTGCCTTGACCAATGGCATTATATACTCGATAGAACTTGTAACCTTGAGGTTAAGAGTTGTAGAACCTCTATTTCCGTGTATTTGGACCACCGTGCAACTTAAAGACCTTTGGATGCCGGTTGGATTACTACAGACTTACTCGTGATCCTTTAGACCTAGGCTCACTAGATAAAACAAGTGTCCTACACCATATTAGAATTGGAAGAAGAAAGAATGGGAAAGGAATCCAAAATCGGGTTTAAAAACCTGATTCTGGATCATAGGGTGGCACAATTCGACCAAATATGCGACCCTATGACCGACCCTACCATAAACCCTACGATGGAAAATACAGTATGATTGTCCGAATGATCTGAAAATTTTGAATTTTGGACTGATTAGTCAGATTTTAAGAACAATTATATTGATTGCCTCACATGTTCTGTAATTGTTCAGACCTTTTCACCATCAGAACAGGAAATGGCTGGGAGAAGGGCGACTAGACGAAGCCGTAACCCAATTCCACCACCACCACCTGTGGAGGGAAGCAGTCATGAAAATCCAGAAGTACAAAAAAATCTGAATATGGCACCGCCAGCAGCCATTGGCCAGGCAAATCCTACAAACTTGTCACCTCCACCACTGGAGCTGGAAACCGTGGTTATGAACCTAGCGCAACAGCTACAACAAATGCAACAAGCACAGGCTCAAATGCAAGCAGCAATGGGAATGGTGTTTCAGACAGCACATGCTACACCAATGTCGACTGGACAAACAGGTGCAGCATCGGTGGGTAACCACCCAGCACCTCAAACACCTCAACCACCAGCTGCACAGATTCTAGTACTAGGTCCTAAAGCAGTTCAGGTTAATTATCAGTATCCACAACCTATGTTTGGGGCATACCCTCAAAATCAAATGGACCACTCCCGACTGGTTGAGCGATTCTTAAAGATGAAGCCCAAGGAGTTTACCGGTAAACCGTCCGATCCTTTATGGCCAGCACATTGGATCGACGAGATGGAGAGAAATTTTCTGATGATGACTATTACAGAAGAAGAGAAGGTATTATGTGCCACCTTCATGCTAAAAGGTGATGCACATCATTGGTGGAAATCTACCAGGGCCTACCTATTATCCAAGCATGCCCACTTAACTTGGGCAATATATAAGGAAGCGTTCTTTGAGAAGTATTTTCCACGCAGCTTCAGAGATTCTATGGAGAAGGAGTTCCTGAGTTTATATCAGGGACAGATGTCCGTAGATGCATATCAACAGCGTTATGAGGAGCTGTTTTTCTTTGCACCACTCAGCATGCAAGAAGAAGACACTAAGACCCGTAGGTTTGTCACGGGACTTAGAGGAAGCATCAAAGAGCATGTTCTAGGTTTGGAGAAGAAAATATATAATGAAGCTGTGAAAATTGCTCGAGTTATAGAATCGAGCCAGAAGGAGAGTTACCTCATGCAAAACAGAGGTATAAAAAGGCCAGCTGGGAATTTTTATAATGGAGGGAATAACAAGACTTTCAAACCCTTCCGTGCTCAAGGCTTTACTGCTGCAACCAAGGCTACTCCCGAAGCTCAACAGCAACAAAAGCCAACTACTGATGAAATAAAGTGTTATAACTGCAATCTGGTTGGACATATAGCAAAGGAATGTCATAAACCAAGGAGGCAAATATATCAAGGACGCGTTTACGCGGTTACATCTGAGGATGCTGCCGCATCACCCGACGTGGTCACATGTATGACTTAAATTTCTTTTTAAAGTTGCATTACATTGTATGAGCATGTAGACCAAGTTAAAAATAAATCACAGGTATCGTACCTATAAATGGCATACCCGCCAGAGTACTCTTTGACTCAGGAGCTACTCATTCTTTTATATCTGTGTCTTATGGAAAGAAGTTGAATTTACCCATCAAAACATTAGACTACAAACTACTTGTACAATCACCGATGGGACTAGAAGTGGAGCTAGAAAAAGGATATGGACCATGTCCAGTCCTTATTGGTGAACAGACTTTGGATGCAACTTTGATCCAACTTGAGATGGCAGACTTTGACGTCATCTTAGGAATGGACTGGTTAGCTCGGCATTCTGCAAACCTATTATGTGCAGAAAAGAAGCTGACATTTAAGGACAAGCAAGGAGTAGAGTTCAATTTTTTAGAGACCAAACTTCCCCGTAAATGAAAGCTCATCCTCTCTGCATTAAAGGCTAAGAAATGCCTCGAGAAAGGAGGAGTTGGTATTTAGTATCTATGGTCGATCTTACCAAGGAAGCACCACGAATGGAGGATATTGCTGTTATACGTGACTTTCCAGACGTATTTCCTGAGGAACTACCAGGACTACCACCCGATCGAGCGACAGAGTTCGTTATAGATCTTATACCCGGAGCCGCACCAGTATCTAAAGCACCCTATCGAATGGCTCCTAGTGAATTAAAGGAACTAAAAGTACAGTTACAAGAATTGCTGGACAAGGGTTACATTCTCCCTAGCATATCACCATAGGGAGCGCCAGTATTATTTGTAAAGAAGAAGGACGGTAGTGCTCGATTGTGTATAGACTACCGAGAACTGAATAAATGGACCATCAAGAATCGATACCCATTGCCTCGGATCGATGACTTGTTCGATCAGTTGCAAGGGGCAAAAGTGTTCTCTAAGATCGATCTTCGATCATGCTATCATCAGTTGAAGATTAAAGATGGTGATATTCCTAAGACAGCATTCAGGACCAGATATGGACATTATGAATTCTTGGTCATGTCATTTGGATTGACAAACGCACCAACAACCTTTATGGAACTTATGAACCGGGTTTTCCACAACATGTTGGATACGTCGGTTATAGTATTTATTGATGACATATTGGTCTACTCTAAGGACAAAGAAACTCATATTATGAATTTAAGAGCTGCTCTACAGCGGTTACGAAAGGAAAAGTTTTACGCCAAATTTACAAAGTGTGAGTTTTGGCTGAATAAAATCGCTTTTCTAGGCCATGTGGTATCCACTGAGGGAATTAAAGTAGATCCGAGTAAGATCGAAGCTATTGTGAAGTGGGAGGCACCAAAGAGTGTTGCAGAAATTAGAAGTTTCTTGGGTTTAGCTGGTTATTATCGATGATTTGTGGAAGACTATTCCCGAATTGCCGTACCTCTTACCAGTTTAACCTAGAAGGGCGAAAAGTTTGTTTGGACTGAGAAATGCGAGAAAAGTTTCCAAACATTGAAGGCTAGATTGATATTTGCCCCGATCTTAACTATTCCGATTTCAGGACAGCCATTTACCTTATATACTGATGCGTCAGGATTGGGATTAGGATGTGTACTTATGCAAGGTGAGCAAGTGATTGCTTATGCCTCAAGACAGTTGAATACACATGAGAAAAACTATCCCACTCATGATCTGAAACTAGCGACAGTAGTACATGCTGTCAAGATATGGAGACATTATCTGTACGGGGAGAAGTTTCAGATTAAATCAGACCATAAAAGTCTTACTTATCTATTTAATCAGAAAGAGTTGAATATGAGACAAAGAAGATGGCTGGAATTATTGAAAGACTATGACCGTTATATCCAGTATCACCCAGGGAAGGCTAATATAGTAGCCGATGGGTTGAGTAGAAAGGCAACAATAAAATCTCAGGGAGAGGTTAGCACAACTGCAGCAATGGGTGCTACCGGGAAGGTATTCAATCACGATAATGAACAGTTTGTGATAGATACACTGGATGGGTCAGTCAACCAAGGGTTTATCCATCGGTTTTTAAATATGTTTGCCGCATTAAAGATTATACCGGACATAGTTGATGAAGTAAAGACAGCTATCAAATCAGATCCTTACCTAAGAACAGTACAAGAGGACATCAAAAAAGGTAGGACTATCCCTGAGTTCACCTTGGACGAAGAGAAGGTACTGAAGTACAAAGGAAGGATATGTGTACCTGAAACAGAAAGTTTGGACATTAGACACCGATTGATGAAAAAAGCCCACACCACCATCTATTCGATACATTCTGGAAGTACAAAAATGTATCATGATCTGAAGAAGTTGTATTAATGGAGGGGAATGAAAACAGATGTAGCTAAATTCGTGTCTCAATGCCTAAATTGTCAGAAAGTAAAGGCTGAACGACAAAGGCCGGCAGGATTGTTACAGCCGTTACCGAAACCAGCATGGAAATGGGACTGCATCACCATGGACTTCGTCACAAGATTACCATTGACTCCTCGAGTAGTTGACGCGGTTTGGGTGATCGTAAACCGTCTGACTAAAATAGCTCATTTTATAGCTATACGACCTTAGTATACATTGGAGAGGTTAGCCAAGTTATATGTGGATAATATTGTCAGGCTACACGGTGTACATGAAAGCATTGTGTCTGACAGAGATCCACAATTTACTTCAAAGTTTTGGGAAGGATTGCAAAAGGCTATGGATACAACATTGAAGTTCAGTACTGCATTCCATCCCCAGACAGATGGACAGTCAGAGCGTACCATTCAGATTCTAGAAGACATGCTCTGAGCCTGTGTAATTGATTTTAAAGGATCATGGGATGAAAAATTACCATTGATCGAGTTCGCTTATAACAACAGCTATCAAGCTACTATACAGATGCCACCCTATGAAGCACTGTATGGTAGAAAGTATCGAACTCCTCTATTTTGGAATGAAGTGGGAGAACGTAGCATTATTGGATCAGAATTTGTTGAAGAGACTTGTCGAGTGGTCGACATCATCAAGGAAAGAGTGAGAACGGCTCAGAATCGTTAGACGCAATATGCAGATACTCGACGCCGGGACCTTGAGTTTGCAGTAGGTGATAAGGTATTCCTCAAAGTGTCACCTATGCGAGGTTTGAAACGGTTCAGACAGAAAGGGAAACTAAGTCCGAGATATGTCGGGCCATATGAGATTCTAGCCAAACGTGGAAAAGTGGCTTACCAGTTAGCACTACCACCATCCATGTCAGGTGTGCACGATGTATTCCATGTTTCATTATTGAAGAAGTATGTCAGGGACCCAACACACGTTTTGGCAGCAGATCCACCTGATTTGACTGATGATTTGACATTTGAAGTAGCACCAACTCAAATCACTAGCCGAAAGGTTCAACGACTACGCAACCGTGACATTTACTATGTCAAAGTCACTTGGAGAAGCTGGGATAAAGAAGAAGTCACATGGGAAGAAGAAAATGCGATGCGGAAGCAATACCCTCATCTTTTCGACTCAGAAGGTATGTGCAATTTCGAGGACAAAATTTTTATAAGAAGGGGAAGTTGTAAGACCCGCACTCCATGAACCCAATCTAAACCTTGAATTCATGTCGTAACAGGTCTTCCAATCATCACCGGGCCAGACGGGACGAGCGGATGACAACCAGGTATGAAATCGGACCAAACGAACCAAATTAGGTATGAATTAATTCATACTGGTCGTTGGTACCGGTCTTGGTACCGGCCGACCGGTATAGCCTGCGCAGCAGACTACGAAGATCCAAAAATGGATCTCTGTGGGTCCCACTTTCCAAATTCCGAACCCTATGACTTTTCTAAATGCTAGGAGGTTTCCTAAACCTAATCTTAGCCTATATAAACCCCTCTAAACCTCCTAGAATCCATCACATTGATCCTCCCAAACCCTAGAGAGTAGAAAGGAGATTGAAGAAGGAGAAGGAGCTAGGAAGGAGAAGGAAGAGCCGTCATTGTCGTTCGACGAAGAACATCTCACTGCAGGTCGATGGTAAGTGCTTAAACCTTCTTCTACTCTATGAACTCTTGTAGGGTTGGTTGTTATTGAATCCATGCCATGCAACGCGGGTATTGACCTAAATCCTATGTTGCCGTCAAACCCTAATTTGGTTGGTAAACCCTATAATCGAGTTCTAGGATGAAGACCATCAAAACTAGGACTTGAATGGAGTTGGAACAACTCTAACTCAATGCTCAGACCTAGAATGTGTAGGAGAAACCCTAGAATCAATAGGGGATGACCGACGGAAGTTGAAAAACCGGATGTATGGTCTTTCGGAGACATACCGGTCGACCATACTAGTCGCACCCCCATGCGACCGATACTGTGACCAGTACCTCTCGGGGACTGGCCTGTGGGGACCGGCTGAGCATACCGATCACAGGTTTCCCCACAGAGCTGCGACTGGTATCTGCGACCAGTCAGCTCTGTAAGATGTGTTTTGCCATTGTTGGTTTTTTCGACCAACATAAACCTAATCTAACTAAACCCTAATATCGTATAAGACCTTGTGACAGCATGTTTGGACCTTGTGACGTGAAGCAAGCTATCAAACAAGCGTCAGGTGAGGGAACAAGACCTAAACTAACTGGTTAATAATAAACTATTTTTATTTCTTGAGTCCAATGCCATATTGATTCTATGCGTGTATGCTTGTATGTGCATTCAACATGTCATCCAATATTCCTGCTATAACTGTTCATGCATATTTACTTCTGTTTACTACAACATGATGATGATGATGATGCTAGGAATAGGCATGTGAATGTTTGTGTATGGTTGGTGCTTGATGCGAGCGAGTATCAGGGGAGGTGGTCTCGGTCTCAGTGGTCTCTGACTCTGCCGGGGGGCCTTAGCTCTATCTCTAACTCAAGTCTTGCCACTGACATCGTCGTATCGCCATTACCTTAACAGAACTATTACGTCGTAGAGTATCAGGGGAGGTGGTCTCAGTCCCAGTGGTCTCTGACTCTACCGGGGGGGCCTTAGCTCTATCTCTATGGACGTATTGAGGGATGCTGGGGTGAGGCCTTGGATACACTGTTTGACATTAGGATTGGTTAGTTGCGAGCCCAGTTTGCAAGCCCTCGCCAGCAGGGGCTTACGTGTTGGTATGGGTAGAGTATCAAAGGAAGTGTGATGGAGACGTCAATAAACGTTAACCTTTGGCGGGCCTTATCAGGTACAATATTCAACGTTTGCGAACATATTTGAAAACCGATGAATAAACCCTTGGTTGGTTGATTCACCCGGTGCATCTATCACGAACTGCTTATTACCGTAATTGAACACTTTTCCTGTAGTACACATTGTTGCAGTCGTGTTAACCTCTCCTTGAGATTTTATCATTACTTTTCTGCTTAGCGCATCAGCAACTACATTAGCCTTTCCTAGATGATACTGGATATTACAATCATAATCCTTCAATAATTCCAGCCATCTTCTTTGTCTCATGTTCAACTCCTTCTAATTAAAAAGATAAGTGAGACTCTTATGATTGGATTTAATCTGAAATTTCTCTCCATACAAGTAATGTCTCCATATCTTGATAGCATGTACTACTGCCGCTAATTTTAAGTCATGAGTGGGATAGTTCTTCTCATGTGTCTTCAATTGTCTTAAAGCATACGTAATTACTTGTTCTCTTTGCATAAGTATACATCCTAAACCCAATCTCGACGCATCAGTGTACAAGATAAATGGCTGTCTTGGAATAAGAATAGTCAAAATCAGAGCATATATCAATCTAGCCTTCAATGTTTGAAAATTTTTCTCACATTTATCAGTCCAAACAAACTTTTCTCCTTTCTTAGTCAAACTGGTGAGAGGTACGGAAATTCTGGAGTAGTCTTCCACGAATCATCGATAATACCCAGCTAGACCTAGGAAACTTCTAATTTCTGCAACCCTCTTCGGTGTTTCCCACTTCACAATGGCTTCAATTTTGCTAGGATCTACTTTAATTCCTTCAGCAGATACAACATGGCCTGAGAAAACGTCCTCATTTAACCAAAACTCACACTTTGTAAATTTGGCGTAAAGTTTCTCTTTCCTTAATCGCTGCAGAGCGGCTCTTAAATTCATGACATGAGTTTCCTTGTCCTTGGAGTAGACCAATATATCATCAATAAACACAATGACCGATGTATCCAACATATCATGGAATACCCGATTCATGAGTTACATAAAAGTTGCGGGTACGTTAGTCAATCCAAAAGACATGACTAAAAATTCATAATGTCCATATCTTGTTCTGAATGCTGTCTTTGGAATATCACCGTCCTTAATCTTCAACTGATGGTATCCTGACCGAAGATCGATCTTGGAGAACACCTTGGCACCTTGCAACTGATCGAACAAGTCATCGATCCGAGACAATGGGTACCGATTCTTGATTGTCAGCTTATTTAGTTCCCGGTAATCTATACACAGTCGAACACTACCATCCTTCTTCTTTACAAACAATACTGGCGCTCCCCATGGTGATATGCTAGGTTTGATATAACATTTGTCCAATAATTCCTATAACTGTACCTTCAATTCCTTCAGTTCAGTAGGAGCCATTCGATAGGGTGCTTTAGATACTGGTGCGGCTCCGGGTATCAGATCTATAACGAATTCTTTCACTCGATCGGGTGGTAGTCCTGGTAGTTATTCAGGAAATACATCTGGAAAGTCACGCACAACATCAATATTCTCCATTTGTGGTGCTTCCTTGGTAAGGTCGACCATTGATACTAGATACCCAACTCCTCCTTTCTCGAGGCATTTCCTAGCCTTTAATGCAGAGAGGATGAGTTTTCATTTACGAGGAAATTTGGTTCTCGCAAAACTAAACTCTGCTCCTTCCTTGTCTTTAAATGTCAGTTTTTTTTTCTGCACATAATAGGTTTGCAGAATGCCGAGCTAACCAGTCTATTCCCAAGATGACGTCAAAGTCTGCCATCTCAAGTTGAATCAAGGTTGCATCCAAAGTCTTCTCATTAATAAGAACTGGACATGGTCCATAATCTTTTTCTAGTTCCACTTTTAATCCCATCGGCGATCATACAAGCAGTTTGTAGTCTAAAGATTTGAGGGATAGATTCAGCTTCTTTCCAAATGACACAGATATAAAAGAATGAGTAACTCCAGAATCAAAGAGTACTCTAGCGGGTATGCCATTAATAGGTATGATACCTGTGATTTGTTTAATTTAGTCTACATGCTCACACAATGTAATCTCAAAATGAAAGGTTCAGGTCATACCTGTGACCACATCAGGTGATGCGGTAGCATCCTCAGATGTAACAGCATAAATCTTTCCTTGCTGTAGCTGCTTTCTGGGTTTAGGAAACTCTCTTGAATAATGTCCTATTTGGTTGCAGTTAAAGCATTTTACTCCTTCATTGCTTTGCTTTTGTTGCGGTTGAGCTGCTGGAGTAGTCTTGGCTGCAGCATTAAAGCCTTGAGTACGGAAGGGTTTGAATGTCCTTGTATTCCCTCCGTTATAAGAATTCTCATTTGGCCTCTTGATACCTCTATTTTGAGCAAAGTAGCTCTCTTTCTGGCTCGACTCTATTACTCGAGCAATTTGTACTGCTTCATTGTAGACTTTCTTCTCCAGTCCTAGAACATGCTCCCGGATGCTTCCCCTAAGTCCCATGACGAATGATGCGTGTCGAGCGCTCAAATTTTATTACCTTACTTTGAAACGTAGATAGTGGCAAGTAAGGGTCGAACCCACAATGATTGTATGATCAAGATTAAAATGTTTAATTAACCTAAAGAGAGAAAAACAAATGAAAATGAAATGAGACTCAGAAAATAACCAATTGTTGTACTAAAGCATATTCTGATTAATCTTATTAGCACAACTTCATTGGCTATCCTACGTATGGAGGGGGGTATGTTTGCAATAGAAAAGAACAATAATTAATTATCTAAAATGCAAGAATAAAGAGCAAGGTAATACAAATATCAAAGATTAAACCAATAAGAGAAAGTTTCGTTCAAAAGGATACTTACACCATCTTCGTAAACTTGTTCATCAACATAAAGGATAATCAATTCTAATTGAATAATCAATCAAGAAAATTAGGACTAGGCCTAAAATCCTTAGTCTTTTCTTAAGATTGGTCTATTAAAAGATAGCTTATTAATAGTATCCTTACTCTTAAATCAATCTCAAGACTAGGCTCTCGATTTGATTCAGGAATAGCAATAACAATTAGAAAGACGATTAAAATTAAACGTTAAGCACACACCAGCGTGGTTTAATTATTTTAATCTGATTTCTCCTAGGAATATAACATTAACTTGTCCATTAACATCAATCCCCATTGCCACTGACATAGAATAATCAATTGATATCAATTCAATTCTAATCTAACAATTGATTAAATAAATAAATCAATTAGTAGTACTCCTAATCAACCCATTCATCAATCATTATACACATAAATTGGAAGAAAAATAAATATTTAATTAAAAATCAATAAATAAAAACAAGTCCCATAAGTTTACAATGATGGCTTCAGCTTCGTCTAACCAAAGATAAGAAAGTTAGCCACACATGACTTCTTCAAGAACACAAAAGAAAGAGAGTTGTTCTTCAGCCACTGTTTTCTTTCTCAATCACTCTTGGATGCTCTTTACATAGGCTTTACAGTGTTTAAATAGTCAAAATACAAGACTAAAATTGGTATGCCTAGATTTGACAACCTTATTACATGAAAATAAAAATTAAATAAAATCTTCATTCCTAGATTAAATGAAAATCATTCCATTATTAAACAATTGTCACCCCCAAATCTATCAAATTTTGTAAGATTCTATAGTTGTATATATTCTCCTCAAGATTTTCAATAATCAATCAAGGCCTTCCAATAGTGAACCTTCTGTGTGTAGCAACCTTCCTTCTCTGGTTTAGATTTGGATCAATTTTCCAGATCAGATTTTAAAACCACATTTGGAAGCCCAAACAAACTCTTTCCATGTCAGAATCCTACATGAAATTCAAAACATTATTATTAAGAGTGCTAGAATTTTTTTATCTTTTATTAATTAATTAACAAAATTTCTAAAATATATCAAACTCATAAAATAAATTCTATTAAGCTCAATAAGGTATAAAACACCCTAAAAATCATAATGCAAAAGGAATAAAAAAATATAAAATTATACACTTATCAACGAACCTTCGGGTCTTTGTGTTTTCTTCCTACATGCTGGCAGGTGCAAAGAAAAATAGCTCCTCATAACACTGTTGGTATGCATCCACGGTCATCTGGCCCTGATATAAACTTAGGAACTCTCTTTCCATAGAATCTCTAAAACTTCTAGGGAAATACTTCTCAAAGAATGCCTCTTTATATATAATTCAGGTCAATTGGGTGTGCTTTGTTAACCGATAAGTCCGTGTGGACTTCCACCAGTGGTGTGCATCGCCTTTCAGCATGAAGGTTGCACATAACAAGCATACACGCATAGAATCAATCATGGCATTGGACTCAAGAATAAAACAGTTTATTATTAACCAATTAGTTTAGGTCTTGTTCCCTCACCTTTGCTTGATCGTAGATCCTCTTTCAAGCTTTAAGAATCAAGTAAATATCACTATTATATCAATAGAAGACATAATCAAGTCAATAGAATTTAATTAGAATTAATTTTGATTTTAAAAAGCATGCTGTTAACTGGGGGTCGATGCCAGGGTCGGAGGTTCCATCGACCCTGGGTGCTACCACCCAGATTCTGGACTTCCCAAACACTGGGGGTCAATTGTTAGGGTCTGGTAGGGTCAATTGGCCATCGACCCCCCGTGCGAACCCCCGTAGGTTTAGTCAAAATTTCATCCTACAGTCCATTCTTTCGTGTTTGGGTCCTATGGCTTGCTTCTACAATCCATTACATAGATGTTCTATGATTTAGAACCATAGTTTATTCACCTACATGGTTTTAATGATCTCCCCCATGGTTTTCCATTGAAACCTAACCATGGGTGGATGATTTGGGTTTCTCCTAGATCATACTTTCTTCACTATCTATTCTAAGGTCTTTAGAATTACATGGAGATAGTATCAATACCTGAGAAGAATTAGGCTTGTTTCTCTGAAGCCTTCTCTTTGTTCTTCTTCTCTAATTTCCTTCTCTTCTCTTTCTCTCCTCCTTCTCTTCTCTTTCTCTCAATCCAATTAGGGTTTTAAAAGGAGTGAAAGTGGTTTAGGGACATCCTATTTATAGATTAGAAACACCCAAAATAAGTCCCATTGAGATTAGGAAAGAATCCCATTGAAATTTGGAAAGTTCCTAATTCACAATTTCTGTCGGCAGACTGGGGGTCGATGAGGGGGTCGGAGATCCCGTCGACCCCTGGTTCTAAATTGTCCAACCCCTGGTTAAAAACTCAGGGTCTGACTTTTATACTGGGGGGGTCCAACCCCGCTTGTCGGGTATGCGACCCTCCCCCTTATTTTAGTGTTTTTGGGTCAGTTTAATACCTGGGATCGTGATCTCCCTCACGCACTTGATCTATTTGGCTCGACCATGATGGGTAGACCTGGTTCAAGGTGGTAAGACCGGGTTAGTTTGATACGGGTCTTACAGCCTACACGTTGACTTAGTAGATGAGAGGATTCAGGTGAAGACCTTCTCATCGGATCTTGACTAGGAGGCCATCTGTAAGATGGGTTTGCAGGATGCTCAGGTCAGTGATGATGAGACCAACGCTCTGGTGCGTCCTCATACTCGAGTAGAGGTAGCAGATACCGCGACGGCAGCAGCAGCAGCAGGAGCAGGGGTCCCTGGGGGTGATGCTGAGGATGATGATTGTATGTTTATGGATGTAGATGCCATACCTCCTCCATGACCTCTACATTCTACTGGAGCTGGTCCATCTCGGGCTCCTTCACACATGGCTGGTCCTTCACACCCACCATCTGATGATATGATGGGATTATTGTGTGAGATCAGAGAGGCTCAACGCGTGATGGACTTGAGAGTAGAAGAGCTTCTAAATGCCCAGCACACGACAGATAGGAGAGTAGGAGAGCTCCTAGATGCTCAGCGCGCAACTGATGGGAGAGTGGGCGAGCTTTTAGATGCTCAGCATGCGTCTGATCAGTGGATGGCCGAGTTGACAGCTAGTCTCCAGACGACCCAGACTCAGGTAGCTTGGTTGACTAGAGTGTATGCTGAGGACTACGACAGAGATCACGAGGCACCTCCTCCTCCATCACCTCCAGCTCCATGATGTATATTTCTTTTTTATCCTTCTTTGTACTATAGAGTAACTGTCTGGGTTGTGGACTGTACTCTGCTTTAGATATGTATAAACGTGCTTTTTTTTTATTTTATGTATATGAAACATGTTTCTCCTTTTATATATGCATTATTCTCTTTCTTAATTTTGTCTCAAACAACACAGGTGCTTACAGTGTGTTCTTATTAAAGCTTTTAAATTTTATCCTAACTCAGTTCACGAATTTTTGTGGAAGTATATTGGTTTAATAGACAAGGCCTGAGAGCTCTGATACCAAGTAGTCACACCCCAATTCTACACTATTCAGAATGGTGTGATGAACCGCAATAAATCAACGGTTTAACTGGGATCTCAAATAGGTTGTGTCCGTTTGCTTAAACCATACACATCCACAACCATAATCAGAGTAAATAAATAATAACAGAAGTCTTATATATTAAATGAACTACGAGTCTAACTATGATAGAGTAAATAAATTATCCAATTATCTGCACAAGGACTAAAACATAAATTAAAATAATTAAATCAATTATATTGTCTGTATAATTTAAACCAAATCTAATTGAAAACACAAGAGTTGCACTCGCATGACGAATCATGCGACTCCATCATAACTTCAGTGTCAATCGCTGCCGCATGTCCATACATCGGAGCATTTATATAATCTTCTACTGTGGTACCTGCATCATCAACTAAAAATATTTGACATCGAAAGGGTGAGCACACATCACGGCTCAGTGAGCAAACAAAACAATGCAACAAACATATGCATGCATTCAATTCATATCTTTGGTCTGCATCATAAGTTTGCAATGTGCTATAGAAAGGATAGGTGGCTGTCGCACCTCTATACATGAATGTGTGAAACCGTCCAATGGATCAAACACCATTGCCACCCCCACATGCACCCACCATGGAATAGAGATAGAGCTAAAGTGCTTAGGACCTCACCACATCACACTTCCCCTGATACTCTATCCATACCAACACGTAAGCTCCTGTTGGCGAGGGCTTACAAACTGGGCTCGCAACTAATCATTCCTAATGTTAAACAGTGTATCCAAAGCCTCACCCCAGCATCCCTCAATACGTCCATAGAGATAGAGCTAAGACCCCCTGACAGAGTCAGAGACTACAAGGTCCAAGACCACCTCCCCTGATGCCCTACAACGTAATAGTTCGGCTAAGATAATGGCGATATGACGATGTTAGTGGATAAGACTTGAGTAGAGATAGAGCTAGAGTCTGGTGATCAGGATGAACCACAGTATCACGTCCTCCCCCTGATGCTCCACTCGCATCAAGCACACTAACCACACACATATATTCACATGCCTATTCCTAGCATCATCATCATCATCATCATGTTATAATAAACGAAATTAAATATGCATGAACAGTAATAACAGGAATAGTAGATGACATGTGATATGCACATTACAATCATACAATCATAGAATCATACATGGTATTGGACTCAATAAACGAAAATAGTTTATTATTAACCAATTAGTTTAGGTCTTGTTCCCTCACCTTTGGTTGAGCGTAGATTCTCGTTCAAGGTTTATGAATCACTTTTAAATTAATAGAAAGGCCTAACAAGTCGATAGATTTTAATTAGAATTAATTCCAATAAATTTAGACTAACCTAAATCGTAGGGTCGCAGGTAGGGTAGCACCTAGGGTAGCAGTTTCTACGACCCTAGGGTGTAGGGTCGGACATGGGGTCGGATACCATTCGACCCTACGTGCGACTACACCCTCCCTGGGACTTCCCAAGGGCATGTGGTTGATCCTGTGGTCTCGTAGGGTCGGATATCATTCGACCCTACATGCGACCACACGTATTCTGAGTCGACCATTCATTTTAAAGTTCATTCTTTCATGTTTGGATCCTTTGGCTTACTTTCATGGTCCATTCTATGATTATTCTATGACTCAAAACTACAACTTATACACTATTCATAGTCCATAATGATTTTCTCCATGGAATCTCTTGAAACTTGTCCATGGATGGATGATTTGGGTTTCTCCTAATCCTATGTTCTTCATAACTATTCTAGGATCTCTTATTCAGCTAAGGGATTAGGTTCATACCTTTATTCAAAGGTTTCTCTGAACTTCCTCCTCTTCCTTAGTCTTTTCTTCAAGTTCCTTCTCTTCTTCTCTTCCTTCTCTTTCTCTTTCTCTCACTCTCAATTAGGGTTCTAAAGGAGTGAAAGAGGCTAAGGGACGTCCTATTTATAGAGAAAAATCCTCCATAATAAGTCCCAATGAGTTTAGGAAAGATCCCCTTTGAATTAGGAAAGTTTTCTAATTTTTCAGTTTCTGTCTGTCATCGTAGGGTCGACGTAGGGTCGCAGGATCCGTCAACCCAACACCTTCTTAGTCATCCGACCCTACGACTAAAAAGTCATGGGTTGGACTTCTGTTGAGGTGGGGTCGACCCTACCTGTTTAGGCATGCGACCCTACCCTCACATTTACTATTTTTGGGTTAAACTTCATACCTGGTCTTGTGATTTCTTCACGCACTTAGTCCACTTGACTCGGCCATGATAGGTAGACCTGGTACAAGATGGTAAGACCGGTTAATTCGATACGGGTCTTACACTAGACAAGCTACTGGATACTCTCGAGAAGCATCTCAAGGTTATCTAGTAGGTTACCCTGTCGCTAAATATACAGTGCCTGATAGTTGATCGGATAATGTCTAGAAGGCTTAAATTGCCAGTCCAGACAGTCAGTTTGAGTACTGGAATTTTGTCAGAATCAAACCCTAACTTAATCCTAATAATTTTATAGGATTTATATACAAGTAAATTTATTTTCAAGGTCTTGAAGAGATTCAACAACGCGCAATAGGTGAGGGACAAGACCCAAACTAATTGGTTAATAATGAATTACCCTGTATGTATGTTAATCTGATTGTTTGTGCATATAACATGTCATCCAATATTTGTTATATATTGTTCATGCATATTTATTTATTTTTGTATGATGATGAAGATGATGAGAATAAGCATATGTTTATGTATGGTTGGTGTGTTGAGTATGGAGAGGTTGTAGCCTCAAACTATTCACTATATTGTATCATTGTTACCTTAGCGTGCTTCGTACATCGCAGGATATCAGGAGGAGTGCTTGAGGTATTTGTCATAGCCTTACCAATGGACTCTAGCTCTATCTTTGTTTTGTATTGAATGATGCTAGGGTAAGGCCTTGGATACACTTTGAAGACATCTAGGATTGGTTAGTGATGAACCCAGTTTGCAAGCCCTTGCCAGTAGAAGCATACGTATTGGTACGGATAAAGTTCAGGGGGGTACTGATGGTTTGGTTGTAGCCTGCCATTAGGCTCTAGCTCTATCTCTATTCCGTAGTGAGTGTTGTGGGACCATGACAGTTTTGGTTGGAACCTGACTGTTGGATGTGCTCACACTCTCGTGTATGGAAGTGTAGTTGTAGTTTATCCTTACCATAGCACATTGCAAACTTAAACTAGACCAAAGTATTGAATGCCACATCATGCATATTGCTTGTTGCATATTTTTTTTTTCTCACTGAACTAAATTATGAGTTGACCCCACGATATCATTTTTTTTAGTTGAGGATGCAGGTACTACAGTGGAAGACTACATTAGTAGGCCACCCTATGGACACATGACGTCTATGGATGTGCAGTCAATGGAGAATGAGCATGACTCATCATGCGAGTGCCATTAATGTGTTTATACTTAGGATTTTATTTTTCATTTAGGTAAAGACATGTAATAAATTATTATTTATGTTTTGATCAATACTTAGATAATTGGACTATTTATTATTTTACACTTAGACACTCGGTTCATTATCAATAAAGACTTCTACTATTATTTATTATCTCTGATTGTGGTTGATATGTATGGTTTGAATTGTTGGCATGGTCCTATATGATCCTAGCTTAAACCGTAGTTTGTTAGTGGTTCAATCATACTTCTGGTTAACCCAGAATTGGGGACTGACAATAGTGGCTCCTTTGGTTAGTTTTTCTATTTTTCTTCTTTTATCATTGGAAACGTACTTAATTTTTCACCCAAGTATCTGTATTTTTTAATAGTATAATATAGTAGGAAGTAGGAACTAGAAAGATTAGATGCAACATATTGGAATTTCTAAGATTACAACCTGATGGAATCAAATTTAAATATTAGCTGATGCATGTTTCTGATTTTTTTCTCTTTGTTGCCACCATTATTTTTATAATGAATAAATTTCAGCTATCCCCCATAATAGTTTCGAAACATCACCTACCACCCATACTTTTTAAAAAACAAGCCGAGGCTAAGAGCATAGATTCATCATGCGCTTAGTCAAAGATCGGTAGCCGATTCGATTACCAAACTCTCCCCGCATGATTATCCCTGCACGCCCGTACCCCTACACACCTTGTGATCATTCCTATACACCTCGCATGATTATAAAAAATCCACCGGCCTAAGTCCAATATCAGGCGCCCAGATTGACTTAATTGACTGCACCCTAACCATTTTTTTATTATCCTATGTCCTACTATCTCGCATGATGATCGATCCTATGTTCCCTCGGCATTGGCATCGTTTAATGTGATTTGCTTCTTCCTTCGATGCTGCTTTTGCCCTTGCCACTATAGAGGTAGGGGCCCTTAGGGAGTGCTGCCTTTGCCCTTGCTTTAGCCGCCTTAGCCTCTTCCTCTGCCTTTGTTTCCTACCACACCATGCCGCGGGTGCTTCTGCGGCTGGGTCTTGCTCTTGATCAACTGAGTAAACTGCTGCTCCTCCAATTTGCTTTCGTGATAGCCCGCCTTACAACAAAGGGCTCGAAATTACGCACGGCAACTCCCCTACTATTTATAAGCCGCGACTTTCCCTTCCAGCAGATCTAGCCCGGTCAACCGTCCAGCTAATACCCAAGTAACTGACGGAGGTGACGAAAATTAGTGATAGACCGTTTTAGCCTTTATGTTTTTAATTGAAAATTTTTAAAAACTAACAAAATTACTAAAATAACCCTGATCACTTCGATTTTATAAACAACCCAATCCTCTTAAGGTTGGACTCTCCTCCTCTACTACGAACTGCTCCTGCTCTCCTCTTCGAAGAGAAACCTGCAATCTGAAGTCCGATTGTGTTGCAATAGCTGCTGAATCTTCTCCTGCCACCGATTAATAGGTAAGTTAAGTATCCCCTTAGTCCCCTCTCTTTCCTTTCCTCTCTCCCTTCCTCATCGTTCTCCCCTCTTTCTTCTCCTTCATTGTTCTCCCATAGTCCCAAAATACAAATGCAGAGTTGAGACTCCCTGAACCTCGAAACCCGATCATTTGAGAAGCATATTTGTCGTCCATTACAAGTTCGTTGCATCATCTACGAATGGAGATGAACCCTTCTTCCACCATCTCCCTTATCTCCACAACCCTCCTCTCCGGCTAGCATAGACCGTGCTAAACACTACTTCCACCATCTCTCCCCATCTGGCTACCCTGTTTCACAATCCCCATCCAGCAAAAGCAACAATGAAAGCTCCCTTCTTAACCCCCTAAAAAAAAAAAAAAAAAAAAAAAAACTCAATAGGAACAGTAGAGAGAGAGAGAGAGAGATAAACCCTTACTCATCATATGTTGGAGCTGCATCAGCCATCTGTGGTTTATGTTTGTTCATGTGCAATTCTTTATTTTTGAATTTATTGGAAGTTTTTCATAAAACCTACCAATTTTCCACCAATTGATCCTGTTACCCAGGGTCAACTCGAAACCCATGACTCCCCTATTGATCTTGTTGGTCTCTCTTTTTTAACT
The DNA here is from genome assembly GCA_028583415.1 of Protea cynaroides. Lineage (NCBI taxonomy): Eukaryota > Viridiplantae > Streptophyta > Magnoliopsida > Proteales > Proteaceae > Protea > Protea cynaroides. The sequence goes on along the minus strand of CM053266.1, from coordinate 65,521,456 downwards.
ACCAAAGAGAAGTAGTGGGACTCTGATGTGCAGAGCAATGCTAAAAGTAGATGCATGTCTTTGTTTTGCTTGCAATGAAACAAAATGATATGATTATCTAACAATTGGTAGAACCTAATATTATGTCATTTATCCCTTTTTTTATGATTGAATAAAACTGGTTTGTTGGTCCTCTGCACTCCACTGTTGAATAAATAAGAAATTTTTTATGAAGAAATCTTTTTATAAACATGGTCTGAGTTAATTGCATTGTATTGAGAAGAGGTATCCGAAGTGTGATAGTTGCGGTACCACTTGTATCACACGTACAACTAGCAAGGGAAGAAATGCTGGGAGGAAATACTATCATTGCCCCAGCTGTAAAAAGTATGTTATGTGGGTTGAGCAGTTTAAGCAGTGCCCATGTGGAATAGGGCAATGCAAAGTGAGAACTGCCAAAACGACAACAAACAATGGACAGCAATTCTGGTGTTGCCCAAGTTCTTTTGGAGTGAGTATTTTTGTAGTCTCATTGGCATTGCAATAAAAATTGTGAGTTTGTAATTACGATCCCCTTTTCATTTTATTGTGATTTGAATTAAAGTTGTTTGTCTAATTGTGTTGCAGAAAGATAATCCTGGATGTGGAATGTTTGAATGAATAGAGACAATTGAATGCTCTCTAGGTAATACCATCAATACTGCAACTGTGAATACAGAAGAATCCTCAGAGGAGATAGGTGAAAGCTCGCAGACCTCACCGAGTTATATCAAAGGTTACTTAGAAGGAGCACTAGCAGCGAAAGAGGAAAATTCTAAGTTGTTTAATGATCTCCTTCAAGCTATCGAAAAGTTAGATATGAAAAATCCTGACGGGAGAAAAATAGTTCATTGTATCTTGTAATTTTCCTTTCATAAATTGTAGTATGTATGAACAGACATTTGAAGCTTTTATAATGTTTCCTCCCTCTTGTGTGCCTTTGAAGCTTGTATAATGTTTCTTACCCTTCGCTGTTTACCTTCAACAAATGAACGTCGTTGATACTCTTGGCTGTGACGAGTTGGGCGTCGGCTAAGTAGACTTGAAATGTTAGTAATTCATATGCCAGCTTTCCATTAGATCTATATATCAACCCGATCTGTTTGGCACATGATCAATACTATATTCAATACGTGGATTTAGAGCTTTGATTCCTACCCTCTTACCCAAAAATTTAAAAAGTTCCAGAACCAATCTCATGACTTTATTCGTGGTTGTGAATCTTGTGATGCTTTGAAATTTTGAAATTTGTTTGACCAAAAAAAAATAAACTTGCTTGAATTTTATTATTTATTCCAGTTTATGTTTGAACTCTGAAGTTGAAATCTGAATTCTGAATGTGAGAAAGCAAAACCAATTTGAAACAGGAAACGATCCAAGGGAGCTAGAGACCATCGGCTTTGGGTGTAAATCTGATCACATGAACGATCTCTGTGTTTCAAACCAACGGGTCTGGATGAAGACAGATAACGGCAACTTGTCTATGTACTTCAACAGCAAGAACGTGCAACCCCCACAATTACAGCACCAGATCTCACTCAAGGTGAGACCTTAGGTGAATAAGAAGAATGATGAATATACCAAAGAAAATGTCAAAGAAATCACCATTCAAACATATGATATACCAAAGAAATGTTAGTAAATCATATGCCAACTAATATCTGATTCTACGATTTTGGAGGGAGATTTCATTGAGTTAAATGATCTGATCTCCCCTCGTCCAGATGTTGATTCATAGAATAGAAATAAAAGGGAATATCATTTAATGAAGCAAAGAGAGAAAGAAAAGAATGAAGAAAGGGCAGGAGCTCTAAACGGTTTCATTTTTTAAACTAGAGTGGAAAAGAATGGAAAAATCTTCGCCAATAACTTTCACTTTCCACCTCTGATAAACATGTATTCCCACATAAAAATTATACACATTTTTTGGAAAAACGTAAAATTTATACACATGCCTCAGAACAAATAATGACAAAACAAACTATGCAGATTACTCTTGACAATTTACATTCTCACACTGACAGTGCTGAAAACAGAAAGACTAATATCATGCAGCCCATTACCCTGGCCAACCATTGGCAAGTGGACCATTATTATGAATCATAATTTCTCAATTTGCATGTCTTCTGCGTAGGGATCATGCTAATCAGAACTATGAATCATAAAGTGAGGCTGTTAGCAGGGACATGCTCATTTTGCTCTCTCCTGACTCCTGAGCATGATCCTCTGTTTTTTCCAGTCTCAGATATCTTCCTCTTTTCCTAGATGAATCCAGACATCCACTCACTTCAGAAATAATAAGCCATGTAATAAAAGGGAATATCATTTAATGAAGCAAAGAGAGAATGAAAAGAATGAAGAAACAAAATGCAAGTTCAATGAAACACAACTAATTTTCATTCCCACACAAGATCCTCCTGTTATCAATGAAACAAGTAACAATCTATGTCACAGTTTTCGAAGGAAGAAAAGTAGTCCTGAAATTAGATAGATAGATGAAAGTTCGGAAAAGCAGTCCTGAAATATTACCATATCCAAATTTTCACAGTTTTCATGTCAAAATTTTCATGTCACAATTTCCAATATTACTATCCATGTCACAGTTTTCATAGTTTTCATGACATATTACCATATCCAAATTTTCACAGTTCTAATATAAGCAAAAAAGAAGAAAACTGTAGGATTTTTCTTCTGCCCTTGTCTTTTGCTGTCAATCTCTTAACCTTCAAACTCCTGCAAAACCAATAAGAGAAAGATGAGAACCAAATAAAATGAAGTGCAGAACAATGTTGTAAAATTATTTTCACTCTCATATACGTGTTTTTACCTGTAGGGTTTTTCTTCTTACGTGCTTCTGTTGCCAATCTCCTAAGCCTTTCAGCTTTTGCAGCCATTCTTGCTAAGCCTCGTACCTGGATGGATGGTTTTGGAGACATCCTAGAAACTTGGGATCTTGTCTGTATATGAGAACCACTAGGTTCACTTTCACATTTTTTCTACATAATCATATATAAAAATGAAGATGAGTTTCATAAAAACTAATGGATATATTCTTTTTAGATATTAAGAAACACAGAAGTCATACCTGTCTAGTATGGGTTCTTTTCTGAGATGTTTGCTGAGAAACCTGGGTTCCTTGCTGTGAAGACTGAGTTCCATCTTGCGTTGTTCTTTACAAAACCAAATATAAGATCAGTAGCATAAATAAATATTATGCATTTTATATTGCATAGGAAAATAAAAGTGATACCTCTTTACTAGAAGTTCCTTGGTCATCTTTCTTTTTTTTACAACTCCTGGCATTGTGACCAAGTGATTTACAATACGAACATGTAACAGTACCTGTCTTCTTTTTAATTCCACTACCAGGTTCTTCCTCAGCATCTCTCTTCCTTTTTTTAGATAGCCTACCAGCTTTCCTCCTATAACGAGGAGGTTATATCACATGCACATCTTCATTGTTCCTGAACTTGTCCAACCCAGGCATCCCATGGATAACCCTACTATATGAGAGCATAAACTTTTGAGACCAAAAATATGAGGATACATGATCCTCCAATCTTCCTCGCTTGAAAAAGATAGCAGCTGCTGCATGTTTACATGGGAGTCCAGTAACTTCCCATGCACAGCACTCACACTGATTCTTCTTCATGTCTACAACATACCTGCTCTGGCCATCATCAACCTCATATTCATCTAACCACATGACAAGATCTGACAACTCCTAGATGCACTGCCAGCCATATCTAATTTTTGTTGGAATGCAGGTGTTAAGCTCCCTTTTAGACTGCAGCCCTTTTGGTACCTATTCTGCATCCTTGCTATTAGTTGTCTTCTCATTTCATCAACCAATATCAGAATAGGCTTGCCTCTTAAAGGATTAATCCAATTGTTGAAGCACTCTGACATGTTATTAGTAACATGGTCACTTTTAATAACATGGTCAAAGGCATGTCTGGCCCAATATGATGTAGGATTTTTCATCAACCATACAAAGGCTTCCTTATTTATTGCCTTAATCTCATTCATGGCTATGTTAAAGTCCGTAGGATTGTAAGCCTTGCACGCAGTCCAAAATAATCTTTTAAGAAGTAAACCAGGAAATTTCTTGTTGAAATTGCTATAAAGGTGCCTACAACAAACCCTTTGGTTGGCACTTGGAAAAATTTCAGAAATAGCTTCTGATAAGCCCTATGACAATTTAATAAGAAAAATAATGTAAGAGGATGTTTTTCAAACCGAAAAAATATATGCTTGACATTGAAATACAAGTTAGGAAATCTAACATACCTTCTGTTTATCTGACATAAATGTCAGAGGAACCCCATCATAAGATAATGCATCATGTAATCCAGTTAGAAACCATAGCCAGCTTTCCCTTGTTTTCACTTTCAACAATACTGAAAGCAATAGGGAACAATCTATTGTTTGCATCCGTTGACGTTGCCGCCAATAGGATTCCCTGATATGCCCCCTTCAGGTGGCAGCCATCAATCCCTATGAAAGGCATGCTTCCCTGAATAAATCCTTCTTTACAAGCAGAGAAGCAAACAAAAAGTCTTTTAAACACTGGAATGGAATCTGCTGAAGACATGTCTTCAAATTGCATCTTGAATGCACTCCCAGGGTTCCTCTGTAGAAGCATCTCACCATAAGGTTGCAATAGAGCATATGATTTTTTGTGACTTGCCAAGTTCTCTTGTTTAGCCACCAATCTAGCCCGATATAATTGTCGTGGTTTCGGGGTAATCGCATACCTGGCATTGATGGCAGCCTCCATGCTCTTAATTTTCATATCTGGATCTACCCTTAACCTACTAGCCAGTTTTCGGGCTATCTAGACTGCATTGGAATTCTTGCTGTTTGAAGGCTCCCTTTTACAAGTATGCTTAGGCTCATACCTTTTCACCTTAAAAGATCTACCATTGGGAGCACGAGCAACATGTATACTCCATTGACAACTTTCACTGGCACAAATTGTAGTAACCTTCTTTATTTCATTTTTCAACCTTATGACCTTACACCCTTCTTGGACAATTAGATCAGTCAAAATTCTCCTGTATGTGTACACATCCTCAAAAATAGAGCCAACATGAATATTTACCTTCTCCAAGTGATCAATGTCAGCCTTTGTATCCCTAGTAGTGCTTTCATCTTCAACTTCTTCTTCTTCTATGTCTGAAAAACTAAGGTCCTCCTCATCATATTCCGACTCCTCACCACCTTCAAAATCAACAGAGGATTCTCTGGTATCCTCTACATCAATGTCCCAGTTGCTATCCAATGGGTCATCCTCATCATCTTCAGACTCTTCCATTGAAATAGTTGGTTCTTTGCCCTTGTTCTTCCTCAAATCGGTATTAGCGTGCTCTTTCTTGCCATCAGTTTGACCAGTTGTATTCTTCTGCTGCCTTTGGTTGCCACTTGTAGTACTGTCCAAGTCCTGGGCTGCCTCATTCACAACTGTAGGAGCAGTAATGGCACTGCTAGGCAACTCTAGTACAAGCCTACTCACCTCAATAGGATGTATAGTGGAAGTACTAGGAATCTCCTGTAAATCAACTGTACCAACTTTTCTCCTTCGAGGTCGGGGCCTACCAATCATTGTAGAGTCATAGCCATTGATCTTATAATTTCCCTCTATCGCCTCACCCACTTTAACATCATATATATGCAAGGGAATAACTCTTCCCAGGAATTTAAACATTTGAAGCACCTCCACTGCTTCCTTATCATTACTAACTCCATAGTAACCACCATCTGGAAATTCTGCCTTGGTAGAAAATGTCACAGATCGACCTTCAGGAATTTCACTGAGAACTGTACAATAGGCAGTATGTACAAGGTCAATCCAACTAAACATATCAACATCCACTAACTTTAGCTCAGTGTGATCCTGTCAGATGTAGTTAGCGCTTTGTTTTTCGGCCATTATGGGAGTGTTGTCGATAAGATGAAAAAAATCTTAAGTAGCAATTAAGAACATAGCAAATAGCATGGCAATTAAGAAGAGAGCAATGTTGGGCTTGATTTACCCAATCTTGGGCCCACAAATTTAAATAGGACAACTGATTTAAGAAGAGAACAATGTACATTTTAAAAGTTGAGTCAATGTTGCAACAAAAATACAAAAATTTTATAAACCTATTTTTGGGTAATCTGATTTTGCAACAGCAATACAAAAATTTGATATGGCTACTTTTGGGCAATTTGATTTTGCAATAGAAATAAATAAAATTTGATAAACCTGATTTTCCCATCACCAAACGCAATCTAGAGCATCATTACAAATAAAAAGAAATTAAAAATAGAAATATGACACAAAATACAGCAGACAAAGAGAGGAGAGTGCAATCTAATCTCAACTTTAGTAATTGCAACTACTGTAACTGGGGAAAAAAATAAAGACAATAATAATAAAAGAGAGCCATCAACATCTACAAAGCCATTAACACGTAGGAGGAATTGTCTTTTGAAAAAATCTATATTAGTCAACAACAATGCACTTATATTGTTGATTTCGGATGGTAGGGGACCAGGTCGTCGTAATTGTCCCCCTTATACTGTTGTTTATTGATGGTGGGGGACCATCTCTTGAGAATTATCCCCTTTGCACTCACCAGTCACCATCACAACTAACAGGCTAACAGAGTCAAAGCCATAATACCACTAACAGGCTAATAGATAAAGACAACATCATTTCCAAAGGTCTTTACCCCATCCCCCACAACCAAAACAAAAAGAGAATGGAAAAAGCTTACCAAGATCATGAATATCTGCTAATCAAGTGGGCAGCAAACTAGAATAGGACAACCTACAGTGGTGAATCCAAAAAGATAAATTAAGAATCCAAAAAAAAACGCAGATCAAATTAACAATCTAAATTAAAAAAAAAAATCTTTGAAATTACATACCCTAATGGTGGACAAACCACTCTGTCGGCCACAGCAGACCCACGCGACCAGGGACCTTTCCTTTTCAGTGCAACTGTCGAGTGAATATTATATGTGAAGTTTTAACTTTTCAGAGATTCCAGGGACCCCTCCAAAGATGGCTCGCGGCTGGCATTCTCGAGAGTCTAGAAGAAGAAAGGGTTTCACACATTTTTCTTAGGGTTTCTATTACCTGAAATTATGTTGGGGGAAAACCACCGATGGAGAGAAGCCGAGAGATTGAGAGTAGAGCATACCTTCAAACACAGCTCGAGCTCATAGGTGATGGGGAAGAAGACCACTGCGAAAAGGAAGTTTCCTCTGATTTCTTCCGTTGAAGTCGGGCTTATCATTCAGGGGTTTAGGGTTAATTTTCATTTTTTTTTCTTTTTTTATTTTGCTAAGAGGGTCAGTTAAGTGAGTGAGGGTAAAAAAGTTTTTCAACTTATCTATTAGGGTATTATAGTCCAATTAAAATTCTTTTTTGATGACATTAGCAACTAACGGGATTGGTTTAACGGAATGGACCTATTTGATTAATGGTGGTAAGTGTTTGGGTGGTAGTTGATGTTTTTTGAAAAGTATGGGTGGTAGGTGATGTTTCGAAACTATTATGGGGGGTAGCTGAAATTTATTCTTTTTATAATTGTGTTGTTGTCGTTGTTACAATAAAATATTCTCATGCTGCCTTAAATAGGAAATACACTTTGTGCTTTTCTTTCTCTATGGATTATGATGAATCTCATGATCCACAGTATAATTGTGATGTCTTAACTGGTTTATTGAATCAGGATCAATTAGGGTCAACCCGGCTCCATCAGGGTCAATTAGGGTTGGTTTAGGTTAGGCCCAACCCTGCTAGGGTAGGGTTAAGGTTACACATTTTTTGACTTTGGCAGGGTTGGACTGGGTTAGGATCATGTTTAAAGCACTCGGGGTAGGGTTAGATTTTTGAAAAATTAGGCCCTGTTGCAGCCCTATGCGGTAGGTTTTGATTTTATCGTGGCTCCTCTAGTTAGTTTTTCCGTTTTTCTTTCTTTTCTCATTGGAAATGTGCTTTAGTTTTTCTACCTTGTATCTTGACTTTTGGTACTATATTATAGCAAGAACTAAGAAGATTAGGTGCAACGAATTTGAATCTCTGAAATTGCATTCTAATGCAATCAAATTAAAATAATAGCTAATGCATGTTTCAGATTTTTTTCCTCTTTATTGCCACCATTATTTTTATAACTACGTGGTTGTTGTCGTTATTACACTTAAATATTCTCATGTTGCCCTAAATAGGAAATGCACTATGTGCTTTTCTTTCTCTACGAGTTATGATGAATCTCATGATGTATATTATAATTTTCAGTTCTTAACTGGTTTATTGAATCAGGGCCATTTAGGATCAACCCGGCCCAACCTGGCATACTCAGGATCAATCAGGGTATGGTTGGGTTAGGCCCAACCCTACTAAGGTAGGGCAGGGTTAGGGTTGTAGATTTTCTGACCCTGACTCGATTGGACTGAGTTAGGATTATGTTTAAGGCACTCAGGGTAGGGTTAGGTTTTTGAAAAACCCAGCCCACCCTGCCCTATTGCTGCTCTATGCAGTAGGTTTCAATTTAATCGTGGCTCCTCTGGTAAGTTTTTCCATTTTGCGTCTTTTCTCACTAGAAATATAATTTAGTTTTTTTTTCCCCCTAGTATCTGTACTTTTTCATACTATATTATAGTAGGAACTATAAGGATTAGGTGCAAAGAATTGGAATCCCTGTGACTACAACCTGATGGAATCAAATTAGAAAATTAGCTGATGCATGTTTTTTATTTTTTCCTCTTTGTTGCCACCATTATCTTTATAATTGTGTTGTTATTGTTGTTACACTTAAATATTCTCATGCTGCCCTAAATAGAAAATGCACTCTATGCTTTTCTTTCTCTACGGGTTATGATGAATCTCATGATGCATACTATAATTTAGAGTTCTTAACTGGTTTATTAAATCAGGGTCAATCAGGGTCAAGCCGGCCCAACCCGGCCCTGTCAGGGTCAATCAGTGTAGGGTTGAGTTAGGCCCAACCCTACCAAGGTAGGGTTAGGGTTGCCCATTTTTTGTCCCTGACAGAGTTTGACTGGGTTAGGATTACATTTTAGGCACTCAGGGTAGAGTTAGGATTTTGAAAAACCCGGCCCAGCCTGACCTTGTTGCAGCCCAATGCTGTAGGTTTCGATTTTATCATGGCTCCTCTGGTTAGTATTTCCTTTTTTCTTCTTTTCTCACTAGAAATGTGCTTTAGTTTTTTCCCCCAAGTATCTGTACTTTTGATACTATATTATAGCAGGAACTAGAAATATTAGGTGCAACGAATTGGAATCTCTTAGAATACAACCTAATGGAATCAAATTAGAATATTAGCTAATGCATATTTCTGATTTTTTCCTCTTTGTTGCCACCATTATTTTTATAATTGTGTTGTTGTCGTTGTTAGACTTAAATATTCTCATGCTACCCTAAATAGGAAATGTACTATATGTTCTTCATTCTCTACGGGTTATGATGAATCTCATGATGCGTACTATAATTTTGAGTTCTTACTTGGTTTATTGAATCAGGGTCAATCAGGGTCAACTCGGCCAAACCCAACCCTATCATGGTCAATCAGGGTAAGGTTGGGTTAGGTCCAACCTTGTCAGTGTAGGGTTAGGGTTGTACATTTTCTGACCATGGCAGGGTTGGGTTGGGCTAGGATTATGTTTAAAGCACTCAGGGTAATGATAAATTTTTGAAAAACATGGCCCAACTCAGCCCTGTTGCAGCCCTATGTTGTCGGTTTCCATTTTATTGTGGCTCCACTGGTTAGTTTTTCCGTTTTTCGTCTTTTCTCACTGAAAATGTGCTATAGATTTTTCCCCCTAGTATCTGTACTTTTTGATACTATATTATAGCACGAACTAGAATGATTATGTGCAACGAATTGGAATCTCTTAGATTACAACCTGTTGCATACTATAATTTTGAGTTCTTAACTAGTTTATGGAATTAGGGTCAATCAGGGTCAACCCGGCACAACCCGGCCCTATCAGATTCAATCAGGGTAGGGTTGGTAGGGTTAAAGTTGCACATTTTTTGACCCAGACAAGGTTGGGTTGGGCTAAGATTATGTTTAAGGCACTTTAGGTAGGCTTAGGGCTTCGAAAAAACCTGGCCCAACTTGGCCCTACTGCAGCCATATGCTAGAGGTTTGATTTTATCGTGGCTCCTGTGGTTAGTTTTTCTGTTTTTCTTCTTTTCTCCCTGGAAATGTGCTTTAGTTTTTCCCCCCTAGTATCTATAATTTTTGATACTATATTATTGCAGGTACTAGAAAGATTAGGTGCGACGAATTGGAATCTCTATGATTAGAACCTGATGGAATCATATTAGAAATTAAGCTGATGCATGTCTCTGATTTTTTTTCCTCTTTATTGCTACCGTTATTTTTGTAATAGTGTTGTTTTCGTTGTTACACTTAAATATTCTCATGCTGCCCTAAATTTGCACTCTGTACTTTTCTTTCTCTATGGGTTATGATCAATCTCATGATGCATACTATAATTTTGAGTTCTTGACTAGTTTATTGAATGTGCTGGTCAATTAGGGTCAACCCGGCCCAACCCGGCCCTGTCAAGGTCAATCAGGGAAGGGTTGGGTTAGGCTCAACCCTGCCAAGGTAGGGTTAGTGTTGCACATTTTCTGACCCTGGCAGCATTGGGCTGGGTTGGCGTTATGTTTAAGGCACTCAGGATAAGGTTAGGGTATTGAAAATCCCGGCCCATCCTGGCGCTGTTACTGCGGTTTAAAATATCTTACACATTTCATTATGCGGAATAAAACTTGACATACCTGTATTGTTTGGACCTGTTCCAGCCATCCCCGTCCAACACTCACATTCCTCACTTTTACACATTACTTAAGATTCATGCCACAATTACTACTCACACATTCTTAAAACACGTGAAATTTAAAGCATGATAAAAGCCAATCTCTTTTTAACACCTTCTGTACGCAAAAAACATATAAGAACTATTAACATCAGTAAATCATATATTACCATTGCATTCAGAACACCAAGCCTCTCTAAATATAGCAAACAAAAGGAAAATAAATCATAAGTCAAAACACGGCAATGCATCACCCTCTATTTGTCCTTCAATCACTTACCAATAACGAACCCTTCATAAATTATCAAGTGCATACATTAGTTATCAAATCCGAACTTTAATTGCCACATAAAATTCACTTCTGCCTATTTTGTTTCTAACTACTAAATTGTTTCCAATAATCTGAATTGAACGACTCTGATATGTATATATTGATACTCAAGTTTGATAATGGACTGATATAATTGGGTACATGACATATAGTTGATCACATAAAGTCCAGACTGTATACTGATATGCCACTTGGATATAAATCTGATTTGGAATTGGCATATATAACATAGATATACCGATTACATAGAATCTAATACACAATTTGTTATATATATATATATATATATATATATATATATATTTATTTATTTATTTATAGTTACTTTATAGTTACTGATTGACAAGTCTGAAACTGATATGATAATCTGAATTGGATATACATCTGCTGGATTGCTTATGGAATCCGAAATGAGATAGAAATCTGTATATAAATTATGTATATAAATCTGTATAGCTGAAATTGGTGCATACAGAATCCAACATGGAAGTGAAACTGGTATATGATAATCTGATATTAACACTGATGAGTACAAAATTAGCCACAGACTGACACGTGGTTAGAGGCCAAGTGGGTTAGAATCCGTATGGGCCAAAGAACAAGGCACATATCCGATAACCAATACCCAACTTTAAAGAAAAGTAGAGTCCCAACTCGGAGTCACATCGCATGACAGTTGTCCTTGGAAGAGTAAGACAGCCCAAGTGTCTACATGTCTTAAGGACTACCTCACAAAACACTCGCGCATGGCTCTCCACTCAGTAGACATAATCATGCTTAGGACATGGGGCCATGTGCTAACCCACGTTCCTAAGCCTACTCTCGCTGCCTAAGCATGTTCTAAAGCAATTAATTTGCATGCTTAAGCATCCTAATGCAATGACACCTGGCGGTTGGTGAAATCGTGTCTTACTAAGTTGCCACGCGCCAGGAGCTAAAAAGGGCCAAGGCCACGTCAAAGACACGCAAATGTTGGGAGGATGCCACCTCAGCTACTTTTTGTATGCATCCTTCCACCTTAAGACACTCAAACAGTTATAAATACATCTCTGGAGTATATTAAGAACAGCCCCACCTAAACCTTTGAACTCGGCTTTCTTTACCCGAATTCACAACTGCTTGATCCCTTACTGACTTGAATGTCGGAGTGACCTTAGGGTTATCCAACCATCTACACAAACTCCATTCTTCCTCTTAAACAGCACCTGAGTGCATTAAAAGAGGGCGGGTATCGTACAACATCAACAAACACATAAGCTGGTCATGTAAAAATCAAAACTAATGTAGGAACTAATTAGAATCTGATGTTAAACTGGTCGAAATCTAAAACTAACGTACTGTGAGGACAACGGATTTTTCCGGTCCTTTCTTTCGTGCTAGAAAGAAGGATTATTTTTTATCTCACCAAAGAATGGTAAGCGTCAAGTTACGAGTTGGGAAGGTGTCAGGCACCCAACTCGCCCGGCCATTAGATCGGTCTCCTTCTGTCCTACCCTTTCCTATATTCTTAATTCTTATTTATGGTTAAGTCGTTCAGACTAGCCTAATTATCTAGGCAATTGGGGAACCCTACCTAGATCAAGTTTCTAAGTTATACTGACTTAGGGTGCCGCCACACAAGTTTGGAAAGTAAAAATACAACTCCACTAAAAATAAATAAATGAATGAATAAATAAATGAAATAAACATGAATAAAGATATAAATAATTAAAATAAACAAATATAGAAAAACAACAATAGATGGATGACCGAGCTCGAGATCTATCTCAAGCTGTCTATATATCCCTGTGCGACGGGAATCAGGCCAAACATAATTTGGACAGGCATTTACATGTATGAGGTGCTTCCTTGACTAAGGAAGCACGTGTAACTAGGAACAAAATGACTACTTCCCGCTGCCTACATATCTCTTCAGAGAATCAGGTCAATCATAGTTCCCACTAGATGATGGGCTGGTTGGCTCCCAGATGGCATCACTCGAGAGATATTGGACCTCAACTCCCCGCATACGGCAAGGGTTAACTAAGATTAGAAAATGATTGGTTCGCAAACTAATTCCCAAACTTGGGAGGCAATTGTCCTTAGACCGTAAACAAATTGGAATTCTTTCGGACAGGAGATCAGATGTGATCCTGACCGCCGCTCAAATCGCGAAATATGAACACATCTTTGTTTTTTTTTTGGATTTTTTGGAGAATAAAAGAACAATTTTGAACTCAAATTTTATGGATTAAGGATCGAACCTAAGGACAAGGGCCCACGACCTAAATGGGCCTAACGCAAGTCACTGTTTGGGATTTGGGATCCTATAAAAAATGGACTCATTGGAATCATCCTAAAATTCATACATGCGTTTTTTTTTTTTTTTTTTTTTTTTTTTTTTTTGGGGGGGGTGTGTGGGGTTACGAGATTATTACAACCTGAGGCTAGTTAGAGTGGGGATACATCACTCGGTGAGAGTACTCCACTCGGTGATGGGGTTCAAAACTTTGACAATTCAAACAAGTAATATTAAGCATGTGATTAAGCTAATTAGGCATATCATGGGAAAAATTTTAGCTTACAGTTTCAGAGAAACTCATAGATGCATAATAGAAACAAGTAAAATAGGGATAGGGAGAGCAACAGATAACAAACAACCACAGAATAGCATACACAAAGGGGATGGGGACAAACAGAGGTAAACAAAACAAAACAAAACAAAATAGATCTAGCAGTAAGAAAAAAAGAAAAAAAAAAAAAAGGAAGAAATTAAATGGAAAAAGAAAGATCAAGAACCAGCAAAACAAACAGAAAATACCAAAATCATATCAACACCACCGGCGCCGACAATGATGAACAACTTTGAATAGGTAGGAAAGTAGATAGTCGTCGTCGACAGGATGAAGAATGAGTAGCAGCATCGTTTGAGTTATGGCAGATACTCCGAGAAAGAGAAACGACTCTGATCACAGAATCATTCATCCAAAATTAACACAGTTATGAACATAGCCTGAAGAAGAATTACTACTGGAGGAGATTCCAGCTTGAAGCGTAGAACACTGAAAAATATTCCAGATCAGATCGCAGAGAGAAAAGGAATGTCGCTGGATCGAGAATGGATTTGTCATTACGCCGGCTAGACCAGATATCAAGAACGAACTAAAAACTCAATAAATCGGTAGATGTAGCTACCAAATCTGAATTCTCAGGCTAAAACGATGAAATTACTGAGCCAAAAATGAATAATTGAACCTGATCAGCGAAGGAGTAGGAAATAAAATCTTCACTTGCTTTCTTACCCACTCTGAAAATTCTTTTGCCTCCTTTTTCCTCTCAATCTTTTCCCTCTGCTTTCTAGAAAAATCCGAATTCCCTCTCTCGCTCTCCATTCAAATCCTCTCTTCTCGGTGATTCGGGAGGAGGGAGACGTCGTTGGATGGCCAACCCATGGGAGTCGAGTCAATCTGAGTCGAAACTCGGATGGAGGATTCGGATTCACCCAAGCCCCACATATTGGCCATCAAGGGGGCATCCCCCTCCTCCCAAATCACTAAAAGGAGAGGATATGAATCCAAAACCTCTCCCTCTCTTTTTCAGCCACAATCACTCTCTTTCCTCTTTTCTCTCCTTGTTGCCGCTTTTCCTAAGGTCATAGTTGATTTTAGGAAAAATTATTGAGACACCTCCATGACAATTGATTTACTACACTGAACTACCATACATAGTTTGGACTTTCAATCCACTACCATTTTGCCAACGGTGTTAACCCGAAATTTGAATAGATAAAATACCTTAATCTGGTTCTCTCTCTCTTTGCAAATTCAATCTTCTTCTCACCAGTGTCGAAGAAAGAAGTAGAGGACCTGATCTATCTGGTTCTCTCTCTCTCTGAACCAGGAAAGCCGCTACCAGCAGAGTTGCAACAACCCAGACGGAGCACTCTCTTTTCAATGCCATTCCCCGTCACTGGTTCCGTGAATTCACCTTCTCTTCCTCTAAAAATGCCGAGAATCTGACGGGAAGTTCCAACGAATGCCTTTCCTGCAAAACGTTGTTGGCTCCAATGAGTTTCTGCAAGAGCCCTCTGAAAATGCGCTTCTGCTTGAACAAAGGATGTTGGTGTTGTTGTTGTTACTGATGGAGATCCACGACTAGCCACTCTCCAACTGGAACTACAGCAGGACTCTGCACCCTCTCCGATCGTGCCTTGGATTAAACTGGATGAGCATCATCATTACATCCAAAGCACTGCAAGATGGGCAACAAGCAACAAAGGCACATCTCCCAAGTTTTCTGAACAGAGAAGAGATTAAAAAACAGGGACAACAACAACACGATAAGAAAGGTTCATCAGAAGTACTATCCCTTCCATGGTTATGATGGTGGTGGTAACCCATGTTTATTCTCACAATGTGAATGAAAGAGTAGCAGTTCTTTACATCTTCAACAGAAAAAAAAAATCTTTAAATAGAAATCAAATCCCCAATTTAAAACTACGAAGAACAGAGGGCATAATGATAGAATAAAATCACCCACAAAATTAAGAAGAGAGGTCACCTCAACTCAGAACCTCAAATCCAGATTCCAAATCAGAATTGTAGAACTACTAAATCTGTGAATTGGATTCAAATACATTGATTTAGAAATCCCAATGAAAAGCCATTTTTTCTGAATTAGATGTTGTTGGGGAGATTGTCTTTTCCTCTAAACTCTAAAGAACGACTGAAAGAGCCGAGGAAAAATTACTAATTTACGTAACATGGACTATTGATGTTGTTGTCTTTTTGTTTCAAAACCCTTGTAAAGATTAAATTAGCAGACATAGTGAGACTTGGATTTTGCAAGCCTCTCGTTTAACCTAGAAGAAATCTTCTTGAACCCAACAAAAATGGCCGAAAAACCAGAATTTTGTAGAAGTCCTCGGCACGTACGCAAACGTTTTTACCGACCCCAGACTGGTGCCTTGGAGAACGCAATGGAATACTCAACGGCGATGGATGCAAATAAAAACCTTTCTCTGCAATCGCCTTCTCTTCCCCTAAAAACGTAGAGAATCTGTCCAGAAGTTCCATCGACCAATTAAAAAATTACGACTCAAGCGCATCCAAGACATTCAGAGCAAGATTAAACAGAAACAAAACAGATACCTTCCGGCAACAGTGGCATCATATGTGGGCGACAACGAACTGGCTGGGGTTCTCCTCGTCAGGTTCGACCTTTAAAGTCTCCATCTTGAGATTAACGTCCTTAAATCGTGTCGTTGTTGTTAACGATGGAGATCCAGGACACTCATTTGCGGTCTCCTTGGAGAAGAAGCAAGAATGAGTGTCCAGTTTTTTCCACTAAATGATAGTTTTGTCATTTTACGTTCACTTTGGTATTAATCTCTTTAAAAAATTGGATTTTTTCCTGTTACTTTTTAACACCAAATAACTAACGATGTGGGTTATACTGTAATAAAGAATTGTTTAAGGGATAGTCTGTAACTTCTATAAAAAAGAGTAGTTCTGTGTAATAAATCAATTGTCAAGGGATGCTTAAGTAATTTTTCTTTCTTTATTTCATGTTACGGACTTAAATGTCCCTCCCTTTTACATTAAAACCTAAAGGACCCTCATGTTTATTAAGTGATCAATGTCCCTTACCAATTAAAGTAACTTCCTAAAGAAAACCCACAAAACACCTCTCCAACAATTTTCATTATTTTTTATTTCATTTTCTTAATGGCTTAAAGGGCCAAATGGGGGCTTACACGTACATACGGACTGATATAAGTGATCAAATATCTATATGAATTTAACTTTAAATGTTAGAAATATTGGCTTATAGATCTCTTACAATGCAATGGTATTATAACAAACATGAATATAACTATATACCTGTTACGATTGGAAATCGCCCATCGATCTGCGCTCTGAATGACATGTAATCACAGAGATGAGACAAAAGAGTTGGGCGCCTAAGCCTCGGGTACACTCCGATGCCTAAGTTAGATTCCCAAGGTAAACAGTCAAGAGATAGCCGAAAGCTATCTCCAGTTTAAAGAGTGGGACGATGAGAGAGTTTGAGCGTGTGAAAGGGATGAATAATAATAGCTTGTCACTTAGGGTTTACCTTGAGGGATGGCCTCTACTTATAGATTGTGAAGAAGCATGGAGGTACCAGGACTCAGGGGAGTAGACTGCCAATAGGATTGCCATGTGTCGCTCTATGGGACACTCATGTGGTAGACTCCGAGCAGGAGTCGGAGACCTTAGCCAAGGAAGCTAGGTCGGTCAGCTCTGGGACTGACACGTGTCAACGTGTGAGTAATGGCCGACCGAAATAGTTGGTGTCGTATCAGACTGAGAGAAGGACTCCCCGGAGGTAGCATAATCACAATGGGACTCTGGCTTCCGACTGAGAACCGTAGCCAAGTAGGACTATAACTCCGAGCGCTACCCGAGAGGCCGGGCGCACGAGAGGTCGTATGCATGACAGGCCGAATACATGATGCCGAGTGCGAGACACTCCGAGCGCTCAGGCTCCGAAGGCGCAACTTGACACGTGTAATATTAAAAATAGAAGGGATTTTTTCCTCTTAACAGATGTCCATTGCGCTATCGGATGCAACGAATTTGATAGTGCAACAAGTTAGCTGTTGAGAAAACTTGCGCCTATGAGGCCGATTGCAAGATTGATGGCTGCATTGAATGACTCCGGGTGCTCCTGAGTGGAGGCGGTTGCATCAACTGTCTGCACGATTGATTGAGGCGCAGGACTCTAGGTGTAAAACTCGGGTTCCGCAAACATGATCGACCGTCGATCTTTTAATTTGACGCGGATCGACCCTTGATCCGACGGCCACCAAGAGGCGGTGTGCCTCGAGAAGGAGCGCCATTAACTGCCGCTCGTCTTTGAATCTGTCGAATGCATCGAATGGCTGAGACTGAAGCGACACGGATCGACATATTGATCCGATGGTTATCGGGAGGCTACGTGCCTCGAGGAGAAGCGTCATCATTACACATGACGTCAGACTGTCACGTCGCGTCCGGCACGACAGACGACGACCAATGGTGCTAAAGCACGTGTTCGGAACCCGAAGAGACGGTTCACGGTCACAGGGCCTATAAATACTCTTCTATTTCATTCATTCAACCATTTGCTTCAGTTGCAATCGGAGTTTCATCAGAGCACTCGGAGTCTAGTCGAACTTCCCCATTTTCGATCTTTGCTTCGACAGTCGGAGTTCGATTTCTTCCAACCAGTAAGTCTCCTCACATTTCCTTTCTTATTTGTTCATGCTTAGTAGCTTTTCTTCCAACAGTATTACCTCTTCTGGTAGAGTGAGAATGAGTGAGAAAATGGCCCTTCACCGAACTTCTTCTTTTTCTGAGGGATCATCCTCCTCCAGGGAAGGATGGTCCGCTGCCTCCAAGGCTTCCAATACGGTTTCAGAGGAGGAACTTGAGAAGAGTTCCTCTGAGGCCGAAGAGCGTGGTCGCCCCGCGAGCCCCACGGCTCAACGGGCTTCTCGTCAGAGAGGCGGCCGACCGTCAGTAACTGCATTCGGCACCGTCCCAACATGGAAGGTGCCAAGTAAGATCCAAACCAAAACGGCTTTGTTATTGATCTGCCGGGCATACCAGCTCGTAGAGCCAATGACGAATGTTTGTGTTCAGCTCTCAACCTCCGATTAGCGGGCCTGTACTGTGAACACGTCGGAGATTTGTGTGTACGAACACACCCTGAAGTCTGGGCTCTGGTATCCCCTTCACCCATTAGTTGTAGAAATTCTTCAAACCTACTGCATCGCCCCCTCCCAGCTTGCTCCGAACGGGTGACGATGCATATTTGCCTTCATCCTGTTTGTCCGCCGACTGGGTGAGACTCCGACCTTTAACTTGTTTTGATCGGTCTTCCAGTTGGCCAGTCTGACCGAGGCCTGGGCTATGACCGGGTGGTTCGTACACTCCGACCTTGTACTTGTTTCATTTTGTTCGACACTCTCCGACTCCATCCTCGGTCGAGAATTTCATCACCAGGTAGTAGGTGGACATGCACGCCTTCAGCTTGTTCAGCGAAGGTCCGTCGAGGATGACGTTATGCGCGGATGACCAATCGACCACCATGAATTCGACAATTACCCGCCGTTGTTTGGGCTTCTGGCCGAGGATGACAGACAATTGGATGCCCCCCTTAACCATAACTGGATCTCCAGAGAAGCTGATGAGGTTGAAAGTGACGGGTTGGAGCTGGTCGTCAGTCAGCTGCATCCTCCGGTAGGCATGGTAAAATATAATGTCCACCGAGCTTCCGGTGTCTACCAGGCACTTTGCAACATCACAGTGTCCGATCCCGGTCGTGAAGACAATGGCATCCTCATGGGGGACTGCGATGTTGACAAGATCTTCGTCGCTGAAGGTGATGACTTCTCCAGTTCGAGCTTTCTTCGACGGCCACTCTGTCTTGGCTACCAGACGCGAGTAGGCTTTTGCCAACCTGTTGGAGGTGTTCCCTGCGGCGGGTCCTCCTATGATTGTGAGAACTGATTTACCCTCGTCTTGAGGGCCCTTGGTGATGGTATAGACCCCATTGTCACCAGGGATGCGCAAACCCATTGCTGTGCGCGATCGGTCCTCCGGGAGCGGACTGTCGACGAACCTCCGCTCGGCCTTTCTTCTCTTTGAAGCCGGGTGGGACTTCCTTTTTCTTCTTCTTCCTTAGCCTTTCGTTTTCGACCAGGACGGGATGGACCCGGACTGGGTATGCTGTCGGCCTCCAAGTCTTTCTTTTATCGACACTATTTCTTTTTGTGCTTCAGATGAGCCTTCAATCGTCCCAAACTGGATGGCGCTGACCCACTGTCTAAGGGGAGCCGGCCCACCATCAGGGTCTCTGTCGTCCCTCCGAGCGGCGTTTTGATTATCGCCCGCGTCCGCTCGACAGTTTTTGGGTTGCGGGTTTCTCGGAGGTGGAGGTGGTAATCCACGGTCCCTCCGAGCGGGAGCCGGTCCTCGGTCTGCATGCCGAACGAAGTTACCATAGTATCCTCGTCTGATGAGGTCCTCAATTTTTCCTTTGAGGTACTTGCATTCTTCTGTTTCATGGCCATAGTCGCGATGGAAGCGACAGAAACGGGAGTGATCCTTATTCCTCCCGTCGTCGAGTGCTTTTAGTGGTGATCGGAGGTTCCGATCGTTCTTGATTACTTCGAGGATCTCCGTCATCGAAGAGTTCAGCGGAGTGTAATACTTGAACATCTTGTAGGGTTGCCGGTAGGTCTGATCTTTACCGGACTTCTGCTTCTTTGGGTCTCCCAAGCTCGGCGCCGGGTCGGCCGTCTCGGATCTTTTCTTGTCTGCAGGCTTTGGTTCGGCCTTCAGATTGTTCACTGTGTTATTTTTCTGGGCCTTTGTCGTCTCGTCTGTGGAGCCGTACTTCTCGCATCTGGAGAGCAGATCGTCCAGGTTCTTCGATGGTTTTTTGGCAAGGGACCAACAAAGCTGACGGTCGGTTACACCGGCCTACAGGCTGGACATGTGCACTGCGGGCTCGACGTCCTTGATTTTAAGCACCTCTGTATTGAAGCGTTTGATGAAGTCACGTAGGGACTCGTCCTTCTGCTGTTTGACAGTTGACAAATGGTACGACGTCTTCTTGCACACTCGGCTTGCTTGGAAGTGCGTCAAGAATTTGTTTGATAACTGTTCGAACGATGTAATGCTCTTCGCAGGGAGATTGTTGAACCATGTGCGAGCGGCCCCCCTGAGCGTTGAAGGAAACATCCGGCAGATGAGGCTGTCGCTCAGAGGGTAGAATAGCGTTGTGGAGACGAACGCGTCTAAATGCTGCTCGGGGTCGGTACTTCTGTTGTAGGAATCCAAGGCCGGCATCTTGAAGTTGTCAGGAGGGGGTACCCTCATAATCTCGTCCGAGAGCACCGTAATTGCAGTATAGGCTGTTCTCGGCGGGGCTACCCTGTTTTGCTCCACATGCTGAAGCCGAGTGGTTATCTTCAATAGACGCCGCTCGACCTCGGACTGGGGCGTGTCCGGAGGTTGAGCGCCAGTCCCTGGTGTCTCTGCATTAATTCTTTCCCGGCGGAGGGCATCGAGGAAGGACCCCGGGCCTCTCACCGGAGGTGGCGCAACTGGCGCCTGGTGTTGAGGTGGTGGGGGATGCCGAGCGACGGACCCGGCCACGCTCCGTCTAGGAGCTCGATCTGCTGGGAGGTTATGTGGCAAGGCGTTTGCAGGATCCGCCCTCGCCCTTGGCGGATGGACCGCTGGTGGAGCTTCTGGTGGCAGATTCGGTACCGGGAGAGGATTCTCCCCTCCTGCCGCCGAACTGCTTGCTCGAGCTCCTCTCAAGACTCTCGCAAGCTGTTCGATTTGCTGCTTCAGCTCATCCAACTGCTGACGAGTGACGTATTGGGGAGGAGGTAGCGGTGGTGTTACCGTCGACGTATGGCTCGGAGCTGGCGCCGAGTCGGCGGTGGTATTGGTGCTGGTTTCGGTACAGGTGCAGGTTTTGGTACTGGTCCGGGTGCAGGCTCACAGTCCGCCCTCGTCGTACTTTCGATACTACCCACATGCACCGATGTCTAAGAAGGGGCGTGCGACACCTATGCTCGAGTTCTTCTGTGAGCCATCGAAATCAGAGTTTTCACGTGCTAATCTTCAAACTCAGTCAAAAGAGGGCCCCACAGTGGGGTGCCAAACTGTTACGATTGGAAATCGCCCATCGATCTGCGCTCTGAATGACATGTAATCACAGAGATGAGACAAAGGAGTTGGGCGCCTAAGCCTCGGGTACACTCCGATACCTAAGTTAGATTCCCAAGGTAAACAGTCAAGAGATAGTCGAAAGCTATCTCCAGTTTAAAGAGTGGGACGATGAGAGAGTTTGAGCGTGTGAAAGGGATGAATAATAATAGCTTGTCACTTAGGGTTTACCTTGAGGGATGACCTCTACTTATAGATTGTGAAGAAGCATGGAGGTACCAGGACTCAGGGGAGTAGACTGCCAATAGGATTGCCACGTGTCGCTCTATGGGACACTCATGTGGTAGACTCCGAGCAGGAGTCGGAGACCTTAGCCAAGGAAGCTAGGTCGGTCAGCTCTGGGACTGACACGTGTCAACGTGTGAGTAATGGCCGACCGAAATAGTCGGTGTCGTATCAGACTGAGAGAAGGACTCCCCGGAGGTAGCATAATCACAATGGGACTCTGGCTTCCGACTGAGAACCGTAGCCGAGTAGGACTATAACTCCGAGCGCTACCCGAGAGGCCGGGCGCACGAGAGGTCGTATGCATGACAGGCCGAATACATGATGCCGAGTGCGAGACACTCCGAGCACTCAGGCTCCGAAGGCGCAACTTGACACGTGTAATATTAAAAATAGAAGGGATTTTTTCCTCTTAACAATACCTGTTATGAAATTTGATCTCTTCTTTTCATTACAAGCTTTGATCGCAATCCTTTGATCATAGTCTTCCACAACCTTTAGAAGATATCCTCAATCTCTTGTCAATGGATGCAGAGAGACTATTTCACTAACTGTGTGACTGTGGGGACTCTGATTCAATATTTATAAAATATTGTCATAACCTTAATTCCCTTCCCACAATAGAATTAGGGTTATCTATCTCAACCGAGTGACGAACCAACCAGACCAGTTTTATCGTGTCAATCAAATTCTCACTGAATAACTAGTTTAGATAATTAATAAAACTCGCATATTCCAATAATCTCCCACTTGGATTAAATTAGTTATAAAACTATCATCAATCAGTATGGCTGTAGAATCTAACACACTAAATCGTTATAAAACTTTGATCCATCCATCAAACCTACCAATGCTGAGTAACAGCGAAAAATATACCTCAATGTACGATGTACAGCCTTTTACTAGCCACAACAGAGGTCTACTAAATACATGAATCGCCTGAGATAATGTATGAAAGTAAACTTTCATGCTAGTCCAAACTTGATTAAAAAACCTTTAATCAAAATGTCTCAAAATTTTTATAGACAACATGGTATTTAAATAATTCAGAAACATAATATCATACTTTGGCTAGACACCGCCTTTATCCTTTGGCAATATACAATCTTGTACTCTTGGCTAAATATTGCTTCAATTACCCCGACTGAATATTGTCTTATTACATCGACTGAATATCGCCTAAACTCTTTGACATATCATACACAAAACTATGTGAGTAAAATAGCAATACTACAACACTAAAATAAATAAATAGAACCTTGGTTATAAAACTGTGCTCATAAAACCATGAGCAACACAACCAAATACACGCAAATAATGTCAGAACATAAACATAAAGAGTCTCCCACTAATTGAGCATATCAAGAGACTCCCACTGATTTCAGATATTTGGTTGTTCAAGCCTTAGATAAAATTGATTTACATTCAACCATGAACAATTACTCATCAGTCATTCAAATGTCATTAATGATAAATCAAATAAAATAATTCATAATAATATAGGCTTAAAGTAATTCCCAATTAGGGTGTGAGTCTGAATCTTCGAAATCAAAACAATGTGTTATAAATAATCAAAATATAAATGTAAAACCGTAATACACATCCAGTTCTTCATTCATTGGCACTTTTTTTTCTCAAAATTTTCAGACTCCTTAACTTCAGATTAATTGCGCCAACTAAGCCTGTCTAATCTTGCAATTTTTTTTAATATGTCATTTCTCGTCACACCAAAAATACTCCACAATACTCTGATCTTCTTTCTCTTTCTGCTCCTCACCTTTATCATAAATTTTTTCATGTTTCTTGTAGTAGTTCTTGTATCTATAGGGTCCAGGTTTATGTTTTCCCTTGCCTTTGTCATAGTGGCATTTGTTTATTGTTAAGTTGGCACTCTCAATCTTTTTCTGTTTAAATAATGTTTCATCTTCAATGTAGACTAATGTGAGTTCATCCAATGTCTATTTATCTTTAGAAGTCTTATAGGCTATCTTTATATGTTTTGTATTGGTCTAGAAGAGATTTTAGTACAAAATATACCAAGACATCCTTACTTATTGGGTTACCTAGTCATATGAGTTTCTCAGCCACTCCAGTCATATGAGTTATGTGGTCTTTCACACTTCTAATTCCATCAAAAGGAGTACTAGTCAATATTGCCATCAATTCACCCACCTGCTCAGTCACAGAAGACTCATATTTAGCTTGGACAGCTTTTAACAATTTCTTTTCATTATATAACTTAGGAATGCTATCTAAGATTAAGAGTGTCAATGGGCCGGTCTGGGCCGGTTTCGGTCCGGACTGAATCGGTGTCTGGTTTTATAAACCCAGCCCAAAACATGTCCATTAAGAGTTCGGGTTGGGGTGGGCTGCGCTAGACACAATAACTAACGGGCTTGTCCGGTGTCGATTTGTTATCGGGCTGGGTTTATTGAGGTGATTTCGGGTTGGTTCAGTCCGGATCGGGCTTATCGGACTTATCGGGCCCCTTTTATATGTAAACTATATAGCCTATTTTATTATTTCTATCTATAAAATTAGCATTATTCCTTCCATATGTATGTAATTTAATAAACTATAACAATTAACATAATCTTTTCAACTATAGATTCACATAATCTTCTAGATCATGAAGTGAACTCTAATAGTGTAACACAATCTATTAAAATTTAAAACCATTAAAATTAAGAAATTGGGCCCGAACAAACCTTACCGGTGTTCGGGTTGGGTTTTATTGGTTTGAGCTAATTCGGGCTTCTTAACGGACTGGTCCGGTTTGGTTTCGGTTTGGGATGAAACGGTGTCGGGCTTTACAAGCTCAGACCAAAACCTGTCCATTAAGGCTCGGTCCGAACTGGGTTCGGGTTATATCGGGCTGGCTCGGTCCGTGCTACCGGGCCGGGCCCAGTTTTGACACCCTTATCTAAGATGGACTCTGGGATAGTTCTCTGAATAATTAGTGAACACTTTTTATTTGTTTTTTTTTTTTTCCATGTGTTGCACTTGAGCTTGTGTACATCTGTTAGGGTTGTATGTTTTTCCTCTGTGATGCTTATGTCCAGGTTAGAAAGACCTATTGCTATCTTCAGTTACCTAAGCTATTTCCTATAGATGGTTGTTGATAGCATAGGTACAGAGACTAGGTAACTTGCTTGAATAGACATCCTGTGGTATTCAGTTATAATAAGTGCAAAACTATACTACAGAATAAATAAATATAAATCCACGATCAATACCAAACACAATTAGCTAGCAAGTAAATATACACAAGATATGCAAACTAATTTATATCTTTGAAAAGTCAACAGAACTACATACACATTGTGCACTGGTCATCTCAATAATTATGCTAAACTGCAAGGGATTAATGACCTTCAAAAATCCCATCACCATTGCATGAATGAAACCCTTAAACTAATATCCCTTAAGCCATGTGCATGAACTCCATATAATCTTGACAACGTTACTTTTGGGTGGACATTGCCTAACTAAACTGTTATTAAACTGTGGAATACTTTGAGTTTGAGAATATAACACTGAAATTGAATATGCCACTTTGGTGGTCATCATCCAATCCCATTATGACATTCACAAACTCCAATGAATAGCAAAAGTGAGAATTTTAACATACATGTTAAAATTATTTAAGCATTCAAATTCAAATAATCATACATCATACACCATACATCTCATCATGCATCTAGTAAACGTTAAATGGAACAAATACCGCATAAAAAACACAAATCGTGTTCCAAAAATACATAAAAGGGTATTGTTTCATCAAAAATACCTTCCCCAATAGTCAAAAACTAGTCATGCTATATACCAAAAGAAAGGGCGTGACGAGACGAAATCGGCAAAACAAACCAAAGGTGTAAGAACCGTGTTCTAAAACCGGGTCTAAACCATGGTTTTATGTGTTGACAGGTGCTCCAATTATAACTGGACCGGAAGGTGAAGCCGAGTGACGAACCACTCAAAGTTCAGGTATGAAATCTGTAAAAAATGCCTAAAATCTCATACCGGTCTCACTATACCGGTTGCAGTATAGTGCAACCGGTATGTGCATCCGGTATGAGCATAGAAATGCTTTTAGGCCATACCGGCTTCACCATACCGCAGGCACTATGGTGCAACCGGTATGGTGCCAGCGGTATGGTATACCGGTTGGACTATACCGGTGGCAAGGACTCCAACCGGTATGTGCAACCGGTATTCTCTTTGACAGGCTCCGAAAGGTCTGTCTCTCAGAATGGAAACTCGAAAAATTTCCATTCCGAGGAGAAACCTTCCTTGGACGGTCTCCCTCTATTAATAGAGAAGGAGACAGTCCATTCCTCCTTCTCAAACATTCTCACTGTCTGGAGAAGATCTGAGAAAGGAGCGAGGAAGGAGGTAGCCCCGCCCAGGAAGGAAGAGCACACCGCCAACCGACTACGCCGGTAAGTGCTCTGCGTTGTTAAGTTTTATTTTGAGGCCGGATCGAAGCCGCGAAGTGGCGTAAAGATCCAATAGGGAGAATGGCTCCCATTGTTCTCCCTCATTCGAATCTAATCTAGGATCATACGGCAATATAGCTGAGATTCGAAGGCCTAGAAAGGGTTTAGACTTGGAAAATGTAGGGGAAACCTTATGGAGACCTATCGGTTAGCCGAAAAGGAGGGGAGATCTGAGATCTCACTCTCAGATCCAAACCGCAGGGTATACCGGATGGACTATGAGTCCAGTGGTATGGCCTAGCGGTATATACCGCAAGCACATACAGGTCTCACTCAGTGAGATCTGAGTGAGACCGGTAAGTGCAACCGGTATGTACCGGTCGCACATACCGGTTGCGAGATATGCAACCCGGTATGATGCAGCCGGTATACATACCGGTTGCACCATACCATATGGTGAGACCCGGTACCGCAACCGGTATAGGTTTCCGAGCTTGGGTTGCTTGGCCAAACCCGGTTCCGACCCCGAAGCTTTAGTAAATGAATTCTAACATAGGAATGTGGTTATGTAGGACCCGTAGAAGCCGTGAGTGAGCTTTCGACGCTCAACCGGATCATTGTCACGCGTCAGGTAAGAAACAAAACCCTAAACCTAAATAACTACAACAGTAAACCTTGAAGTATAATTCTGTTATTGTGAATATTCCTTGCTTGTTGTTTGTGCATCTTACATGCCATGTAGTTGTGCTTTTAATTATTATATCTTCATGCATTTCATATGCTAGGATTGTTGTATGTTTAAGCATGTGTATGGTTTTCGTTAGTGTGTGGAATGTGAAGGGGATGTGCCCTGGATATGTCCACAGCTAACACTTTTCCTCGTTTAGCCTTTATCTTAGCAGACTTGGTATGTCTAGGGTATCAGGGGGAGGACGTGGGATTGTGGTTCTTCCTGCCCGCCAGACTCGAGCCCTATCTCTGGGTCATAGGGAGCCGTGCTGGGGTGAGGCTATTGATGTTTGTATCGACATCTAGGATTGGTTAGAAACGGATCCCACTTGCAAGCCCTTGCCAATAGGGGTTTAGGTATTGGTACGGTATGGGGTATCAGGGGGAGGACGTGGGATTGTGGTTCTTCCTGCCCGCCAGACTTGAGTCCTATCTCCATATCGGAGTGAGTGATGTGGGGCAACAGTAGTAGAGGTGCCTGACTGTTGGGTGTGCTCACACTCTCGTGCATGGAGGTGCGGTGGCCGCCAAACCTTACCATAGTACAATTGCAAGTTATACCTGGCCCTAATTGTAATGTTATCTCATGCATTTTGTACTGTTGCATTGGTTTTGTACTTACTGAGCTAAGTTGTGAGCTCCCCAGATATATCTGTATTCTTTTCAGATTTGGATGCAGGGATACACCGTTGATGACTTCGTGACTGCTCCCGCTTATGGTACGGTTGCTGCCATGGATACCCAAGCAGAGGATGACGAGCATGATGTGTCATGCGAGTGCTCGTTCTGTGTTTACTCACAGTGACTTGGGTTTATTTTCTGATAAATATATTGTAATAAAATTATTTAAATTTGATGGATGATGGAATAACTTGGTTATTTATTTTAATTACAATTTAGTTCTCGGCTCATTTATTATTTCCGCTGCTATGTATTATTTTCTCTGATTATGTTAGATTGCTTGGGAATGATTGGTTGACACGGTCTATTGAGATCCTGGTGTGAACCGTGGTTTAGAGCCGGTTCACTCACACTTCTAGTTCAGCCGGAATTGGGGTGTGACAAAAGGTCCATCGGACCTCCCAAGTGTCGGCACGTGCCACCTAAAGACAGCGCATGAAAATCACTCTCTAGACAATCTAGGGGTCTGGAAACCGGGTTGAACCAGACTATGGGTTACAGTCCAACCAAAACAGAACCAAATCGGCCCGGTTCAACGGTAGCCCAAACCGGGTTGTTGGGTTGGGTAAATGGACCAAAATCTTGGGCTATTGGTTCGGTCCATCGAGCCATCTATCCAGGTCTTCGGGACGACCCACCGGGTCATTAGATCAGGTCTACGAAACAATCCATTGGGCCTGGTACTTAGGTCCTAGTCTGGGTTTTCTGTTCGAGCTTAAACCATGAGTTCAGGTTTGAACTAATCGGTTCGGTCCACACATGTGACCCGCACGTATATCCATGGACGTCAATTAAGTTGACCAGGCTGGTTTAGTCACTAGTTCCGAACTGACTCGGTGGATCAACCCGCTATGGTTTCCGAGTGAGCTGCTGACCTAATTTTTTTTATTCACCCGTAAGTGGATCTCATTCGTCACTGTCAAACCTAATTATGGGACATTCACCTCACCCATGCTTGACAGTTCATTAATGTGCTGGGTGTGTCTCAATACAATGCATTGCTTGTTCACAGACCATACCACTAATAATGTATTCATGCATTTGTGTGCTTGTATGTGCTAATTTTCTTACTAAACATGTGGTTTGCTCATCCCTTTGTACGTGCATATTTTTAAACTGTGTTGTAAGTTATGTTGATACTTTTGATTATGTTATTGTTTCTAGAGATAAAGAATTTGGAGAAGAATTGCATGGTCCTACACGCGAATGTGAAGACTGTCACACCCCAATTCTACGCATTTCAGAATGGTGTGATGAACCGTTAAATAACCAACGGTTCAACCAGGATCTCAAATAGGCTATCCCAGCGTTACCTGAACCTTCATATACTCACCATCATAATCAGAGTAAATACACAATAGCGGAAGTCTTATAAATAAATGAACTGAGAACTAAATGGTATTCATAAATAATAGCAAATTATTCTGTGTTCAAACTGAGACATAAATAATTAAGTACCAAATACATGTCTTATAAAACCAATAAAGAAACCTATAAAAATATCTAGTCAAATACACACGAGTTGCACTCGCAAGAGGAGTCATGTGTATCGTCTTCAGCTCCAACTTCTACAGCTGCTACATTCCCATACGCTGACGCGTTCATAAAATCTTCAACTGTATAACCTGCATCATCAACTAAAAATATTCGACGTCAAGGGGTGAGCACACAACACGACTCAGTGAGTAGCCAAAACAATGCAACATTACATATGCATGCAAAAATCAATTTATATCTTTGGCCTTGGTTTATAGTTTGCAATGTGCAATAGAAAGGTTGGGTGGTCAAAGGTTAACGTTTATTGACACCGCCTCTATACACAGGGTGTAGAAGTCCACCCGAAGGTTAACGTTTATCGTCGTCCCCATCCACCCTACCATAACATTATACAACAAAGGTTAACGTTTATTGTTTATATAATGCTATACCAACACGTAAGCCCCTGTTAGCGAGGGCTTGCAAACTGGGCTCGCTGCTAATCAATCTTAATGCCAAACAGTGTATCCAAGGCCTCACCCCAAAGATCCCTCGAACATCCATAGAGATAGAGCTAAGGCCCCCGGTAGAGTCGAGACTACAAGGACCGAGACCACCTCCCCTGATACTCTACGACATAATAGTTCTGCTAAGGTAATGGCGATACGACGATGCCAATGCACAAGACTTGAGTTAGAGATAGAGCTAAAGTGTTGAGACCCGCCAAAGGTTAACGTTTATTGACGTTCTCATCACACCTCCCCTGATACTCGCTCACATCAAGCACATCAACCACACACATACAAGCACATGCCTATTCCTATCATCATCATCATCATCATATTATAAACAATAAAATAAATATGCATGAACAAGTATTAGAAATATTGGATGGCATGTTGTATGCACATTACAAACATATTCGCATAGAATCAAACATGGCATAGGACTCAAAAAATAGAAAACAGTTTATTATTAACCAATTTAGTTTGGGGTTAAGGTTCATCACCTTAGCTTGTTAAAAGATACTTTTCCAAGCTTTAGAATCACCGTTATAACGTAATTATATTGCTAGCAAACCTAACCAAGTCGATAGAATTTAATTAGAATTAATTCGAATTTAAAACCATTACATCACCGAGGGTCGATGCTAGGGTCGATGCTAGGGTCGATGGGTCTATCGACCCTCCCTCCATTCTGAACTTCCCGAATGCTGAGGGTCGATGGTCAAAAACACCTAGGGTCTGATGGTCTATCGACCCTCGGTGCGACCCTCGATGCACTCTGGTCCAATTTCTACTTTTAATCCATTCTTCGTGTTTGGGGTCCTATGGCTTGCTTCCTACATTCATTCAACAGTCATTCCATGGTCTAGAACCATGTATAATCCATCTAAATAGTTTTCGTGCATCCTCCTATGATTTTTCATGAAAACCTAACCATGGATGGATGGTTTGGGTTTCTTCGAAATCCTACACTCAACCATATCTATCCTAAGGTCTGTAGAAACTCATGGAATTAGTATCCATACCTGAGAAGATTACTTTTCTCTGCAAATTCTTCTCTTTTTTGCTAAGCCTTCTTCCTAGTCTCCTTTCTTCCTTTTTTCCTTCTTCTCTCTTTCACTCAATTCAATTAGGGTTGTGAAATGAGTGAAAGTGGCTTAGAAACGTCCTTTAAATAGACTAAGAATGTCCTATAATAATCCCATTGAGATTTGAAAAGAATCCCAACCGAAAATTAGGAAATTTCCTAATTTCAGTTTCGTCAGAAACCGAGGGTCGATGGGAGGGTCGATGATCCCGTCGACCCTAGGGTCTTAAGCTGTCCGACCCTCCCTTCAAAACTGAGGGTCTGACTTTCTGTTTTGGGAGGTCCGACCCTGCTTAGCTGGGTGTGTAACCCTCCCCTCAAATTAAATATTTTTGGGTCGATTTTATACCTAGGATCTCGATCTCCTTCATGCCCTTGGTCCATTTGACTCGACCATGATGGGTAAACCTGGTTCAAGGTGGTAAGACTGGGTTAGTTTGACACGAGTCTTACAAAGACTATCTTTATGAATGACGTTGCTTGATGTAGTTAGTTAGTCATTCAAATCGATGTCAAGTAGAAAGACCTGATAAAATTGGGCTCAAATTGAAAATCAAAATCGAACCCACTTGATTCGGCACACAGACCAAATCGAAACCAAATGTTATTAGACCGTTACTGTGTTTCTAGAGCTTGGTGAAAACCAAAAATCAAACCGTATCGATAGATAAACCCAAATCAAATCGAACTAATAGCCCATTAAGTCAACATTTTACTAAATATACAAAAGTAGAAAATCAAAATCGAACCAAATTAGTCCAATAGAACTCATTAAACCAACTTGTTGCTAAATATACAAATAGAAAATCAAAACCAAACCAATAGTGGACTAATAAGAACACATTAAACCAGTCCAATAAAAATTCAAAACCAAACTGCCCTGAAAAATTGGGCTTCAGTGTATAGAACCGAAATCAAGTTAAGTGTAGGACAGATCCAAAATAGTTATAAATTGGGCGATCCAATACCAATATCGATACCGATACCGACACTTCAAGGCTACTATCATAACCTCCCTGTCTCAGATGCACGTCAAGTCGTTAATGACAAAGCGTAAGTCATGCAAACCCCATAACCTCAATATCTCGGTTACGTGGACCCGCCTCAAGCAGCGCATTCTTCGAACTTAACTACTGGGGTTTTTACCGTATGCGACGGGAGGTACTTGGTAGTTGGTATAACCCGAACCATTCCAAGGTCCTGATTAAATCATATTTATCCAACGGTTCAGATTAACTCTAAATACATTATCTGTTCTATAGTCCATCACACACTGTAAATTCTAAAAGCGGTGAACCGATTTGGAAGATATTCTTTGATTATGTAGCCCGTAAAGACAAAAGAACTTCAATTTCACCAAACGACGATTTTAGACATCTTCTACATATAAATTTTACTTTGGGACCCACACATTTGATCAACGGTAACGACGGTCCTAGAGTTGATGTGCACACATGAATCCGTCTCATAAAATAAACGGTCCAGATCATTAAGCATCCTTGTGTACCTACGTTTTACTGTATTTCTGCTCCATTGTAATCAGGGGCATTTTGGTAAAGATAAAGGTTAAAGGACAAAGAAAGCGACAGAAGGTGCTTCGTTGTGGATTCCTTCGTTGGAAGCTATCGATATCTACCATTCGCACCAGCTAAGGTGCCAACTGAACAAGAGAGAGAAATTCTCAGGTTGTCTTCTTCGATTCTGCAACAAAATTCTTCATACTTTATATACTGTAAAGAATTCCAGCATTCCAGAACTTCTGTTCCTTACAGCTCTTTGAAGTCATGGAGGTAGTTCACTTCAAGTTCGTCGTTCTACTTCTTTTCGTTTCTTCTCTGCTTATCTCATTGATTCAAGCCAGAGAAGTTCACTATTGTGGTGAGTTTTCTCTATTCTTAGCTTTCTTTATTTGATTTAATTGAGAAAATCGATTTTCTGTACATAATTTGCTCCTTGTTTGTGATTCTGGTAATGTGGAAGTTGAAAACATTTAGTTCTTAGTTTTGTATCTACTTGAAATGATATCATTTCTGTTTCTCTTCGCTTGGAGAGATTGTCTTTGCCTTTTGATTTAATCGATGAGTTTGTGTCGTTTGTGGTGGAGAGATTGTCTTCTTCGTTTGTGGCTTAATCGAAGAATAGTTGATTCATTCCAGTGCTTGCAAATTGAGTGCAGATAGGAAAGGCAACTATGCTGTTAAGGTGTCTGAAGTTGAGATTTCTCCAGACCCTGTGGTGAGAGGTCAGCCTGCTAGCTTCAGCATCATGGGATCTACAGGTAAACTCCCAGCTTATTCGTAATCCTGAATGTTCTTGTGCTTTCATTGTATTTTCTTTTTAGAATTTTTATGCTTTGCCATCTCTTCCTAAACGGTGGATGGTTCTGACGTAAATTCTTGCAGATCAGCAGCTCCATATAAAATGGGCATACTGTACCTAAGACGTATGCTGTAGTTTGGACTGAACTTTTAGTCCAATGTCGGCAATTGGAAGTGGTTTCCATAGCATAAAAGGGGGAAAAAATAGAGAGTTTTAGGACAGAAATAGGATGATCTGCTGGATTCTTTTTATACACTCCTACTCTATGGGATTTGATTGATGGAGCATTTGCTTTTGTAGACGAAGAGAAAGGTTTAAAAGAATTGAATAAGTCTAGAATTTTATTTGCTCCCCGTTCTTTTTTATGTTGCAGACTGAGATTTTAGGTTTCTCGAACTGTATGATGACAAGATTTTTGTGAAGAAACTAGTGTTATTATTTATTAATTGTGGTCTAATATGTTTGGATTCCACTGTTTAGGCAAGCTGTAGTTGAACTGAACGCCATAGCTGGTGGTGTGCCAGATTGTAATTATTAAGTCTAAAATAATTATAGTATTAGTACTCTTTATATCGATTGTTTCATCTGATGAGGTCGAAGAATCAAGGACTTAAGTCAATAGCCACTCAAAACCAGTGGGGTCTGGACTACTGGGTTTCAGGCTTTTATACATATCCAAAAAATTAATGCTTTGATTAGCCTGGAAATGCCTGATTAGGTAGGAGTGGAGTTATTGTTATTGTTCATGGTAAATGAATGGCTACACTTGGTTGCATTTGATGGATGAGTTAGCCTAGAAATGCAGATTAGGTGCTTTGTTTCTGCCCATTTGAGCTTCTTACTTCTAAAATGTGCCATCTACTGAAATCTAATGGTTGAGATAGAGGAGGAACATGATATAGGCATCCACTCTCACTAAGAACATGATATAGGCATCCACTCTCACTAAAATATACAGGTTTCCAATCAAGTTAGGTTGTGACAACATGCAGATTGTTTGTTTGATACTCTGTATGTAAATGATTCTGCAAGCTCCCCCTCTTTTTTTTTTTCCTTCTTTTCTTTCTGGAAGCATATACAAACTTTGCGGCGTTGGAAATCTGCTAATTTCTTGTCTTCTGTAGATCTGGACATAGTTACTTTAACGCATAAAAAAACCTTGCAAATGTTCTACGTCCTTTTATCTTCTACTTCCTTTTCTTCTCTTATTTGAATCATTTGTTTGCACATCATAGCATGTGTTTTTACTTATGTGACTGTATAAGGAAGAATTTCTAGCATTTTAGTTCCCCTTTTGGTTGTTCTTTTTTTTTTTAAATGTGTGGTTTTTTTTTTTTTTTTTTTGGGGTGGGGGGGGGGGGGGGGGGGGTGGAGGGGGAGAGAGGGAAGAAAACGAGCTATCTAAATTCCCTTCCAACACTCTGTTTTACCCTTCCTCCTTTCTATGTATCTGAGTGAGTTTTAATTTCCACGTATGCATTGTGTGTGAATCCCAACTGAGGGCTGGACAGCTTCTTCAAGAGGACTTTTATACCAAACTCGTTTTGAAATTTCACAGTTTTTATTGGAAATGATCCT
Source organism: Protea cynaroides (assembly GCA_028583415.1). NCBI lineage: Eukaryota > Viridiplantae > Streptophyta > Magnoliopsida > Proteales > Proteaceae > Protea > Protea cynaroides. The sequence continues at coordinate 65,486,475 of CM053266.1, read as the reverse complement.
ACCTAAAATTTTCTATGCAGGTGAAGCCATCTCTGGTGGGAAGGTAGTTATTGATGTTTCGTACTTTGGGGTGCACATCCACACAGAGACCCATGACCTTTGTATTGAAACATCATGCCCTGTTTCAGTAGGTGATTTTGTGCTTTCTCACAGCCAAGTCTTGCCAGGATTCACTCCACCAGTAAGTTATCCTCCCTATTCAGTTTTTGACTTCAACTCTAAACCAACCCCCCCCTTTCACACCTCTACATGTAATGTATGCTGACTCATAACTGCTATGTTCAACTCAACTATTTCATTATAATAATAACAAACATTTTATCCATGCAGTCATCAATTTATTATTCTTAAATTTTTCTCTCAGTGAAGTATGAAGAAATGTGCTGGTTAGATCTAATGGTTATGTTCTTGTTATGTGTTCTACAAACATGATATATTTTTTTGTGCAGGAGCATGATCATCACCGTTGCATGTGGCTTGATCTTATATTTTAGGTCTTTGACTTGTAACTTCAATGTATTGTAATAATGTAAGCTTAGATATGCAGGATAATTTTATATTTGTTTGAGTCTTTTAAGGTTAAATAGTAATGGTAGTGTTGCATAAAAAAAGATAGTAATGGTAGTGGGGTCCAATAGTTATTAATTAGGATTTTTTTTATTGTTAAAATATAGCTAGCATGGGGATCTGCATAAAAAAAAAGATGGTAATGGTAGTGGGGTCCAATAGTTATTAGTTAGGATTTTATTTTTTATTGTTAAAATATAGCTAGCGTGGGGATATTGTGGAGCCCATTCTTTAATTATTAGTTTTGTCTTAAGTAGCAAGTCCTGTTAGATTTTATTTCTGTTCTGGGGGTTTTAGTAGTTTAGCAGGTTAAGAATCCTGATAGTGCTTTTTAAGTTTAATTATTTTAGGAGACTATATGTTAGGAGGATTCTCTTCTTTTTTTTTAATTATTTTTGGATCCTTAAATTCATGTAAGACCTTCCCCCCAATCAATAGCTAATGAAGAATTTTTTTTTTATTGAATGTGAGAGTTGTGAGAATCTTCTCCCCTAACTAATGGTTATAAAATCACCCAAAGACTGGGAATAGAAGAACAATAATATATCTAGAACCACAGGTAAGGGATTGAGCCAGAATTGGAGATGACTAATAACCAATCCAATGAGGATCAGATCTGGTCCAAGTCTAGGTCCAGTGGTCTAGATAGGGTGAGAAATAATTGAATGAGCAGATCTGGAAAGAAAAAACAAAACCCCTCAGGTTTACTGAAATAGCAAGTAGCTCAAATTAGAAACTCAGAATTAGAAACTACAGAAATTAACAACAAATACCAAGGAATAGCAAGTGTAGAACCAAAATAGAAGCAACAACAAACAACCAAGCCTTATCCCAACTAAATGGGGTCGGTTACATGAATTCTTGCCCTCCAATCAGCTCTTTTCGATAATACGCTAATTACACAATACTCCAGACACACCTCTCTACTTCATCCATCTTATTTTATTCTTTTGTGAAACATCATCTTTTATATCACCTTCTTTATTTATGATTGAATCTAGATGCCTAAAAGAATTATTTTGTGGTATCTCTCCCTCATCAATTTTCATCATCTCATTATTCGTCCTTGTGTGACTAAAGTTACACACCATATACTCCGTCTTCGTTTTACTTATTGTCAAACCTTTTGATTCCAATGTTGATATCCATAACTCCAACTTGGCGTAAATCTCTGCTTTTGTCTCATCCACCAAAACAATATCATCAGCAAAAACCATGCAGCAAAGAACTTCATTTGGAATGTCTCTGGTAAATCATCTATATTAAGGGTAAACAGATAAGGACTTAAAGCAAATCCTTGATGTAATCCAATTGTAATCGGGAATTCACTATCTTGCCCCTCCCCCCCCCCCTTGGTTCTCATACTAATCACCACATTATCATACATATCCTTGACTATGTCCACATATTTGCTTGTAACACCTCTCTTCGATGGGTAATGCAGCCTTCTGGGACACTATTATTCGATGTGTCTTCATTTAGTAGACTATAGAAATAATTGTTTCATCTCTCTTTAATGTCTTCACCTCTCACTAGAACTCTACCATCTGCATTTTTAATACATCTAATATGGTCTGAATCTTTACTCTTCCTTTCCCTCATCTTAGCTATTTTTAAGATAGTTTTTCCCTTTCAGTTTTGCTCAGATTGTTATAAAGATCTTCATATTTCTTCCCCCTTATTTTTCCCACAACCTTCTTGGCTTTATTTCTCCAAGTCTGTACCTTTTTAAATACGTTATATCTATAGTCTTTTGTCCTTTCTTAAAACTATCTTTCGTAACTTTGATAGCTGCTTAAACCTCATCATCCCACCACCAAGACTCCCTTGGGGAATGCCGTTTTTCCTTCGATACGACTAGGACATCTGTAGCAATTTTCTTAATAAAACAGTCATCTCATTCAACATTGTATTACTGTCTCCTTCAAAGTTCTATCTTCCCTGATTGACCCAATTATCAATAAAACCTTTCAAGCTATCTCCTTTTAAGCTCCACCACCTTCCTAGGGCAAAAACCTAACCTTTCTTATGATTCGGCTTAATGAGACACATTTCCATGACCGGTAATCTATGTTGTGTGGTTAGGCTCTACCCTGGTATAACCTTACAATCCTTACATAGCAACCTATCGGTCCTTCTAGTTAGAAATAAATCTATTTGGCTACTATGATGCCCACTTTTGAAGTTGATTAAATACTCCTCACTCTTTTCGATATATGTGTTTATAATAGATAAATCATAAGCCACAACAAAATATCAAATTGAAATCTCATCCTCATTTCTCACTCCAAAACCATATCCTCTATGTACACTTTCAAAACCGCTATGATATCCCCCTGCATGTCCATTCAAGTCATCCCCTATTATTATCTTTTCTCGTTGTCTAAAACTTTGCACTAAAAATCATCCATGTGTTCCCAAAATTGTAGCTTACTACTTGCATCCAATCTTACTTGGGGTGTGTAAACGCTAACTATAATGATAATCTCTTTCTCCAACACCAGCTTGATGGCTATAATTTTATCACCAAATCTTTTAACATCCCCACATCATTCTTTAAATCTTTATGTAGTACTATGCCTCCCTCCGTTGCTAATACTTTTATCCCCTGTATACTAAAGTTTAAAGTTATCCAACTCCTTTAATCTTTTTACCTTTCCATCTAGTCTCTTGAATACAAGCTATGTTAATCCTTCTTCTCCTCATAACATCTATCAATTTTAGGTTCTTACCCGTTAAAGTTCCTATGTTTCAAGATTTCTTAAGCTTATGGACTAGCTTGTTTACCCACACTCGTCCACGGTGCAAGAAAATAATAAGTGATTCGTAATTAGTAACATGCAGAAATAAAGTGAAGAGAGATATAGTGCTGTAATAACACTCACGAATAGGCAGGAAACTGCCACCAAAGCTTGGGATCGAGTGACTTTGTTAACCACTAGAACCTAGCTGCAAATTGAGGAAAGAACTGACAAAGGTTGCTAGCAGCAAACAACTTAAGTTCAAAACATAAACAGGAATATAAGTATTGGTTAGAAGGGGTAGCAACACAAAACTGACCTTGAGAAAGGAGTTAAAGAAAGGATATGGACTAGGCGTCTCACCTAGTACCTAACCAGCATCTCACTAGTCCATCTTGGCATCTCACGAAGGCTGCTGTTGCATCTCAAAAATTAAGCAAGCATAGGTTGTATTGAATATCAAATCGTGGGGGTTTGGGTTCTAGGACCTTGCTCCTTTACTAATAGCTATAGGAAAAATAAACACAAAAAGTAGGAAATCCCATGCATGGGCTGGGATATTCCTTGCAAACCAAGTTTCTCCCAAAATAGAAACCATCTAGAAACTTAACTAAGTAGAAACTACTACAGGCTTGGGATGTAGTAACTAGTATCCAGCCTTCTAAAAACAGTCAAATAAAAATTACAAGGAAAAGAGGGACCCCACAATACAACTGAAGTAGTGAACCAAAGCTGTTTCATACCAGACCAGAATCTGGTCTAACTAAAATCTCAAGCTAGCAAGCAACCTGTTTCTTCTCTCTCATGCTGGTATGTTAGTGCAAATTGATATGCATCACTAACCATCTCTCTCTCTCTCTCTCTCTCTCTCTCTCTCTCTCTCCATCCCAGTCAATACCAGAACCAAAACTGTCAACATCTCAAATGAAATGGACATGTCTTGTCCCAAAAAAGTATGCAAGCTTATTCTTATACAAAAAGCTTAGTATATCCACTTATAGCAGATGTTCCAGGGAGGTTTACTGATACCATGAAAATTTTTCCCGTTCCAAACACCCTCCTAACGGCCACTACATCACAATAATAGGAACTATATAGAACCATAGTTGTCAAGGCGTCGCCTAGGCTCCCAGACTGCCTTGGGTCGCCTTGAAAAATTGGGCGCCTTGGTCGCCTAGCGGTCGCCTTGGTCGCCTAGGCGCCCAGTCAGGCCTCCATCGCCTTGGTTCGCCTTAGCGCCTTGACAACTATGTATAGAACAGGTTTAGTTTCTGCTACAATATGAGAACATTCCCATTGGAGTGACTAACCAATTGTTTCCCACTGTATACCACCACCTCCTGCTAGTTTAGGACAGAGACCATATCAGTATGAAGTTTTTTCCCTAGGAGCTGGTCTACCCCACCTTTCCCTTAGATGAATGTGCTTGATCTTTATATTAGGGCATTTCGGCATCAACAACTTTAGATAATCTGATTCAATCAAATTTCAATCCATGATAAATAAGCTGGATCCAGCTCATGGCAGGTGCAATGATGAAGTCAGCGGTTGAGATCGTAACAACTTATGAAAATGCAAAATAGTACAAATATGGGATTAAATGAAATAATTCCAGTTACAATATCTGGGGAATGGATGTGGCAACCGCAATAATAAGAAAGAAATAAAAAAAAAAAAACACAAATGAGTCATCTAAATCTATGAGCTTTTTCTTTACTGTAAGAAAAGAAGATTGAGAACTCCACCTACCAAGTTCTCTCTCGACATCTTGTTTGGTATACGGGATTTTGACCCAGGAGCCGTAGTCTTGCCTAACCATTCTGCCAGAGATGTCGGACACTCGCTATATGTCGATTCCCTTTTCCCGAGTGCGAGTCAGAATTGTGTTAAATGAAAGGCATCCGAGACTAAAAGGTTTTGCTTCTCCATCTTGTAACACCTACTGGAACCATTTCCTATTACAGTTATTTCACATGATAATGGATGCTAATCCTTTCTCTGTGTTGTGCCTCCATCTTGAAGCCTTGCAAGATGAGTTTTCTTATTTTCCATGCTACTGGATGCATGTTATTAAATACATAGTTGTTGATCATAGATGCATTCTTATGCCCAAGCAAATTTATTCATGAGTTGTATACATGCATGGTGTTAATACTACAATAACAACGAAGCCTTATCCAAACTAAATGGGGTCGGCTACATGGATTCTTACATGCATGGTGTTAATAATTGAATTATATTCCAAAGGCCAAGGAGCCATGCTAGTATCTTATTCATGGCTTACTGAAAATCTGACCCAGTATGATCTAAGAAAGTCAGTCTTCATAGGCTCAGTTCCAAATCAACCCTAACTACATCAGGAGCCAAACTGATGCATGTCCATGTAGAGTAATCAAAGAACAATGTACAGATATTTAAGTTGATATGGTATTTTATTAACTGAAATACCTTGCACAAGGTGAAGAGCAGGAGAATCGATCCCTTGATCTCCTAGGACCGTAACAACCAGCAGGGATACCAACCCGATGTGATAGCTGTTGCTTTCTTGTAACACATCCCTTCAACGGTGTAATGTAGTGTAGGACCAGGTTACGTGCAGCACACACAGAAAATTAACTTCTCCAATTTGGTGATGGTCCATCATCGTGCTGTAACAGGTTGTCTACTATGACACTTTCCTGTTCTCTTAGAGTGAATTTGCCTAAAATCTGTCTGCCAAAGGATCAGATATACTCCGTTGTGATCCAACCATTGAAATTGTAATCAATAATAATTAGTTCAGCAATTATTGATCTTGTTTTAATGTTCCCTGTTCTTGTATATGTCATGTTAAACTGGTTAGGTTAGATTGCTAGCAGTCTTTGACATTGTTTTGATGCACAGGGTTCCTACACACTGAAGATGATAATGAATGGTGCAGATGGGAAAGAGTTGACTTGTGTTACCTTTGATTTCCACATCGGGGTAGGTTCTTCAATGGCCAACATCTAAGGGCTGGACTGGAGGATGGTCAGAAATCATCTCCTGTTGTGTCACATTGTAAAAAGAAAGATAAAACCCTACTTAGCCCTCTATGTTGATGTAGTAACTGTGTGAATTCTCTATGTGATTTTGGATTACATAATCATTCCAATTTGGGATGCGATTTCCAGCTGTGTGTTCATCATCGTTGTCATTCTAATGCTTTTAAAAAAGCTAAAGCATGCCTGTTTATCTGGTGGGTGGTTCAAACGTTCCAATCTTTCACAAATGATGATTAGATTATACAGATGAAAGAGTAGGCCATGGTTTAAAATCAAACCCAGGATTTAAATGTTATTCCTTTATGTCATGTCTGCTTCATTGTAAAATTTTTAAATATTCCGTAAATTTTTTTCTACTTTTTCAAATGCGTTTCTTTGTAATTTATGTTAAAATAAAAAGTTGAAAATCAAATTATTTTTAAAAGAAATTTTTTTCTTTTCTATCATTTTACAGGGAAACAGAAAGGATCCTTAAGAACATTGTGAAGCATATTCTATATAGATGTTCCTTGACCATTTAAATGGATGGATAGTGAGCACTAGTTGGATTATCTATTGATCCTTTCAATTGACAAGAGGATCTTGAGGAATTGTCAAGTGCATTCCATGGTGAACTAACTTGAGAATTTCCTGTTGAATTATAGGAGTGGGACCACTCGGTAGAACTAGGGCATTCAGTAGTTTTCCATGTATCTAATGTTCAAAATAATTTCCCACCAAAAAAAAAAAAAATGTAATTAATTCATAGAATGATTTAGATTCATCATCCTTAGTTCATTTGACAGAAAAATGCCAGCTTGATTAGATTGCGTGGGTTTTTGGGGAAAGAAACAAGTTTAAGAAGTGGTTATGAAGCTTGCCTGGGTCCTACCTCACATGGTGAGTCTTTAATTTCCCACGTGCTTTTAGCTTAGCATAAAATTCTTTGGATTTGACTAATGATCAAGAGTTTATAAAAGGAAAAAGGTCCCATGTTGTCAATGTGGGTATTCATTCCCATGTTCTTACATTTTAATATTTTATCTTCTTTCTTCAATTATCTCTTTAACAATTTGAATATCCTAACCATATGGGGTCTTCATCGACTATACCGTTTCTCGCACTCTTCATTGACGTGACATGGTGTGAGAGATTCTATCATATTGACGCTGTGAGAAACCTAACACTATTCTTTTATTAACGGTAAAAAAAATGAAAATGATAGGTTGTTTTCCTTTCGTAATCAGCTTCGATTTGAATAAAAGGGGGGGAGGGGGGTTGAGTTTTTCTGTCCCGCTACGTATCAAAGGCGTTCAAATCACCTCCATATATATATATATATATGTATTTTCTATGATCACTCATCTCCATTCATAAAATGTGGGATCCATCATTAGAGTGTGAAATCCATTGAACATGAATGATAGATATAAGATAGTCTGATATGAAATATTTTTTCTTGGAAAAAAAATTAATCAGCTTTGACATTTGTGGACATTGCTCAGCTGGAAAGCCTCGGAAGATGAATCATTATATCCTTTACGAGGGACCCATGTACCCAGAAAAGAAGATTCTTCAAAGGAGGATCAGGGATTCAGGGATAAAAAGGATTACAGAGCACATGATAAGAAAGCTACTGCTCTCCCTTGGTGGAGGTCCAGGGGGACCCTCAAGAAATTATACCGTTGCCCACCCACCATAACCAACCAGGCCACACCGAACACTGTTTCTTCGACTCTTTTTGCGTGCCCTAGCCTTCTTTATTTAAATTTAAAATCCATAACAGCTTTCTAGCCGTTTAAAAACTGAGAAAACCAGAGAGAATTCTCTCGAACCCTCCATTAATATTCCTTCCACCTCTTATCAAGAAAACCCCTTTCCTTTCTTTCTCTGATAATCTACCCGTACAAATAGAGTTGGCAGGAAGTAACTGTAAAACGATTGGACCTGTGACAATTACAGGAAGAAGAAGATGAAGGGTATGAAGGGAAAATTCTTAAAGAAACTGAAATCAATTCGACCCATGACTTCTTTGAAATCAAGTCGAGTTCTTCAGGTAAATGCTTCAGATGGTTTCTTCTTTCCCCATTGCAACAACAGGGTACCTCAGAATCCACCCATCTGCAAAGAGCAAGATGACAGGATCAATCCAAGCAATCTCTCGAAGCAGGAACCTGAAATAATCGACATCTCAGAGCTAATGAAGGATCTTGAAGAAGAAGAGGAAATGGAGTTGAAGGAAGAAGATGTTGGCGATAAGGAAAACATCGGACTCCCAATAAAGCCGAAAGATATGTTTCCTCTGAACCAAAATCGAAAACCAGAAGCATCCATCATCTTACCAGAGCCAGCAAGATGTCATCTTCGCAATGACCCATTGTCGGACCTCGACGTGTCATCTCTCCGGCGACCTGACCCTCCACCTGTCGATCACAATTTAGAGATTCCACAGTCTGCAATACGTCCAGATCCTTTGTCAGAGATCGACATCTCGTCTTTTCGTGGACCAGACCTGAATTCAGGGAGCCTCTTTGATCCCAACCTTCTTGCAGTCTTTGAGCAGGGAGTGATGGATCACATCAAAGCCTATGAAGCTGAGAGAAAATCCAGAGCTATTTTAGCAATGGATACAAAAGAAAGAAAACCTGAACCTGAACCTGAACCTCCATCAAAATCTCGCCGGATAGAAGACAATCTTCTCTTAGAATTCGATGAGAAGTGCCCACCTGGAGGGATTGACTCTGTGATTCTTTACACTACAAGCCTTCGAGGTGTGAGAAAGACATTTGAGGATTGTCATAGCATCAAGTTTCTGTTGGGAAGCTTCAGAGTTTTGTTTTATGAGAGAGATGTATCGATGCACTCGGAGTTCAGAGAGGAATTGTGGAGGATCTTGGAAGGCAGAGTAATCCCTCCGAGGTTGTTCATAAAGGGAAGGTACATTGGTGGAGCTGATGAGGTTGTGGGTTTGCATGAACAAGGAAAGTTAAAGCTGCTCTTGCAGGGATTGCCAGCCGAAGAGAGCGACGGTCCCTGTTGTAGCTGCGCCGGAATACGGTTTGTGCTCTGTTTTAATTGCAGCGGCAGCCGGAAGATAATTCCTGAAGTGGGAGAGGATGAGGAAGAGATGTTGCCGAGCAGATGCCCTGACTGCAATGAGAATGGATTGATCGTTTGCCCCATTTGCTGCTGAAGAATCATCTGGGAGGCTCTCTCTCTCTCTCTCTCTCTCCTTTTCTACTCCACTGATGTCACTCTGTTTTTGTTCCCTTCTTTGGATTTCTTTTGTTACAGATTATTTCAACATCAGAATTGGAATTGTGTTCATGTATATTAGCTTTGTCTAAAACCCTTTGGATTAAAGATAAAAATAAACATCTTTTCTGCGAAAATCTTTCCTTCTGTTTCTAGAAATTCAGTGAAATTGAATAACATCACATTGGTTACACTAAAATTCTACACATCTCATCACTTGCTCCATAGTTTTAGTAATCGGTATCGGATTGATCGATTTGTATTGTTTCGGCTGTAATCAATCTCAATCTGTTATTTGATTATTTTGTATTTTTTATTGGTATCGATCACGTATCATGCAACCATTGGTTCTGTACCTAATCCAGATCGAGTTCAGCCATAGCCGATACCTGGAACTAGAACCATGCTTGGCTCCACTGTCTGTCTGAATTAAACTGTAACATTAACAATAATTCTCTACACCAGCTTGCCTGCAGAGATCTCTTGAAAAAACCCCCCGATTGCTTGATTCTATTTGTCAAATGGTAGTTTAGTTGGTGTTCAAATTTTATGGACAGTTAGCAGTGGATTCATGTAACAAGGCCCAAGAAGACAATTTTGGTCATAAGAATTCAACCATGTTGTTGAATGAAGAAGCAAAATTTTTGTTAAGATCTCAAATGATGGGCTGATGGTACAAGAGGAACACAAGGCAGCAGGGCAGGCCATACGATTCAATTTAGTCATAGAATTTGACAATGGCCAATCAACTTTTATTTATTATAGGTGAGAATTTTAATTACATTAAGTCTCTCTTTGGTATAATTTATATTTATGTTTATAAATTATTTATAAAAATTATTTTTAAAAATAAATTATGAATCATAAATAATAATCATTTAATACCAGTAGACATAAAAAAATAATAATAGATTATCACAATAATGATAAAGACCTTATAACATATTAGATTTTAGATTATATCTTTTTATTTTAAATATAAATAAATATCATAAATCATACCAAACAACTATATATGTCTTAATGTATTATACAATTAATTCTATATACATACCAAAGAGAGCTCGACTCCCTATCAATTAATATAAAGGGTAGAAGATGCCAACACCACAGCTGGCAAGGATGTTGTTTGGTTGTAGTCAAGTCTTGGGATCAAATCTAACCTTCATCTAGGGTATTTGGGCATTTAGAGGGCATACTTAATATATAGGCTATTTTGGTACCCAAAAAAATGGTAGAAAATGAAATATTTCTTGTAAATTAAGATTTCCACTGTTTGTTTAAACTTAAAATGCAGGAAAAATTACTTATAAAAATTAGACAAGTACATAGAATAAATTTGTACGTGAAATATCATTTGCAGAGAAAAAAATTTACAACAAAACAAACAGGGCCTAAAAAATATTGCAAAACAAAATCTGAATAAAGAAGGAAAGAAAAAGGCACTATGGCAAGCACCATCCGAAAGAGAACCTTTCTAGAGATCAAAAGACGAAGGCAAAACACTCTTTAGAACCGGATGGGGACGTGGGGTGGGTGGCAATGGTCCATGGCAGGCTGAGCACCAGTGACCAGACCCTAATTAAAGAGGGTTGGGTTCATTCTCAACCATAATCTCTCTTTTGAGAGCTCTCTCTCATAATTGCCATCCTCTATTCAGCCACCTCCATTCGTAGCACAAAAGAGGCAAATTAATAAGCAGCAACCTTAATGATCCCTTGTAGTTGAGAGAGAACACCACTAATCTCTAATCTGATCAACAGGATATGAGCAAGTGCATCCATGGATTGAAATGGCAGTTAACCAAAATATCTTAATGTACTGACTACCCTATTGATATCATCTGCAAGGTGGTGGAGGTCACAATTAACATGTAAAAACTTATGACAAAGTAATGTCAAGAATGTTGCTTACAAGTTAGAACAGATGGAGTCAGAACAAAGTCACTGATAAATGCAAATATAAATCACAGCAGCAAGCGCTCCAGATGCCAGGAAGGTGATGATACAAGAAACCCTAACAGCAACAACAATAAATTCACAATCAGCCACAGATCCTAAACAAAAAGAAAATACATCAAGACCTTCAGCAGCTAACTGAGGGTGCCTTGGGCTGATGCTGACCATCCTCGCAGTTTATTGAGTGTATCTCCACGGGTTTAGTCCCATCTTGGCTCTGCTTAAGGATGCCATTATCCGGTAGACAATCACCTACTATGGCCTCACCCTCCTTGGTGTCCTTGGGGACATTTTCTCCCTTGATCTCCTCAGGAAAAACCTCCTCTGCTGCCTTGACTTGTTCCACATTAGATTCCTCCTCCTCTGCCTTGACTTCTTTCGCATCAGATGCCTCCTCTGCTGTCATGACTTCTTCCACATTAGATGCCTCCTGTACCGGCACTTTTTCCACAGGACACTCCTCCTCTGTTGCCTTGACCTCTTCCGCAGAGGACAGCTCTTCCACTTTCACCACTTCCTGAGAACCTACCTCCTCAATCGGCACAGATGGTGAGGGCAGCACCTTGGATTCTACTGGTTGCTTCTCCTCAACATTCTCATTGTTTTTTGACTGCTCTGGATTCTCAGCCTTCTCCAAACTCAGTTTCTCAGTTTTCCCTTCACTTCTCTCCTGAGAATCCTGCTTACAAGTATCATCAACCATTACAGCATCATTTGTAGCAGCTGCTGGTTCATTTGTCTCCTTCCCATCATCTGCCTCAGGCAGTTCCACATCTGGATTTGCTTTAATTTCTTCTGCAGCTGCAGGGGTAACATCTTCCTCTTGAGGAGCATCACCTTCATCCTTACCACCATCTTTCTTTTCCTCTGCTCCCTTCTTTGAGCTTGATTTCCTCTCTCGTTTCTTTGGAGGCTCATGTTCTGGGGTCTCAGTTGCCTTTGTCTTCCCACTAATTCTTGCCGAACGCCTTGGTGTGTCACCTATTTATCAGTCAAAGAAAACATTACGGCTGATTTTGTTGTTCAGACGGATGCATCTGTGTTTCTATTTGCCGTGGCTAGAGAGTGAAGGATCAAGAGAGAGTACCAGTGCCCCAGTCAAATTCAGATAGAGACGGGCCTCCAGGGTGAGATTTGAGAAACTGCTCCAACTGTCTCTTGTTCTTGATCTCCTCACCAGTAGGTGATATGAAAATTATTTCATTCCTCTTTGGGGTCCCACCTTTCCTTGGAGTAAACTGTTGCAGATTAATGATAGAGATAAATAAAGACAGGAAGATCAAGATAGAAGGGAAGGAAGAAGGGTGACTACATGGCATAAATAACTATTATATGGAAAGGAATGATACACTGATATAACACCAATGAACCAGAACAATAAATTCCGGGAGATTGTCACTTTCTTTTCTTTTCTTTTTTATCAGTAACTTATTGAGAGGAAATTCGACAACCAAAAACAGTTGGGAACTTCAAGTCCTCCAAAAAAAGTGGCCCCCATATCTTCTTCAGTTTATGACAACCTGACAGGAACCGGCCATAAACCTTTCAACTGTGGGAAAATGATTTTATTTCATGTATTTCCATTATGTTGAAAAAAAATAAGTGTTTCCATGCTCAGAAGCCTCTCTCATATAAAAAAGATATTTGCTTTGTCCATAAGAAAGGTGATTCTCTCAAGCTATCCTCTTTACCAACAAGCGATGAGAGTTATACCAAAGCTCAAGACATGTCTACTAATTTCAAAGAAGACTAACTTGGAAAGCTACGAAGCCTTAAGAGCTCAGTTAGTTTTGAACTTTAACAAAGCTTAGAACTAAACTGCAAAATAAAATAATCAAAAATCCACAAATACAAGCTGAAGTAGTTGCCATGAAAGAGACCGGTAGGAAGGGATGATTCACAAGACATCCTGTTGGCAGGTTTCTTTGTATGTGTTGGCCGGAAAGAGGAGGACTCAATGATTATTCGTTTGCAGGAACCAGAAGTGAAAATTTAGTCCTATCTGGTATAATTTGGGTGAGTTTTTTTTCCCTATCGCCATGCACACCATGCACAAGGCATATCATGCACACCAGCAATCATGAATTAAGAAACTTGATCCAGCATAACCATATTGTCATTCTGGCAAGCCATTGCACTGCCTTACATTGCTGCTCGGTATCCAATCCACAGGCAGCTCCAGCTTCCACAAATCCAAATGACCTTCCCTGGAGAGGGGATCCACCCAAGGGCTACCTCATGTCTATGACTACTCAAACAAAAAGATTAATGTACATATCAGAATGTTCCATTGATGACTACCAACATACCTATCACATAATGTGAGGTTGCGAAAGTAATATCTAGCCATATTCATTGATCAAATGACAGTCAAAATCCAGGTAAACAAAATATAGGCATGTGCAACTTTCATCACAGCAGTCACAACGACCAGAAAAATTGCTCAAATTGTACATTCAATTACATAACTCAGGAAAGCAATATGCATCTTAACTCCCAATTATTCAAGCACATTTGGTACTGATTCTAACCATTGCTACACTTGATCTACATCACAAATTTACAGAAGAAGCTAAACTCAAATTCACATTCCACTATTATAGTGATAGTTGCAAAGCAATAAAGAAAAGCATAAATGCATATATGAAAGTCTTCTCAAATACCAACGCGCGAGAGAATACATGGGTGGACTGGATTCTGTCCTAACCTTCATCATGCTTTGCATGAAGTGGCCACACATGGACTCGAATTCATGTCTTCAACGTTGCAGCCTGAGTTTTTACCATTGCAGCAAGAAATGGCCCCTAATTCTTGTATCTCCTACACCAACTCATTCGGTGCTTGACCATTTTGTTGTTGAATGAAGGACAAATGGCTGTGCACATCTTCCTTAAACAATCAACAGACCCAACTTATCTGGCTTTGCAGGCCTAAGCAGATGTTACCAATGGATAGAAGCATTTCTAGTAATGAGACAAAATTTAGCACGCATGGCTCTAACATCATTAGATCCAACAACATATCATTTCCATATACTTTTCCTCATGTTAAGGCCTTACTCTTATTTCTTATCCTTTTACTGGTTGATTAAGAAGGATATATTAATTAATAAAGTACTACAAGTATGCACATGATTTGTCAGTTTAAGCACATAAAGGATAAAATCCATTTTGTATGTCGTTTACAGGTGAGACTAGTTCTGTTCACAAGATCACATGGGGACATGGGGTACGTGCCATGTTAGAATTATCAAGCGGTGATTTAAAATCAAAAGATTCTAACACTAGATCAAAACAAAATTTGTGGAACCCAATCACAGCCAAAATGAAGTACAAATGCAGTAAAAAAGTTTGATAACCAACAGGTGACCCACAATGATAATTCTGATCTTTGTTCAATTAAAATAATGTGGATCAGATTGAAGAGCATACTCCCCATAGAATTACCACTGAGGATCAAATAGAGAGTATCTTCAAGTATCCAATGACATAACTCAATTACAAGTAACAAGTAAATTCTTCAAAACAACCACAAAAGCAGCAATGCTTATTAAAGGTAAATATTGTGCAATAAAAAAATTAACATGTTTAAGACAAATGAGACCGAGATGAAAATGTTGAGATCGATAAGTGGCAAGAACAGAAGGAATAGCATCATAAACAAACACATTTCACGTAACTTAAGAATGGCACCAATACGAGGCAAGATAAAGAAAAGCCAAAAGAAATGGTTCAGGCATGTGCACATTAGTATGCAGTGCAAACGGCCGAATTAAGAGGACAAGGAGAAGGCTAAAATGGCTTGGTGTCAGGTGGTAAGGAAAAGGCATGGATGCTTATATAAGAAACACTAGATACGGCCTTGAATAGTGCAGAATTGAAGAACCATATTCATAAAGCCAACCTAAACTAGATGTGATATGGCTTATTCAACTCACCTGTAATCTGCTCAAGAACTTCAAAAAACAGTGGGATAAATCAATTTTATTCCCTCTAATCTCATAACAAAGGCACCAACCCCCCGGAATTCAGAAAACAAAAGTACAGTCGAGCCAAATCTTTTGCCACAAATATATATCAGTATATTAAAAGAATCTGCTTTCATTGGGGGTGTCGAACATTTTTTTCCCCATGGCGTGTGGGGAGGAGGAGAACGTGGAATTTCCATTCTATCATTAGCATCACAGTTGTCAAGCCACCGCCTAGGCGCCCTTGTGACGCCTTGGAAAATCGGGAGCCTTGGTCGCCTAAGCGCCTCGTCAGGCCTCCAAAGCCTTGGTTCATCTTGGGGCCTTGACAACTATGATCAACATAGTTCAGTCTTAACTTTTAAAAGCCATAAGAGGAGAACAACCAAAGGAGAATATCACATTATACAATGTGATGTAGAACCTAAAAGGAAAAAGTTGTAGCCTTGCAGAATCTTGGGTCCAAAACACTAAGAACAGAAATAAAACTAAACTCGGTGTATTATCAAATAGTCAATGGACTAAGAGTTTCCAGGTACCATTTTCCCATCAAATTGCCAAAGTACAATACCTGGACAATTCAAATTAGCAGATACCAGGTAAATGATACCTGTACAGTTCAAACTAGAAGCCATACTCTTAAGACAATCAGTCTTTGTTTAAATTAGAAATGTCATACCTGAATAGTAACCTTACGTCCAATGTCCAAGTACCATTTAACTTTTAAGCGAAGGCTATTATACCAAAGCAGTTCAAATCCTTTACAAAACCACCATAACTGTGATTTTCTGGCCAACCATTTAACCTGGACGGTTGAACATTTGGTCTGGTTTGAAGCTTGATAGCTGATGGGACTAAAGGCTCTTTTTTTTTTTTTTTTTTTTTTGGGGGGGAGGGAAAGCCAAATTTAATAACCCTGTTGGTGTATGTACACAATCCCAAGATGGTTAAGTTGGTTTTGATGAGTACAAACATATGAAGATTTACTAACTTCTTCATTTGAGTATGAAATCATAAAATTCATATTCAATATGTCAAAATCAAGGTGACAATTGGTAACTTCCCAATCCAACAATGATCAATTGAAGATGTCCAAGTGTCAAGCTTGAAGACCAAAGATTCGAGAATGAAGAATGAAGATTCAAGTTTGAGGAAAGAAGAAAGAAGTTCAAGATAAAGACATTGTACCTAATTGAAATGAAGATCAAGATGAAGACTGTTAGCGTAATAGATATTAGATGGTGGTATATTAGTATATCTCATTGTAACTGACACTGCTTTGACTTAGTCAAAACAGTGTGGGCTAGTTTGTAGACTAAGACTCCTACTAGTATTTGGACTTCTATTTAGACTAGGAGTTTACTTTATTGTTTATTTGTTTTCTGTTTTCCTTCTACGATTAGGCTACCTACTTTGCTTTTAGCTAGGATTCTGGCTTGTAGAGTTCTAGATCCTAGCTGGTAGATATTTACTAGATTCTATAAATATAGCTACAAGGAGAAGCACACCTACTGATCTGCTCTCTCTTTCTTTTTCTATTCAATGTGTTCTCCTTAATTCTTGCTGGTTTGTTGTTTATTTAGTTTCTTTTCTAACATGGTATCAGAACCTATCAATTAGCCCTTTTTTTTTTTTTTTTTTCTTTTCCTGGTTTTGATAGTCTCCTAAAGATCTCCTCTAACTGGTAGCAGCAACCTATGCTGCCTATTGATACTATAATTTGTTGCTACTATTAAGGTACTGCTCCTAACATCCCTACCGATTTTTTTTTTTTTTCAGCTATCAAATTTTTTTTTGCTCCAGTTCTGTTGCAAGTTTTTTTCTCTTACTACTACTCCTCCTACTAGACCTACTACTACTCCTACTACACCTACTACCTACTACTACTACTACAACCTTTTGCGCCTACCTATTACTACTACTACTGCCTCTTCTACTCCTACTCCTGCTGTCCCTTAATTTTATTTATTTATTTTTTTTTTTTCAATGGCTGCTTCTACATCTTCACCAGTCCAAGGTACTCATACTTATACTACAGATTACTACCATCAAACTGAATGGTGTTTCTAATTTCCTAGTATGGGCTCAAGGCGTCAAAGCCTTCATTCGCTCTCAGAGTAAATTAAAATATCTCACTAAAGATCTTCCATCTACTGATTCTAAGGGGCCGTTTGATAAAACTTCTGCTTCTGGATTCTGGATTCTGGTTCAAATTTGGATTCTACTCCAAGCTACTCCAAGATTATTTTAGAGTAAAAACTTGTTTGATAACGCAATTCTAAAATGGATTCTAGAACATTTTTGGATTAGAAACACGTTTGATAACACACTATCCCCCTAATCGAAGTCTAGAAAAACAATCATGGTAGCGGTGAGTGGTGGTAGTGGGTGGTGGCAGTGGTGGGTGGTGGTGGTGGTGGTGGTGGTGGTGGGTGGTGGGGTGGTGGTGGCGATGGTGGTGGTGGTAGGTAATGGCAATGGTGGTGGGTGGTGGGTGATGGGTGGCGATGGCGGTGGCGGTGGTGGGTGATGGGTGGCGATGGCGGTGGCGGCGGTGGCGGTGGTGGGTGGTGGGGTGGGGGTGGGTAATGGCAATGGTGGTGGGTGGAGGGTGATGGGTGGCGGTGGCGGTGGCGGTGGTTGTGGTGGTGGCGGTGGCGGTGGCAGTGGCGGTGGCGGTGGCGGTGGCGGTGATGACGGTGGGTGGTGGTGGTGGTGGTTATGGTGATGGCAGTGGTGGCGGTGGCGGTGGTGGCAGTGGCGGTGGGTGGCGGTAGTGGTGGTGGTGGCGATGGTGGTGGTGGGTGGTGGGTGGTGGCGGCGGCGACGGCGGTGGTGGTGGGTGGCGACGGTGGTGGTGGTGGTGGTGGTGGTAAAGTGAGAGTCAAGTGAGAGTTGACTCTTTTCTTTCTTTCAAAAAGTTGATCCAACAGTTGGAGCAAGTATTTATGACTCCAAAATTTTGGATTCTAGAGCCATTTTGAATCCGGTTCACTCTGTGGGAGTTGGAATCCAACCAGACTTATCAAACATACTTCTACTCCAAAATGGCTCTCTGGGAGTCGGAATCCATAGAATCCAAAAGTAGAAGTTTTATCAAACAGGCCCTAAATCATCTATTGATATTGCTGCCCATGATGAATGGATGCATGAATCTTCCATCTCCAAATTTGGCTATGGAATAGTATTGATCCTACTATTGCTTCCAATGTTACATTCCATAGCACCGCAAAAGATGTATGGGAAGATCAATAAGAGAGCTACGGTCAAAAAAAGATTATATCACATCTTTATGATTTATATGAGCGGTTGTTTTCCTTTTCACAAGGTGACCGCTCACTTACTGCATACTACAGCCATTACAAGGGCATCATTAAAGAGTTACAGGTCCATCAACCTTGACTACCAATCTTGAACTCCAAAAGGCACAACGCAATGAATTCTTTGTTGCTAAATTTATGGCAAGCCTCCATCCTGACTACCACTATGTTAAAAGGCAATTTCTAACAAAGAAAAAGGTTCCTACTCTTCCTGAGTCCTTTTTTTGTCTTCAACACTTGGTTTCTACTCCTAAAGGTAACAATTTTGCTACTTCCAATGATTCATCTGCTCTATATGCTGGCCATGGCCGCAACTCTCCTTCTAGTAGAGGTCATGGCTATGGCCGAGGACCTAATTGTGGCTCTAGTAGTTCCATTACTGACAAATTTTCTCGCTATTGAACCTTCTATGGGAAGACTAATCATTATGTTGATACTTGTTATGCCAAACATGAGTGCCTTGAATGGACTGATTCCTTGGTTGACTCAGCTCATTCTGACTCTCTTGATCCTGATCCGGCACCTTCCGACACATCATCTGCCCTTATTCCGGCTCCTACCCTGCGTCATCAGCATTTACTTCAGGCACTCCAACTCGTGAGTTTGACCAGTTACTTCGCAGCATTCAACTCCTTGAGCAAGCCAGTTCGTCTTCCAGTACTACCTTAGCCATCATCACGCCTCAAGACCACGGTGCAACTTAGTGGGGGGCTTAACTAGTTCAAGCTACAGCATTCACATCCCCCATCCTCTAGCTTGAGGGGGGATGTTAGTGCCATTGAGATTAGATGGTGGTGTATTAGTATATCTCATTGTAACCGACACTGCTTTGACTTAGTCAAAACCATGTGGGCTAGTTTCTAGGCTAGGACTCTTATTAGTATTTGGACTTCTATTTAGACTAAGATTTTACTTTATTGTTTATTTGTATTCTATTTCCTTCTACAATTAGGCTACCTAGTTTGCTTATAGCTAGGACGCTGGCTTATAAAGTCCTAGATCCTAGCTAGTAGATATTTGCTAGATTCTATAAATATAATAGCTACAAAGAGGAGCACACCTCTCTCTCTCTCTCTCTCTCTCTCTCTCTCTCTCTCTCTCTCTCTCTCTCTCTCTCTCTATTCAATGTGTTCTCCTTAATTCTTGTTGGTTTGTTGTTTATTTAAGTTCTTCTTCTAACTAAGACATTGTACTTAGTTGAATAGGCTAGTACACTTGCACAAATCATATTGTAATCATGAATTACATTGCATCTTAGAAAGACCCTAGAAAAAGTCAAACAATTACTCAAATGACTTAAAATAGTTGGGACTTAAACTGACTCAAAGACCAAGGAAAATGGCAAAGGAATTATTCAAGCACCCCACAAAATGAACCGGTTGACCGGATCTAAAAATTCATGTTACAGGTCAGTCCACCCGAGAGTTCTAGAATTTGAGCAAACTTCTTCAGCATCAGTCGGTTGACCTAACCGGTTAACCGAAGGCCATCAGTCGGAGACCAACCGGCCGACCAATGATAGACCTGATGGACTTAAACCTGTCCAACAGTCAAATAACGGCTATATTTACGACACCCATATTTTAACCAGTCGACCGGCAATAGCAAAAATAGATCCATTAGACAACAAAAATAGATCCGTTGGAATTTTTCTAAAATCAGTTTTTGAGCCTATAAATATAACCATTCTCAATGATTTAAGGAGATTTTTGGCAATAACTGAGACATCAAAAAGGGACATCTAAGTGGTTAATCAAATCAAATCAAGAGAGATCAAGCTTAAAGCTTAAAGCTCCATTTGTGATCTCCAAGCTTCAACTTCTCTCAACTTCAACATCCAAAGAAACGCAACATTGTGCATTATTCTTCATCACCACATTGCACAATCTCAAAGACTAGGGTCACACTCCTTGTCTTGGTAATATCTTACCTTTCACGTTTCATTTGTAAAACTTGTCCTTACTCCTTATAAAAGCATATGTTCCTCTTGACCTTGAATAAAGATTCTCATAGATTCCTCTGAACCTTGAACGAAGATTGTAAGGTTCCTCTTTACCGAAAAGATTTTATAAAATGTGTTCTTCCCCACCTATTGAAAGGGAAATTATTGAAACTCAAGAGTACACTAGAGAACCAAGGGGACTAGCTTGTGGAGTGAATCCCAAGTGAACTACTATACATCTTGTGTTGTGGTTGTGATTCAATTTACATTGTTTTATATTTGTCTTAATTTTATCAAAAAAGTTTTAATCCGCAAAGGAAACTTATTCACCACCCTAGACTTACCCAACTGATGCAGGTTAGGATCCGTTGGATTGGAATCCCTAAAGGATGTTCTTTTGATTGGATATATTTGTAATCTTTTTTATTTTGGAAATTTTAATTAGATTAATTAGGATTTTAATATTATAGTTGGTCTTAGAGTTTTTTAGGAGTCTTCATATGGTTTATTTTTATTTATTTTAGATGTGGGTCCCTCCCTTTTAAAATGTGATTAGTTCCTATTTGTTTATTTATTAGTTTCTATTATTGTGGGCCCCATTCCCCCTTTAGAGTTAGTATTTGAGTCTAGTTAGGACTCTTATTTATCCTATTAGAGTAGTTGAGTTCTCATTGTTTTAGAGTTACAATCCAATTAAAATTAGACATGTAAGCCTATTTATAGGTTTATTGAATTATTATGCAATGATTAAAGAAAAAGAAAAAAAAAAAAGAAAAAGAGCTCTCTCGGGTCTCCCTCTCTCTGGGCGGTAAGGCCCCCCTTCCCCCCCTCTTGTTTCTCTCTTTTCCCCTTCTACGGTATCCCCTCCCTTCCCTTTTGGTGGTTTCCTTCAATCAGCTATCTCCTTTACGTTAATATGTTATCTCCCTTTCTTGGTTACCATTATCCCATCCCTCCCTTTTGATTCCCATCTCTTTCCCTTCCCTATCTTTTAATTCTTCGTTTTGACTCGCTAAAGTTATCCCATTAATTATCCCTAAAATCATCCCATTGTCAACGTTTACTATTTTGTTTCCATCCCATTTTGTTCCCATCCCTTTTCCTCCCATTCCCTTTTGGGTTGTTTCCTTGATATTCCCTTTTCATCCTTTATGTGAAATTCCATCCACATTACCAACACATACTAATTCATTGATAATCAGATAATCAAAGTTATCAAAATTGCCCTAACCTTATTAATTGGATTATGGCTGTTTGTAAATGTTATCAAAGGAACTACTTGATTATTAAAGCATATTATTAAAAAATCCATAGTTGACACCACATTTCAGAAATTTTGTCAATTAGAGCCCTAATTGTTAAAATTTTCAGATCTTAAAAGATTGCTTTAACTAAACCCAGCATTTTTAGTAGTTCTAATAAAAAAAATTCAAACTTTACTATCTTCGTAAAGATACTATTCTACATTTAAGAAGAAAGAACAACAATTGGCAAGTTAGTATTAAAATCTTGTTTATACAAAACAATGTAAATAAAAGACATGAGTTGAAATATAACAGGGCACATTCTCTTTCCTGAAGTCAGTAGATTGACACACCTTGACACTTGTCGCCAAGTTCTTTTAACCCAGGACATTTCAGATTAGACTCATGGTTGGGCTTCAAAAAGTTAGTCACCCCATAAAATTTTGGTCCATTCAATGCTACAGAAGTCCAACGACATAGAAAAAGTCACATCAGGCTTATGTATGCCCAACTGCCCAGCTCCTAGCAAACTGCCTCAAAGTAAACTCTACAACACCCAAACTTTTGAAAGCAAACCAGGCCTCAGAACACTTAAACCAGTAATAAGCAATCCAAGCAGTCCCACAAAGATCCATCCAGTCAGGCAAGTAACCATAGTTTGGTGTGGACTGGATGGCATATTGAAAAAGCTCCAGCGTTTTATAGCATCTGTGGAGCATCCTTCATGAACATAATAGCATGCAGTATAAATAGATTAATAATTTAAGGAAAGGATGGTAATCAGCATCAGAAAAATTAGATAACAGATATGGGCATCACCAGTAATTTATGTCAAACACTACGTATTTGATCATTTAAAAAAAAATTTTTTTTTTTTTTTTTTTTTTTGGTATTTCACAATGTCAGCAGTATCCTTTTCAAAATATAAGAAGTGTTTGGTATAAAGGGAGAGAGTGGTAATTGGCATTTCTAGAATAAAAAACGACACAAAAGATAAGGAAAGTACTAAGGAGAGAGAAAAAGAGTGCATGCATGAGACAGAAAGAGACGTAGCATTTATCGTACAAGAGAAGTTTTGTAAGGGTATTTAAGAGATAATAAATCCAATTGAGTATTCTACAAGGACATTTACTGCTTAGGCTCCGTTCGTTTTGATGTAAATTTTATGTGTAATATTTTATATGTAAAAAAAAATTCAACGTTTATTTCCAAGAGGTCAAATATAGTGATCTCTAAGGGGGATGAAAAAGGAACTTCGTGTTTCTTTTACCTAGTGGAAACAAAAATTGAAAATTTTTTTTTTTTTTTTACATGTAAAATGTTACACGTAAAATTAATTTTGATGTAATTAATTTTACATCAAAACAAATGGAGCATTAAGGTAAAATAAATGTGGACAATGGAATAAAAATTTTGAACCACATTCAAAATCTTAGCCTTCTTTTGGCCTTGCATCACAACACCATAAGACTTTTATGGATCCACAACCTTAGACTCTGGAACGAAGTCCTTAAAGATTTGACAATCAGTTGTCATGCAAAACCATCGCAACACCATTACTCATGATGTACGTGTTTGATTGAAAAGCACAAAGCCACAATTTAAAAAACCCTAAAATAAGAAAGTTTACCCAGTCTATATACGTCTTCTCAAAAGTCCTCCAATTTTGAAAATCAACTACCTAATTATGCAAATCCTCACAGCCATCACCGCTTCTCAAGATGAATTCATTAAACATCATAACAAAAACTCATGTAGAAAAAACACAACTAAATCATATTCCAAATGCCTAGACCCAAACCATAAGTGATGTAGATAGGTTCCAGCACAAGTATTTATGCTGGAACAAACCCAAAACCTAGTCTAATGGGTTATGGGTTGGGACTTTTTATGTTTTCTTTTATATTGAGCCTCTTTTGAATGCCCATATATGGGTGATAAGTGATCCATACGAATTACAAAGTCTAAGGATGGTTGTTAGTGAAGTCTAAGAGTCACTAGTGTAGTTAGTTCTATCGAAAATGGAGACCTTGGAAATGTAAAGATGATTAATTATCTTGAAAACAGTCCCAATGTAAGTCATTGGAACTACTCAAATCCTTAAGTCTACGAGGAAATTCTAAAGAAGGTCTAGAACCATCTCAACCCCTCTATAAAAGGAGCTACCTTGTAAGCATTTGAAATCAGAATTTGAATGAAAATCTGGGCTTTACACACATAACTGTTACATACAGAGTTGCATAGTGAGATTCCTTGCTTTGGGTTGGTGAGATTCTAACCAAAGCATTGGTGAAAAGCCTTGGTCATATCCCCCTTTATCTTTTCCTTTTGCTGTAATCTTTCGAGATATTCACATATTTGTTCCGAAAGGTTTTTGGTTGCTGATCACAAGGAACAAACAACACATAAACTGGTGTCAGTTTTATTGTTCAGTTCATACTCTTTTTTTATTCGATCAGAATGTTTCCAGAAAATAGTGTGCTCTGAAAAGACTGAACATTTGCCAGGTAAAAGCTCATGCTTGAAAAGAAGCTCGTGTCAAAAGAAACCAAGCAATTGTGTGCAAAAGGAATGTGCATATGTATCTACTTTGATTGGTACTGGTTTTCTGGATGAATAATTACAAGCACAATATGAATGGAGGAGGTGGAGATCAATAAAAAGTTGAGTTCATTGACAGCTAGTTGCTGTGCAAGAAGGCTAATCTATAGAGTACTACCCAAAGGAGGGAGAATCTCCATCAAAAAGGATACTCCTTTTTCTTATACATTTTTCTGTCCTTTTTCAAAATGCCAGTGGCAATTCCTAATAACATCGATGTGCCAACTTGTTTGAAGGACAGCAAGGCAACGGAGAAATTCATGAATACGCTTAAGTATATTGCAGCCATAGTTATTAAAGCGAAAAAGTGACCCAGAGCATTGGAAGCCACCTAAGAGCTTCTGCGACGAAGTGCCTTCCTAGGCCTCACCTAAGCGCCCTAAGCCCCGCCCAACTTCTTTCTTATTATTAAATATGTATCCATTACATCTAGTACGACACTGATATAATTATGCTTATACTACATTAAGAATAAACATTTAAGCCACGTGAGAATCAACATTTAAGCCACAAGAAGAAGTATCATTTAAGCCATATAATTATAAATAAATAAAAAAGTCTGAACACGTAAGCAAAAATTCAAAAACATACACAAACACATACACTTCCAAATAAAGAGGATGCCCAGATAGTAAAGCGTCCGCTTTTTGTAGATAACATAAAGTGCCCCACTGCCCAGACCCTTTATATAAGGGTTGGATGGCTAACAATTTGATAACTATAATTGCAGCATAGTTATAAAGCAAGAGGCTATTGTATGTACAGTAAGAAATATTTGGGTTAATACGCCCTTGCAGGGTGAATAATATTAGAGTTCTGGACTGAGCCAAGCACAAAGAAGTCTTTGCAGACAATAGACATAAAGCTAGACCATTAGAGTTGATTAAGCACCAGAAGAACCTGAGGTATCAAGGAGCCCAAGTTTTTGAGAGTGTAATTTTAATTAACAGAATGTCAAATATATAATGGGTGGAGTATTAAAATAAAAGGCCTCCACAGAGTAATGCCAAAGTTTTTATGTATTTAACTTTTGAACTCCTGTCTATGCAAGTGGTTACCAATAATCCACTGATCACACAATTTTGGAAGTGGAACCATTAAGGCAAAACCATAAATCTAAATTCAATCAAACAATGCAATTATTGTGAATAGGAAAATTTGTAGCTTTCCTTCTAAGAAGATTTGGCATGCAAGCGTAACTTTTCTTAGACAATAGCTTCAGATGAAACCTTAACCACAAATTACTTCTTTGACAGGAAATGCTTTTAAAATATCCGTTTCATTCAAGACAATGCTGAGGAACATATAAGAAATATTTTCATGCATTATCTTAATTTGCTCACATCTTCAGAGCTTTTTTACAAAGTTTCTAGCTAGGATTTTTGCTTTCATTGAAGACGGTTGACTGATTCTACAGTTGAAACAATGAGTCTGGAGTCAGAAAAAAATTTGGTAGAAATTGAGACTTTTTTTCTTTGTCAGGATCCTGCGTATTCCTTTTTCAGAAGTGTAATAGTATAAATTAGCTAGAAACATATCAGAGAAGCGTTTGCCAAATTTTTAAGGCAAAAATTCCATGGATAGGTGCACTTAGTTGTGCCACATGAAAGGCTGATATGCCAATTCCAACCGTCGGATATATATGGTTGATCTAGATTTGCCTTGCGTCCAGATTTGAAAGAATGTTTTGAACTCCTACCTCTAAACATAGAGTCGAAAGAATTTTTGAACCACAATTTATCAACTTGAAAACAATTGCTCATAAGACTGAAAGGAGGATATTATGGGAATGGCGAGAAAGAAATAAATAACAAGGCCATTATCACTATATCCGAACTCCAGGGAAACAATGGTAAATTACCACAACCATACTGCCCTTCCTCCAGAACTCATCCTCCTAAAAAAAGAAAACAAAAGAAAATAAGGAAACAAAACCAAGAGTAATTACTAGGCTCCAGCCTCCCCCAGGCTTGTACAAATTACGCACCGGTTCATTCACGTTATATATTTTCAAGCACTTGGATCCACTTTCCATTTTAAAGGTCAACAGGCATTAAAGACCCTCTCATTTTTTTAAGATTTGGATGCACTTACTTGTGTAGAGGAACCCATTACCATTAAGCCTCATAAATTCCCAGGAATCATGTGACTCCATCCCAAGTGCCCAACATAAAGACACCAGAAGGCACTTCATCTCTCCTTTCCTCTCCGTAGGCGGCACAAACATATTTGCCAACTTAGCCAGGTTAAAAGTAATTTATTGTATCAATGCAAATAAAGTAAGCACCATATCCTTCGCTGGTTCAACACATACTAAAAAGAAAAAAGAGAGAATTTTTTTGGGGCTGGACAGAAGGGGGACCATACACGTGCATTAAGAAACCATCATTGGAATAGAATATAAAGACCAACATCTCACGCAATGAGTAAATAAAGAATATGCACTACACAATGGAGATCGACATTTTTTTTTTCTTAGAGAGAGAGAGAGAACAGATCAAGCAGTTTTATTTAATAAAGAAAAGGAGAAAAAATAACATCACATTTATAATTATACATCATATAAATGGCAGAGACTGCACAGTACAAAAATAAATGCATCCATGCCCACTTCATGCTCTCAATTAGGAAAGATAGATCAATACAAGGCCACCTGAAGACACAATCAGCCCATTTAACTCATGAGAACCTTAAAGTCATAGAAGCCAGAACAGTATCAAATGCAATACGTTCCAAATACAACTCCAGGAGAAGGATGGGAATCCTCATATTCTGAGAGTTTTTTCTTTCCAGAATCAAGACACAGCAGAAAGGCATAAACCCAAACGATATGAAATCTGCAGGGCAGTTTAACAGAGTTATGTCCAGTAGCCATCAGTCCCAGCCAATTCCAATCCAGATCGGAATCAGATTTCTCAATCCATTGACAGAGTCGGAGAGAATCATTGCGGATTCATTGAATCTTGTGAGTGGATGAGAATATCCATTGTATATTCATTAAAGATCAATCCCGGACCAATAACTGATCAGACAGTATTCAACCAATCCTTGAAGTATGCCTCAGGCTAAGGCCTTTACGACTCTAGCTATAAACCCAAGAGTTCTCAAGCCACTAGCCCTAAGGATCCAGAAATAATTACAAATAAAAAGTATTTGGTCCAAACGTAATAACCAACTAAAAGAATAAACTAAATTAATAAAAGTGGAAGGTGACAATAAAGCCTAAGTAGACTCCCTCACTCAGCCTTTTTCCATGTGCTCACAGTGCTCTGCCACATGCTGAGATCGCGTAAGCTGCTTGGGGTGGGACACTTGAACATCCACATCATCAGCCATGAGCTCCACTATATAATGGCAAGCAGCAAGCTTACATTACTCCATGTTTCCTCATGGCTCAACCTTAACCATCCAGTAGCCGTGCCAAGACCTATAATCTTAACCAGCTAACAAGTAACTTTCCAGAGTTTGTTCAATCTGAAGGCTAAGAAACTTTATCCTTGTTTTTTTTTCCTCACAAGAAATACAACTTCCAGAACAAAAAAATGCACAGAAAGAAGACAAAAGCAAACAGTATACTTCAATTATTAAAGAATTGGTAGTCCTCAAATTGTTAAACATGCTCCAACAGTAATAGCCTAAAGGCATACAAGATCATCTAACAATAATAAGGAACACATGGATTTGTTTGACTAAAGCTACAGAATTTCTCCATATTCTGGTTCTATTGTCCAATGTCTGCGATCCTGCTGATCGCATCTTTATTCAAAGTCTTCTGGTTGAATATTAGATTTCATTAATGTCTCAAGGTTTGCACCAAAATCAGAAGTACCCTTAATAGTTAAAAATAGTTCCCATTTCCCAATGCATCCTAAATCCTAATCCATCATAAGGCAGCACGACTCAGGCATGTCCTATGAGCTATGACCATTGACTGCTATTTCACACAGAGGTCAGGTCATCTTGCTTATGGCCTCATCAAAAAGATGTCTTGTACAGATAGGAAAAAAATATACAATGGAGCTAATCTACATAAGATTTACAAAAGCCTGATACAAAGAAACATTTAATTCATACATGACATAAACAACAAGATTAAAAATTGTTATAGAACACTAGAAAAAAGGTAAATAATGGCTTATCAATGTGCTCAATGACCAAACAGGGAAAACTTTAAAAAAAAAAAAATAACAAAATAAAATATTATAAGCCCACTAACTATGATCTTATCCCAATTAAAGAAGAAAAAATTATTGCTACTTTTAATATCCTAAAAAAGGAATGATCGAATTCACTAACGTGACAACACAAAAGAGCACTAACGCACCTATACAAAAAAAAAAAAAAAAAAAAAAAAAAAGAAGAAGCCCAGCCAGAATCCAACATAAATAATGCATAGAAAGAAAAGCAGTAGAAACAGCCACTCCCTTTTAATTTTCAACTCCATTAACCGATCCAAGCTGAACAATGGATATTGGACTTACATCAACTAACATTTAAACTCTAATGCAGCTTGAAAGATATAAAAGTACGCACTCGTGCATCAGCAAGAGAATAACTTTTCAGGTATGACAGACAAAAAAAAAAAAAAAAAAAAAAAAAAAAAAACCCGTAAAATAGAAAGCCTCGATAATTTCATATGAAAAATTTCCCTGATAGTTAAGAATGTGGATGAGTGCCACGTATAACAAAGCAATCAAGCTTAATTCACAAATTCTTACAAATTAACCCCTTCTACAGTTATGACCACCACCACCTCAGCCATTAACAATATAATTCAAAATGTATTCACCTACATAAATCCAGCCAGAACTACTTCAGGACAAAACGTCCATATTGCGCTAAAAGTTTATTCCGAAAGCAAAGTAAAAACTTGAGAAACTCAACCAAACTCTAAGCTACCATCCCATAGATGGAGAACTTCAAAAGTACAACGACATCCACATATTTGGATGGAATCAAACTTTTCCTTCAATTGTGTATCTTTTTTTTTTATTTCATTTATTGTCTTCATGCCTTAGTAACTAATCAACTCATTGGTACATTTCCTACTTACTATATAAGACCACAATGTGCCTTAGACACTCCTTGCTAAAATGGCAATTCTTTTTGTGTCCATATAAGCCCAATTATAGCATTAGAGTGCTTAATCCGTGCTTGGATTTGATCCTCTTTTTAAGTCCAATTATGGCAGTAGAAGTCCTATGAATATTTGGAGATCTATTTGAGTTTCTATATAAGACTGGCCTTGGTGACCTCATTTGGGTTGCCTGGTAAGCCCAACTTTCTAAGCATATTCCTAATGATAATTGGTATTACTTACTTTCCTTTTTGTGACGACAAACGGGGAGAAAATGATGCTTGAAAAAGCAATGCTATATTGGAAGAAACATATATTTGAATGACACATGGGGAGACATACGAAATTTCTCCGATACGTAAGAATGCACCATTCCCGCGTTGAGTGCCATATATAACGAAGCAATCAAGCTTATTTCACACATTCTTACAAACTAACCCCTTCTACAATTATGACCACCATCACCTCAGCCATTAACAATAAAAGTCGAATAGTATTCACCTACATAACAGCCAGAACTACTTAAGGACAAAACATACATATTACGATAATAAAAAAACTATTCCGAAAGCGACGTAAAAACTTGAGAAACTCAACCAAAACTCGAACTCCAAAAGTACAAAGATCTCCACATAAACCCTAGCCAGAAAACACAGAGAAGCAGAACAGAACGAACCGAAAATAACAATAATTAACCGCTTCTGTAGCATAAAACCTGAAATAACTAAAATTAACCGCTTCTGAAGCACAAAACCGAA
Organism: Protea cynaroides; assembly: GCA_028583415.1. Lineage (NCBI taxonomy): Eukaryota > Viridiplantae > Streptophyta > Magnoliopsida > Proteales > Proteaceae > Protea > Protea cynaroides. The sequence goes on along the minus strand of CM053266.1, from coordinate 65,456,043 downwards.
CAAAGACAATGAATCAGGGAAAAAAACCAAAAGATAAAATTAGACAAACCAAACCTTCTTCTTCCACCCTTCCGGCGCAGGAAGCTCAACCGAGACCACCTCATCTTTGTTTTCCTGCTTCTCCACCTGAGTTTCCTCACCTGTAACGCTCGCCATGATCGAGTTTCCGCTTTGCTCCCCAAGAAAACCGAAAACACTAGCGTTCCCGCTCTCACTGCTACGAACCAAATAAGACGAATAAACCAAATCTTTAATCTTTACGAAACAAAAATTAATATAAACAAAATCCAGTTTTTATAGGACTCACTCTCTCTCCCTCTCTCTCTCTCTCTCTCCCTCTCTCAACGCCGTGACGGGATGGGAACAAGGTAAAACTGGAACTGGAAAAAAATCCAAAACTGTATTTAACCTTGGGATTGACGTACGTATGGACCGGATGGTTCAGGACTTCATTGAAACGAGGAAGTTGTTGATCTTGAGAATTGATTGGGAAAGAAAGAGAAATAAGGTAAATACTAATAATAATAATAAAACAATAATAAATATATTTTTTTTTCTATTTCAGTTTTATTAATTATTTTTTTCTTTTCTTACTTTCCAAACATGGCCTAAAAGCCTAAAGCATATCTACAGATTTGAAATGTTTGAAATGTTTGAAATGTGTGGGGACCACGTGGGCTCTCGCTGAAACGGCTGTTTGAACTGTAACGTAGAAAAGGTTTTATGCGGAAAAAGAGCATGGTTGTATTGTCTTAAATACCCTTCAATGCCATTTTTCCTCATGTGATAGGTCGGATTATTTAATTTGAAGATCCTTCTGGGGTGACGTAAGAATCAATGGTTTTGTTTAAGCGAGACAGAGTACTTTGACTCTCTGAGTCTCAGATTCGCATATCTTTCTTAGATTACTCAGGAATATCCCACTATTTCGGAGTCCCGAGTACCGATACGATTCCTCTCGTCCAGGAAAGGAATCTTTTAGATTCTGCTCGCCCGATTTCGACTCGGCTTTCTTTTCTTCCCTTGTTAGGTCGTGATTGTTTGTCTAGAAACGTGATTCATTTTTCATGGAAATTACCTTATAAAAAATAATAGATTACATGTATTACCATTGGACTATGGACTACTTATGTCTACGACCTATCAATTTTTTGACAATTACACATACTATCCTTAATTTTTGAAACATGTAACAAAAATGTTTATTCCGATAACGATATTAAGTTTAAATTTTAAAAAACAACTTTACCCTCATTTTATTCCCCATTTTTCTTCTTCACAATTGGTATAAAACAAAGAATTGAATAAAGAATCATGTTCTCACTTTGATCTTGTGTTTTTGGAAAAATATCACGTGCTACCCAAATAGTTTAAGAAACATCACCTACCACCATATTTTTTTACGTTTGCTATGGAGGTGTTTTCTTGCCTGATGTGCCAAGTAGTAGAAGAGAGGAAGATTGTGTTGGCTAGTAAGTGTAAACCAATGTTTGGAAATATTTGTTCTACATGGTGTTGGTGGTAATTTGGCAAGGAAGGAATCATGCCTGCTTTGATAATTATGTTATTCAACTGCAAAGAATTCGCCACAGTACTATTTACAAGTGCAGAGATCTCTCTCTTATGAAACCATGCAAAATAGGCAACATGACAGACCTTAATATAGCTCGAGTGCTGCAGCTATTTATTACTGGTTGTAAACAAAGAAAGGTAACAGAATTATACGGGCAGCCACCTATTGAATCTTGGTACAATGTCAATGTTGACGGATGTAGTTTGGGAAATTCTGGACACGCTAGATATGGTGGTGTCATTAGGAACTGCCAAGGTAAAATTTTGCTGGCTTTTTGTGAATACATTAGAGTAGCAACCAATTATGTTGCCGAGGTACACGGGGCAATCCAAGGAGTTTCAGCTGCGGTGGAAAGTGGATATCACAAAATCTGGTTAGAAAGTGACTCAAGCTCAGTAGTCTGCTTACTTAACTCTTCCAACGTCCCATAGATAGCTAAGCAGAAGTGGCAAGCCCTTATGAGTTTGTGTACTGTACAAGTGAGAATATCTCATTGTTTCAAGGAAGCTAATATGGTAGCTGACAGGCTATCAAAGCAAGCGGTGCATGATGAAATTTAAAGCAATGGGATAGTTGTCATGACTTTGTAACAAGAGAGGCTGTGTGGGATGCATCACATAGGCCTAGATATAGATTTCACTAGCATTTTCAATTTTGAAGATTAATTATGGTCAATATTGGATCTTGCTGATGGCAATGCCGAAGGTGGAATAGCCAGTAATAGACTTGTAATTACTATATTTCTTTTTATTATAATACAATTTGCTGACCTTTAGCAACAACCAAAAAAAAAAAAAAAACCAATGGGGATCTCTTATTTGCTATTTGCAGATCACCTTATGATAATTGTCAAATCCAAAGAGGATTACATCAATGCTTGTTCGGATATTTTGAGGCAGTTTGCAGAATTTTATGGGTTAACAGCAAATATGGAGAAGTCATCTATTTTTCTTGGTGGAATCCCATTGGAGAAGATTGTCCTTGGCTAGGGCAGCTCAATGTCCTTTAGGGAGTCTTCCAGTTAAATACCTGGGAGTGCCTTTACCTGCTAGTAGGTTGTCTCATCCTGATTGTTTACCTCTCATCGAAAGAACCAAAGCAAAAATGGAAGGGTGGAAGGGGAGATTTTTGTCTTATGCAGGGAGACTGCAACTCATCTCTTCTATGCTTCAGGGGGGTTATATCTACTGGTCTGGACTGTTCAGGCTTCCTAGCAAGACTATCAAGGCTCTAGAATCATTATTTGCTAGCTTCCTATGGTCTGAACCGGATGGTAAGTCCAAAATGCATTTGGTTAGTTGGAAAAGGATATGCAAGCCCAAGTTTGAGGGAGGTATGGATATTAAAAGGATTAAAGACATGAACAAGGCAAAAAAATTTAAGCTAATATGGCACATTGCTTCAGGGAAAGACAACTTGTGGATGGATTGGGTGAAGAAAACCTACCTTCAGGTTGACTCTATTCGGACTGTGAAGAGCACATCATCTTGCTCTTGGGTGTGGAGAGCCATTCTTATGCATAGGCAGCAGTTTAGTGAAAAATTCATCATCAAAGTTGGGAATGGTGGCTTTGGTAGATTGTGGCTTGACCCATGGCATCTGGAAGGAATATTAGGGCTCAAGTACGGATCTAGTATTATTGTTGAGTGTGGATTCCCCAAAGTAGCGGTCATTCAGGTGTTCATTGAGGATGGTACTGGGTGTCTCCGCCCCTTTTACAGTCTAATGAAGCTAAGGAAGCATGGGATACTATTTTCTCAATTCCGTGCCCTACTGGTACTGCCACTGATATGTGTCAATGGTTGTCCTCCTCTCCTGGCCCATTTTCTATAGGTAAGGCTTGGAACTCTATTAGAGAAGTGTGTCCTAAACTACCATGGACTAAAGCAATTTGGTTCTCCAGTAATGTACCGAGACATTCCTTTATTGTGTGAGATGCTTGATGGACTCTTTGGCTACAGGAGATAATCTGAGGAAAAAGAACATTATGGTGCAGGGTTCTTGTGTTTTCTATTGGGCTGGAGGGATAGCCGTGATCATCTTTTTTTTTTCAGCATCAATACCCTTATTTGGTGTGGAAAAGTATTTTGGCTGATTGTCATCCCACTCGTATCCCCCATAGGAAGATTGAGGAAGAAGCCAGGTGGGTGGGTAGATCTTTCAGCAAAGAAGGAACCATTGGTATGGTTGTCGAGATTGCTTTTTGTGCCTCCATTTACTACCTGTGGATCGAGAGGAGCAAAAGGATTTTCTCCAACTTGTCATCCTCAAGAAATGTGGTTGAAGAGAAAATAAGAGAACTCATCAAGCTCAAGATCAGATCCATGAAGTTCAAAAGACCAGGATCTACTTGCTTAAATCATCTTATTCAAAGATGGGATCTTAATGTAACCTGAGTTCTTTTGTTTGGGTTCGAGGGAGTATGTTCCCTTGTCCCTCGGGGTGGGTGCTTCTTGTGATTCCTTGTGGTTGGGCTTTTTCAGGGTCTTCCTTGTTAGATGCTTGGTTTTCCCTTCTTTTTTGGGTTTAATAAGATATCTACTTACCCCCCCTCCTCCCAAAAAAAAAAAAAACCTACCACCCACTGATTTCTGAAATCATCAACCCCACCCCATTAACCAACGGAAGAGAGTTAAATTTTTTTCTAGACATCTATACCCTTCTTATTTTAAACTAAAAAATGTTTTACTTAAATTATCTCTGTTTCGGTTTCTCTCCTTATTTCTATGATTGTGATAAAAAGTCTCTTCTGCTAGTCTCCCCTCCTACTACTTCTCTGACGACAATTCCTGCCATCAATCAGCAATAATTTTCAACTGTGTCTCTAGAGAGGTTACTTCAAGATGGAGTGTCCCCACCATCATCCTTCAACTTCAGATGATCCATATGATCTGGAGAGTGGGCCTCATTATCAGAAAGTAAGGGGTTAACTGACGCATGGTGTGGTTGTTGAACCAACAGGTCACCCCTTTGTGATGGTTGCTTCTAATGATGAGAATATCCAAATCGTCTGCTTTGAGGTCAATGCGGAACATAACGAGAAGATCTAGGTTGCATGTAAGACCTGTATCGAACTAACCATTCTTACCACCTTATTCCAGGTCTACCTATCATGGTCGAGCCAAGTGGACCAAGTGCGTGAAGAAACCACAAGATCAGGTATGAATTCAACCCAAAAACAGTCAATTATGAGCGTGTGGTCACATGCCTAAACAGGTGTGACCAACCCCACCTCAAAAGAGTCCAACCACACGAAATTAGGTCGTGGGGTCGGACATTTTAAAAAGGTAGGGTCACGGATTCTGCGACCCTACCTCCGACCCCACAGAACCCAGACAGAATCAAAATTAGGAAACCTTCCTAATTCGAAGGGGGTTCTTTCCTAAACTCATTAGGGCATATTATGGAGGGTTTTTCTCTATAAATAGGACGTCCCTTAGCCTCTTTCACTCCTTTAGAATCCTAATTGAAAGTGAGAGAAAGAGAAGAGAAGGAAGAGAAGGAAAATTTAAGAAGAAGACTAAGGAAGAGGAAAATTCAGAGAAAACTTTGAATCTTCAGTACGCATAAGGTATGATCCTATTTCCCATGATTAATTAAGAGCCTAGAATAGTTCATGAAGAAGATAGGATCTAGGAGAAACCAAATCATCCATCCATGGACAAATTCCAAGAGAATCCATGGAGAAAATTATTATGGACAATAGATGATGTATAAAATTATAGTTTTGAGCCATAGAACAATCATAGGAAGGACCATGATGATAAGCCAAAGGATTCAAACATGAAGGAATGGAATTAAGAGTAAAAGGTCGACCATAACACGTGTGGTCGCACGTGGGGTCGCATGATGTCCAACCCCACAAGACCCACATGTCCTACCACATGCCCTCGGGAAGTTTCCAGGGAGGGTGTGGTCGCACGTAGGGTCGGAGTATGTCCGACCCTACCCTGCGACCCCACACCCTGTGGTCGCAGAAACTGAGACCCCAGGTGCTGCCCCACCTGCGACCCCTCAGTTTCTGTTAGTCTAAACTCATGAAAATTTAATTCTAATTAAAATCTACAAATTTGTTAGGTTTTCAAGTGGTCTAAGAGTGAATTACAAAGCTTGAACGATGATCTATTATCGACCAAAGGTGAGGGAACAAGACCTAAACTAATTGGTTAATAACAAGCTATTTTTATTTATTGAGTCCAATGCCATGAATGATTCTATGCTTGTATGCGTGTATTGTGCATTTCACATGTCATCCAATATTTCTGTTATTACTGTTCATGCATATTTAATTCAGTTTATTTATAACATGATGATGATGATGATACTAGGAATAGGCATGTGAATGTATGTGTGTGGTTAGTGTACTTGATGCGAGTGGAGCATCAGGGGGGGGGGGACGTGACACTGTGGTTCATCCTGGTCACTGGACTCTAGCTCTATCTCTACTCAAGTCTTGTCCACTAACATGGTCGTATCGTCATTACCTTAGCAGAACTATTACGTCGTAGGGCATCAAGGGAGGTGGTCTCGGACCGTGTAGTCTCTGACTCTGCCGAGGGACCTTAACTCTATCTCTATGGACGTATTGAGGGATGCTGGGGTGAGGCCTTGGATACACTGTTTGACATTAGGATTGGTTAGTTGCAAGCCCAGTTTGCAAGCCCTCGCCAATAGGGGCTTACGTGTTGGTATGGGTAGGGCATCAGGGGAAGTGTGATGCGGTGTGGTCCTAAGCACTTTAGCTCTATCCCTATTCCATGGTGGGTGCATGTGGGATGACAGTGGTGTTTGATCCATTGGACGGCTTCATTCACACACTCGTGTATAGAGGTGCGACGGTCACCTATCCTTTTTATTGCACATTGTAAACTTATGAACCAGACCAAAGATATGAATTGAATGCATGCATATGTTTGTTGCATTGTTTTGTTTGCTCACTGAGCCATGATGTGTGCTCACCCTTTCGACGTCGAATATTTTTAGTTGATGATGCAGGTACTACTGTAGAAGACTATATGAATGCTCCGATGTACGGACATGCTGCGACGATGGATGCAGAAGCTATGATGGAGTCGCATGATTCATCGTGCGAGTGCAACTCATACATCTTCGATTAGATTTATAGTTGGATTATTAAGAACATGTAATTGATTAATTTATTTTATTTTATGTCTTAGTCATTTGAAGATAATTGGATAATTTATTTATGTTATCATTATTAGATTCTCAGTTCATTAAATATTAAAGACTTCCGTTATTGTGTATCTATTCTGATTATGGTATGTGGATGTGTATGGTTTAAGCAAACGGACATAGCCTATTCGAGATCCTGGTTGAACCATTGGATCATAGATGGTTCATCACACCATTCTGGTTGGTGCAGAGTTGGGGTGTGACATTGCAAGTAAGTAATAATCAAGGAATCTGTAACACCAGATCGTCAGCTTTGAGATCAATGCGGAACATAACGAAAAGATCCAGGTTGCAGGTAATTAATAATCAAGGAATTTGTGACAAAGAGTTTATGGAAGAAATTAATTTTGATGAAAGTCCACAAAAGAACAAGAAAAATTGCAGAGAGACTCAGATCTATATTTGACCTCGGCAAGGCTAATTAGTTGTTACGACGAGCGAACCAAATGTATCTTCATCGTCCACATCAAGAAAAATTGAAAATTTTGAGGAAAAAAAGAATAAAACTTTTGTTCTAGAAGAACAAGAGAAATAACAAATGTACACGGGAGGCCTGAGAAAGAGTACCAGCACTAGAGATGGCAGCCTCATGATGAGAAGGCTTAATCCAACAAAACCTTCGATGAGGTGTGCAACAGAGTCACCGCTGCTAACGGTCGACGAAGAAGGAGATGAAAAAAAGGCTTAATCCAATAAACCCTACAGAATCGTCGTCAGCGAGGTGTGCAACAGAGTTGAGGGTTTCCCTTTTTTTACTGTTTGGGGGGGTGGGGTTAAAAATTAATACAAGATAAAAAGGACTTTTACCCTTACAATAAGGGCATTATTGTCCACCAAAAAATAGATTTGAGCTAACATTAGCATCTAACGAAAATGTCTTAACAACTTGGGTCTCTATGTTAAATGTTTTAAAAATTGGGGTGGTAATTGATGATGTCAGAAATCTATGGGTGGTTGGTGATGTTTCTCAAACTACTTAGGTAGTATGTGATAGTTTCCCTTTGTTTTTTTACATATTGCAAATAAGAAGAATGGAGAATAGGATGAGGGCAAAGTTGTCTTTTAAAATTTAGACTTAACACGGTTAATAGAATGACCTTTTTGTTACATGTTTCAGAAATTATGGGTGATATGTGTAATTGTCAGAAACTAGTGGATGGTACGTAAGTGTAATTAGTCCATAGTCCATAGTCTAAGGATAGTAAGTGCAATTTACCCTATAAAAAACTGATCAAATTGTTCAATTTGACTCGAATGATAAAGAAGAAAAAGAAGATCCTCTTATGTCGCCTAGTCTGATACACGGCTAACACGACTAGGCGACAGGAGAGGATCCACGTCCCAAAAGGGAAGGGGTGAAATCAAAATTATACTTATAGAAACTTTTGTAATCATTACTTCACGTGATTGTATAACTAACTCCTCACATTATTAGGAATTTGATTATTAATATTTAGGTCAAGCGACCAATGAGAGAACCAAAGATAAAATCTGTAATTTAAATGAGCTAAAAGTTAAAAGTTTCAAAATAATTTCAAACTAAAATTCCAATATTTCGTTTTTCGTTTTAGCGGAAAATTTTTGGAGCTTGTTTTTGAGTTGGTAAAAGCAATGTAAAAGGTTTTAGTCCCAAAAAAAAAAAAAAAAAAAAAAAAAACCAACTACCACCCAAAATAGTTTCGAAACATCACTTACCATCCATAACTTTCAAAAAAATCCACTACCACCCAAACTTTTACCACCGTTAATCAAATAGATCCATTCTGTTAAACGAATCCCGTTAGTTACTGATATCATCTAAAATTGTTTCTAAAATGAACAATAATACCCTTAAGGAAATGTTTAAAGATGGTTTTACCTTCATTCACTTAATTCACCATACACCCCCAATTGTAGTATGGAATCTAGACTCGAACGGAAGAAAGGAAGAAACCCTTTCTTCTCCGACTGTGTTCGCCCACCATCTTCGTCAACAACGATGTAAGCCTTCTTCTTCCTCGACGACGATGTAACGCTTGTTGTAAAGTCCCGACAACGACGACAAAATGGAGCTGGATTTGAAGGTGTTGTTCTTCGACGAAGACTGGAGCCGGATTTGAAGGTGTTGTGTTCTTCGTCACATCTTCATTTTTGGAGCCACGATTGTAGGTCTGTTCTCGGCTTCAAAGCCCTTGCCTCTGCCACCATCTCATCCTTTGAATCCAATGAATATCAGTCTTTGTCTGAGAGAGACGGACGGTTAAGTTTGAGATCTTGTACTGCTATGCGGTTTACTGGTTTAGGGATAGCTATTGAGCTGTGATTTCATAGATAGTATTATTATCTCTATTCTTTTTTCTTATCAATAAAGCGTCAGTTATCACCCAAAAAAAGGGAAAAATAAAAGCAGTGAAACAAAATAGTGGGGAAGGAAGGAGGAATAGAGAGATAACGATGAAGGAGAAAAACCATATCTGGTTTTGTATTACCTCATGAAATGCTTTTTAAAATACAATTTAATCTCAATTGTGATTCTAGGGGACAAAGATAAATGGTCCATACCCTGCTCGTCAATAGACACCCTTTAGATGTGCTCATCCAGAGAAGCCACTCCCTAAGTGGAAACTGGGGCAGGTCCTTACACATACTTTTGTACACCATTCTAGATCCTTCTTCCAGCCTCTCTTGTGAGCAAAATGTGTTTTTATTTTTAGGAAAGTTAACCCAGAACAAACTGTTGCAGAGAGCGTAATCGTGGTCTTTGTTTCCGAATGTGTACAATAAAATGATTATCCAAAAGCGTTCATCGATGCTGGTGCTGTTACTCCAAGTGATCAAATTCTCTTGGCAAAGCAGCTCTTATTGGTAATTTCTCTTTAATTTTCTTGCGTTTTGGGTAAGTTTGAGATGGTAGCCGCTGCTCAAGAAAGTAGCGTCCTCACTCCAGCAGTCTTCATGAAAAGGTAAGGGATTGTGGGAAGTCTGTGGCGACGGCGGTGGGGAAGTTGGGGTGTCGAATCTGTCCAACACCGGAAGTGCTAAAGATGGAGAGAGAAGGGAAGAGAGAGAGAGAGAGAGAAAGAGAGAGAGAGAGAAACGTCCATGGTAGATGGAAACTGAGAGGAAGGAGACAGGGGGGAGAAATTTATAGATGAACAAAGGACATAGTGCTTTCGGTTTCAAACCGATGGAGATGGGAAATAAATGGGAGAATGAAGAAGGAGAAGACAAAAAGGGTTGAACGATGAAGGAGAAGAAAGAGGGGAGAACGATGAGGGATGGAGAGAGGGAAGGAAAGAAAGGGGATTAGGGGAATCACTGTACTTACCAATTAGCTGGTGGTCGGAGAATTGATTCAGTCCCTGAGAATTGGAGATCAATAATGGAAGTTCGTAGGAAAAATTTACAGATTTGAAGAGGAGATGACTGAAGGTGTTATTGGGCTGTTTATAAAACGAATGTGAAAGGTTATATTAGACGTTTTACTAGCTTCTAAAATTTTGGAATTAAAAACAAAAAAGGGTAAAAATGCCTAACAGTGATTTCAGTCTCCTTCGTCAGTTACTTAGGTGTAACTGATGTTTTTTGAAAGTTGTGGGTGGTAGGTGATATTTCGAAGCTAATTTGCGTGGTAGCTGATTTTTTTTCTTTTAGTCCCACATTGTTTATGGACTTTGGAAAAGGACAGTATATATGTAAGGGATGGCTCTTAACACCTTGAGCCCTTAAAAGAAAGGAGAGAGAGAGAGAGAGAGAGAGAGAGAGAGAGAGAGTGAAAGGCAACCCGGAGATTGGGGGTTCCGGGTTGCCTTTCACTCACATGCGTGTCGAGTCTGGCAGGGCCAGGCCGGGTCGGGTTGCAGCCGTGGGCGGATATGATGTGCCCATTAAATGATGTCTTTTTGGAAAAGACACAATTAGTCATGAGGTGTGTCCCTGCTTATACATATCGGTGTCTCTACATAGATAGACACCTCTACATATGAATAGATATAATCTGGGCTATTGATCTAGGCCTCCTTAGATCACGGTGCATTTGAGCCATCCAAACAGATGGACGTGTCCCATCCAATAGATCCCATGAAAGGGTATATGTCCCCTATAATTAGAGGACGAATTTTGGAATTCAAGTCATTCCAGTATTCAGATTTCCTTTAGGAAATCAAGTTCTTCTCTCTCTCTCTCCCTCCAACTCTCTCTACTCTGTTTTAATTGACTGAGCCCATTTTGTTTTAGAAAGACTGTTAGCCTTAGTTGAGATTTTCGACGACATCCAACACTTTGTGGGCACATTGTTAGGTGTGCTTCTAGAGCTGTTTTATTTTGGAGGTTGGTTTGTGGAGACCCATTGCACCATATAGGAGGTAAATACAACCTTAAATAAAGTGTCGCTACATGACTCAGTTCTTCTTGGTTTCTGATTTGACTTATATATGGTATATACTAATACCTTAATTTTATTATATGTTTTGAATGTGTATAATCATATGATTTAATTTATTAAATTATTGCTTATGTCGTATGCTTAAGAATTAGTCTTAAACAAAAATATCATTGTTGTGTTTATTTTTCCTACAAAATCATCTGAAAGGGATCCACGTTTTGTAATAGGGCAAAGTGTGTCACTACTGGGTCACATGACTTGCTATGTGGGAGTACTGTGTGGGAAGGGATCCTCACATAGGCATTGTAGAGACATTTTTCTTAAATTTTATTTTATTTAGCAATCAAATACCCACCCTTATTATAAGTATATTGGGTAATTGTGAAGGTATGCTATAAAGCCTCATAAAATTTCACTTACATGGTTCATGTGGTTCACATGGAATTTGAAATTTGACATGCGTCTAATATAGGGGTGATATACAATGCTAAAGAATAGTACCACACGGTCCATACAGATGAGCCAGGATTTGGAAAGTGATATTGTACTATTTCTTGTAGAGGAAAACCAAATCATTCTAGCATAATAAATTGGATGGATTTGGAAAGTGATATTGTACTATTTCCTATAGAGGAAAACCAAATCATTCTAGCATAATAAATTGGGCTTGTGGAAGATTGACTAGATCTTCTGCTCAAATGTAATTTGGCCCAAGAGTTTGTCAAGCAGTACAATAAATTTCAAAAATTCAAAACTATATGAAAGTATACAATAATAGTTGGACGTATATGGGGATACATTTACACAATATGATATTTTGATCCAATTAGGTTCTAGAAATTGACATGTGGCTAATATAAACCATGTACTATCAATACAACAATCAAATTTGCCACATCATTTTTTCCAAGTGGTACAATAGATTTTCAAAAATTCAAAGCTATAAGAAAGTGCACGATAATAGTTGGGGTATTGTAAGTGTGTATGGACATACATGGGGATGCATTTACACAATATGGTAATTTGATCCAATTAGACTCTAGAAATTGACATGTGGCTAATCTAAACCATGTACCATCAATACAGTAGTCAAATTTAACACATCATTATTCCACATAGCACAATAATAATGGGGCATTTCAATAAAATGGTCAAATGGCTACCGAAAATGATTTTTTCCTTTTTGTGTGTATGTGTGTGTGTGTGTGTTGGGGGGAGGGGGAGATAAAAACATAATAGCAAAGAACATCAATTGTAATTGTTAGGGGGAAATATCCCCCCCCCCTAAATAAAAAAAACTGACACATGGTGTCACACCTCAATTCCGACTGAACCAGAAGTGTGAGTGAACCGTCTTCAAACCACGACTCACACCATGATCTCAATAGACCGTGTCAATAAACCAACCATTCCAAGCAAACTAACCATAATTATAGAAACATAAATAGTAGCAGAACTAAATAATAAATGAACTGAGTTTCTAATTGTAAATAAATAATTATTCCAATTATTCTCAACCACAACGTAAATAAATAAATCCTTTACACCGTTTAAAAATCATCTGAAAAAATAAATAATAAAAACCTAAAGAAATACACAGTAAGAGCACTTGCATGAGGCATCATGCTCGTCCTCTACTACCTGTGTATCGATAGCAGTCACTGTCCCGTATGCTGGGGCAGCCATGAAGTCATCAACAGTGTATCCTGCATCAACATCTGAAAAATATGGTGTATACATGGGATGAGCTCAAACTCTCGTGCATGGAGGTACGGTGACCGCCAAACCTTATCATAACATTTTGCAAGTTATACCTGACCTAATTGTAATATTATCTCATGCATTTGTTGCATTGGTCTTGTACTTTACTGAGTTAAGTTGTGAGCTCACCCCGTGTATACACCATATTTTTTAGATATTGATGCATGATACTGTAAGCACCCCATTTTTGTCACCCTCGGCATAAGTGAACCAATATGGCAGGTTTCTGACCTTTAACCCAAAAGATTTGTGATTCTCCGTACTGATCCCCACAGCAGGGTCATGGGCTATTATCTGCATGGATGCATAGGTCATAGAATTATCTTCGAAACGAGACTAGAATTGCTTAATTCTGATATCAAATGAGGAAGATATGACATTTTAGTCGGATGATACATATAAGGGAGGTTTCTGAAATTATTATAAATAATAATAATCCCAGGGGCCTTCATGCAAATTATCCTAAGTCAGATTGTTTGAATTTCAAATCATCATATCTTGATCATCCGACATCGGATTCAGATGATTCCAAGACCATTATTCTTCATTCATGATGTTCTACAAAGTGGACGTAAAAAATCCCGGGTAGAAGTCACCAGTGGGTCCCATGCAAGCTTTCATGCAAAATTATCGTTAGAACTTCAAAGCTTCATATCTTTTCCGTTCTACATCGGATTCAGATGATTCCAAGACCATTATTCTTCATTCATGATGTTCTACAAAGTGGACGTAAAAAATCCCGGGTAGAAATCACCAGTGGGTCCCATACAAAATTACATATGAAAATGGTCATTTAATCTTCAAAAATTCATATTTTGATCATCCCATATCCAAATCAAGTAATTTCAGTTTCATTATGTTCCATTTTTAGTGCTCTACAAAGTGGACGTAAAATATTTTCGGTAGAAGCCTCTGAAGGATCTCATGCAGAATGGTCAGCCAAATTATCGATAATTGACCCGCTTAAACTTCAGAAAGTCATAAGTTGGCCATTTTATTTCCAAATGAGGTGATTCAAGTTTCAATATTCTTCATTTTTAATGTTCTACAAAATGAACGTAGAAAATTTAGAATAAAGGTTATCAGAAAATTCCATGCGGGATGACAGCGGAAATGACCCATGAAATAATAGAGAGAAAATCCAATTAATTCCAATCAATCCAGTCAACTCAGTTCAAGCCACTTCTGGTCCAACCTAGCTCAACCCATATCAGTTTAACTCAGTCAACCCAAGCCAGTCTCAACCCATTTCGAATCAGTTCATCCATGTGCATAGTATTTATATGTTATATATATTGTATACTATACATATATGTATGTTATTAAATATATGTGTATATATGTATATAATATATGTTATTATATATAAGAGATAAAATCCAAAAGATTTTGGAGAAGAAAAAGGAAAGAGGAGAGACAGGAGACGTGAAAGAGAAGGAGGATTTAGGGTTGAGATAAAATCCAAAAGATTTTGGAGAAGAAAATGGAAAGAGGAGAAAGAGGAGACGTGAAAGAGAATGAGGATTTAGGGTTGAGATAAAATCCAAAAGATTTTGGAGAAGAAAAAGGAAAGAGGAGAGAGAGGAGACGTGAAAGAGAAGGGGAATTTAGGGTTGAGATAAAATCCAAAAGATTTTGGAGAAGAAAAAGGGAAGAGGAGAGAGAGGAAACGTGAGAGAGAGGCTTTTTTTCTTTCTTTTAGGAAGTAAATCCAAATAAAAAAAAAGGAAAAAAGAGAAGATTGAGATAAAGAGAGAGGGCACGGTTTTGGGGAGAGAAAAAAGGGATAAGAGAGAGAAAAGAGGGAAAAAACGTGAGGGAGAAGGGGCTTTTCTTAGGGGACTCGGTTTTGGCTTCTAGATGATTTTCAAAAGAGAAAAAAAAGGGGGAGAGAGAGGACGTGAAAAGGGAGAAGATTTAGGGTTTCTAGATTTTTTCCAAAAGAGGAAAAAATGGGAAGATAAAAGAGACGTGAGAGAGAGAGAAAAGGGGGAGGATTTTTCCAAAAGAGAAAAAAAAGGGAAAGAGAAAAAAAAAACGTGAAAAGCTTAGGGAGCTCGATTTTGGGAGAAAAAGAAGGGAAGAAGAGAGAAAAAAGAGGGAGAATAAAGGAGAAGTAAAGAGAAAAAACGTGAGAGGGGTTAGAGAGCTCGGTTTTGGGAGAAAAGTAAGGGAAGGAGAGAGAGAAAGGAGGAAGAAAAAAAACAAAAAAAAAGAGAAAAAAAACGTGAAAAGAGAGTTTGACAGAGTTTGGGCTCTCGGTTTTGGGAGAAAAAAAAGGGGAGAAAGAAGAAGAAGAAGGGAGGAGCAAGTAGAACCTACGAGCATCTAGGTAAGCTGCCTCTACTTCTATTTTTTTTTTATTGTTTTGCTTAACTACAAATCCCCATCTCATAAACCACTCCACCTCACCATTAACCAATTTCCATCACCAATCCAGCCTACACTTGACTTTCAATCCTGATACAACCAGCACTCTAATCGATTTCATCTCATACTTCAATCATCAGCCTTATGCTACCACCTACCTGTAACCCCACTCACTTTCATCTCCTACTGAACCAACCAACACCTCACACCACTTACCTGAACCTAGCCAT
Source organism: Protea cynaroides (assembly GCA_028583415.1). Classification (NCBI taxonomy): domain Eukaryota; kingdom Viridiplantae; phylum Streptophyta; class Magnoliopsida; order Proteales; family Proteaceae; genus Protea; species Protea cynaroides. The sequence continues at coordinate 65,440,553 of CM053266.1, read as the reverse complement.
GTTACAATATCTGAACCTGTCCATCAAGCCCTAGACCAGTTCTCCTCATCCAACCATTGGATCAACATTCCTCATCTTACCCTTGATCTTTCCATTAAATATGGGCCATTGATTGAATCTATGATCATGATATGCTTGAATAAAAATCTGAATTTTGATTCTTTATCGTGTTAATATGATACCCATTCAAAATTTGATCCATTGAATGTGAAATTTGTTTTGATCATGTGATGAAAATTTGTCCATTGATATTGAATTAATATTTAAATTAATGAATTTGACTAATTGATGTGAATTTAATCTGAATCGTTGATCTTTAAGATCCAATCATGTGAATGGATGATTAATTAATCTGAACCATTGATTTTAATCTAATGATGATTTAATGATGAATTAATTTGAGCCATTAAAGTCTGATTAACTGATGTTATATGATCTGAACTGTTGATTTAAGATCTTGAATTACTTTCAATCGTCAATCAAATGTGATTTCGGTCACATTGTTGATAATCGATGCATTGAATCTAGACCGTAGATCTGAAAATACGTTTTGATTGATTGACTCGCATGCCTTGGTTGTTTATCACATGCCATATTTTGATGCTATATTGTTCACATGCTATATTTGGATGCTTACATGCACACACTGCCACAATTGGAATAATCACACTGCCATGATTGGAATGATCATACTCACATGCTATATTAAATGCTTATTGTCATAATTAGAGTCGAAAACCCTAAAAACCGAAAGAACAGCAATTAGGGTAGAAAACCCCAAAAAATAGAAAGAAAATAACAATTAGGGTAGAAAATCTTAAAAAATGGAAAGAAAATAACAATTAGGGTAAAAAACCCTAAAATAGAAAAAAAATAGCAATTAGGGTAGAAAACCCTAAAATGGAAAGAAAATAACAACTAGGGTAGAAAACCCTAAAAAATGGAAAGAAAATAGCGATTAGGGTAGAAAACCCTAAAATGGAAAGAAAATAGCAATTAGGGTAGAAAACCCTAAAATAGAAAGAAAATAACAATTAGGGTTGAAAACCTTAAAAAATGGATATAATGCAGCAATTAGGGTAGAAAACCCTAAAATGGAAAGAAAATAGCAATTAGGGTAGAAAGCCCTAAAAAAAATGGAAAGAAAATAGCAATTAGGGTAGAAAACCCTAAATATGGAAAGAAAATAGCAATTAGGGTCTTGCCATGCTTAGAAGATAGCCTACTAGATCATGTCATATAAGCTCTTGCCTTATTTGCAATACATGCCATATTTGAAAGATTTTTAAACAATCTTACTGTATGTGAATTTCTTGCCATAAATGTTTTATGTGCCATATTTAGATAGAATATTCTATTTTTTGGCAATAACTTATTTTATGCAACACCCTAGTCGAACTGCCATATATGCACACTTCTAGAAGACAATATAGGTGTGGGGACGTGCATTTAAGCACCCACATTCTTGGGAAGGACATAATGGGAATAGTAAAAGCCTTAATAAAGAAATAAAAATGCTTTGCCAAACCTTTCAAAATTAGAATCGAGGATGAAAAGGGTAATTTAGGATGATTTTGCCCCTCGACAAAACCTAAACCTAGAATAGGTTCTAAACCCTAAACCTAGAATAGGTTCTAAACCCTAAATCTAGAATAAGTTCTCGATCATTAACCTAGAATAGGTTATCAATTCCTGAACTACGCGGATTCTGATTCCTAGGTCAAACCCTAGGATACGTAGGCTATTTGGGAGAATCCCAAATTCGGATCCACACCTTAGTCCACTCGGACTATCCATAGATCCAGTAGGATATCCACCCATCATGCCTGAACTACGCGGATTCTGATTCCTAGGTCATACCCTAGGATACGTAGGCTATTTGGGAGAATCCCAAATTCGGATCCACACCTTAGTCCACTCGGACTATCCATAGATCCACTAGGATATCCACCCATCATTCCCGAACTACGCGAATTCTGATTCCTAGGTCAAACCCTAGGATACGTAGGCCATATGGGAGAATCCCAAATTCGGATATCCATATTTTAGTCCACTCGGACTATCAATAGATCCACTAGGATATTTATCCAAACCTTAGTCCACTTGGACTATCCATAGATCCACTAGGATATTTACTCATATTTTGATCAAAATAGGGTTATCCATTTCGAACTACGCGGATTATGATTCCTAGGGCAAACCCTAGGATACGTAGGCTATTTGGGAGAAATCCAAATTCGGATCCATACCTTAATCCACTCGGACTATCCATAGATCCACTAGGATCAACCATTTCAACCTAGAGCCCCGAACTACGCGGATTCTGATTTCTAAGGCAAACCCTAGGATACGTAGGCCATTTGGGAGAAACCCAAATTCGGATCCAAACCTTAGTCCACTCGGATTATCCATAGATCCACTAGGATATCCATTCCCATTCAACCCAGATTTTGAACTACGTGGATTTTGATTCCTAGGGCAAACCCTAGGATACGTAGGCTATTTGGGAGAAACCCAAATTCGGATCCATACCTTAGTCCACTCGGACTATCCATAGATCCACTAGGATACTCAACCATTTCAACCTAGAGTCCCGAACTACGCGGATTCTGATTCCTAGGTCAAACCCTAGGATACGTAGGCCATTTGGGAGAAACCCAAATTCGGATCCACAATTTAGTCCACTCGGACTATCCATAAATCCACTAGGATATATTTATTCGCACCTTAGTCCACTCGGACTATCCATAGATCCACTAGGATATCTATCCATATTTCAATCCAAAAGGGGTTATCCAAACCTTAGTCCACTCGGACTATCCATAGATCCACTAGGATACTTACCCACATTTTGACCCAAATAGGGTTATCCATTTCGAACTACGCGGATTCTGATTCCTAGGTCAAACCCTAGGATACGTAGGCTATTTGGGAGAAACCCAAATTCGGATCCACATCTTAGTCCACTTGGACGATCCATAGATCCACTTGGATATTTATCCACATTTCAACCCACATAGGATTATCCACATTTTGACCCACATAGGGTTATCCACATTCAGACCCAGAATGGGTTATCCATATTTTGACCCAAATAGGGTTATTCTTAGATCCACTAGGACTATCTATCAGTCCACTTGGACTATCCAGATCCTAACCCATAGGGTTTTCTCAGTCTTTCAAGCATAAATTTCAACTTGAACAATAAACTTAATCATGCACAAGCATAAATCACATCCATAAACTTTAATCACACCTAAACTACGATGGTGAACCTGATTTTTCAGAATAATTCTGTAAAACGTAGGCAATCTGATGGATACAGATTCGGTTCAATGATATCAAACCACTTGGTTTGATTTGGTTTAACAAATAGAGTCTAGCATAGGAAAGGTATAAGAGACCGATTTCGATTGGGCTGTTTGGGTGCCTAACCCCTTCCCATAACCGTAACCTGACGCTTACCCAATCTCTGATGGACCAGAAATCCAATCTAAGGGTCATGAGTCAATCGAAGTCTTACCTTGGGGTGAGATTTCACATTTCTAAGGTCCTAGACCTTAATCTAGGTGGCGACTTCTAAAGATTTCCATCTTTGTCCTCACAGATACAGTGTTAAGGACTTTATGGCTGCTCCAGCTTATGGGACAGTGGCGGCTATAGATATACAGATAGTGGAGGATGAGCATGATACCTCATGCTAGTGCTCTTACTGTGAGTTTCTTTAGGTTTTTATTATTTATTCTTTCAAATATGTTTAAACAATGTAAAGGATTTATTTATTTACATTGTGGTTGGAAATAATTGGATCTATTATTTATTTATAGTTAGCAAACTCAGTTCATTTATTATTTAGTTTCGTTGCTATTTATATTTTTCTGATTATGGTTAGTTTGCTTGGAATGGTTTGTTGACACGGTCTATTGAGATCCTGGTGTGAGCTGTGGTTTGGAGATGGTTCACTTACACTTCTGGTTCAATCAAAATTGGGGTGTGACAACTTGGTATCAGAGCTACTAGGCTCTGTCCAGCTAACCATTTTTCATCTAACTAAGCCCAGTGAACTAAGATAGGAAATTAAAAACTTTAATGAAAAATACATCATAAGCTTGTTTGATGTCTGAGACTTAAGAAAAGATGCATAACATACTATTTAATGAAAGAAGAATTTATAAGCACTGATGTCTAGGAGAAAACCAAATAAAAATGTAATAACATGAACATGAAGGAGAATATAAAGTGTAAGACAGGGTACAATCCACATGTCGGATAGTTACCCTGTTATCAAAATAAATCGTATATATGTAAGTGAATGAGACAAGGTCTGGCTATGGTGGAGTTAGGGGCCTGGGTGGAATCGGATCAGTGATGTCATAGTCCCATTTATATGCCTCCCTGAGCCAGTGCACCTAGTCCTGTTTGACCCGTAGTATGCGAGTAAGGCGCTCCATGCGACTGTTCATCTCGCGTTGGGCATCTCGTGTCTCCATGAACATACCCATCACCATATCTGCAATGGTGAGAGGAAATGGCCGCAGAGTTCTTCGTAGACGCCATCACTCAAGAGTACCTCCTATGGAAAGGGATCCAGGAACAAAAAACTTTGAAGCAAATGAAGAGAGGGAAAATGAAGAAGAGCACAACCTACTTAATGGGAGTGGAAATCAGGTGGGAGCAATGAAGAAGCCCCTACATACCACACACAACACCCATTGCTAGGTCCTCCTCATACAAACACTGAGCCATAGTGACAAATTTGGTCCACCAAATGGAGTCATAGCAGAAGAAGTTCTTCGATGAAATGTTGAAGATGTTTAGGCCACCTGGGCCTGTACCTACAAATATGCCACCCACAACCACAGAAGATGCAAATACAGTACCAGTGGGGGTAGTACAGCTACTGAGGGACAACAACATCAACCAAACCAGCACAATACATTTTCCCAGCAAGTTACAGGGACACCCACCCCTAACCAGGACCAGGGTGCATATCAGGGTGTATATCATGGTGGATATCAGAGAGGATATCAGAGTGGTTACTTATACCAGCTGCAATGGTTTGGTCAGGCACCGTATGGACAGGCATCGTATGGGCAGATTTCTGAAGTTAAAGCCACCAACTTTTACGGAGAAGCCAAGGAAACCACTGTAGCCAACATAGTGGATAGCTGAGATGGGAAAGAACTTCCGCTTGCTAGAGGAGAAAGTATTATATGCCACCCATATGCTAAAGGAAGACGCCAATGTATGGTGGAACTCGACCAGAGCATATTTGGAAACGAAGCATGGTATCATCACTTGGGCCATATTCAAAGAGGTCTTCTTTGAAAAATACTTCCCAAGGAGCTTCCGTGACCAGATGGAGAAGGAGTTCCTCAACCTACAACAGTCCCAAATGACCATGGAGGCATACCAATAGAAGTATGAGGAGTTGTTTTTCTTCACTCCAACCAGTATGCAGGAGGAAGAAACTAAGACCCATCGCTTCACAATGGGTCTTAGAGGCATCATACGAGAGCATGTGTTAGCGCGGGGACTGAAGATCTACAATGAAGCTGTACATGTAAGATCCGTACTTTCAAATTTTGAGGATGAAATTTCTTTTAAGGGTGGTGGAGTTGTAAGACCCGCACGCCACGAACCCGGCCTAACCTTATATTTTGTGTCGGGACCCGTCTACATATCATGGTCGAGCCAAGTGGACCAAGTGTGTGAAGAAAAATCAAGACCCAATATGAAAATTTACTCAAAAACAGTCAAAATGAGGGTAGGGTCGCAGGTATTAACAGGCAGGTCCGACCCCCCCATCGACCCGTGACCAAGGGTCGCAGGGGGTCTATGAATTGTCTGACCCCCCATCGACCCCCGGTAATCGGAAAAAACAGCACGAACCAAAAATTAGGAAACTTTCCTAATTTCAATTGGAACCTTTCCTAAACTCAATGGGACTTATTTTGGGAGGTTTTACTCTATAAATAGGACATCCCTAAGCCTCTTTCACTCTTTTTACAACCCTAATTGGATTGAGAGAAAGAGAAGATAAGGAAGAGAAGGAGAAGAGAAAGAGAATTGAAGAAGAAGACCAAGGAGGAGGAAATTCAGAGGAAACTCTGAATCTCAGCAAACCTAAGGTATGAATACATTTCCCATGATTTATTTAAGACCTTAGAATGGTTTATGAAGAGGGTATGACTTAGAAGAAACCCAAATGACCCATCCATGGTTAGGTTTCAATGGAAACCATGGAGGAGATCATTGAAACCATGTAAGTGAATAAATAATAGTTCTAAACCATAGAAAATGTATGGAATGGACTATAGAAGCAAGTCATAGAACCCAAAACATGAAAGAATGGATGAAATTTGATATTTTCGACTCAAACCATGGGGGGTCGCACCTAGTGTCGATGGAACCTCCAACCCTAGCATCGAACCCAGCATTCGGGAAGTTCAGGAAAGGAGGGGTAGCACCTAGGGTCGATGGAACATCCGACCCTAGACATCGACCCCCAGTTAACAGCAAGCTGTAAAAATTAGAATAAATTCTAATTAAATTATATCGACTTTGTTAGGTCTTCTAGCAATATAATATTGATATAAAAGTGATTCTTAAGGCTTGAAAGAGAATCTACAAACAAGCAAAGGTGAGGGAACAAGACCTAAACTAATTGATTAATAACAAATTGTTTTTATTTCTTGAGTCCAATACCATGATTGTGATATGTGTGTGTGCTTGTAATGTGCATTCAACATGTCATCCAATATTTCTATTATTATTGTTCATGCATATTTAAATTTATTGATTATAACATGATGATGTTGATGATGGTAGGAATAGGCATGTGAATGTTTGTGTTTGGCTGGTGTACATGGTGCGGGTAGGGATGGTATCAACCGGTACTTCAATGCCGTTCTCATCGGGGTATATTGTGCCATGGTCTATTCAAGTCATGTCCACTAAGCAAGTGTTAGTGTGCTTGATGCGAGTGGAGCATCAGGGGGAGGACATGACATTGTGGTTCAGCCTGGTCACTAAACTCTAGCTCTATCTCTACTCAAGTCTTGTACACTAACATCGTCGTATCGCCATTACCTTAGCGGAACTAATATGTCATAGGGCATCAGGGGGGGACGTGGCATTGTGGTTCAGCCTGGTCACCAGACCCTAGCTCTATCTCTATGGATGTATTGAGAGATGCTGGGGTGAGGCCTTGGATACATTGTTTGACATTAGGGTTGGTTAGTTGCGAGCCCAGTTTGCAAGTCCTCGCCAACAGGGGCTTACGTGTTGGTATAGGCAACCGGTGCAGCCATGCCGTTTTCATGGGGTGTGTATTGTCCATGGTGGGTGCATGTGGGGCGACAGTGCCATTTTCATTGGGCGTTTCCACACACTCGTGTATAGAGGTGCGGCGGCCACCTATCCTTTCTATAGCACATTGCAAACTTTAAACCAGACCAAAGATATGAATTGATTGCATGCATATGTATTGTTGCATTATTTTGTTTGCTCACTGAGCCGTGATGTGTGCTCACTCTTTCGAATTCGAATACTTTTAGTTGATGATGCAGGTACCACCGTTGAAGATTATATGAACGCTCCTGTGTACGGGCATGTGGCAACAATGGAAGCTGAAGACTTAGTGGATATGCATGACTCCTCTTGGGAGTGCAACTCATGCGTATTCGATTAGATTTTATTTTGATTATTTGGGTTTAGTAAAGACATGTAATTGATATTTATCTATATCTTAGTTGATACAGAATAATTTGCTACTTAAATATGATTATCACATCTAGATTTCTCAGTTCATTATTTGTAAGACTTCCGCTATTACTTTATTACCTCTGATTAATGTGGAATGTGTTTTGGTTTATCATATGTGGGATAGCCTATTTGAGATCCTGGTTGAACCGTTGGATTATTGACGGTTCATCACACCGTTCTGGTTGGTGCATAATTGGGGTGTGACAGTACAGGTGGCTCGAGTCATTGAAGCAAGCTAGAGAGATAGTTTCTTTGCACAGAATAGGGGTCTGAAGAGGCCTAACCCTGAGGCTCAAGGTAGAAGAAACAATAGACCCTATCATCTATTCAGGCCACCAACTAGCACTGTGCTACCCAGATCTGTTCCTGCAGTGACATAGCAGGCAACGGGATAGAATACAACGTGAAGTGCTACAATTGTTAACAGGTGGGCCACTATGCTAGAATATGCCCACTACCAAAGACGCAACCGCAGCAAGGCAAGGTGTACGTCGTTACCAAAGAAGAAGCAGCCGCATCACCTGATGTGGTTACTAGTATGATTATGTACTTACTCCTTTCGTTACCACATTATTTGTATGAGCATGTATAACTAAGGGCTAATTAAAAATCTCAGGTACAGTAAACATACCAGGGGTACCCGCTCGAGTCCTATTCGACTCAGGGGCCACCCATTCCTTTGTGTTAGTATCATTTGAAAAAAGACTAGATCAACCCATCAAGACTTTGGAAAACCAAGTCTATTAGTTCGATCCCCTATGGGAATGGAAGTGGTATTAGAAGAATATTATGGACTTTGCTCAGTACATATTGAAGGACGGGATTTGGAAGCTAATCTAGTCCAGCTTGAGATATCAAATTTTGATGTCATTCTGGGAATGAACTGGTTATCTCAGCACTCAGCAAGCTTATTGTGTGCTGAGAAGAAGCTAACCTTCAAGGACAACGAAGGAAGGGAGTTCAACTTCAAAGGGACTAAGTTGCCTAGAAAGAGGAAGCTTATACTCTCAACCCTAAAAGCAAAGAAGTGCCTAGAGAAGGGGGGAGTAGGATACCTCGTTTTAGTTGTGGATGTGACTGTTGACATGCTAAAGATGGAAGACATCGAGGTAGTGTGGGAGTTTCCTAATGTGTTCCCAGAAGACCTACCCGATTTACCTAGATAGGGTGACTGAGTTTGTGATAGATCTTCTGCCAGGGGTAGCGCCGGTGTCTAGAGAACCCTATAAGATGGCTCCTACAGAGTTAAAGGAGTTGAAGGCCTAGCTATAAGAATTATTGGACAAGGGATTTATAAGGCTGAGTATATCACCTTGGGGAGCACCTGTGCTATTTGTCAAGAATAAAAATGGTAGCATACGTCTTTGTATGGACTACTGAGAATTAAACAAGCTTACTATCAAGAATAGGTACCCACTACCTAGAATAGATGGCTTGTTTGATCAACTGTAAAGTGCAAGTGTATTCTCAAAGATTGATCTAAGGTCAGGGTATCATCAACTCAAGATCAAGGAGGCGGACATTCCCAAGACAGCTTTTAGGACAAGGTATGGCACTACGAGTTCCTTGTGATGTCTTTTGGGTTGACCAATGCACCTGCATCATTTATGGAACTGATGAACCGAGTGTTCCATGACATGTTGGACACATCGATTATCGTATTCGTAGATGATATTTTGGTTTATTCTAAGGACAAGGAGATGCATGCAATGCACTTGAGAGCGGCATTACAAAGACTAAAAAGAGAAAAGCTCTATGCAAAATTTAAGAAGTGTGAATTTTGACTAGATGAAGTGGCCTTCTTGGGTTATGTGGTATCTGCTGAAGGAATCAAGGTGGACTCAAGTAAGATTGCAGCCATAGTAGGATGGGAAGTGCCGAAGATAGTTGCGTAAATTCATAGCTTCCTAGGCTTAGCGGGATATTATAGAAGATTTATGGAGGATTATTTTAAGATCGTCGTTCCGCTCACCAGGTTGACCAAGAAGGGGGAGAAGTTCATTTAGATGGAAGAATGTGAGAAATGCTTCCAGACACTGAAGTCAAGACTGGTTTCAGCACCTATATTGACTATTCCTGCTCCAGGCCTTCCTTTCACACTGTAAACAGATGCTTCGGGTTTGGGACTAGAATGTGTGCTAATGCAAGGAGAACAGGTGATCGCCTATGCCTGAAGATAACTGAAGGAGCATGAGAAGAACTACCCTACTCATGACCTAGAATTGGCAACAGTCATTCATGCTATCAAGACTTAAAGGCACTACCTGTATGGTGAGAAATTTCAGATTAAGTCTGACCATAAAAGTCTGACATATCTTTTCACCCAGAAGGACCTGAACATGAGGCAGAGGAGGTGGTTAGAATTACTCAAAGACTACGACTATGACATTCAGTATCATCCAGGTAAATCAAATGTTGTAGTAAATGCTCTGAGTAGAAAATGGGCGTCGAACCCTGAAGCAGGGCTGAGTACAAACGCTGCATTATGTGCTACAGTTTATAGCTTAACGGAGAATGAGGAGTAGCTCTTACTAAAGTCAGCAGACTATCCAGTGGAGCAAGGCTTGATGCACAAGTTTATCCTGATGTTTGCAGCACTGAAGATTTTGCTTGACCTGACAGAGGAGGTAAAAGCAGTAGTCTTATAGGACCCATACCTCAGGACAGTGCAAGAAGATTTGGAAAAGGGTTGAGCCAATCCTGATTTCACCTTGGATGCAAACAAGGTACTCAGGTATCATGAACATTTGTGCATACCTGAGAATGAGGATTCAGAAATCAGAAATCGAATCATGTTGGAAGCTCACTCCACCCAATATTCAGTACATCCTGGAAGTACTAAGATGTACCATAACCTAAAGAGGTTGTACTGGTGGAGGGGTATGAAGGCAGATGTGGCAAGATATGTCTTTCAATGTCTAAACTACCAGCAAGTTAAAGTAGAGAGACAAAGACCCGCAGGTTTATTGCAGTCATTACCTAAGCTGGCATGGAATAAGATTGTATTACCATGGACTTCGTCACTCGCCTACCTATGACTCCAAGGTCAGTGAATGGGTTTGGGTAATTGTAGATCGCCTCACCAAGACAACAAGATTTATCCCTGTCAGACCGTAATACACCATAGACAGGTTAGTAAAATTATATGTGGACAATATAGTCAGACTCCACGGCGTGCCAGAGAGTATAGTATCTGATCGAGATCCAAGCTTCACATCTAAGTTCTGGGATGGACTACAGAAGGCCATGGGGATAAAACTGAAGTTCAATACATCCTTTCACCCTCAAACAGATGGTCAGTCAAAGAGGACCATCCAGATCCTAGAAAACATGCTTCGAGCATGTGCTATTGACTTCAAGGGAGCTTGGGATGAGAAGCTTTCACTCGTCGAGTTTGTCTATAATAATAGCTACCAGGCTACGATCTAGATGACTCCATATGAAGCTTTATATGGTAAGAAATGTCGGACACCATTGCTATGGAATGAGGTTGGAGAAAGATGGATCGTAAGACCAAAATTTATTGAGGAAACCTGCAAAGCAGTGGACCGAATCAAGGAAAGAGTGAAGACAGCTCAAGTGTGTCAGAAGCACTATGCTGATAACAGGCACCGAGACCTTGAATTTACTATCGATGATAAGGTGCTTTTGAAGGTATCACCAGTAAGAGGCTTGAAATGGTTTGGGAAGAAAGAAAAATTGTAAGACCTGCACTCCACTAACTTGGTCTAACCGTGTCGTGTCAGGTCTTTCCATCATTCCTGGACCAAGTGGACCGAGCGTGTAAAGATAGATCACAAACCAGGTATAAGAATCGAGTTAAAAACACTGAAAACATACCTAAGGTCGCATACCTGGGTAGGTATGCTCGACCATAAGGAAGGAAATAAAAATCTCAAATCCAGAACCCCACGATCAATGATATTGACCCTACGGTTGACGGTTTATGCGACCGTGTGATCGACCGTGAAAACCCAGATCAGACTCTGAGTTTTGGAAACTTTCCTAAACTAAGGTATTGCTTTCCTAATTGAAACAGGACACTATAAGGAGAGTTTTCCTCTATATAAAGGATGTCCCTCAGCCCTTTTTGACTCTTTTAGAACATTAGTAAACCATAGAGAAAGAGAAGGGAAGAGAAGGAAGAGAAGGAAGAGAAGGAGAAGAAGGAAAATCTAAGGAAAGGAATTGGCTGAGAAGAGATTGGCTCTCTATCACAGGCAAAGGTATGAGCCTAATCTCTAAAATGTTAATTTTATGGACTAATGTTCTATGGAGGATTGGGAATGTCAACCTATTATGATCCATGTGATTTCCTTGAGAAAATTCCAAGGAGAACCGTGAGGAATGAATTTGATGATTAGGGTTGATAAGAAACTACTAATGATGGCCATAGGATGACCTTAGAATAAACCCCATTGAAGAACATAACAATTGACCTAGGAAGAACTCGAATTACATGTAGACTGTGACTAGATTCTGGTCTAACCAGAATGGTGTGATGAACCGCCAATAAACCAACAGTTCACCCAGTATCTCGTATAGGTCGTACCCACCATATCAAACCACACACACATTCCACATTAATAATCAGAGGTAATAAACAAATAAGCGGAAGTCTTACAGATAATGAACTGAGAGTCTAACAGTGATAAATAAGTATTTAATCCAATTATCTCCAAACCACAAGACATAAAAATAAATAATCAATTACATATTTGATGTTCAAATTATAACTAAACTTAAGCAAAAACACATTTGTTGCACTCGCATGATGAATCATATGCATTCATATATTCTTCAATGATAGGACCTGCATCATTAACTAAAAATATTCGACATCGAAAGGGTGAGCACACATCACCGCTCAGTGAGCAAACAAAACAATGCAACAAACATATGTATGCATTTAATTCATATCTTTGGTCTGATTTTTAAGTTTACAATATGCTATAGAAATGTTTGAGGCCGTCGCACCTCTATACACGAGTGTGTGAATCCGCCCAATGGATCAAACACCATTGTCGTCCCACATGCACCCACCATAGAATAGAGATAGAGCTAAAGTGTTTAGATCAAACACCGCCAATACTTCCCCTGATGCCCTACCCATAACAACACATAAGCCCCTATTGGCGAGGGCTTACAAACTGGGCTAGCAACTAACCAATCCTATTGTCAAACAGTGTATCCAAGGCCTCACCCCAATATCCCTCAATACATCCATAGAGATAGAGCTAAGGCCCCCCGACAGAGTCAGAGACCACACAGTCCAAGACCACCTCCTCTGATGCCCTACGACGTAATAATTCTGCTAAGGTAATGACGATACGACGATGTTAGTGGGCAAGACTTGAGTAGAGATAGAGCTAGATTTTGGTGATGAAGTCACAGACCACCATGCCACGTCCTCCCCCTAATGCTCCACTCTCATTCAACACACCAACCACACACATACATTCACATGCCTATTCCTACATCATCATCATCATCATCATCATGTTGTAAATAAACAGAATTAAATATGCATGAACAATAATAGCAAAAATATTGGATAACATGTGAGATGCACATTACAAGCATATAAGCATAGAATCAATCATGGCATTGGACTCAATAAAAATAAACAGTTTGTTATTATCCAATTAGTTTAGGTCTTATTCCCTCACCTGTTAGTAATACTCGATCTCCTTTCAAGCCTTGAAATTCTCTTTGAATTGATTTAACAACCTAAAAGTTATATGAATTTAAGTTAGGATTCATATGTGACATGTTACAGTAGTCGAAAATCGAAACAGAGTACTGATAGGTGTCTGATTGGTCCTATGGTCTCATACTGTATCGACCTTACTGCCTATGGTGGATACCCTACGATCGCATATGGTGCGATCATAGCAGCAACCATATGGTTTTTGAAATCTTTCCGAATTCCTATGGTCGATCCTTTGGTCATGCTGGTCATGCTATGGTTAATCGTAGCTGTGACCTTGAGATTTCTGATCACAGTCTACATGCAATTCGAGTTCTTCCTGGGTCAATTCTTCTGTTCTTCAATGGGGTTTATTCTAAGGTCATCCTATGACCATCATTAGTAGTTTTTTATCAATCCTAATCATCAAATTCACTCATCATGGTTCTCCTTGGGATTTTCTCAAGGAAATCACATGGATCATAATAGGTTGGCATTCCCAATCCTCCATAGAATCCTCAATCCATAGAATTAACATCTTTAGAGATTAGGCTCATACCTTTGCCTGTGATAGAGAGCCAATCTCTTCTCAGTAAATTCATTTTCTTAGTTTTTCCTTCTTCTCCTTCTCTTCCTTCTCTTCCCTTCTCTTTCTCTATGGTTTACTAATGTTCTAAAAGAGTGAAAAAGGGCTGAGGGACATCCTTTATATAGAGGAAAACTCTCCATATAGAGTCCTCTTTCAATTAGGAAAGCAATCCCTTAATGTAGGAAAGTTTCTAAAACTCGGAGTCTGATCTGGGGTCTCACAGTCGATCATACGGTCGCATAAACCATCGACCGTAGGGTCGAAATCATTGACCGTGGGGTTCTGGATTTGAGATTTTTGTTTCCCTCCTTATGGTCGACCATACCTACCCAGGTATGCGACCTTAGGTATGTTTTCAATGTTTTTAACTCGATTCTCATACCTGATTTGTGATCTATCTTCACACGCTCGGTCCACTTGGTCAAGGAATGATGGGAAGACCTGGTACGACACGGTTAGATCAAGTTAGTAGAGTGCGGGTCTTACAACTCCCCTCCTTTTATATAAATTTTGTCCTTTAAATTTGTACATACCTTTCGAGTCGAATAATTGAGGATATTTCTTCTGCATAGCGTTCTCTTCTTCCCATGTAATTTCTTCGACATTTTGGCATCTCCAAGTAACCTTAACGTAATAAATGTTGTGGTTGCGAAGACATTGTACCTTCCGACTTGTGATCTCAAAAGGTACTACTTCGAACGTCAAATCTTCAGTCAAATCCGGTGGATCTATTGTTAACACATGTGTTGGATCTCTGACGTACTTCTTCAATTGTGAGACATGGAATATATTATGTACACTAGACATGGATGGGGGTAGTGCTAACTGATACACCACCTTCTCACGTTTAGCTAGAATCTCATATGGTCCAATATATCTGGGACACAGTTTTCCCTTCTGTCCAAACCATTTTAAACCATGCATAAGAGATATTTTCAGAAATACCTTATCACCTATGGTGAATTCGAGATCTCTGTGTCGATTATCTGCATATTGATTTTGACAGTTCTAAGCTGTTCGGACTCTTTCCTCGATAATGTTGACCACTCGACAAGTCTCCTCAACAAACTCTGGTCCAACAATACTCCATTCTCCAATTTTGTTTCAAAATAAAGGAGTTCAACATTTCCTACCATACAATGCTTCATAGAGTGACATCTGTATTATAGCTTGATAGCTGTTATTATAAGCGAACTCGATCAATGGTAATTTCTTATCCCATGATCCTTTGAAATCAATGACACAAGCTCGAAGCATGTCTTCTAAAATCTGAATAGTACGCTCCGACTGTCCGTCTGTTTGAGGATGGAATGCAGTACTAAACTTGGCCTATCAGATCCGTTGTGGCCAGTTCACTGGATCGACGAAATGGAAAAAAACTTTATGATGATGACTATAAATGAAGAAGAGAAGGTATTATGTTTATGTTGAAAGGTGACGCACACCACTGGTGGAAATCAACTAGAAGTTATCTGTTAACAAAGCACGCCCAACTGACATGGGCTATTTATAAAGAAGTTTTCTTTGAGAAGTATTTTCCAAGGAGTTTCAGAGATCAAATGGAAAAGGAGTTTCTAAGTCGTATCAAGGACAAATGACTGTAGACGTATATCAATAGCGTTATGAAGAATTGTTTTTCTTCTCTCCCTCTAGTATGCAAGAGGAAAATACCAAAACCTGAAGGTTCGTTATGGGACTTAGGGGAAGCATTCGTGAGCATGTATTGGGACTCGAAAAGAAGATTTATAACAAAGATGTACAAATTGCTAGAGTACTAGAATTGAGCCAGAGGGAAAGTTATTTTGCTCAGAATAGAGGCATTAAAAGGCCTAATGGAAATACATATAACTGAGGGAACACTAAGACATTCAAACCATTTCGTACTCAAGGCTTTAATGCTGCAGCCAAGACTACCCCAACAGCTCAACCTCTACAAAAGCAAAGTAGTGCTGGAGTTAAATACTTCAACTGTGATCAAGTAGGACATTATTCAAGGGAGTGTCCTAAGCCAAGGAAGCAATTACAGCAATGAAAAATTTATGCAGTTACTTCTAAGGATGTTGTCGCATCGCCTGATGTGGTCACAAGTATGACCTGAACTTTTCATTTTGTACTACCTTGTGTGAGCATGTAAACTAAGTTAAATTAAATCACAGGTATCGTACCTATTAATGGCTTACCCGCCAGAGTACTCTTTGACGCTGGGGCTACTCATTCTTTTATATCTGTGTTGTTTGGAAAGAAGTTAAATCTACCCGTCAGACATTTAAACTACAAACTGCTTGTACGATCACCTATGGGATTAGAAGTGGAACTAGACAAAGGTTATGGACCATGTCCAGTTCTTATCGACGAGAAGATTTTGGATGCAACCTTAATTTAACTCGAGATGCCAGACTTTGACGTTATCTTGGGAATGGATTGGTTAGCTTAGCACTCCGCAAACCTATTATGTGTGGAAAAAAAACTGATATTTAAAGACAAGGAAGGAGCAGAGTTTAGTTTTGCAGGAACCAAACTTCTCCGTAAACGAAAACGCATTCTCTCTGCATTAAAGGCTAGAAAATGCCTCAAGAAAGGAGGAATTGGGTATCTAGTATCCGTGGTCGACCTCACCAAGGAAGCACCACGAATGTAGGATATTGAAGTTGTGCGTGAATTTTTGGATGTATTTCTTGAGGAACTACCAGGACTACCACCTGATCGAGCGACAGAGTTCGTTATAGATCTTATACCCGGAGCCACGCTAGTATCAAAAGCACCTTATCGAATGGCTCCAACTGAACTGAAGGAACTGAAGGTACAATTACAGGAATTACTGGACAAGGGTTATATTAGACCCAGTATATCACCATGGGGAGCGCCAATATTGTTCGTGAAAAAGAAGGACGGTAGCGTTCGACTGTGTATAGATTATCAGAAATTGAATAAGCTTACAATCAAGAATCAGTACCCGTTGCCTCAGATCGATGGCTTGTTCGATCAGTTCCAAGGTGCCAAAGTGTTCTCCAAAATTGATCTTCGGTCAAGATACCATCAGTTGAAGATTAAGGAAGGTGATATTCCGAAGACAACATTCAGAACCAGATATGGATATTATGAATTTTTAGTTATATCTTTTGGATTGACTAACACACCCACAACTTTTATGGAACTCATGAATCGGGTATTCCATGATATGTTGGATTCGTCAGTCATTATATTTATTGATGACATACTAGTCTACTACAAGGACAAAGAAACTCATATCATAAATCTAAGAGCCATTTTGTAGCGACTAAGAAAAGAGAAGCTTTATGCAAAATTTAAAAAGTGTGAATTCTGGCTGAATGAAGTCGCTTTCTGAGGCCATGTTGTATCCACTGAAGGAATTAAAGTGGATCCTAGCAAGATTGAAGCCATTATGAAATGGGAAGCTGTCACACCCCAATTCCACACTATTCAGAATGGTGTGATGAACCGCTAATAAACCAACGGTTCAACCAGGATCTCAAATAGGCTGTGTCCGTTTGCTTAAATCATACACATCCACAACAATAATCAGAGTAAATACACAATAGCGGAAGTCTTAAATATTAAAGGAACTGAGAGTCTAAATGTGATAAAATAAATAATTTAACCAATTATTTTCATGAGGACTAAGACATAAACTTAAATAATTAATTCAAATACATTATCGGTATAATCCAAATAAAAGTTTAATCGAAAACACAAGAGTTGCACTCGCATGTCGAATCATGCAACTCCATCATCACTTCAGCGTCCATCGTCGCCGCATGTCCATACATAGGAGCATTCATGTAGTCTTCAACCATGGTACCTGCATCATCAACTAAAAGCATTCGACGTCAAAATGGGTGAGCACACATCACGACTCAGTGAGCAAACAAAACAATGCAATAAACATATGCATGCATCTATTTCATATCTGTGGTCTGGTTTATAAGTTTGCAATATGCTATAGAAAGGTTCGGAGGCCGCCTCACCTCTATACACGAGTGTGTGAAGCCGTCTAATGAATATTAGCATTGTCGTCCACATGCACCCACCATGGAAACAGTGTACCCAATGGGTATCGACATTGCTGTACCACATGCTCCCATACCAACACGTAAGCCCCTGTTGGCGAGGGCTTACAAACTGGGCTCGCAACTAACCAATCCTAATGTCAAACAGTGTATCCAAGGCCTCACCCCAGCATCCCTCAGTACATCCATAGAGATAGAGCTAAGGCCCCCCGGCAGAGTCAGAGACTACACGGTCCGAGACCACCTCCCCTGATGCCCTACGACGTAATAGCTATGCTAAGATAATGGCGATACGACGATGTTAGTGGACAAAACTTGAGTAGAGATAGAGCTAGAGTCTGGTGACTAGGATAAACCACAGTGTCACGTCCTCCCCCTGATGCCCCACTCGCATCAAATACACTAACCACACACAAACATTCACATGCCTATTCCTAACATCACCATCATCATCATGTTATAAATAAACGAAATTAAATATGCATGAACAGTAATAGCAGGAATATTGGATGATATGTTAAATACACAATACACACATACACGCATAGAATCAATCAATTATGATATCAAACTCAATAAGCAAAAATAGCTTTTTATTATCTAATTAGTTTAGGTCTTGTTCCCTCACCTTTGATTGAGTGTAGATCCTCATTCAAGCTTTAAGAATCACTCACTAGGAAAACCTAACAAGTCGATAGATTCTAATTTGAATTAATTCCAACAAATTTAGACTAGCTGAAATCATAGGGTCGCAGGTAGGGTAGCAGTTTTCTGCGACCCTAGGGTGTAGGGTCGGACATGGGATCAGTTATCCATCGACCCTAGGTGCGACCACACGTAGTTTGAGTCGACCTTTCATCCTACAGTCCATTCTTTCATGTTTGGATCCTTTGGCTTACTTTCATGGTCCATTCTATAATCGTTCTATGGCTCAAAACTCCACGTTACACACTTTCTTTTGTTCACAATGATTTCCTCCATGGATTTCGTTGGAATTTATCCATGGATGGATGATTTAGGTTTCTCCTAGATCCTACCCTCTTCATGAACTATTCTAGGGTCTTACATAATTCATGGAGAATGTATTCATACCTTAGGTTTGCTGAGATTCAGAGTTTTCTCTGAATTCCTTCTCCTTAGTTTTCTTCTCCAATTCTTCTTCTCTTCTCCTTCTCTTCCTTCTCTTCTCTTTCTCTCACTTTTAATTAGGGTTCCAAAATTAGTGAAAGAGGCTAAAGGACGTCCTATTTATAGAGAAAAACCTCCCAAAATCAGTCCCAATGAGTTTAGGAAAGATCCCCTTTGAATTAGGAAAGTTTCCTAATTTAAGGTTTCTGTCTGTCTACGTAGGGTCGATCGTAGGGTCGCAGGACCCGTCGACCCTATGGTTCTCAAGTCATCCGACCCTACGACTGAAAAGTCATGGGTTGGACTTCTATTGATGTGGGGTCAACCCTACCTATTTAGGCATGCGACCCTACCCTCAAATTTACTATTTTTGGGTCAATTTCATACCCGATTTTGTGATTTCCTTTACGCACTTGGTCCACTTGGCTCGACCATGATAGGTAGACCTAGTACAAGGTGGTAAGACCGGTTAGTTTAATACGGGTCTTATAGAAGCACCTAAGAATGTTGCAGAAATTAGAAGTTTCTTAAGGTTAGTTGGTTATTATTGACGATTCATGGAAGATTACTCTAAAATCGCCGTACCTCTCACCATTCTGACAAAGAAAGGAGAAAAGTTTGTTTGGATCAATAAATGTGAAGAGTGTTTCTACACATTGAAGGTTAGATTGATATCAGCTCCCATCTTGACGATTTCGATCCCAGGACAACCATTTACCATGTACATCGATGCGGCTGGGTTAGGTTTGGTATGTGTGCTTATGTAAGGAGAACAAGTAATTACGTATGCCTCAAGACAACTGAAGACACATGAGAAGAACTATCCCACTCATGACTTGGAATTTGCAGCAGTAGTACATGCTATTAAGATATGGAGACATTATTTGTATGGATAGAAATTTCAGATTAAATCAAATCATAAGAATCTCACTCATCTTTTTAATCAGAAGGAGTTGAACATGAGATAGAGAAGATGGCTGGAATTATTGAAGGATTATGATTGCGATATTCAGGATCATCCAGGGAACGTTAATATAGTTGCTGACGCACTAAGCAGGAAAGCAATGATAAAATCTCAAGAAGAAGCTAGTACAAATGCTGTAGCGTGTGTCATAGGAAGAGTATTTAATTACGATAACGAGAAGTTCGTGATTGATATTCTGAATGAATCAACTAACCAAGGGTTTATTCATCTATTCTTAAACATGTTTGCTACATTGAAGATTGTACCTGATCTATTAGACGAAGTGAAAGCAGCTATTAAATCAGACCCTTATCTGAGAACGGTGCAAGAAGACCTTGAAAAAGGTAGGACCAACTCTGACTTCACTTTGGATTCTGAGAAAGTAATAAGATATAAAGGAAAAGTATGTGTTCCTGAAAATGAAGACTTGGATATTAGACACCGACCAATGAAGGAAGCCTACACCACCGCTTATTCAATACATCCTGGAAGTACAAAGATGTATCATGATCTAAAGAAACTCTATTGGTGGAGATGAACGCGAATGTAGCTAAATTTGTGTCTCAATGCCTGAATTGTCAGCCAGTAAAGGTTGAAAGGCAAAGACCTACAGGATTGTCGCAACCACTGCCAGAACCAGCATGGAAATTGGACTGCATCACTATGGACTTCGTCATCGGGTTACCATTAACTCCCCGAGTAGTTGACACGGTCTGGGTGATTATGGATCGTTTGACCAAGATAGCTCATTTTATAGCTATACAACCTCAATATACCTAGAGAGATTAGCTAAGCTTTATGTAGATAATATTATCAGATTACATGGTGTACCTGAAAGCATTGTGTCCGACAGAGACCCACGCTTTACCTCAAAGTTTTGGAAAGGATTATAGAAGGTTAAGGGTACAACGTTAAAGTTTATTACTGCATTCCATCCTCAAACAGACAGACAGTCGGAGCGTACTATTTAGTTTTTAAAAGACATGCTTCGAGCTTGTGTCATTGATTTCAAAGGATCATGGGATGAGAAATTACCATTGATCGAGTTCACTTATAATAACAGCTATCAAGCTACAATACAGGTGTCACCCTATGAAGCATTGTATGGTAAGAAATGTCGAACTCCTTTATTTTGGAACAAAGTTGGAGAATGGAGTATTGTTGGACCAGATTTTGTTGAGGAGACTTGTCGAGTGGTCGACATTATCAAGGAATGAGTCCGAACAACTCAGAACCGTTAGAATCAATATGCAGATAATCGACGCAGAGATCTCGAATTCACCATAGGTGATAAGGTATTTTTGAAAATATCTCTTATGCATGGTTTAAAACGGTTCGAACAGAAGGGAAAACTGTGTCCCAGATATATTGGACCATATGAGATTCTAGCTAAAGATGGAAAGGTGGCGTATTAGTTAGCACTACCCCCATCCATGTCTAGTGTACATAATGTATTCCATGTCTCACAATTGAAGAAGTACGTCAGAGATCCAACACACGTGTTAACAATGGATCCACTGGATTTGACTGAAGATTTAACGTTCGAAGTAGTATCTTTTGAGATCACTAGCCGAAAGCTACAACGTCTTCGCAATCACGACATTTATTACGTTAAGGTTACTTGGAGAAGCCAAAATGTGGAAGAAATTACATGGGAAGAAGAGAACGTTATGCAGAAGCAATATCTTCACTTATTCGACTCGAAAGATATGTGCAAATTTTGAGGACGAAATTTATATAAGAGGGGGGAGTTGTGAGACCCGCACTCCATTAACTTGGTCTAACCGTGTTGTACTAGGTCTTCCCATCATTCCTGGACCAAGTGGACCGAGCGTGTGAAGATAGATCACAAACCAAGTATGAGAATCGAGTTAAAAACACTGAAAACATACCTAAGGTCGCATACCTGGGTAGGTACGGTTGACCATAAGGAGGGAAACAAAAATCTCAAATCGATGATTTTGACCCTACGGTCAACGGTTTATGCGAACGTATGATCGACCGTGTGATCCCAGATCAGACTCTGAGTTTTGGAAACTTTTCTAAATTAAGGGATTGCTTTCCTAATTGAAAGAGGACTCTATATGGAGATTTTTCCTTTATATAAAAGACATCCCTTAATCCCTTTTTACTCTTTTAGAACATTAGTAAACCCTAGAGAAAGAGAAGGGAAGAGAAGGAAGAGAAGGAAAAGAAGGAAAAGCTAAGGAAAGGAATTTGCTGAGAAGAGATTGGCTCTCTATCACAAGCAAAGGTATGAGCCTAATCTCTAAAGATGTTAATTCTATGGACTAAGGATTCTATGGAGGATTAGGAATGTCAACCTATTATGATCCATGTGATTTCCTTAAAAAAAATCCCAAGGAGAACCATGAGGAGTGAATTTGATGATTAGAGTTGATAAGAAACTACTAATGATGGTCATACGATGACCTTAGAATAAATCCCATTGAAGAATAAAAGAATTGACCCAAGAAGAACTCGAATTGCATGTAGACTGTGACCAGAAATCTCAAGGTCACAGCTACAAACGACCATAACATGACCAGCATGACCAGAGGATTGACCATAAGCATGGGGGAAGATTTCAGAAATCATATGGGTGCAGCTACGGTCGCACCATATGCGATCGTAGGGTATCGACCATAGGCAGTAAGGTCGATACAGTATGAGACCATATGACCAATCAGACACCTATCAGTGCTCTGTTTTGATTTTCGACTACTGTAACATGTCACATATGAACCCTAACTTAAATTCATATAACTTTTAGGTTGTTAAATCAATTCAAAGAGAATTTTAAGGCTTCGAAGGAGATCGAGTATTGCTAACAGGTGAGGAAACAAGACCTAAACTAATTGGATAATAACAAATTATTTATTTTTATTAAGTCCAATGCCATGATTGATTCTATGCTTGTATGCTTGTAATGTGCATCTCACATGTCATTCAATATTTCTACTATTACTGTTCATGCATATTTAATTCCGTTTATTTATAACATGATGATGATGATGATGCTAGGAATAGGCATGTGAATGTATGTGTGTGGTTGGTGTGTTAGGGAGAGGACGTGGCATGGTGGTCTTTGACCTCGTCACCAGACTCTAGCTCTATCTCTACTCAAGTCTTGCCTACTAACATCATCGTATCGCCATTAACTTAAGAGAATTATTACGTCATAGGGCATCAGGTGAGGTGGTCTCGGACCGTGTGGTCTCTGACTCTGCCAGGGGGCCTTAGCTCTATCTCTATGAACGTATTGAGAGATGTTGGGGTGAGGCCTTGGATATACTGTTTGGTATTAGGATTGGTTAGTTGCGAGCCCAGTTTGTAAGCCCTCGCCAATAGGGGCTTACGTGTTGGTATAGGTAGGGCATCAGGGGAAGTGTTGGCGGTGTTTGATCAAGACACTTTAGCTCTATCTCTATTCCTTGGTGGGTGCATGTGGGACGACAATGGTGTTTGATCCATTTGACGAATTCACACACTCGTGTATAGAGGTGTAGTGGCCACCAAACCTTTCTATAGCATATTGCAAACTTATAAATCAAACCAAAGATCTGAATTGAATACATGCATATGTTTGTTGCATTGTTTTGTTCACTCACTGAGCTCAAGTTGGAGAGCTAACCCTCGAACACGCAATTCTTTTTAGTTTCTAATGTTGCAGGTGTTACGGTTAAAGATTATATGAATACGCCAACATGTGGATATCCAGCGGTTATGGATGTGCAAGCTGTAGAGGACGAATATGGCTCGTCAAGCTTGTGTTTCAACTATGTTTACGCTTAGTGGTTAACTTTCGTATTATGATACTTGTAATCAGTATTAATTATGTTTTGGTTACTTGAAGATAACTTGTTAAATATTTAATTATCACTGTAGACTCTCAGTTCATTATTAATAAGACTTTCGCTATTTATTTATTTACTCTGATTATTATTGTGGAAAGTGCTTTGGTTTAACATGGTTGGCATAGCCTATACGAGATCCTGGTTTGAACTGTAGATTTATTGATGGTTCATCACACTATTCTGGTTAGTTCAGAATTGGGGTGTGATAACTTGGTTTCAGAGCTCTCAGGCTTTGTCAATCAAACCCGAATACGTTCACAATTGTGTCTATGAACTGAGTTAGGATAAACTTAAAAGCTTTAATACAAACACACCATAAGCACCTGTGTTGGTTGAGACAGAACTTAGACAAGTCAATAATGTATATATAAAAGGTGGAACCATATGTATATATAGATAAAAGAAAAAGGAAATCTAAATGTATCCTGGTAAACAAATAATATAGGGTACGATCTATAAGTCGGGTAGTTGTCTAAGTGTACAAAGGATATAATACAGTAGCAAGAAGGGAGCATGTATAAAGCAAAAAATTGGAATACCGAGTTGGTACTCACAAGATGTGAAATTCGATGTATGATAGAGGAAGAAGAAAAATGGCTAGTAACGCCTAAATCCCTATAGAGGTCAAGGAAAAGATCTCGGGCTAAATCCAACGGAGATAGGAGAACAATGGACATACACCAAAAATGAGAGTAACTATAAAAGAAGATAAAGCTATACTCCTGGGTGATGTGGAGACTCAGAGTGTGATCCACTATACGCTGATCCAATGCCCGCTGAGTAATAAGAAGATGTTGCAACTTGACCCCACCACTATCTGAGTCGAGAACGGGTAGTGAAAACTCATCTGAGCAGATGCTAAATAATGATAATTAGATTGGAGCAAATCAAAGGAGGTGAATAACCAGGCCACTCCAGCCAATCTACCTAGACTACCAAGTGCCTTGGCTATGGTTGTAATAAACTTGGCCTGACAAAATGCAAGAGTAACAACAGATGTAACCGACTATGCAAGTTACCATGGTAATCTCTTGTCACACCCCAATTCTGGACCAACCAAAATGGTGTGATGAACCGTTTATGATCCAACGGTTCATCTAGGATCTCGAATAGGCTGTGTCCTTTTTGCTTAAATCATACACATCCACAATCATAATCAGAGTAAATAAACAATAGCAAAAGTCTTTAATATTAATGAACTGAGAATCTAACAATGATAACATAAATAAATTATTCAATTATCTCCAAATGACTAAGACATAAAATAAAATAAATTAATCAATTATATGTTCGTAATAATCCAACAAATAAGTCTAATCAAAGACGCATGAGTTGCACTCGTACGACGAATCATGCAACTCCATCAATATAATTTCTTCAGATCATGATACATCTTCGTACTTTCAAGATGTACCGAATAAGCGATGGTGTGAGCTTCCTTCATTAGTCTGTGTCAAATGTCTAAGTTTTCCATTTCAAGAACACATACTCTTCCTTTGTACTTCAGTACCTTTTCAACGTCCAAGGTGAACTCAGGAATAGTCCTACCTTTTTCGATGTCTTCTTGTACCGTTCTCAGATAAGGGTCTGATCTAATAGCGACTTTCACTTCATCTAATATATCAGGTATAATCCTCAATGTTGCGAACATATTTGAAAATCGATGAATAAACCCTTGGTTGGTTGATCCACACGGTGCATCTATCACGAACTGCTCATTACCATGATTGAATACTTTTCCTATAACACACATTGCCGCAGTCGTGTTTACTTCTCCTTGGGATTTTATCATTGTTTTTCTGCTTAGCGCATTAGCAACTACATTAACTTTTCCTGGATGATACTGAATATCGCAATCATAATCCTTCAATAATTCCAGCCATCTTCTTTGTCTCATGTTCAACTCTTTTTGATTAAAAATATAAGTAAGA
Source organism: Protea cynaroides (assembly GCA_028583415.1). Taxonomy (NCBI): domain Eukaryota; kingdom Viridiplantae; phylum Streptophyta; class Magnoliopsida; order Proteales; family Proteaceae; genus Protea; species Protea cynaroides. The sequence goes on along the minus strand of CM053266.1, from coordinate 65,414,600 downwards.
CTCTTGTGATCTTACTTAATCTGAAATTTCTCTCCATACAAATAATGTCTCCATATCTTGACAGCATGTACTACTGCTACTAATTCCAAGTCATGAGTGGGATAGTTCTTCTCATGTGTCTTCAGTTGTCTTGAGGCATATGCAACTACTTGTTCTCCTTGCATAAGTACACATCCTAAACCCAACCCAGACGCATCAGTGTACAAGGTAAACGGTTGTCCTGGAATTGGAATAGTTAAGATGGGAGTAGATATCAATCTAGCTTTCAATGTTTGAAAATCCTTCTCATATTTGTCGGTCCAAACAAACTTCTCTCCTTTCTTAGTTAAACTGGTGAGAGGTACGACAATTCTGGAGTAGTCTTCCACGAATCGTCGGTAATACCCAGCTAGTCCTAGAAAACTTCTGATTTCTGCAACACTCTTAGGTGCTTCCCATTTCACAATGGCTTCAATCTTGCTAGGATCCAATTTAATTCCTTCAGCGGATACAACATGGCCTAAGAAAGCGACCTCATTTAGCCAAAACTCACACTTTGTAAATTTGGCGTAAAGCTTCTCTTTTCTTAGTCGTTGTAGAGCGGTTTTTAGATTCATGACATGAGTTTCCTTGTCCTTAGAGTAGACCAATATATCGTCAATAAACACAATGACTGATCTATCCAACATATCATGGAATACCCAATTCATGAGTTCCATAAAAGTCGTGGGTGCGTTAGTTAATCCAAAAGATATGACTAAAAATTCATAATGTTCATATCTTGTTCTGAATGCTGTCTTTGGAATATCACCTTCTTTAATCTTCAACTGATGGTATCCTGACCAAAGATCAATCTTGGAGAACACCTTGGCACATTGCAATTGATCGAATAAGTCATCGATCTGAGGCAACGGGTACCGATTCTTGATTGTAAGCTTATTCAATTCTCGATAGTCTATACACAGTCGAACACTACCATCCTTCTTCTTCACAAACAATACTGGCGCTCCCCATGGTGATATGTTGGGTCTGATATAACCCTTGTCCAGTGATTCCTATAACTGTACCTTTAGTTCCTTCAGTTCAGTAGGAGTCATTCAATAGGGTGCTTTGGATACTGGTGTGGCTTCGGATATAAGATATATAACGAACTCTGTCACTCGGTCGGATGATAGTCCTGGTAGTTCCTCAGGAAATACATCTGGAAAGTCACACACAACATCAATATCTTCCATTCGTGGTACTTCCTTGGTGAGATCAACCACGGATACTAGATACCCAACTCCTCCTTTCTCGAGGCATTTTCTAGCCTTTAATGCAGAGAGGATGAGTTTTCGTCTACGGGGAAGTTTGGTTCCCACAAAACTAAACTCTGCTCCTTCCTTGTTTTTAAATGTCAATTTCTTTTCTATACATAATAGGTTTGCAGAATGCCGAGCTAACCAATCCATTCCCAAAATAACATCAAAGTCTGTCATCTCGAGTTGAATCAAGGTTGCATCCAAAATCTTCTCGTCGATAAGAACTGGACATGGTTCATATCCTTTTTTTAATTCCACTTATAATCCCATAAGCGATCGTACAAACAATTTGTAGTCTAAAGATCTGAGGGATAGATTTAGCTTCTTTCCTAATGACACAGATATAAAAGAATGAGTAGCTCCAGAATCAAAGAGCACTCTGATGGGTATGCCATTAATAGGTACGATACCTATGATTTGTTTTAATTTAGTCTACATGCTCACACAAGGTAATACAAAATGAAAGGTTCAGGTCATACCTGTGACCACATCAGGCGATGCGATAGCATCCTCAGATGTAACTGCATAAACCTTTCCTTGCTGTAGTTGCTTCCTGGGCTTAGGACACTCCCTTGAATAATGTCCCATTTGATTGCAGTTATAGCATTTTACTCCTTCACTATTTTGCTTCTGTTGAGGTTGGACTGTTGGAGTAGTCTTGGCTGCAGCATTAAATCCTTGAGTACGGAAGGGTTTAAATGTCTTTGTGTTGCCTCCGTTATAAGAATTTCCATTCGGCCTTTCGATACCTCTATTCTGAGCAAAGTAGCTCTCCCTCTTGCCCGATTCTAGCACTCGAGCAATCTGCACGGCTTCATTATAAACTTTCTTTTCTAGCCCCAAAACATGCTCTCGAATGCTTCCCCTAAGTCCCATGACGAACCTTCGGGTTTTAGTATTTTCCTCCTGCATGTTAGAGGGTGCAAAGAAAAACAACTCTTCATAACGCTGTTGATATGCATCCACAGTCATCTGTCCCTGATACAAACTCAGGAATTCTCTTTCCATAGCATCTCTGAAACTTCTGGGAAAATATTTCTCGAAGAATGCCTCTTTCTAGATAGCCCAGGTCAATTGGGCGTGCTTGGTTAACAAATAACTCCGAGTAGACTTCCACCAGTGGTGTGCATCGCCTTTCAGTATAAATGTTACACACAGTACTTTTTCCTCCTCATTAACCATCATCATCGTAAAATTCTTTCAATTTCATCGATCCAGTGAGCTGGCCACAAAGGATCTACTGGCTTGCCATTATATTCCTTAGGCTTCATTTTCAGAAAGCGCTCGATCAGCTGATACTGAGCATAGGCCCCATACATAGGTGGTTGATTCTGGTAACTACCTTGGGCTACCTCAGGGTTCTGTACTGGAGCTTGTGCAACTGGCATTTGAGGTGCTTGGGGTACCGTGTTGCTACCCCCTGGTACTGTGCTAGCTTGTCTGGCTGGCATAGGTGTAGTATATATAGCTGGAAAAACCATTCCCATAGCAGCTTGCATATTGGCTTGTACTTGCTGTATTTGCTACAGTTGTTATGCCAGGTTCATAACTGTTGTAGCCAAATCTGTAGGTGGGGCTGGCAAGTTTGTAGGATTTTCCTGGCCATTAGCTCCTGGTGGTGCCATATTCTGATTCCCTTATCCTTCAGGATTTTCATGGTTATCTTCCTCCACATGTGGTGGTGGTGGAATTGGGTTACGTCCTTGCCTGGTTACTCTTCGCCCAGCTATTTCCTGTTTCAGTGGTGGTAGTGTCTGAAACATCATAGAAGAGGTGAGGCAATCATAATATAAGTCATTCCCATGTCAAAATCCAACTAATCAATGTAAAATTCTAATTTTCCAAGCCATATAGTCAAAATACTATATTTTCCATCGTGTGGTCGATGGTGTGGTCACATTATGTCCGACCACAGGGTATGCGACCTCACAAAACCCTGTCAGCTCACCGAGAGCCTGTGGTCGATCGTGTGGTCGCAATATGTCCAACCACAGGGTCCGACTACACAAGGTCTGTCAGCTCATCGAGAGCCTGTGGTCGATCGTGGGGTCGGTTGTGTGGTCGCAGATTTGGTCGACTTTTGCGACCACACGACTCCAAATCAGGTTTTTAAACCTGATTTTTGGAGTCATTTCCCACTTTCTCTTTTTCTTTCAACTCAACTCGCTTCCATTGAGTTGCTACAGTGTCGACCACTCGTGTGTGGTGATTCTTTCCTCTATTCACGACCTCCGCTCCGTTCCTTCAGGTATGTTCTCTACTGGTCCTCATTTTTAAGCTTTCAAAACTAGGTTTTTCTCCATTTATAGCGTTTTCTTCAAATTAAAATTTTTCTAACCGTAAAAATTTGATTTTTATTGGGAGCTTTCGCTATTGGCCACCCAATGGATGAAATCCCTCAAGAAAATTTGAGTTTCATTGGTTAGTTTTTGAGAAACTTAAAATTTCCCATTTTTGACCTAATTTTAGAGGTTTTTCCAAATTGTTGAAATTTCTTCAAATTTGATCTTCCTAGTTTAAATTTCCAACTGTATGAGCCTTGCAGGATGGTTTGGAACATATGTAAGTCCTTCTGCCCAACTGTTTGGGTGAAAAGTGAGGCTTTTGGCCAAATCATGCCGTTATAATGCCAAAATTTTGAATTTTGCTCTATAATTCATATTTTGTCTATTTGTCTGTGTCTTTGCAGATAACATGGCTCGCACCAAAGTTCCTAGAGTTCATGATCATATTCGCTTCCTGTCTAATTAAGTAGAGGCTCAGTATGCTCGTTATGAGAGTAAAAAGGTGGAAGAGGGTTGTTGTGTAAACTTGGCTAATCTAGCCTTGTTTAATGTAGAGGGTGCTTTTGGTGACATGGGTTGCCTCCCCATGATATTATATGAGGCTTGCACCTGTCCTGCTCTGGTGAAGTAGTATTATTGCAACCTTCAGGCAGTGGGTGATCCAAATGATACAGACAGGGGTAGAGAGCTTGTAAGACCCGCACTCCATGAACCCGATCTAAACCTTGAATTCATCTCGTAACAGGTCTTCCAATCATCACCGGGCCAGACGAGATGAGCGGATGACAAACAGGTACGAAAGGAACCATTTAAGTATGAATTTTGTTCATACCGGTCGATGGTACCGGTCTTGGTACCGGTCGACCGGTATAGCCTGGTAGCAGACTATGAAGATCCAGAACCAGATCTCTGCGGGTCCTACTTTCCAAATTCTGAACCCTAAGACTTTCCTAATCCTAAGAGGCTTCCTAAACCTAAACCTTGCCTATATAAACCCCTCCAAACCTCCTACAATCACTTCCATTGATCCTCACAAACCCTAGAAGGAGAAAGAGGCTGAAGAAGGAGGAGAAGCTAGGAAGGAAAGGGAAGAGCCGATATTGCCGTTCGACGAAGAACACCTTACCGCCAGTCGACGAAGAGTGCTTAAACCTTCTTTTACATTATGACTCTAAGATGGTTAGTTTGCTTTGATCAATACCATGTAAAGCAGGTATTGATCTAAACCCTATTTTGTCGATAAACCTTATTTTGCCGACAAACCCTAATCTAGTCGGTAAACCCTAGATTCGAGTTTTAGGAAGAAGACCGTCAAAACTAGGACTTGAATGGAGTTGGAAACAATTCTAACTCAATGCTCAGACCTAGAATGTGTAGGAGAAACCCTAGGAACAATAGGGGATGACCGACGGGAGTCGAGAAACCGGATGTATGGTCTTCCGGAGACATACCAGTCGACCATACCGGTCGCACCTTATGCGACCGGTACCACCACCGGTACCTTTCGGGGACTGGTCTGTGGGGACCGGCTGACCATAACGGTCGCAGGTTTCCCTACAGTGCTGCGACCGGTACTGTGACCGGTCAGCTCTGTGAGATGTGTTTTGTCATTGTTGGTTTTCTGACCAACGTAAACCTATTCTAACTAAACCCTAGTATCGTGTAGGACTTTGTGATAGCATGTTTGGACCTTGCGATGCGGAGCAAGCTGTCAAACGAGCGCCAGGTAAGGGAATCAGACCTAAACCCTAATAATCTAATGGACAGTAAACCGTTGTTAATAACTATGACTCTGTGGATTGATGTTTGTGCATACTCGCATGTCATCCTTTACTTTCAGTTATTATTATTGTTCATGCATACTCGCTATGCTAGAATGTGATTGTTAGGCATGTGATTGTTTTTGTTGGTGTGTGGAATGGGAAGGGCCTGGGGTCTGGGATCATTCCTCACACTAGCACATTTTCGTAGTATTCTATCTTAGCATGCTTGGTGCGGGTAGGGCATCAGGGGGAGGACGTGGCACTGTGGTCTCCGGCCTGGCCACCAGACTCTAGCTCTATCTCTATGCCATAGGGAGCTATGCTGGGATAGGGCCTACTGTAATGACATATAGGATTGGTTAGTTGCGAGCCTAGTTTGCAAGCCCTCGCCAATAGGGGCTTACGTGTTGGTATGGGTAGAGCATCAGGGGAGGTGTTGGCGGTGTTGATCGGGATGCCTTAGCTCTATCTCTATTCCATGGTGGGTGCATGTGGGACGGTAGTGGTGTGATCCACTGGGCGGCTTCACACACTTGTGTATAGAGGTGCGGTGGCCCGCCAATCCTTTCTATAGCACATTGCAAACTTAAACCAGGCCATAATATAATATGATTGTTACTCATGCATATAAATGTTACATTGTCTGATTGTCTCACTGAGCTAAGTTGTGAGCTCACCCTTGTGTACACACTATTTTTAGATGTTGATGCAGATTACACGGTGGACGACTACATGAACGCGCCGACGTACGGAGGCGTGGCTGCTCTGGACGTGCAGGCAGGAGATGACGAGCATGACGCTTCATGCGAGTGCCCTTTCTGCGTGTATCTCTAGGATTTTTTGTTATTTGTTTCAGTTAATTTCGGTTGACATTAAAGTGATGTAAAGATATTTATTTATGTTTGAGAATTTGGATAATTGAATATTTATTTAAATCTATCAATAGATGCTCAGTTCATTTTATTTGAAGACTTTCGCTGTATTTATTATATTCTGATTGTGGTTATGTGCAATGGTTTGTATGAGTGGACACGGTCTTATTGAGATCCTGGTGTGAGCCGTTGGTTCAGTGACGGTTTACTCACACTTCTGGTTCAGCCAGAATTGGGGTGTGACAGAGCTCAGGATCACCAGTTATGTTAAAGGGGTGGAGATCTCCTTTAACTGCCAGGAGTTGGCTGATCTCATGGGTATATCAAACGATGGCCCCTTGGTATATTGTGCACCCAAGGAACCCCAGTTCCTATCTTTGATGATGCGTGCTGAGATTGATCGCCAGCTTCTTAGAGATGATCGATAGGAGATGAAGGCAATCAACCTACGACCGGAACCTCGGGTGTACTGCAAGATTACTCAGCACAACCTGATTTCTCATAGATGCCATTATGAGAAGATTTCTCAGTTGACCCAGTATCTCTTGCACTGCATCTGCACTAGGCAGCCCGTCTGCCTTCCATACATTATTATCAGGACGATGCACCATGCTGCGATGCTTGGTCAGATAGGAAACCTGCCCTACGGGCGTTTGATCACTACTCTGCTCACTCACCTGCATGTCGACTTGGTTGATGAGAGGATTCATGAGGACACCTTCTCGTCTGACCTTGACTGGGAGGCCATCTACAAGATGGGGATGTGGGATGTGCAGGTCAGTGACGAGGAGAGGAATGCTATGGTGCATCCTCGTACTCGGGTCAAGATAGCAGACGCTGAGGCGGCAACAACTGCATCAGCAGCAGCAAGAGTCCATGGGGGTGATGCTGAGGATGATGATCGTATGTTCATGGATGTAGATGCCATACCTCTTCCATCACCATTGCATTCCACTGGACCTGGCCCTTCTTGGGTTCCTTCCCACTCAGCTGGTCCTTCGCACCCACTACCAGATGACCTGATGGGTTGCTCTGTGAGATTAGGGAGGCCCACCATGTGTCTGATCAACGGATGGCCGATCTAGCAACTAGTCTCCAGGTGACCCAGACTCAGGTAGCCTGGCTGACGAGAGTGTATGCTGAGGACTATGACTGAGATCGTGAGGCACCTCCTCCTCCAGCACCTCCGGCTCCATGATGCATTTCTTTTTACATTTTCCTTGTACTACAGAGTAACTGTCCGGATTGTGGACCGTACTCTGATTTGGATATATATAAATATTACTTTTTATTTGATGTGTTTATAAAACTTGTTTCTCCTTTTATATATGCATTATTATCTTTCTTAATTTTTATCTCATACAACACAGGTGCTTATAGTGTGTTCTTATTACAACTTTTAAGTTTTATCCTAACTCAGTTCACGAACTTTTGTGGAAATATATCGGTTTAATAGACAGGGCCCGAGAGCTCTGATACTAAGTTGTCACACCCCAATTCTGAACCAACTAGAATGGTGTAATGAACCGTTTATGATCCAACGGTTCAACCAGGATCTCGAATAGGCTGTGTCCTTTTTGTTTAAACCATACACATCCACAACCATAATCTGAGTAAATAAACAATAGTGGAAGTCTTTAATATTAATGAACTGAAAAATCTAACAGTGATAACATAAATAAATTATCCAATTATCTCCAAATGACTAAGACATAAATTAAAATAAATTAATCAATTACATGTTCGTAATAATCCAACAAATAAGTCTAATCAAAGACGCATGAGTTGCACTCGCACGACGAATCATGCGACTCCATCATAGCTTCTGCATCCATTGTCGCAACATGTCCGTACATTAGAGCATTCATGTAATCTTCTACAGTAGGACCTACATCATCAACTAAAAATATTCGACGTCAAAAGGGTGAGCACACATCATGGCTCAGTGAGCAAACAAAACAATGCAACAAACATATGCATGCATTCAATTCATATCTTTGGTCTGGTTCATAAGTTTGCATGTGCAATAGAAAGGATAGGTGGCCGCCGCACTTCTATACACGAGTGTGTAAAGCCTCCCAATGGATCAAACACCATTGCCATCCCACATGCACCCATTATGGAATAGAGATAGAGCTAAAGTGCCCAGATTAAACACCGCATAACACTTCCCCGGATGCCCTACCCATACCAACACGTAAGCCCCTATTGGCGAGGGATTGCAAACTGGGCTCGCAACTAACCAATCCTAATGTCAAACAGTGTATCCAAGGCCTCACCCCAGTATCCCTCAATACGTCCATAGAGATAGAGCTAAGGCCCCCCGGCAGAGTCAGAGACTACACGGTCTGAGACCATCTCCCCTGATGCCCTACGACGTAATAGTTCTGCTAAGGTAATGGCGATACGACGATGTTAGTTGACAAGACTTGAGTAGAGATAGAGCTAGAGTCCGGTGACCATGATGAACCACAGTGTCACGTCCTCCCCCTGATGCTTCACTAGCATCAAGCACACTAACTACATACATACATTCATATGCTTATTCCTAGCATCATCATCGTCATCATGTTATAAATAAACTGAATTAAATATGCATGAACAGTAATAACAGGAATATTGGATGACATGTGAAATGCACAATACACTCATACAAGCATAGAATCATTCATGGTATTCGACTCAATAAATAAAAATAGTTTATTATTAGCCAATTAATTTAGGTCTTGTTCCATCACCTTTGATTAATAGTAGATCCTCGTTCAAGCTTTGTAATTCACTCTTAGATCACTTGAAAACCTAGCAAGTTTATAGACTTTTAATTAGAATTAATTCCCATGTATTTAGACTAACAGAAACTGAGGGGTCGTAGGTGTGGCAGCACCTGTGGTCTCAGTTTCTGCGACCACAGGGTGTGTGGTCGCAGGGTATGGTCAGACATACTCTGACCACACGTGCGACCACAGCCTCCCTGGAAACTTCCCGAGGGCATGTGGTTTGACATGTGTGTCTCATGTGGTCGCACATCATGCGACCACTCGTGCGACCACACGTGTGATGGTCGACCTTTCACTCTCAACTCCATTCCTTCATGTTTGAATCATTTGACTTATCATCATGGTCCTTCCTATGATTGTTCTATGGCTCAAAACTATTATTTTATACACCATCCATTGTCCGCATAATTTCCTCCATGGATTCTCTTGGAATTTATCCATGGATGGATGGTTTGGGTTTCTCCTAAATCCTATCTTCTTCATGAACTATTCTTGGCTCTCAATTTAACATGGGGAATATGTTCATACCTTAAGCTTGCTGAAGATTCAAAGCTTTCTCTGAATTTTCCTCCTCCTTAGTCTTCCTCTTCAATTTTCCTTCTCTTCTCTTTCTCTCACTCTCAGTTTGAGTTCTAAAAGAGTGAAAGAGGCTAAGGGACGTCCTATTTATAGAAGAAAACCCTCCATAATATGCCCTAATGAGTTTAGGAAAGACCCCCCTTCGGATTAGGAAGGTTTCCTAATTTTTGGTTCTGACTGGGTTCCGTGTGGTCGGAGGTGGGGTCGCAGAACCCGTCGACCACACCTTCTGAAATGTCCGACCACATGACCAAAATTCATGTGGTTGGACTATTTTGAGGTGTGGTCGGTCACACCTATTTCGGTATGTGACCACACGCTCATAATTGACTATTTTTGGGTTGATTTCATACCTGATCTTGTGGTTTCTTCATGCACTTGGTCCACTTGGCTCGACCATGATAGGAAGACCTGATACAAGGTGGTAAGACAGGTTAGTTCGATACGGGTCTTACAAAACGTCTGTTCGCTCTTAGTATAAAGGAAGGTATGGTCCTCAAAGAAACCTTGATGATTTGAATTCTATTTTAATGGATTTGAATAACATAGAAGTTAAAATTGAGGATGAAGTTGCAGCCCTTATTTTGTTGGTCTCCCTACCTCCGTTGTACGAAAATTTTATAAATTATTTCGTCATTGGTAAGGACACCATCTATAAGACCCACTCTCCATTAATCGGGTTTAACCGTATCATGCCAAGTCTTCCTATCGTTACTAGCTCAGGTGAACCAACCCGATCTATCGTATGAAGGAACCACAATGGTAGATAAGTAAAACCATGCAAAAATAGTGAATTTTAGTTGTGTGATCGACCAGTCAAATATTGAAGTGAGGTCAGTCAGTTTCACTTTGTGTGGTCGACACCTTTGAATTGTGTGGTTGATGGATTTTACAACCACACAGTCGACCACACAAACCCAGAACCAACTGCGAGATTTGAAAACTTTTCAAAATTAAGGGGATCTCTTTCGTAGTTGAGAGAAGACTCTATATGGAGGTTTTCCCTCTATATAGAGGACGTCCCTTAGCCTCTCTCACTCTTTTGGGGTCAATTATAAACCCTAAATCTAAGAGAGAAGGAGAAGGAGAATTGGAGAAGAAGAATAGAGTGGATTTGCAGAAGTGCTTGCCGATCGGTTCCATTCCTCTACAGCAAGGAACCTAAGGTAAGAGACTCACCTCTGTAGATGATAAGAATAATTGGATTAGACCCACCATCATCATGTTGGTGAATGGAACTTAAAATTGGGCTAAGATCATGAGATCTCCCAACTAAATCAAAGGAAATCATAAAAATAGGTTAGGGATACTTGCAAGTTGAAATTAACAAGGTATAAAGGCCATAGAAAGACCCTAAGAGGTGTTCTAATAATGAACCAAAGGTCAGACTGAGAAAGCCTCATGAGCAACAACCAATAAATTATGTGGTCGCATCCTGGTCGACCACAGAGTGGCCACTGAGTCGACCACAGGCTCTCTAGAAGTTACCCAAGGTTATATGGTCGCATTTGTGGTCGCATGATACACAACCACACAGTTGACCATGCAACATATGGTCGACATATACCTGCGACCACTGCATCGACCACTCAGTTGTAGAACTCCTATTTTGAGGCCAAACTAGATTTTAGACTATTGTAACCTAATACCATCAAACCCTAATTTAAATTCATAAATTGTCTAGGTTGTCAACTAGTACAAGTGAATTTCCAAAGCTTGGAAGAGAGTGATACTATGATCCAAAGGTGAGGGAACAAGACCTAAACTAACTGAATAATAACAAGCTATTTTTTTTTCTTTTAACTATCTAATGCTATGATTAATGCCATGCTTTGATGATTGTAATGTTGTGAGGACAAAGATGGAAATCTTGAAAGTCGCCACCTAGATTAAGGTCTAGGACCTTAGAAATGTGAAATCTCACCCCAAAGTAAGATTTCGATTGACTCATGACCCTTAGATTGGATTTCTGGTCCATCAGAGATTGGATAAGCGTCAGGTTACGGTTATGGGAAGGGGTTAGGCACCCAAACCGTCCGATCGAGATCGGTCTCCTATACCTTTCCTATGCTAAACTCTATCTGTTAAACCAAACCAAGTGGTTTGATATCATTGAATCGAATCTGTATCCATCAGATTGCCTACGTATTACAAAATTATTCTGAAAATCAGGTTCACCATCGTAGTTCAAGTGTGATTAAAGTTTATGAAAGTGATTTATGCTTGTGCATGATTAAGTTCTTTGTTCAAGTTGAAGTTTATACTTGAATGGATGAGAAACCCTTTGGGTTAGGATCTGGATAGTCCATGTGTATTGATAGATAGTCCTAGTGGATCTAAGAATAACCTTATTTGGGTCAAAATATGGATAACCCATTCTGGGTTGGAATGTGGATAACCCTATTTGGGTTAAAATATGGATGGATATCCTAGTGGATCTATGGATAGTCCGAGTGGACTAAGGTGTGGATATCCAAGTGGATCTATGGATAGTCCGAGTGGACTAAGGTGTGGATCCGAATTTGGGTTTCTCCCAAATAGCCTACGTATCCTAGGGTTTGCCCTAGGAATCAGAATCCGCGTAGTTCGAAACTGATAACCTGTTCTAGATTTAGGATTTAGAACCTATTCTAGGTTTAGGGTTGAGAACCTATTCTAGGTTTAGGGTTGAGAACCTATTATAGGTTTAGGGTTTTGAACCTATTCTAGATTTAGGGTTGAGAACCTATTCTAGGTTTATGGTTTACCGAGGGGCAAAATCGTCCTGAATTACCCTTTTCAACCTAAATTTTAATTTTGGAAGGTTTGGCAAAAGATTCTCTTTCTTTATTAAGATTTTTATTATTCCCATTATGCCCTTCCCAAGAATGTGAGTGCCTAAATGCACGTCCCCACACCTAATATGTTTGCTAGGTGTACAGATATGGCAGTTCAACTAGGATGCAGCAGAAAGTAAGTTATTGTCAAAAATGGAATATTCTATCCAAATATGGCATATAAAACATTTATGGTAAGAAATTCACATATAGTAAGATTGTTAGAAATCTCTCAAATATGGTATGTATTGCAAATAAGACAAGAGCCTATATGGCATTATCTAGTATGCTATCTTCTAAGCATGGCAAGACCTAATATGGCAGTGAACATTTAAACATGGCAATGAGCATCCAAACATCACAGTGAGCATCTAAACATGGCAGTGAGCATCTAAATATGGCAATGAGCATCCAAACATGTCAGTGCATCTAAAAAACACTCATGATGAAAAATTCAATGGTATAAATCACTATTGATGGTAATCTAACCGTTCAGATTTATTTAAAATATTCCCAAATATAATCCAATGGTTCAAATCACTCAAGATGGTAATCTAACCGTTCAGATTCATTAAAAATCAACCCTGATGAAAATCCAATGGTTCAGGTCACTCAAAATCATAATCTAATCGTTTAGATCAATTTCAAGACAATCAGATGGTTTAGATTCATTTAAAATAATCGCAGTGCTAATCCAATGATTCAGATTTCCACATCAAAGTAGATTATGATCAATGGGCCAAATCTAATCATCAAAATATTCAATATCAGTGGTCCAGATTTAATCACCTAAACACTCAAGATCAATGGTCAGATTTAATCACCAAAATTATTAAAATCAATGATTAAATTTGATCATCAAATTATTAAAATCAAAGATCAGATTTATATATAAAAATATTCAAATTCAATGGTCAAATCTTATCACATCAAAAATTCAAATCAATATCAGATTCACACAAAATTTATTCAATATCATGTTCACAAGGGAATCAAAGATGGATGGGACAAATCAGATGGAAGTAGTGAAGATGGAGGCATGTGTTCTACAGGGGGTTATGCAACAGCTAGAGCAAATTATAGGAGAGATTCGGTTTGGTGAAGATAAGAGGTGGCAAGTGGGTAATTGGTCCATATGGGGATTTGAAGATGAAACCAGGCAACTGTAGGTGATCTGGTTAGGATTAGTGGCAGCTGGACAAGTCGGTGGATGAGGTTTGCGGGTTTAATGGAGGTAGACTGATGTTGGGTGTTTAGGCTGGGGTTTGAAATGGATCGGTCATGGAGGTGTAAGACAGTCGGATGTGGATTATATTTGCAGAGTATATGGTAGTTAGCGAAAAGGAGGTTAGGGTGTAAAATGGTTCAGGTGAGGGGAAAGGGGATCATGATTAGGCAGGTTGTGATGGCTGCGATACGCATGGCTGGACTGGGTAGTAGCCGCGGGTTTGGAGATGGTGAAGTGAGGATTGATGAACAACTAGGTGAAAAGGGAGGTGTATAGGTGGCAGTGAGTGGTGAGGGATGCAGGAATGGCAAACAAAAACTTACCTCTTCTCTCTTCTTCTTCTTCTTCTTCTTATCCTGCCTCTCGATCTCTTTCTCTCTCGATTCTCAAGCTCTCTCCCCTTCTATTTTTTTTTTCTTTTTCTTTCGGCCATCAGTCCCCTTCTCAATCTTCTCCAGCTCCTGCTTCTTCTCCACTTCTTCTCGTTTTTTCTTTTTTTTTATTCTCATTTTTTGGCTCCTCCCCCATCTCGCCTCTCTCCTCTTCTGGTTTTTTTCTTTTTCTTTCGGTCATCAGTCCCCTTCTCAATCTTCTCCAGCTCCTGCTTCTTCTCCACTTCTTCTCATTTTTTTCTTTTTTTTTATTCTCATTTTTTTGGCTCCTCCCCTATCTCGCCTCTCTCCTCTTCTTTTATTCTTATTTTTTTTATTCTTCTCCTCCACTGCTCTCTCTCTCTATCTCCTCTTTTCGGTTCTTCTCTTCCTCCCCCCTCTTTTTTCAGCTCCTGCTTCTTCTTCTCCTTTCTCTCTCTCTCTCTCTCTCTCTCTCTCTCTCTCTCTCTCTCTCTCTCTTTTCGGTTTTCTTTGTTTTTCTATATTTTTTTTCTTTTTCTCCCCCTTTCACTCTCGCTGCCCTCTTTTGTTTTTTTATATTTTTTTCTTTCTCCCCTCTTCTATTCTCTTCAACCGACCCTCCATCTTCTCGGATTTCATTCTTTTTTTTCTTTTTTTCCTTTTTTTATTCTCCTCCCCACTTCCTTCCGCCCTTAATCTTCTCGGATTGCATTCCTTTTTCTTTTTTTTTCTCTTTCTTTTTCTTCACTTCTTCTCAATCTCACTCTTATTCTCTCGGATTCCCTCTCAATCTCACGTCCTCTCTCTCTTTTTTTCTTTCCTTTTCTTCACTTCTTCTCAATCTCACTCTTATTCTCTCGGATTCTCTCTCAATCTCACGTCCTCTTTTTTTTTCTTTCTTTCCTTTTTTGGTCAGTCTCTCTTGACACATATAATGTACATTTATACAATAATATATCATAAAGTATACATAATAATATGTAATAAATTACATATTAATATATATAGTATATAATATATTCTATATATATATATATATATATATATATATATATATATATATATATATATATATATATATATATATATATATATATATATATATATATATTTATGGCACTATGCACATGGATGAACCGGTTCAGTCTAGACTGGTCTGACTTAAGTTGACTAGGCTGGACTGACTTAAACAGAGCTGAGTTGACTGGATTAACTGAGTTGGGCCAAGACTGGCTCAGGTTGAGCTGAGTTGACTGGATTGAGTGGGTTTCTCTCTCTCTGTCATTTCATGGGCTATTTCTGTTGTCATTCCGCATGAAATTTTTCAATAGTCTTTATTCCAAATTTTCTACGTTCACTTTGTAGAACACTAAAAATGAAGAATATTAGAACTTGAATAATCACATTTGGAAATAAAATGGTCAACTTATGAATTTCTGAAGTTTAAGCAGGTCAATTATCGATGATTTAGCTGACCATTCTGCATGGGATCCTTCGGAGACTTCTATCGGAAATTCTTTACGTTCACTTTGTAGAGTACTAAAAATGGAACATAATGAAACTGAAATCACCTGATTTGGATATGGGGTGACCAAAATATGAATTTTCAAAGGTTAAACGACAATTTCCATGTGTAATTTTGCATGGGACCCTTCGGAGACTTCTATCATAAATTCTTTACGTCCACTTTGTAGAACATCATAAATGAAGAATAATGGCCTTGGAATCATTTGAATCCGACGTAGAACGAAAAAGATATGAAGCTTTGAAGTTCTAACGATAATTTTGCATGAAAGCTCGCATGGGGCCCACTGGTGACTTCTACCCGGGATTTTTCACGCCCACTTTGAAGAGGACTGAAAACAAGAAATATTGGCCTTTGAATAATCTGATTCCGATATCAAATGACCAAGATATGATGACTTGAAGTTTGAATGATAATGCATGGATCATACGATAATTACATAAATGCCCTTGCACTTTCAAACTGTGATATTTTCCTTGTTTGATGTCAGAATTTGATGATTCCGGTCTCATTTGGAAGATAATTTCACGACCTATTCATCTAAGTAGGTAATAGCCTATGACCCTACTATGGGTTCATTAGAAAATCACCAGTCTTTGGGTTAAAGGTCAGAAACCTGTCATATTAGTTCACTTATGCAGAGGGTGGTAAAAATGGGGTGCTTATAAATGTGTATCTCACATGTCATCCAATATTACTGTTATTCTTATTCATGCATATTTAATTTATTATTTTACTATATTACTGATGATGATATGAATAGGCATGTGTTTATGAGTGTACTTGGTGTGCCGTGTGGGGAGGGGTGCATGATCACTAAACCATGCATCACATTGACATCATCGTATCGTTGTTATCTTAGCAGAATTAGTACGTCATAGGGCATCAGGGGTGTTCGTAGACCGTGTGGTCTTTGACTCTGCCGAGGAACCCTAGCTCTATCTCTATGGATGTATTGAGGGATGCTGGGATAAGGCCTTAGATACACATGGATGACATCTAGGATTTGTTAGTCACGAGCCCAGTTTGCAAGCCCTCGCCAGTAGGGGCATATGTATTGGTATGGGTATGGCATCAGGGGAAGTATTGGCAGTGTGTGATTTGGATACAGCTCTCTATTCCATGTTGGGGGCATATGGGATGACAATGGTATTTGTCCATTGGGCAGATTCACACACTCATGTAAAGAAATGAGGTGGCCACCAATTCTTTCTATAGCACAGTTGCAAATTTACACCAGACCAAAAATAATGATATGACTGACTGTATGCATATGTTTGCGCATTTTTTTGTTTACTCACTGAGTCGTGATGTCTGCTCACCCCATGATGTCGAATATTTTTAGTTGATGATGCAGGTCCTGCAGTGGAAGACTATATGGAGGGGCCGTCGTATGGACACGTGACGCGATGGATACACAAACTATGGAAGACAAGCACGACTCTGCGTGCGAGTGCTTTCAATGCCTTTATTCTTAGTTTATTAGTATTTTGACTATGGGAAACTTGTAATAGATTATTTAGTTATGTTTTGGTTTGTTTGGAGATAACTGGATTATTTTATTATTTATCATGTTAGACCTCAATTCATTATTAATAAGACTTCCGCTATTTACTTTAGTATCTCTGATTATGTGAAATGTGTACTTGGTTTGGATTATTGGCATGGTCTTACGAGATCCTGGTTTGACCCGTTGGTTCTTATGACGGTTCATCACACTTCTAGTTTGTCTAGAATCAGGGTGTGACACCATCACTCTGGAAGAAGTCAGATCTAGTCTTCATTCTCGTAAACTTTGGCATAAAGCCTCTGGAAACGATACAGAAAGTCAGGCAGTAGGATTAGCTGTCGCAAATTCTGATTCTTATAAAGGGCGAAGAAGATAAAAAAAGGGCAAAGGAAAGTGGAAAGGGAAAGTAAGGTCTAAATCCAAAAGACAAGATCCAAATTTCAATCCTAGGGATATCTATAACTACTGCAAAGAACTAGGCCATTGGAAAAATAAATGTCCTAAGAAGAAAGGGAAACTTCTAGTCGCAGGAGTTGCAAAGGATGATTCTAGTTCAGAAAAGATCTGGTTCTTTCTATGACTGACCATTCACATCCCTCAGATCAGTGGATTTTAGACTCGGGTTGCTCTTATCATATTTGTCCCAACAGGGACTGGTTTTCAACATATGAAAAGATAGATGGTGGCAACATCTTAATGGGTAATAATACAACCTATAAGACAATTGGTATTAGCTCTATTCAGATCAGAATGCATGTTGGTGTGATTATAACCTTAACAGAAGTAAGACATATTCCAGATCTGAAAATGAATTTGATCTCTTTAGGAGTTATGGACTCCAAAGGGTACAAGTATAGCTGTGAAGGTAGAGTTTTGCGGATCACTAAAGGAGATTTAGTGATAATAAAGGGACTAAAGTATAATATATTGTATACGTTACAAGGGACAACGGTTACGAGTTCAGTCGCAATAGCATCTTCTTCAGAGAAGTCAGGTTCTGATTTAACCAAGTTATGGCATATGCTTTCACACCCCAATTTCGACTGAACCAGAAGTGTGGGTGAACCGTCACTAAACCAACGGTTCACACCAGGATCTCAATAAGACCGTGTCTACTAACACAAACCAATGCACATAACCACAATCAGAAGATAAATAAATACAGCGGAAGTCTTGATAATAATGAACTGAGTACTTCTATTGATAAATAAATTATCCAATTATTCAAAATACTAATAAATAATTATCCTTACATCATTTATAAATCCAACTAAAAATAAATAAAATAAACAAATCAAATATTCTAGAGGTACACGTAGAAAGGGCACTCGCATGAAGCGTTATGCTCGTCCTCCCCTGCTTGCACTTCCAGGGCAACAGCTCTTCCATATACTGGAGCATCCACGTAGTCCTCGACAGTGTAACCTGCATCAACATCTAAAAACATGTATATATACAAGGGTGAGCTCACAACTTAGCTCAATAAGACAATCAGACAATGCAATACACATCATGCATGAGTAACATTCACATTATGGACTGATTTTAAGTTTGCAATGTGCAATAGAAAGGATTGGCGGCCATCGCACCTCTATACACGAGTGTGTAAATCTGCCCAATGGATCAAACACCACTGTCGTCCCACATGCACCCACCATGGAATAGAGATAAATCTAAAATGTCCAGATCAAACACCGCCAACACTTCCCCTAATGCCCTACCCATACCAACACGTAAGCCCCTATTGGCGAGAGCTTGCAAACTGGGCTCACAACTAACCAATCCTATATGTCATCATAGTAGGCCCTATCCCAACACGGCTCCCTATGGCTTAGAGATAGGGCTAGAGTTTAGTGGCTAGGCCGGACCACAGTGCCACTTCCTCCCCTTGATACCCTACCCGCACGAAGCATGCTAAGACAGAAGCGATACGAAAAGGTGCCAGTGTGAGGAATGATCCAAGACCCTAGGCCCTTCCCATTCCACACACCAACGAAAACAATCACATGTCTAACACACAAACCTAGCATAGAGAGTATGCATGAACAATATAATAACTGAAAGTAAAGATGATATGTGAGTATAGACAAACATCATTCCACAGAATCATAATTATTAATAATATTTTACCGTTATTAAGTTATTAGGGTTTAGGTCTGATTCCCTTACTTGACGCTTGATTGCTAGCTTGCTCCGCATCACCTAATCCAAACTTGCTAACACAGAGTCCTACACGATGTTAGGTTTGAATTAGAATAATTTTCTTAAGGTTCACGTTGGTCGAAAACCAACTGGTATTGAAAACACCCTCACAGTGCATACCGGTCGTAGGTATCGATGGCAGCACTGTGGGGCAAGGCGCGACCAGTATGGTCGACCGGTCCCCCCCACAAACTAGTCCCCGAGAGGTACCGGTCGCATATGGTGCAACCGGTATGCCTCCGGAAGACCACTAACTTGGTGTTCGCCTTCCGTTGGTCACCCCCTATTGGTTCTAGGGTTTCTCCTATGCATTCTAGGCTTGAGCAATGAGTTAGAGTTGTTTCATGTTCCATTCAAGTCCTAGTTTCGATGATCCTTAGCCTAGAATATGAATCTAGGGTTCATCGACTGTATTAGGGTTTAACGACAAATTTAAGGGTTTTAGATCAATACCTCGCCTTACATGGTATTGATCAATTCATGATTAATCATCTATAATGCTTAACTTAGAGGAAAGTTCAAGCACTTACCGTTGGTTCACAACTATAATGTTCTTCATCCAATGACGGCTCCTTTCCCACCTTTCTTAGCTCCTTCTCCTTCTTCGATCTCTTTCTCCTCTTTAGGGTTTGTGAGGATCAATCAAGGAGTTTTAAGGAGGTTTAAGGTTCCTTAAATAGACTAGGATAGAGTTTAAGAAGTTTTCCTATGTTAGAAAAATCCCTAGGCTCAAGATTTGAAAAGCGGGACCCGTAGAGATCCGTTTCGGGATCTAACCAGTCTGCCCGCGCAGACATACCGGTCGACCAGTACCATCGACCGGTACCATAGACCGGTATGAAAAATAGCATACTTTTAGGTCCGTTTCGTACCTGGTTGTCATCCGCTCGTTACGTCTGGCCCGGTGATGATTGGAAGACCTATTACTACATGAATTAAAGGTTTAGATCGGGATCATGGAGTGCAGGTCTTACATATGAGGCTTGGTCATTTTAGTGAGAAAGGCATGGTAATTCCCAGCAAGCAAGGTCTCCTTGGTTGTCACAAGGTAGCTGAGTTAGATTTTTGTGAGCACTACATTTTTCGGAAGCAATGTCGAATTCAGTTTTATAAGGCAGTCCATAAAACAAAGGCAGCACTTGACTACATTCATTCAGATTATTGGGGTCCTTCTCGGGTTCCATCTTCAGGAGGTGCCAAATATTTTCTTTTAAATTATTGATGATTACTCAAGGATGACTTGGGTATTCATTATGAAGTACAAAAGTAAGGTTTTCAAAAACATTCAAGCACTGGAAGATTCTTATTGAGAATCAAACGGGCAAGAAAGTTAAGCGTCTTCGTACTAATAATGGCTTGTAGTTCTGTTTGAAAGAATTTGATGGGTTCTGCAAAGATGAAGGAATTGCTAGGCACTATACAGTCAGAGATACTCTACAATAAAATGGAGTAGCAGAAAGGATGAATAAAACATTGTTTGAGAGAGCTCGATGTTTGCTCTTTAATGCTGGATTGGGAAGGAGCTACTGCCCTGAGGCTATTAGTACTGTATGCTATTTGATAAATCGTTCCCCTGTCAAAGCCATTGATCGTAAAACTCCTATCAAGGTATGGTCCTGTAAACCTGCTGATTATTCAATTATGAAAATATTGTCCTGCTTACTATCATGTTAGTGAGGGTAAACTAAAAGCAAAGGCCAAAAAGGGTATTTTTATGGGATATGGCGATGGGTGAAGGGATATAGAATTTGGTCTCCATCTGAGAAGAAAGTAATTATGAGTAAAAATGTTATTTTTGATGAGAACTATATGCTTCACCCAAAATTAGACTCTGTTGATTCAGAAAAAATATGATAGTGTTCCCAAGCAGGTGGAGTTTGAGATAACTCCTAGTGATAGTCATGATAATGATGTGATAGTACAAACTAATCAGTTTGGTGAAGAAGTTCAAACTGAACCTGTGTCAGAATTAGATCAAGAACAGGAGCGTGAACATAGTATTCCAACTGCTAGTCCTCGTAGAAAAATTAATGCTAATGTGAGATATGGTTTTGAGGATATGTTAGCATATGCTTTACAAGTAGTAAAAGAGGTGGAGTCTCCTGAACCGTCCACCTATCGAAAAGCTATCACAGCGAAGGAATCTAATTAGTGGGTTGCTGCAATGGGGGAGGAGATAGAATCTCTTCATAAAAATTAGACATGGAAACTAGTGAAGTTACCAAAAAGAAGAAGGGTAGTTGGCTGCAAATGGGTCTTTAAGAAGAAGACAGGATTACCAAGGGCTGAAAATACAAGATTTAAAGCACATTTAGATGCAAAAGGATATATCAGAAAGAGGGAGTGTATTACAATGAGATTTTCTCACCTGTTGTAAGGCACACTTCCATTCGAGTGTTACTTTAGTAGAACATCAGGATCTGGAATTAGAGCAGTTAGATGTGAATATAGCTTTCTTGCATAGAGCGCTTGAAGAAGAGATTTTTATGAATCAGCCAGAGGGATTCTCCATTCAGGGTAAGAAAGATCATGTTTGCAGACTTCAAAAATCTTTATATGGTTTAAAGCAGTTGCCGAGACAGTGGTACAAGAGGTTTGATGGCTTTGTGGTAAAGCACGAGTACAACAAGAGTCCATATGACTGTTATGTTTATCATAAGAGAGTTGCTGATGGCTCACTTATTTATTTGTTCTTGTATGTGGATGATATGCTTATTGTAGCTCGAGACACGACAGAAATTAAGAAGTTGAAAATACTTCTTAGGGCAGAATTTGATATGAAAGATTTGGGAGCTACCCATAAGATTTTAGGTTTGGAAATTCTCAAGGATCACGAACAAAGAAAGCTTTTCTTGTAGCATAAAAGCTATATTTAAAAGCTTTTATCACGTTTTGGTATGACAACAGCAAAACCTGTGAATACTCCTTCGTCTGCAAACTTCTGTCTTTCTACAGCTTGTGCACCCTAGATAGAAGCAGAGACTGAATATATGTCCAGAAGACCCTATGCTAGTGTAGTAGGGAGTTTGATGTATGCGATGGTATTCACAAGGCCTGATATTATACATGCGGTTAGTACTGTGAGCAGATATATGGCTTACTTTGGGAAAGATCATTGGGATGCAATGAAGCGCATGTTTAAGTATCTTAAGGGGAGATCCGATGTTGGTCTTATTTATGAGGGTGATTCAAAGTGCTTGGTTGTTGGGTATTCAGATTCAAATTATGCTGCTGATTTAGATGCAAGAAGGTCCTTGACAGGTTATACTTTCACAATTGGTGGTTCTATTGTTAGTTGGAAGACTATTCTTTAGCCTTCAGTTGCCTTATCTACTACAGAAGTAGAGTATATGGCTTTGACCGAAGCAGCTAAGGAAGGCATTTGGTTAAAGGAACAACTCAGTGATCTCGATTTTCATCAAGGCTAAGCTATAGTTTTTTGTGACAGTTTGAGTGCTATATGCTTGGCTAGGGATCAAGTACATCGCGATCAGACTAAGCACATAGATGTCAGATATCACTTCATCCCTATAGAGAATAGAATCAAAGTGAAAAAGGTTGGCACTAAAGACAATTCAGCAAATATGTTCACCAAACTGGTTCCGAGGAACAATGTCACACTCCAATTCTGAACTAACTAGTAATGTGATGAACCGTTATGAGAACCAATGGTTCAAACTAGGATCTCGTATAGGCCGTGCCCATCGATTAAACCAGACATATTCCATAAGCATAATCAAAGTAAATAAACAATAGTGAAAGTCTTTATTACTAATAAACTGAGTATCTAACAGTGATAATAAATAATTAATTCTAATTATTCCCAAGTAACTCAAGACATAAAATAATCAACTACTTGTTCTGGTAATCAATAATAACTAAACTAATAAGGAAGGAATTAATCGCACTCGCATGACAGATCATGTGCCTCCTCCATTAGTTCCCTATCCATCGCCACTATGTATCCATACGTCGGCCCATTTACATAATCTTCAACAGTAGGACCTGCATCAACAACTAAAAATACTAGACGTTGAAAGGGTGAGCACACATCACGGCTTAGTGAGCAAATAAAACAATGGGCAAACATATGCATGCATTCAGTGTAATATCTTTGCTCCGGTTTTAAGTTTGCAATGTGCTATAGAAAGGTTTGGCGGCCACTGCACCTCTATACATAGGTGTGTAAGCCCACCCAATGGATCAAATACCATTGTCGTCCACATCCACCCCACCATGGAATAAAGATAGAGCTAAAGTGTCTGGATTACATACCGCCAACACTTTCCCTGTGCCCTACCCATACCAACACGTAACCCCCTATTGGCGAGGGCTTGCAAACTGAGCTCACAATTAGCCAATCCTAATGCCATCCAGTGCATCCGAGGCCTCACCCCAGCATCCCTCAATACGTCTATAGAGATAGAGCTAAGGCCCTCCGACAGAGTCACAGACCACAAGGTCTGAGACCACCTCCCCTGATGCCCTATGACGTAATAGTTCTGCTAAGGTAATGGTGATGCGACGATGTCAGTGGGCAAGACTTGAGTAGTGATAGAGCTAGAATCTAGTGACCAGGATGAATCATAGTATCACGTCCTCCCCCTAATGCTCCACTCGCATCCAACACACTAACCACACACACACAATCACATGCCTATTTCTAACATCATCATCATCACATTATAAATAAACAGAAATAAATATGCATGAGCAGTAATAACAGGAATATTGGATGACATGTGAGATGCACATTACAAGCATACAATCATAGAATCAATCATGGCATTGGACACAATTAAGTAAAATAACTTGTTATTATCCAATTAGTTTAGGTCTTGTTCCCTCACCTGTTAACAATACTCGATCTTCTTCCAAGCCTTGTAACTCTCTTTGAATAAATTTAGTAACCTAGAAGTTATATGAATGTAAGTTAGGATTCATGTGTAATATGTTACAGTAGTTGGAATTCGCACAGATCACAGATAGGTGTCTGATAGGTCATATGATATCATGTTGTGTCGACCTTACCTCATACGGTCGATACCCTATGGTCGCACTATATGCGACCATAACATGCGACCATTCATTTCTTGGATTCTTTCCAATTGGCTATGGTCGACCATAGCTGTTACCATACTAGTTTCCTCCATAGCTTGCACATCCATAACCACCACATGTCTATACGTTGGCGCATTTATGTAGTCTTCAACGGTACTACTTGCATCATTAGAAACTAAAAAGAAAACGGTATAGTGGGATGAGCTCACAACCTAGCTCAGTGAGAAAACAAAATAATGCAATAAATATATGCATGCATTCAATTCATATCTTTGGTCTGGTATAAGTTTGCAACTGTGCGATAAAAAGGATTGGTGGTCACCGCACCTCTATATACGAGTGTGTTAGCCCACCCAATTTATCAAATACCATTTTCGTCCATATCCATCCCACTATGTAATAGAGATAGAGCTAAAGTGTCCAGATCACACACCGCCAATACTTCCCCTGATGCCCTATCCATACCAACACGTAAGCCCATGCTGGCGAGGGCTTGCAAACTAGGCTCGCAACTAACCAATCCTCATGCCATCCAATGTATCCAAGGTCTTACCCCAGCGTCCCTCAATACGTCCATATAGATAGAGATAAGGCCCCCTGACAGAGTCAAAGACCATACGGTCCGAGACTACCTCCCTTGATGCCCTACGACGTAATAGTTCTGCTAAGGTGATGGCAATACGACGATATCAGTGGGCAAGACTTGAGTAGAGATAGAGCTAGAATCTAGGGACCAGGCTGAACCACAATGCCATGTCCTCCCCCTAATGCTCCACTCGCATCCAACATACTAATCACACACACAATCACATGCCTATTCTTAGCATCATCATCATCATGTTATAAATAGACAGAAATAAATATGCATGAGAAGAATATAACAGTAATACTGGATGACATGTGAGATGTACATTACAAGTAAACAAGCATAGAATCAATCATGGCATTGGACTCAATAAAATAGAAACAGTTTGTTATTAACCAATTAGTTTAGGTCTTATTCCCTCACCTTTGATTGATGTTTGTTCATCTCCCAAGCTTTGGAAGTCACTTTGAATCTATTGGGAACCTAAACAATTAATGTATTTAAGTGATGGATTAATTTCCTCAAGTTACTGTAGTAAAAAACCTTGTCTAGTCTCAAAATATACTTGTTGTTATCGTGTGGTTGTAGGTATGGTTGAACCTGTGGTCTCAATATATGCGAACACTTATTGTGTGGTCCACCCCTGTGGTCGCATATCATGCGACCACAGCATGCGACCACATGATTCTGGGAAACTTCCTGAATAGCTGTGGTCGACTCTCTGGTCACCCTGTGGTCAACCATAGCTACAACCATAAGAAGTTTGATTCATTTTTACTTCTCCAACGAGTTCCTCCTCTTGGCTTATCAACGGGATTCATCGTAAGATCATTCTATGTTATTTAATCATAGTTTATCCTTATCAATTATCGCTAACCTATTCTCTTATGGTTTTCATTAGAAATTCCATAATCGAAATTGTTACCATAGATTCAACACATCAACTTGATGAAAATAAACCTATCCTATCTGATCTAGATTTTACAAAGACAGGTTCATACCTTAAGCTTGCTGTAAAGACATAGAATTCCTCTCTGCAAAACCTTTCCCAAAGCTTTCTTCTCCTTTTCTTCCTCTTTCTTTCTCTCTTAGGTTTAGAGTTTCAATTTAGGTTCTAAAAGAGTGAGAGAGGCTAAGGAATGTCATTTATATAGAGAAAAACCGCCATATAGAATCTCACTTTAATTAGGAAAGAGATCCCTAAAGATTTAGAAAGTTTTCAAAACTCGACGTCGGTCTCAACATCATGCGGTCGCACGTGTGGTCGTAGAATCCGTCGACCACATGTCCCAAATATGCGATCACACGTTATGTGGTCTCATGTGGTCAACCACACCCCTCAAAAATATGACCACACGACAAAAATTATTGGTTTTTAGTTTTTAATTGGTTGCTTCCACACAAACTTAAACAGTCAACCACACCAACTAAATTTGACTTGTTGCTTACCTTATTTTGTGGTTTCTTCATACGTTTGGTTCACTTGAGTCGATTATGATGGAAAGATCGATCACGACTCGAGAACGTAAGGTTAGACCAGGTTCGTGGCGTGTGGGTCTTATAACTCCACCACCCTTAAAAGAAATTTTGTCCTCAAAATTTACACGTACGGATTTTACAGTTGCTCTACCCCCTATCACCAAGCCACAACCCCAAATTTTTTTTGGCGTCCTTTTTTTTACACTAGGATATTCTAGGAATTAAATCTATGGACAATTTCATAATTCCATCTGTTTTTCAAAATATTATATAAACTCCTCTTATCTTAGGGTTTTGAAGTATCATGAATGTGGGAATTCTCTCTGTAATCATTTTTTTCTCTCTGAGATAGTGAAAGATTCGATCTGCTGTAGCCATGGACGTAGCCCTCACACATTGTGTTGGTAAACCATGTAAATCTTTGTGTTTTGTGTATGTGATTTTCTCTTTTCTATTTCTTGATTCCGTAACAACTACCAAGCACCCCACAACTTGACACTTGATATTCCATTATGTAGACTCATTGTTGGACCAGAACTCGAACACTTTATGCCTCGTTCTACAAATATAAGCAGTCCTCCAAAGGTAAAGGCTAATTAACTGATCTCTTTATGTATGAATTCTCTCTATGGGCCCCTTCTTTAAACTGGAACTCGTCCCTGGCTGCTTTTGACTGCTTGTATTCAAAATCTAACTTAGGCATCGGAGTCTCCCCCGGGCTGAGTCGCCCAAACACTTCTGCCTCTTACTTTATGATCCCCTTGTTGCAGATCCGCAGGACAATTTTCGACCAATAAGAATATTAGTATTTGGGAGGTTGGTGAAGTTTAAGGCATGCCCAGCGAGCGAAGGATCCGTTTAGAGTGTCTATAGTCTTGGAAGGGAAAAATATGATATTCTCCCCTATTGTATTGAATCAATAATATAAAAAAAAGGCCAGTGCTACGGCCCCCTATTGTTTGATCCAATATTGACCGGGGGCGAGCCCCCACTTCCAAGCAGTTACTGTTTTTTATTATTATAAATCATAAACTATAAGATTTCCATCTTTTTTTTTATTGAATTATTTTTTTTTATTAACTGTTTTCAAATAATATCTCCTATCTACTGTCATTTCTACATGCTATTTGGTACAAACTAAAAGTGAGATGCAAAATAATTAAAAAAAACAAATGAAATAAAGTTTATTTCAAAACGATAAACAAGGGTTATAGGGAAATTACTTAACCCAGTGAGAGAGTATCACTTAACTCTGGGATCTTTCGAAACTCCTTCAATCAAATTGTGAGACTAACTACAGGAGGACCTCAATTCATCATGGGGTTCACATTGACACACCCATATGTTCTCCATCTAAACAATAACAAAAATTATATAGAAGAAGGTAAAAAAAAAAAAAAGGCTATAATATAACCGTTGAAATACGACTATTGGAAGATAGCGGTTGAAATATAATTGTTTGGATACAACCGTTAAAATGTACCCATTGGAAAATACAATGGAAGCTCAATTAATTATAAGAATTGGAATAAAAAATCAGAGTTACAAATTTGAGAATGGATCAGAATTAAAAGAAATAAGAATTAAAATTGCAAACAAAGACGCCTCAAATTGTTCTCATGGAAAACGTACACGCACTAGCATGTACAATCCTCTTGTTGGGGGAAATATGAAGGAGTCAAATCAGACCGTCCAATGAAGAAGTTGTAAAAGATTGATCCAGACCATACGTGTGGCGTCCATGGGAAGTTCGAAATGTCTTAGTGGCAGAGAAGAAATTCTAGCGTGGCATTAAGGGAGACAGGAGTTCTTTCGACCCCATTGCAATGCATGACAGCAGTGATGGGACATATTGGAAGAAGGTAGGCTGACATTAAATGTCTATTCATTAATGCTCATAAATGTTGACAACACCCATAAATGGAATGAGGTCTAACTTGACCTGCCATCTATGCATATCTATGAACACATCATCTGAAGGATGGAAAATCTTGAGAGCGGTGGCCATGGGTATCAAAAGAGAGACTGACGTGGGCATAAAGAGGGTCGAAAGGTGTCAAAATAAGAAGACAAGACGTATATGTGGCATCCTAGGGGGTCGTAGCTTATCTGTCCTAGCGTCTGTAGCCTGGTAAGTGATAGAGATGGTAGTAGGTGAGGAAGAAGCTTGCACGAGAAGTTTCATATTGGGTCTATAAATAGCAGGGCACTATTCTTTGCTGTGGCATCCAATTTCTCACTTCCTTAAGGTACCATTGTATTACAAAATTTCCCTTGGAACTTACTATTTTTCGTCTACGCTTTCTCCCTAACACAATTATTTTGTACCACTGGGAGGGAGGGAGATTGGTAGAACTCCCGTACTTCAGTTACTCTGTTCTTTAAGGGACTCAGGTGTTTCACCTTGAGTTCCATTCTGCTTGTCCTGGAACCTTACTAACTTTGGCATTGGAGTGGCCACGGGGTAAAACCCGCCCACCTCATTACTTGTTTCTACTGTAGCCATGTGTGTGCATCTGAAAGCGCCGAGCGGAATCCATCGACAACACCTTCCATTCCATTGGGCCTTCTGTATAAGAACTGTGTAGCACACCTCCGTCATTTCATTCTATTGGCATGGGAGATGCCATTATACATTGCTCTCTTCCACTTAGGTATGCAAAGTGTATAGAGGAGAGATTAAAACCCTTAATCCTTGAGTTCTAGCACGGTCAATGTCTTATGATTTCAACAATCGATGATCGAAATTGAAATATACCACCAAAGTGGCCGAGATGATACCGGATTAACTGAAATATACAGTCAAAATGGTACAAAAAATATGATCTATTTTAGTAAAAAAACCACATATTGAAGACCCCTCAATTTGCATGTCATATCGTTTCGATCGATGTCAAAACCGTTATAACATTTCGACCAAAATCTCAAACCATGGGCACAACATATTGGAGGAATATAGTGAGTGAAAACAAAGAGGGGTCCACCCTTCCTATTTAGCTTGCAGGTTAAACCCCCCCTCTCTCTTTATCTCTCTCTTTGGGTGGGTGGGTGGGTGGGTGGGGGGGGGGGAGGGGGGCGAGGGCCAAAGCAGGTAAATACGTTCTACAGTCAGCTATAGGCAATTTTGTCAATTGTTTCCTTTGTTTGGGGAGGTAAATGCGGTTTTCTTGTGGTTTCATTTGTTTTGACATAAAATTTTACGTGTAACATTTTGTGTGATAATTTTTTTTTTCCAATGTTTGTTTCCAATAGCTCAAAAAAAATACCAGAAGTTCTTTTACCATTCTCAATATATTTTACTTCTTGAAAATAATCATTAAAAAAATTACATATAAAATAAAGGGGACAACAACACTTGTTATCATGGGTTTTCTTCTTTTTTTTTTGGGTACAAATTGTGTGCTTTTTTTTTTTTTTTTTTTTTTTACGAATCATGTGCTAGTTAAACACCCTAGAATAACCAATGTATTTACAAGACAATTCTCATCATCGCAGCCATAGTTAGGAAAATAGCTTTTAATACGTAAATTATATGCATTTTGGGTTTTTAAACGATTTTTTATGAACTATTGCATAGATTCTCAAAAAGTTTTATTTTTTATATTGAAACACATTATTGCCATATTAAAAATGAAAAAGATGAAAATAATAACAAAAAAAAAAATTTCATCTAACCCCCAAAAACTATGTCAAATTCGATTTACTACCCAATGGTTTCTAGAAATTCTAACCGGCCCCATTTAACTGACAGACTTGACTGAACATGTGAGTAGACATTTCTACCCTTTCTATTTGAAACTTTAAAACATTAAAATGAGATAAAGTTACTAATTTACCCTTTCTTTAAAACTTTAAAATGAAACTCAAAAAAAAAATTCATAAAATTTCATCACTTGCAAGTTGTATCTCAGATCGGGAACTGAGAATCATTCATGATCGATAACGATTACCATGGCCGGACAGAGTTGCAGGTTTTATATCATCCTCATTAGCACTCCATTACCTAATCTTTAATGATCTCAAGCCCTTCCAACTCAAATCCAAATTCATTAAAAAGAGATATATTTCACTTCGATTGCTTGGTCATTTCGAAATCTAGGTCAAGAAGATCTAGTCCTTTCCAGATCTCGATTATCCTGCCTGATGTTCTGCAAATCTCGCTAAATGAAGCTTTATTTTATTTTTACTTGTCCTCGATTTATAGAGATGATGTGGAGCCGTGAGGAATTTTTGTTCTGAAATCATGTGTCCCTCTTCTCGGACTCACTCTCTTAATCTGCCCATCAACGACCCCACTCCCTATCTTCTCTCCTTCTTACTTCTTCTCCTTCACTTTTCTCCCACAATCCCTCTTTTTTTTCCTAAAATTTCTTTACCTTCCCCTCTTCTCGGACTCTCTCTCTCACTCTGGCCACCGACGGCCCCATTCCCTATCTTCTCTCCTTCCTACTTCTTCTCCTTCACTTTTCTCCCACAATCCCTATTTCTTCTCCCATAATCTTCTCTCAATCTCTATATAGATCCCCTTTCGTTTCTTGCTTAGATTGGACTCATCCGTAAAACCTTTTAACTGGAAAAAAAAAAAAAACAGAGCAACAAAAACCCTTTTAACTGAAGTATCTTTAGAGAAACGAAAAAAAAAATTGAAGACATTGAACTCCGACGTAGGAAACGGTCAGAGGAGGATCCCCTTGTTTCTTGCTCTTCGTCTCCAAATTTCTAGGGTTTGGGAAGAAAGAAACATGAAAAACAGATGGGAATAAGGGCATTATTGTCTTTTAATTTTAGAATAAGGGTATTATTGTCCTAACATTTGCACTAACGGGACTCTACTAACGGGTGGGGTCTCTTTGATTAACGGTGAAAAAATTTTGGGTGGTAGATGAAACATTTGGAAACCTTTTGGGTGCTAGATGAGACTTTTGAAACTTTTGGAGGTTAGATCAAATTTGACATAGTTTTTGGGGGTTAGATGAAATTTTTTCTAATAAAAAATATTTTCCCTCTCTCTCTTTTTCTTTAGTGATCATTCCTTTTTTTTTTTTCCCAAATCCTTAAAACCCCACTATTGTATGAACCCTTCTGGCTTTAAGATGTGTTGTATGTTAATGAGATGACGATTTTATGTGAATTTCATGGAACGGAAGTTTTGTTTTATATATATATATATATATATATATATATATATATATATATTCTATTTGTTGAATGATATAAATATTTATTGCATAGTGAATATAAGTATGTGTTTTCAATAAAAAGCTTGATGTATTATACACGTGTGTATTAATACTATATATGTTTTTTTTATCCAGATTTCAATCCCCGTATTGAAATCTGATTAGGTTTAATACACATATGTATGCTTACCCAAATGTTTGCCGTTAGGCTTTCTTTGGTATCATTTTTCTTCTTTCTTTTTACCTATTTATCAAAAAGCATTTTTTTAAATCATTTTTGATAAAAAAAATAAAAATAAACTGTTGTTTGGTAGTTACTATGCATAAGACATTTTAGAATGAGAAATAAGTTTGGTACTCTATTAATAATAAAAATGTGTTTTTGTTTCTTTAAGTCACAAATTTTTAAGTCATGATATTTTGTGATCCCTTATCCGACCGATACGAAATTTTAGTAAAACTGAGGCGACCCTTATTGTCTTTTCCTGTCATTGACATCCAATGGTTCGGATCGGAAGTTAGACAGATGGAAAAGTACAACTGAGGCGACCGAAATCAAGAACAAGAGTTGGATTCCTTCAAATTGCATAATTTTCTAAGCATTAATATTTTGTGATCCTTTTATCCGATCGACCTGACATTTGGACAGTCTTACCTTTTTTGTCCTGGTATTTACATCCAACGGATCGGATCAGATCGGATGTTAAATGGCCAAAAAATACAACTGAGGTGGTCGAAATGAAGAACAATAGTTGGATTTCTTTAAGTTGGAGAATTTTTCAACTCTTGATATGTTGTGAGAATAGTACTTTATTTGAGAAATTACTTATCTATTTTTGGAAGAAGTTGTATTCTGGTTACGAAAATTGCAATCGATACTCAAGATGATGTGTTTGAAGCTGGGTCGTATCACAATCGATATTGTCCTAAAGACAAAATTTGCCCCCAATGGTGCAACCGAGTTATGATGCAAATTTGACTCCAAAATAAAGCAGCTTTGGCTTCCCGCAGCAAACCTGCACTAGTTTGATGCGCCTCTTCGAGTACTTCAGAGTGGTGCTTATGCCAAATACAAATGGTAGATACAATAATCGATTACACAACGTAATAAAACCACAGTAAGGGAGAGACAACATATGGTTGTAAGATAGGAGAGAGAGAGAGAGAGAGAGAGAGAGAGAGAGAGAGAGAGAGAGAGAGAGAGAATGGACTTAAAAAATTCATGTCAAATGAAGGCTCCCCCCTTCCCTATTTATAGTATAGGACACGCCCTTACAAGGCACCCTTAGATGCAAGTGTGTTCATTCATTCCAACGGCTCAAATCGCCAGATCTTGATCTGAAGTTCAAATCATACCCCTTACCAAGGGCTCTATCCCATTGAATTTATGCATTTCTATGATCTAACGACTTAAATGGACGGATCTTGATCTAAGGATTCAGATCACATCCCTTACCAAGGTATCTATTCCATTGAATAGATACGCCTCTACAATCCAACGACTTGGATTGTCTGATCATAATCCAAGCTTTGGATTAGAGATAAAGTAGCTTCAGCTTCTCGTAGCAAACCTGCACTGGTTTGATGCACCCCTTCAAGTACTTCAGAGTGATGCTTATGCCAAATGCAAATGGCAGATGCAAAAATCGATTACACAACGTAATAAAACCACTAAGGGAGAGACAACATATAGTTGTAAGAGAGTGGAGAAAGAGAGAGAGGATGGACTTAAAAAATCGTGTCAATGAAGGCTCCCCCCTTCCCTATTTATAGTGTAGGACATGCCCTTACAAGGCACCCTTAGATGCAGGTGTATCCATTCATTCCAACGGCTCAGATCATCAGATCCTGATCTGAGGGTTCAGATCATACCCCCTACCAAGGGATCTGTCCCATTGAATAAATGCATTTGTACGATATAACGGCTTGGATGGATGGATCCCAATCTAAGGGTTCAGATCACATTCCTTACCAAGGGATCTGTTCCATTGAACAAATACGCCTTTACGATCCAACGGCTTGGATCATCTGATCATAATCTAAACGTCGAGATTGCACCTTTTACCTAAGGATTTGTTTTATTAAACAGATGTGACTTTTTGATCTAACAACTTGGATTAACTGATCCTAATCCAAGCGTTGAGATTGAACCCCTTTGACAAGGATGTGTCTCTCACTAATGGATTTGGTTCGGTCATACGGGTTAAACCGTATCCTACACAAACCAATGCCAACTCAACTAAAAATAAATATCTCGAGTTGACCCGTGCAGCGCCGTGCCGCGCCACCGCTCGACGCACACGTGTGTGAAAATCAATCTAGAACCAACCCGGACATAAGGGAGGAGGGATTCAGAACATACCCCCTACCAAGGGATCTGTCCCATTGAACAGATGTAGTTCTACGATTTAATGGCTTCGATGGATGGATCCTGATCTAAGGGTTCAGATCACATCCCTTACCAAGGGATTTGTCTCATTGAACAAATACGCCTTTATGATCCAACAGCTTGAATTGTCTGATCCTAATCCAAGCGTCAAGATCGCACCTTTTACTTAAGGATTTGTTCTATTAAACAAATGTGAATTTAACTAACGACTTGGATTAACTGATCCTAATTCAAGCGTTGAGATTGAACCCCTTTGATAAGGATGTGTCTCTCACTAATGCATTTGGTTTGGTCATACGGGTTAAACCGTATCCAACACAAACCAAAACCAACTCAACTAAAAATAAATATCTCGAGTTGACCCGCATGTGTGAAAAGCAACATGGAACCAACCCGGACACAAGGGAGGAGGGATTCTTCCCTTTAAAAGACCCTATCCCTTATAGTTCCCAAAACAACGTATAAAGTACTCCATAGTCTCTTCCACTTCCCATGTGGGACTAAAGAAAGAGACCAACCATGCTTGTAGCATAATCATCCAAAACGTCTTGGGTACCTCATTAGCTCCACCACAACACTCTCTCAAACCATGTGCCATAAAAAACAAAACAAAACAAAACCACCTTTTATATTTCTGAAACATTGTTTTTACTAAAATTGTATAAAATACAACATGATATCAGTGATCTCCTTCTCCAATTGACTTGAAATCTGGAAACCCTTACCATTGTTTGCTATTATTGACATCCAACGGAACAGATCAAAAGTTTGATGGCCAAAAAAAGTGTTTTATGGTGGCTGAATCCTTGAAACAAAGAGGGAGAAAGAAAGAGGAATGAAAGAGAAACTAATGTTATATAAAATATTGGTTTTTATCATTTTAAGCCACTTAAAACACATGTTCATTAAAACCTTGCACAAAAACAAGCAAAAAAAAATTTTCTTCTTTCATTTTGGGGCTATTTTTTTTTTCTTTTCATAAACAATAGGAAAATATGACACTAAATACCTACGAAAACATAAACATGTTAGAAAAACAAAAATAAAAGGGAAAATTATTCAGACCTCCCCTTGACAAATTGTTTATTACGTGACACTAATCTGTGCGGTTTTGAATAACACAAACCTCCCTCAAAAAATCATATTTATAATAGATAAAGCCACTCCGGTATGCAATGGATGTTAGTTGCTGACATGGACAATGGTTATGTTTTTGAAATACCAAAATACCCTTATTCGTGTTGAAGTTACCTTTATACCCTTAGTTAGGATGATTTTTTCTAAATCTTTCTCCAACATCGTCTTCCTCTCTGAAACAAATCTCTCCACGGGATTGCTGCCAATGGCCCCGGTGTTTCTTTCAATGGCTTTCTCCCGTTAACCACTTTCTTCCTGCAAGTGCTTGTGACTGCAACATCCTTCAATAGAAGCATCTAGTTTGCGATCATGTCAGCAATCCCTGTGGAGGCAAGAGCGATGTATAACGTGGGTCAAGCTGAATTGCCATTTTGGGCTCCAAACCTACGGAGTAATAATGCAACGATGACCCAGATTTCATAAAAGACCAAGCTTAGTGGAATGGACTAGATCTCTTGTCCTCACCAACAAAATGAAAAGGTTCAAATGCAGATGCAGGGAATTAAAGACCTCCCCTTCTCCAGATCATAGACTATGAAGTGCTTGCAACAGGCTGAGAGCATCAAATTGTCGTTAGACACCTTTAGCATATTTTCTTTGGACCGATAATCTTCTCCTCTGCTTCCACCACCGTTCCAATTCTCTCCCTAGAAACCCCTCACAGGCTCGGTGACTTAAGTAATAGTGACTATGGGGTCTTCATCAGGAGTCTCTTGTCCCCTCCCCCATTTGGGGTCCCTGAATATAGGGGTGTCAACAAGCCAGTTTCTGTTTTGGCCAAATCGAAGTCGGGCTTTATTGGGCCTGATCGAAACATGTCCATTAAGAGGTCCAGGCTGCACTGTGCACAATAACTAACGAGTCATTCCTATTTTGGGTTGTTATCGGGCTGGTTCGGGTTGAAAGCCCAGTAGGAAACCTGTTAAGGCCATCTAGAAGGCTAAAGTAGTGAAGCTAGGGTTTAATATTAGGTCTAAATTTTAGATCGGTTTGGTTTGGGCCATTATCAGGTTCAGGCTCATCGGTTCTTTTTTTGGGTTGGTTTTGGGTTGGCCTAGACCAGACCAGGACCGGTAAGATATACCATACCTCAACCCAAAACATATCCAATAACAGATTGGTCTGGGTTGATTTTGGGTTAATTCGGACCGGCTGGGTCCGGCCTATCGATTCGGCCCCAAAATTGACACCCCTACCTGAATATGTTGATATTGGGTGCTCAGAAATGGGTGAATTTGTATTTATGTTTTATTCATGCTATATTGTATAATACCTTTTGTTCTTGATGGATTGTGTTCGATTATTGCAGAGTTTCCTCTAATCCAAACTAGAATTATTGACTTCTTTGCGTTCAATGGTCATCGGAATTAATTAAGAAACCCAAAAGTGGTAAGGATGGTTTATTGATTTCCATGGATTTCCCCCCTTCACTTATGGAAATTTAATTAGTAATGATTCACAATTGCTCTTATATCTAGGTAATCAGAGGAAACGAAAATGAGCAGGTACTTTAGTGGTGTCAAAGCAAAAGATAAGGCTATTGTCGTTTAAGCTTACACAGGACCTTGCAAGAAAGTTGGAGCAGAGGGTATCTTTGGCCACATCATTGGCCACAACAGGGATATAGTTCAGTAACGAGCTTACTGCATGTTGGGGGAAAATGATAATGGATTCACATCTGACCGTCAATTGAGTATTTAAGATGATCCTCGAGAAAAGGACGCGTGGCGTGCATTGAAGGCACGAGGTATTAGAAGAAGAGGTGTTCAAAAAAGGAACTCGGGTTCGACCCCCCCAGGCCGTTCCAGACATGATGGGACAGATTGATGGGGGTAGTTGGGCATTTAATGGTCCGTCATTAATGTTCATAAATATTGACACCAACCATAAATGCCAAGTAGGCAGATTTGATTGGCCAGATCACCATATCATGGACCGAATCAGCAAAAAAAAGAGACCGGTACTCGATAAAAGTGTAAGGACGGAGACAAGCATCAGAAGATGCAGAGAACGTAGACCAAAAGGGGGTCGGAGAGGGCCAAGGGGGGTCGTAAACGGCTGACAAGATGTCCTAGCGCCACCTTTAGGGGTCGTAACCCCTCGAACCTACTATTTCCTAGGTAGCTGATGATCGAGATGGTGGTAGGTGTGGAGAAGCTTGTCTGGGAAGCTTCCTCTCAAACTTATATATAGCAAAAGGACATCAATTGCAGGGGATGGGGAATTTTCCTACCTGAAGGGAGAACATCCTAATCTGGTATTAATCCTCATGTGTTTTTACGCCCTCTATTGTTCAAAGATCTCATTTCACCAAAGAGGAAGGGAAGGTGGCGTAAGTTCCAGTATCTCAAGGAACCCCTATCACTAAGGAGCTCTAGTGTTTCGCTAAGAGCTCCATTCTGCTTGTTCTTGGTATTCACTAACTTTGGCATCGGAGTGACCCCGGGGTATATCCTACCCACTATCTTGTTGTATAGGTGTTTCAGCTACGTGGCAAGATCGAGGAAGCTGAATGGATTCCATCGATAACAGATTGGCACCCACAGTGGGGCCTGACATACTTTGCCTCCCAAATCTTTCCTTTCTCCTGAGCTTGTTAAAAATAAAAACTCTATAACTTTCTTTCCCTTTTCATCTTACTTCCCTTCAAGTTGATCTATACCTTTTACCCTTGATACACCTTTTATGCATGACACCAGTAAGAAGAGCCGAAAGTTCTTATAACCTACGAAAAACTCAGGCCCGTCTCACTGAAGCAAATATACAACAAGAACGAGGGAACCTTCCCATAGGTCTTGACCCTCAAGATGCCCCACCGGAAGATCCTTCCATAGAAGGAGCTGATGGTCCCAACCTTGACCCCTCTCAATATGTCACCAGAGTACAGTTTGATAGACTGGCTCAGCAGTTGGCCACTTTGACAGAGTTGTTGCAGCAGTGGCCCGTAGATGTACCAGCTACTTCAGTACTTCCAGTTGATGTCCCAAAAGTCCCGTAGAGATCTTAGCATTCCATATGCTTGGCTCCACAGGCTGTGCCCCCTAGCCCAATGCGAGCTAGCCCTTCGGTTGATTTTTAACCCTACTGAGATAGTCGAGAACAGCCATGAGTCCCCAGCTGTCTCACGACGATCATCTATCTCGAACAGGCTAGGGTCGAGACAAGGAGGTAGAAGGGCCCAAGGTAGGATGTATATAGAACAGGACATGGCACAGGAGGTGCAGAGAAGAGTCAACGAAGCTATACGTGCCAGAGAAGATGCCCAAGAGAGAGTCGATGCGGCCAGACAAGCCCGAGAAGATAACCAAATAAGGACTGACAAAGCAAGGTGAGTCCAAGAAGAAGCCCAAGCTAAGATCGATGCGGCGTGGGAGGAAAAAGCAACAGTTATCCCTTCAGTCACTGTAGTTCTACCCATTGCACCTGTGGCAGCCACTCACTCCGCAGGAAGTACACCCACTAGTGATGAAAATACAGCCAGGCTCGAACGCCTAGTAAAAGATCTGATGGACAAAGTACAACATGTGGAGCGGGGGGTAGATATTGATGCCCTCTAGGACTATGCCACAGAGACAGCTTTGACAAATGAGGTCATGAGCCATCCTCTTCCTATCAACTTTGCATTCCCCAGTATAGGGTGGTATGATGGCAAGACAGACCCCGAGAGGCACCTAGACAATTTTAAGGTTGGGATGGTCATTTACGGCCACCATGACGCTTTATGTTGCCGAAATTTCCCGTCTACCTTGAGGGAGGCTGGGAGGGCATGGTTCAACAATCTACCCCCCAAGTCGGTGGGCACCTTCAAGGAGCTTAGAAATTTGTTCCTCTCCCATTTTCAGGGGAGCCGAGCTCAGAAGAAGAACTTATCTCATTTGATGGTGATCAAACAAGGTGAGAGGGAGCCTCTTCGACCATTCATCACCCCTTTCTTGGGAGTAGCAGGAGAGATTAAGGGCCTGCAGCCCGATGTGGTGGTTTTGACCCTGTCTAAAGCTTGTCTGGATCCTCAATTGGTATTTTCTCTCAACAAGAAGCATCTCAGAACACATGCCAAAATCTTCAGTAGATGTGACCGATATGCATCGGGAGCAAAAGCTGTGGTAGAGTTACCTGGATAGGTGAATCCGTCTCCTACACCTGTAGAAAGAAAGAATAATGAAGTTTTGGAGAAAGCTCCTAAAGAAGGAGAAGCAAGCAAGAAAACCAGAGTGGCCAAGGAATTGTACCTGGCCAGCCCTGCACCTGAGTATACGCCTCTCAACCAGACCATGGTTGAGATCTTAAACATTAAGAGAGGTGACACTTTGCTGGTCCCTCCCCCTAAGATGATTTCCAGACTTGAGGAGCACAACCGGCAACTATATTGTGCGCATCACCAAGATCACGACCACGACACCAACTCATGCATACATCTAAAAGGTTTGGTCGAAGATTTGATCCAGCAAGGATGATGGATGGAGTTCATAGGACCAAGACTGACACTACCCCCACCACCTGCACCCACAGTGGTACTTCCACCGCCTCCCCCCATGGTTGCACCGGGGAGGGCGGAAAGGGTCGAGCATAGGCCCCTACCACCCCCAATGTCACCCCTGAGGGGGTTTATGGGCCAAGTTGATCTACACCTGGTGAGTCGACTAGAAATGATGAAAGAACAACCTGCCAGAGGGGTTCGAACCGTTCACGAAGAGAGTCCCCTGCGGAGGCTATTGGGCAAGGCAATACCAGAGCAAGATCTGGGACTAAGCGATGATGAATATGTGACGTTGAGCCACCCAGAATGCATGATGGTGACTATCTGGCCAAAGCATATGTGGTGGGAAGTACTTTCGATCATGGCCAAGCCTGTGGAGGAAGAGGGGGCGACGTACCAGAGGCTCGTCAACAAGGTATTTGAAAGACAAATCGGTCAGACCATGGAGGTGTATGTAGATGACTTCCTGGTCAAAACAGCTAAGGCGCTAGATCACCTGAAGGACCTCAAAGAAGTCTTCGAGGTAGTAGAGAGAAATTTTATGCATCTCAATCCCTCGAAATGTGCTTTTGGAGTACAGTTTGGCAAGTTTCTGGGGTTTATAGTATCACAGAGGGGGATTGAGGCCAACCCCACAAAGATCGAGGCGATTCAAAGTATAAAATCTCCAACCACACAGAAGCAAGTACAAGTGTTTACCGGACAGATTGCTGCTCTAGGGAGATTCATGTCCCGGTCTGTCGATCGATGCCTCCCATTCTTCAAGACTCTTAAGAGATCCAAGACTTTCGAATGGACAGCAGAATGTGAGGAAGCGTTTTGTAGTTTTAAAAGGTATCTATCTTCCCCTCCATTGTTGGTAAAGCCAAAAACAAGGGACAATTTACTACTCTATTTGGCAGTATCACCGTGTGCAGTCAGTGGCATATTAATCAAGGAGATAGATAAAGTGCAGTATCCTATCTACTACATCAACAAGGTCTTACTAAATGCAGAGACCATGTATCAATTTATCGAGAAGTTAGCCCTAGCTATGGTTGTCTCCGCTCATAAACTATGGCCATATTTTCAGTCTCACTCCATCACTATATTGACAGATCGACCCTTGAATAAGTTCTTCTTTAGAGCAGATGTGTCGGGACGCATGATCAATTGGGTTGTCGAGTTAGGAGAATTTGATCTCAAGTTTCAGCCATGGACCACCATCAAGGCACAAGCCTTGGCGGATTTTCTGATCGAAAGCACCCTTCCAAGTGGTGAAGAAGAGGGGTCAAATGCAGAACGAGTGCTTGAAGAAGTTAAAGTCAAGATCTTTCTCGGCCCTGAAGAACCTTCCTGGGTCATGTACATAGATGGAGCTTCAAACAAGGAAGATGCGGGAGCAAGAATTATTCTCAACAGTCTGGAGGGATTCAAGGTGTTGACTACAGTACGTTTTGGCTTCTCAACAACCAACAATGTGGTGGAATATGAGGCCCTAATTGTGGGGCTTAAGTTGGCCAGAAAACTATCCATAACTCACTTGTTGGTGCACAAAGATTCTCAAGTAGTCGTGTGGCAAGTCACAGGGGTCTATGAAGCCTGACAGCAACATCTCGCCAAATATTTGGCCCTGGTGAAACAGCTAATCGAGCCCCTGGAAAAGTTTGAGATGGTCAGCATCCCCCGGGATCAGAACACTGAAGCAGATGCCCTTTCTCACTTGGGGTCGAGTGATCTCAACAGCTTTGACGTACCAGTCTATGTAGAACACTTGTCCTAACCAAGTATCGACCCAATGGTAGAGGTCATGATTGTAGACATCAAGCCGTGTTGGATGGATCCCTTGCTCAACTAGGGAGAACGTACTACCAAAAGATAAGAAGGAGCCTCGACACATTCAGACCCAGGCGGGGTCGTATGTCATCCATGATGAGGCACTTTACAAGAAATCTCACACCTTTCCTCTGCTTCGCTGCGTCCCCCCGTCGAAGGATGAATATATCATGACAGAGGTACTGTCACACCCCAATTCCGCACTGTTCAGAATGGTGTGATGAACCGCTAAATAACCAACGGTTCAACCAGGATCTCGAATAGGCTTTCCCCGTTTTACCCAAACTTTCACACATCCAAAATCATAATCAGAGTAATACACAATAACGAAAAATTTATAAATAAATGAACTGAGAACTAAGATGATACCATTAAATAAATAGTAAATTATTCTGTTTCCAACCGAGACATACTTATGTAAATATCAAATACATGTCTTTATAAATCCAAAGAAACCTATAAAAATATCTAATCAAATACACACGAGTTGCACTCGCAAGAGGGGTCGTGTGTATCGTCTTCAGCTCCAGCGTCCATTGCTGCTACCGTCCCGTACGTAGAAGCATTCATGTAGTCTTCAACTGTGTAACCTGCATCATCAACTAAAAATATTCGACGTCGAGGGGTGAGCACACAACACGGCTCAGTGAGTAGCCAAAACAATGCAACAATACATATGCATGCAAAAAAAATCAATTTATATCTTTGGTCTGGTTTATAGTTTGCAATGCGCAATAGAAAGGTTGGGTGGTCAAAGGTTAACGTTTATTGACACCGCCTCTATACACAGGGTGTGGAAGCCCACCCGAAGGTTAACGTTTATCGTCGTCCCCATCTACCCTACCATAACATTATACAACAAAGGTTAACGTTTATTGCTATATAATGCTATACTAACACGTAAGCCCCTGTTAGCGAGGGCTTGCAAACTGGGCTCGCTACTAACCAATCCTAATGCCAAACAGTGTATCCAAGGCCTCACCCCAGCATCCCTCAGAATGCCCATAGAGATAGAGCTAAGGCCCCCCGGCAGAGTCAGAGACTACAAGGACCGAGACCACCTCCCCTGATACTCTACGACATAATAGTTCCGCTAAGGTAATGACGATACGACGATGTCAATCCACAAGACTTGAGTTAGAGATAGAGCTAAAGTGCTGAGACCCGCCAAAGGTTAACGTTTATTGACGTTCTCATCACACCTCCCCTGATACTCGCTCGCATCAAGCACATCAACCACACACATACAAGCACATGCCTATTCCTATCATCATCATCATCATCATGTTATAAACAATAAAGTAAATATGCATGAACAAGTAATAGAAATATTGGATGGCATGTTGTATGCACATTACAAACATATTCGCATAGAATCAAGCATAGCATAGGACTCAAGAAAATAGAAAACAGTTTATTATTAACCAATTTAGTTTGGAGTTAAGTGTAAGACCCGCACTCTGAAAACCCGGTCTAAACCTTGGTTTTGTGTCGTGACAGGTCTTCCGATCATCACCGAGCTAGACGGGGCAAGCGGATAACAAACAGGTACGAAATCGGACCGAAGTCGACCAATTATACCTGATTTTAGGTATATCGGTCGATGGTACCGGATGATGGTACCGGTCGACCGGTATGGCCTGCACAGCTATGTGCGGGAATTTAGAAATTAGTCTCTGCGGGTCTCACTTTCCTGATTTCGAATCCTAGAAGTTTCCTAATCCTAGTAGGGTTACTAAACCCTATTTCTAGCCTATAAATACACCCTTAAACCCCTCAAATCCTTTCCATTGTCTCTCACAAACCCTAGAGGAGAGAAAGAGCTTGGAAAGGAGAAGGAGTTAGGAAGAAGAAGGGGGTGCCGCCATTACCGTTTGACGAAGCTCACGCTACGCCTGTCAACGGTAAGTGTTTGAATCCCTCTTCTTACCCTATGATAGTTGTGTGGGTGGATCAATACCATGCAAAGTAGGTATTGATCTAAAACCCTAAATTGGCCAATAAACCCTAAGTTGCCGTCAAACCCTAGATTTGAGTTTCGAGATGATATTTATCGAAACGAGACTTGAATGAGTTGGGGATAAGTCTAACTCAAAGCCTAGACTTAGAATGGATAGGAGAAACCCTGAAAATCCATGGAGGATGATCGACGGCAGTCGAAGAACCCATGTATGGTCTTCCGGAGACATACCGGTCGACTATACCGGTTGCACATAGTGCGATCGGTATGTTGCGACCGCTACCTCTCAGGAGGTTGTTTGTGGGGGACCGACTGACCATACCGGTCGCCAGTCTTTCCCACAGAGCTGCGACCGGTACATGCCACTGGTCAGCTCTGTGAGGGTGTTTTGTGATCTCTGTTGGTTTTCGACCAACATGAAACCTTAAATAATATATTCTAATGAAACCCTAATATTATGTAGGACGCTGTGACTTATCGTTTGGATCTTGTGACGTGGAGCAAGTAATCGAACGAGCGTCAGGTAAGGGAATCTGACCTAAACCTAATAATTAATGGACAGTAAATCGTTGTTAATCATTGAATATCTATGATGTGATGTTTGTGCATATTCACATGCCATCCTTTACTTTCAACTATTATTATTGTTCATGCATTCATAGGATGTGATTGTTAGGCATGTGATTGTTTTCGTCGGTGTGTGGAGTGGGGCATGGGCCTGGGATCGCTCTTCACACTAACACTTTTGTAGTATTCTGTCTTAACATGCTTGGTACGGGTGGGGTATCAGGGGAAGATCGTGGTACGGTGGTCTCCGATATTGATGTTGTCCCGACCATCGTTGGGTGGTACTGAGGATTCCGAGTCGACGCTGGCTTGTCCACGATGCTTTAGCTCTATCTCCATGCCGTAGGGAGTTATGTTGGGATAGGGTCTACCTGCGTATTGTTTCTATCCTAGTGGGTTAGTTGCGGATAGGGTATCAGGGGAAGGTGAGGTTTGGTGGTCTCCGACCCGGCCTACACGCTCTAGCTCTATCTGTATGCCGTAGACGACTGTGCTGGGATAGAGCATACATTGTTGACATATAGGATTGGTTAGTTGCGAGCCCAGTTTGCGAGCCCTGGCCGTAGGGGCTTAGGTACCGGTATGGGTAGAGTATCAGGGGAG
Organism: Protea cynaroides; assembly: GCA_028583415.1. Lineage (NCBI taxonomy): Eukaryota > Viridiplantae > Streptophyta > Magnoliopsida > Proteales > Proteaceae > Protea > Protea cynaroides. Next base: position 65,370,156 of record CM053266.1, on the reverse strand, counting down.
GTGCGGGTATACCTTAGCTCTATCTCTATTCCATGATGGGTGCATGTGGGTTGGTGGTAGTGTGATTACTGTGCGACACCACACACTCGTGTATAGAGGTGCGGGGGCCACCAAACCTTTCTATAGCACATTGCAAACTTAAAACCAAACCACAGCATAAAATGATTGTTACTCATGCATAATATTGTGAAACTGTCTGATTGTCTTACTGAGCTGTGTTGTGAGCTCACCCTTTGTGCACATCTTGTTTTAGATCTAGATGCAGGTTATACTGTGGACGATTACGTAAACGCTCCAGCGTATGGTGGTGCTGCGGCGTTGGACGCATGGGCGGGACGAGACGAGCATGACGCTTCATGCGAGTGCCTTTTCTGCGTGTACCTGTGATGGATTTTATTTATTTGTTTCAGTTATTTTTGTTTGTTATTAAGATATGTAAAAGATTATTATTTAATGTTTGAATTTGAATAATGGGATATTTATTTAAATTATCAATAGATACTCAGTTCATTCTATTTAAAGTCTTCCATTTGTATATTTATATTCTGATTGTGGTTATGTGTAATTGGTTTGTATGGGTGGACACGGCCTATTCGAGATCCTGGTGTGAACCGTTGGTTCAATGACGGTTCACTCACACCATTTTGGTTGGATCAGAATTGGGGTGTGACATTAAGGTTCCTCACGTTAGCTTGCTAATAGATGTTTTCCCAAGCTTTAGAATCGCCTTTATAATGTTATTATATTGCTAGAAGACCTAACAAAGTCGATAGAATTTAATTAGAATTAATTCCGAATTTAAAAACCATTCTGTCATCTGAGGGTTGATGCTAGGGTCGATGGGTCTATCGACCCTCCCTCCATTCTGAACTTCCCGAATGCTGAGGGTCGATGGTCAGAAACATCTAGGGTCGGATGGCCTATCGACCCTCGGTGCGACCCTCGGTGCACTCTGGTCCAATTTCCACTTTTTACATCATTCTTCGTGTTTGGGGTCTTATGGCTTGCTTCCTACATTCACTCAACATTCATTCCATGGTCTAAAACCATGTATAAACCATCTAAATAGTTTTCGTGCATCCTCCTATGGTTTTCCATGAAAACCTAACCATGGATGGATGGTTTGGGTTTCTCCGAGATCACTTTCTCTTCAATTACTAACCTAAGGTCTGTAGAAACTCATGGAATTAGTATCCATACCTGAGAAGATTACTTTTCCTCTGAAATTCTCTTCCTTTTTGCTAGGTTCTCTTCCTTGCCTCTCTTCTTCCTCTTTTCCTTCTCCTCTCTTTCTCTCAATTCAATTAGGGTTGTGAAAGGAATAAAAGTGGCTTAGGGACGTCCTTTAAATAGGCTATAAACATCCTAAAATAAGCCCCTTTGATATTAGGAAGGAATCCAATCGAAAATCTCAAAGTTTCCTATTTTCTGTTTTCGGTAGGATCCGAGGGTCGATGGGAGGGTCGATGATCCCGTCGACCCTAGGGTCTTAAGCTGTCCGACCCTCCCCTAAAATCTGAGGGTCTGACATTCTGTTTTTGGGAGGTCCGACCCTACTTAGCTGGGTATGCGACCCTCCCTTAGAATTAAGTGTTTTTGGGTCGATTTGATACCTGGGATCTCGATCTCCTTTATGCCCTTGGTCCATTTGACTCGACCATGATGGGTAAACCTGGTTCAAGGTGGTAAGACCGGGTTAGATTGACACGGGTCTTACAGGTACATGAGGGAATCTGTGGAGCCCACCAGTGCGGACGCACCACGTGTTTCAAGATTATTCGGAGGGACTACCATTGGCCCCATATGATGCAGGACTGTGAAAGATATGCCAAAGCTTGTGTGCCGTGTCAGAAGCATGCAACCATGTCCCATCACCCGTGCACCCAACTATAACCCATCCCTTCATCCATTTTCTTCACAGTATGGGGTATGGATATTCTAGAACCATTCCCACAAGCAAAAGGGCAACTTCAATACATGCTAATGGCAATTGATTACTTCACCAAATGGATCGAAGTAAAGGCAATGTCCAGGGTCACTGCACCCAAAGCGGTGAAGTTCTTTAGGCTGGATGTGCTCTACAAGTATGGGATCCCACAAGTACTGATTACAGACAATGGACCACAATTTTCAAGTCGAGTCTTCCGTAAGTTCTGTCGCGACCATTGCATTGGCCATAGATTTGCATCAGTAGCACACCCGGAGGCTAATGGGTAGATAGAAATTACCAACCGCACCCTGTTGCATGGCTTAGCATGGTGCGTCAAAGAGAAGAAAAAATTATGGGTGCAGGAGTTACCCAGTGTGGTATGGGAATATCGAACTATAGAAAGGACTGCCTTAGGAGCTACTCCTTTTAAGCTGACGTTCGGATCTGAGGCTGTTATCTTTGTCGAAGTAGTGGAAAAAAGTTATAGAGTGTTGAACTTTAATGAAGATACCAACAAAGACATTTTACTGATGGACTTGGACCTGCTGGAAGATGTTTATGAGACTGCTCAACTACACATAGCAATCTACTAGTAAAAAACGGCTAAGTACTACAACTCCAGGGTCAAGGAGATTTTGTTCCAAGTAGGTGACTTAGTTTTACGATCGACGACTGTCACTAGCCCTACTCAGCAGGGCAAATTGACCCCAAATTGGGAGGGACCATGCCGGGTCGTTAAAACTACTAGACCGGGGTTATATCACTTGGAGACGATGGGTGAGTCTGCCATACCACGCACTTGGCATTCCAAGAACCTTAAAAAATACTACGTGTAAGGCTTATCTTTTACTTAAATGAAGGCTCTTTCATACTCCTCCAGTTCTATTTCATAGAAGTATGTGGCCAGGTCAAAGATTAAGCTCTCCCACAAAAAAGAGATAAGGCCTATGGGTCTCAAAAAAGAGATAAGGCATACGGGTCTCAAAAATGAGGTAAGGCCTACGGGTCTTAAAAAAGAGATAAGGCCTATGGGTCTCAAAAAAGAGATAAGGCCTACGGGTCTCAAAAAAGAGATAAGGTGTAAGACCCGTACTCCGTAAACACGGTCTAAACCTTGGTTTTGTGTCGTAGCAGGTCTTTCGATCATCACCGGGCCAGACGGGACAAGCGGATGACAAACAGGTATGAAATCGGACCAAAGACGACCAAATAGTCATCATTTTATGTTGACCGGTCGATGGTACCGGTCTTGGTACCGGTCGACCGGTCAGGTCTGCGCAACTAAGTGTGGAAATCCGAAAATTGATTTCTGAGGGTCCCACTTGCCTGATTTCAAATTCTAAGACTTTCCTAATCCTAGTAGGGTTACTAAACCCTAAATCTAGCTTATAAATACACCCTTAAGCCTCCTCAAATCCTTTCCATTGTCTCTCACAAACCCTAGAGAAGAGAAAGAGGTTGGAAAGGAGAAGAGCTAGGAAGAAGAAGAAGGTGCTTCCATTACCGTTCGACGAAGCTCACGCTACGCCAGTCAACGGTAAGTGTTTTAACTATTATTCTTATCCTATATTAGTTGTGTGGGTGGATCAATACCATGCAAAGTAGGTATTGATCTAAAACCCTAATTTGGCCAATAAACCCTAAGTTGCCGTCAAACCCTAGATTTGAGTTTCGAGATGATATTCATCGAAATAAGACTTGAATGAGTTGGGGATAACTCTAACTCAAAGCCTAGACTTAGAATGGATAGGAGAAACCCTGAAAATCCATGGAGGATGATCGTCGGCAGTCGAAAAACCCATGTATGGTCTTCCGGAGACATACCGATCGACTATATCGGTTGCACATAGTGCGACCGGTATGTTGCGACCGCTATCTCTCGGGAGGTTGTCTGTGGGGACCGGCTGACCATACCGGTCGCCAGTCTTTCCCATAGAGCTGCGACCGGTACATGCCACCGGTCAGCTCTGTGAGGGTGTTTTGTAACCATGTTGGTTTTCGACCGACATGAAACCCTAAGAAAAATATTCTAATGAAACCCTAATAATGTTGTAGGACTTTGTGACTTATCGTTTGGATCTTGCGACGTGGAGCAAGTTATCGAACGAGCGTCAGGTAAGGGAATCTGATCTAAACCTAATAATTAATTGACAGTAAATTGTTGTTAATCACCTGATTATATGAGATGTGTTGTTTGTGCATATTCACATGCCATCCTTTACTTTCAGTTATTATTACTGTTCATGCATTGATAGGATGTGATTGTTAGACATGTGATAGTTTTCGTTAGTGTGTGGAGTGGGGCATGGGCCTGGGATTGCTCTTCACATTAGCACCTTTTGTAGTATTCTGTCTTAACATGCTCGGTACGGGTAGGGCATCAGGGGAAGGTCGTGGTACGGTTGTCTCCGATATTGATGTTGTCCCGGCCATTGCTATGTGGTACTGTGGATTCTGAGTCGACGCTGGCTTGTCCACGATGCTTTAGCTCTATCTCTATGCCGTAGGGAGTTATGTTGGGATAGGGTCTACCTGTGTATTGTTTCTATCCTAGTGGGTTAGTTGCGGATAGGGCATCAGGGGAGGTGTGGGAATGCCTTAGCTCTATCTCTATGCCGTAGACGGCTGTGCTGGGATAGAGCATACATTGATGACATATAGGATTGGTTAGTTGCGAGCCCAGTTTGCGAGCCCTGACCAGTAGGGGCTTAGGTACTGGTATGGATAGAGTATCAGGGGAGGTACGGGGGTATCTTAGCTCTATCTCTATTCCATGGTGGGTGCATGTGGGTCAATGGGGGTGTGATCCATGAGGTGTCACACACTCGTGTATAGAGGTGCGGGGGCCACCAAACCTTTCTATAGCACATTACAAACTTAACACCAGACCACAACATAAAATTGATTGTTACTCATGCATAATCTTGTGAAACTGTCTGATTGTCTTACTGAGCTGTGTTGGTAGCTCACCCCTTGTGTATATACATGTTTTTAGATGTTGATGCAGGTTACACTGTGGACGACTATGTGAACGCTCCGGCGTACGGTGGTGTGACTGCTCTGGGTGTACAAGCAGGGGAGGATGAGCATGATGCTTCATGCGAGTGCCCTTTCTGTGTGTACTTGTGATGGATTTTTATTTAGTTGTTCTCGTTATTTTTGTTTGGTATTAAGAGATGTAAAAGATATTATAGTTTATGTTTGGATTTGAATAATTGGATATTTTATTTAAATTATCAATAGATACTCAGTTCAATCTATCTAAAGTCTTCCGTTGTAATATTTATATTCTGATTGTTGGTTATGTGTAATGGTTTGTATGAATGGACACGGCCTATTCGAGATCCTGGTGTGAACCGTTGGTTCAATGACGGTTCACTCACACCATTCTGGTTGGATCAAAATTTGGGGTGTGACATAAGGCCTACGGATCTCAAAAAATAGATAAGGCCTATGGGTCTCAAAAAAGAGATAAGGCTTAACAGGTCTCAATAAGACTGAGGCCACCTATTTATTAGGGTCGTCCTTGACTTCAGTTCAAATTTTATATGCCCTCTGATTCTGTCTTATAGTAATCAGTCGAGCGTAATACTATAAACTAGGGGGTATATGTAGTATAGTTACTTTGTGAAGGATAAAAGCATAGTGCAAAGGAGCAAGTAAGTGTATTAACAAGTAAGTGTATTAATAAGTAATAGAGCCCAAGGGGCTTACATAACAAAAAAAAATTAAAAAAAATTCCCTGAGAAGCTCATTCTGTCAGAGGTGCATCTAAGTGAGGTGATTCTGAGAATGTCGTGTCGGGGGTTTCTTCTGAAGGGGCAGAGAAGGGATCTTTGGGGGTTGTTCTTGGAGTTTCTTGCGGAGGAACAACAGAGAGAGGAGCGACCTCTTGAGGAGAAGGCACCACTATTATCTCGGTACTAGGAGCCGCTAGAGGAGGAAGGTTTGAAGGTTGATTGATTTTATCCTGAATCACCTTATTCATGAGGGCAATGCAGGAAAAATCAAAGGTTGGAAGATGAGCAGACATCTACGAATGAACCACAAGGAGGGCTTCCCTGATGGCTCGAGCTCTCTCTTTCCTGAAAAGGCCCTCCATGTTGTCAGATTCCAGTAGTGCTCTTAGAGTCTTCTCTTTATCCTGTACTAAAGTGGCATGGGCCCACGACAGATCTTGGGTTAAGCGATCTACAATTGTCTAAGCTTGGGCCAGTTTTTCGGCCAGACGGGTCATGGAAGACTACATGTCGACACCCTGATCCTTCATGACAGCTATCTCCTCTTTGAGGGCTTTCTCCCTAGTCAAGCTATGGGTCAATTCCTATCGCCCTTCGTGGACAAATTGGCCTTCTCCCTTATCAGTTCGTTACGGGCCTCCTGGAGATCCTTGACTTCCTGTTCCAATTGATTGTTGAGATTGGTGGTCGCTGTGAGCTGGTCTGACATAACCTCATTGTGTAGCCGTACTTCTGCCAGTTCTTTCTGGGTGGCCTCAAAGACTTTGGCACGAGTGTTGAAGTGCTCATCAAGCCGCCTATACCTGGTCTTCTCATCGGCAAGCCACCTACGGTTCATATCCAAAGATGCTTCAACAAAGGACCATTTTATGTCAAGTTCAGTGGCTCGATTGTCTGCCTCCTTGGTACAGGCCTCTGCATCATCTCTCTCTTGTTCCACCAATTCCATTTCTGAAGATAGAGTATTTTTTTCCTCGATCCAGATCTTCTCAGCTTTAATTCGAGCCATGATGCAGCATCTCGATCGTGAATGGCTTGGTCCTGCTCTGGCCAAGGCGGTTGAAAGAAGCCTGTTACCCTCTTGAACCAAACCTTGCACTTCCTTGAGCTTGCGGGCGGACCCTGCTAACATCTTGCGGTAATAGTTTGTCCCACACATTAACTACAAAACACATCAAAGAAGATATCAGATACATATGCGTTGAAAAAAATTGAAAGAAAGGCGAAAGAAGATGTAACAAGAACAGAAGGGCAACTCACCTGGTACAAGGCCGCACATTGACCTTGATCGATATTATCAAGCTTGGCTTGCCTAATGAAGTATGTGTCTGTAGATAAGCAGGCATGGTGAACTATCTCCTGAGCCACCGAGCGGTTAAACAGCCCCGTATCTGTGGTAAGGACTTTCCAAGGAGGAGTAAACAAATTTGAATCTGCTGTGGAACTGATGCCGGCGGCAGAAGGAGTTGAACCTGCTGTCAAGGCCGTAGTAGAGCTCATAGAGGGGGTCGAAGTGGGACCTTGGATCATGACAGCAGGCGAAATGACAGGGCCTTTGCCTTTGGTGCTGCCCTCCATGGGTAGGCGGGAAGGTGAAGATTGTACTGGCATAAAGGAGGTGGTTATCTAGGGAAAAGTGGAAGGGGCTAAAGGGAGCAAGTCTCCTGAAAGGGGTCAAAAAGAGGTTACCACGGTCAAATCTGTAAGAACCGAGGGTAAACCTATGGGTGCTGTAGTAAAGGTTGCTATGCTTAAGTGTTGTGGTGTTACTGCTACTGTGGTGCTTGCTATAGTTTGTGCTACACCGGGAAGAGAACTAGCAGCGAGGCTTGCTTCTATGGAACTGGGAGGGGCGTGAATAACCTCCGGGATGACAATTGTAGTGGTGACGAGAGAGGAACTGCTTGAAAGGCTAGCGGGTGCAAAGACGATGGTCACATCTGACGGGGGTAGAGATTGCAGTGGCGGAGAGCCGGCTGGAATCCTTTGCAGAATGTCCTGAGGAGTGTCCTCAGGATAAATGAGTCTAGGGGTCTCAGAGACGATCTTCCTTCTCTTTGATCGACGCAGTGTCTCTGAAACAGTTGTCTGGTCGTCATCCTCTATACAAAATAGGAAAGGCAAAACACTCAGAATTATAGTATTGGGGGTCGATACATTAATAAATGGAAAGTACAAGAGAACAGAATATACCATCTTCTATGATGTCGATGATCGGAGGGGCAACTGGCTCTTCTATATAGATTGTGGAATTGAAAGCTCGAGCAGAAGATCCCTCCGTCGGCTCAAGTTCGGTGGGCAGATCAACCGGTGCTGTAGGGTCGAAAGATGGAGGAGCATTTTCTGAAGGAGATGAAGGGATTTCTGCAGGAAGGGCAGGAGCCATGTCCACAACCCTCTCAAGAGCCTCCAGTTTTTGGGCCACCGTAGCAATTATTTCCTCCCTTTCCCTCTTCTGATGGCTGAACAAGTCTGCCCCCATCGGATCCTCCCACATGCTGTCATCAAGACCCTCCTCTACATTAAGAACCAATATTGAGGTGTTAGGGGTCGAATCAAAGCACAAAGTAAAGTAAAGAATAAAGGACAAGTTAGTATTCTCAGGGGTCGAAAGGAAACTTACTCAGCCCGTACATGAATAGAAACTTGTTGTGGCTCAGGTCCTTGTGCTGGGCTGCTCTCCCTCTTTCTTCTACCCTTTGAAGGGTCTCCATCTCAAGCGGTGTGAAGATTGAGGCGACCCCTACCACTGAGGGTCGATAAACTGCCATCGGTAACCAATGGGAAAGGCGTGCATGCCCATTAGGCTATGGCCTCGTCTCACTATGGCCCCGAAGAATTTCTCCTTCCAGTGGGGGACTGAGGAAGGGGTGGATTCGACCATGGGGGAAACCACATCTAAATTCCTACGAAAGAAGTAATAGGTGCCATTCGGCTCGGTCTTGTGGGTCTGGGGGTTATTCCAAGTAACCGCCCCCAGGTCAAATAAAAATCGAGAAGAACCTCAGAGTGGGAGGCTATCGACAATGGAGTAAGAAGATGATGAAGGAATAAATATGGCCCAGGAATTGGGTAGAAGCTGGGTAAGGGTCAATCCATAATAACCCAAGATCTCAAATATGAGAGGGTGGCAAAGGAAGCGAAAACTAGAGAGGAACATGTTGTCATTTATCACCATCCTATGAGAATAAGGATGGCAGGCTCGGTCTGTGGGCTCCGGAACTATCAGCTCGACATAGTCAGGAATTAGGAAAGAAACCCTAAGATCCGGGAGTTTGGACTCAATCATTTGGGGTTTCATGGAAGAGGCCACACAGTAAGGACCGGTCCCACTGGAGGCATCATGGGGAGGACTGCTAGGGTTACTGCTTGAGCTACCCTCACCCTGGGTAGATCGCCGGATTTGCGATCGACGTAGGGTAGGCTCAAAGGCACGGCTGACAATGGCCTTATCGTGAGCCATGGCTGGTTAAAGGTGAAATAATGGAAATCAAAAAAGAATAAATGTTGGAACTTACTCGAAAGACAAGTAAATCATCGAAAACCTCTTACGATGGAGAAAAAGCACTCTGCGCAAGAACAGATACACCAGACGGAAAAGCTTAAGACAATGTAAATCCTCAGAGAGCACTGTAGATGTTCAAATGTGAGGAAGAAGATGAGAGAAGCAGGAGGGATTTTATAAGTTTGCTGACAGACGGGTTCCATTTGGTAGTCATGATGGTTTCGAGCGGTGCGACCATCATTTAAACTAGCAGACATGACGCTTGGACAAGGAAGCGACACGTGGATGGTCACGATGGATGAGAAATGGCGGGATTGATGCCGATAGATCGAAATGACGGCTCGATCAAAACAGAAAAGTTGCTGGGTGCATTCAATCAGGGCTCACTCAGACCGTTACGGAACGTTACATACGTTGCACAAGGGAAGTGGGCATTCAAATTTTGAGAAGTTGGCTCATAACTACTGTAACGACAGGGAACCTGTTGAGATATATCCGCGTGCGAAAGAAGGAAGCATTCTCCCCCCATAAATGTGTCTCCTTCGGTCGAAACGACACGGAGGAGGCAAAGGGGTTCTGTTAGGGGGAAATGATAATGGATACACATCTGACTGTCAATTGAGTATTTAAGATGATCCTCGAGAAAAGGATGCATGGCGTGCATCTAAGGCACGAGGTATTAGAAGAAGAGGTGTTCGAAAAAGGATCTCGGGTTCGACCCCCCCAGGCCGATCCTAACATGATGGGACAGATTGATGGGGGTAGTTGGACATTTAATGGTCTGCCATTAATGTTCGTAAATACTGACACCAACCATAAATGCCAAGTAGGCAGATTTGACTGGCCATATCACCATATCATGGATCGAATCAGCAAAAAAGCAAGATTGGTACTCGATAAAAGTGTAAGGACAGAGACAAACATCAGAAGATACGGAGGACGTGGACTAAAAGGGGGTTGAAGAGGGCCAAGGGGGAATGACTGACAAGACGTCCTAGCCCCGCCCTTAGGGGTCGTAACCCCTCGGACCTACTGTTTCCTAGGTGGCTGATGATTGAGATGGTGATAGGTGTGGAGAAGCTTGTCTGAGAAGTTTCCTCTTGAACTTATATATAGCAAAAGGACATCGATTGCAAGGGATGAGGAATTTTCCTACCTGAAGGGAGAACATCCTAATCTGGTATTAATCCTCTTGTGTTTTTACGCTCTCTATTGTTCAAAGATCTCATTTTCACTGAAGAGGAAGGGAAGGTGGCGTAAGTTCCAGTATCTCAAGGAACCCCTATCACTAAGGAGCTCTAGTGTTTCGCTAAGAGTTCCATTCTGCTTGTTCTTGGTATTCACTAACTTTGGCAATGGAGTGGCCCCGAGATATATCTTGCCCACTATCTTGTTGTGTAGGTGTTTCAGCTACGTGGCAAGATCGAGGAAACTGAACGGATTCCATCGATAACACTGCACAGAGAGAGAGAGAGAGAGAGAGAGAGAGAGAGAGAGAGAGAGAGAGAGAGAGAGAGAGAGAGAGAGAGAGAGAGGAACTCAGCAAGGGGTTCCATAGATCTACGATTGAAAGGGAAGGATTTGAATGATTTGATGGAGGGGTCAGAGGTTTTATGACCAGAACTGAAAGCATTGATAGCGAGATGTTTGAAACTTTACAGAGATTTAAAAAGTCGGGGAACTTCGAACTAGTAGAGATTATAACTTATAATTTCATGATTTTGATGGATGTTCCAATGCATTTCAAGCAAAAGTTGTGATAGAGGGCACGATGAAAGCAGACCATGGGTGAGGCTGATCGATAACGACTAGGAAGGTGATCAGAGAGATGAGGGAGGTGCGGTCAACCAGATTAATAGAGACCGGTGGTGGAGGATATGGCACTGCTGTGTTGTCTTCATTTGTGGCACCGGCACAGCTGGAAACAGAGGTTCAGTGGTCGTCGCCGGTCGAAATTAATGAGTAGGAGGGAGGGGAACAACTATGTACTAATATTCGAAGGGTATTTTCGTCGTATTATAATGTTTTTTAATACTGTTATTACTCTTATAGATCTGAGTGTAAGTTAAAATCGCAAAATATGGTGCCGCTTATAAAGAAATTGTCTAAAGGACGTCCGTGTAATTTTCTCAAAATAAAAAAAAGCGATATCATAGAGAGCCCGGTAGGACAGAATCCAAATCGCAATCGATGCTGTTCAGACGTAAAAATGATTTCCTGTCAGACTCAAATCTCTCAACTCTTACAGTGGCTTTGGAAAATTGGATACACTACTTTCATGGCTAAAATGCCATAGCGGTGTTGTGTTTAGTATTTCAAATACTGTATTGAAAAATTAATGGTGACAAGAAAAATCAACGATTTCCTTTTTTGGTTCATTGGTGATGTTCTTATCCCATGAATCACGGACTCGGGCTCCAAAGCGTTATAGGAATCAGCCATTAACACAGAGGGCGATACCTTGCTTTACTCTAAAACCCAAAAAAGGTTGGTCAATATTTTCTCTCAGTCACGATAGCACTCCCTAAATTCTCACCTAAATTCTATTGTCTCTCTCTCAATCTAGAGTAGGGTTTGGTTTGGAAAGAGAAGCTAGAAAGCGAAAACAGGATGGAGGAAACTGAAATATCAAGGTTTTCAGAGGCAATGGTGGTGATTGGTAATCCTCAATCGCTCGCAAATAAAAAAGCAGCAATCCGTGATGCCGGTCCAGGAAAACTCCAGGTTCCTTTTTGATTTCCATTTTAAAATTAAACGGAAAAAGGGTTTGTTTAAATTGAATCTAGCTTCAATTGCTTTCATTCTACAGTTGCAGGAGTAGTTCATTGCATTTATTGTCCTCCCCCTCATTTTTTTTGAGGGTTTGTGTGTGACTAATATCATTCTTAATTCTGCTTGGGCTTTTGATACTAACGAGAGATTTTTTTGAGCAAAGAGAAAATCTAACAGTAGCTTCCAATGTAAAAAGCTATCTTAAAAACCATCATCACTACACTTCCATGAATATCAATAAACTGATGCGTGAGAACCTCCACACCAACTGTTAAATCAATGACTGAGTTCAACTTCGCACCTTCAGAGTAAGAAAAGAAGGAAATCATCAAAGAGAAAGCGCATATGTTAGTATATTCAATTCTTCAACTGAGCCAACAAAGGAAGACACCCCCCCGTCACACAAATCTGATTTAGACCGTGAATGTGGCGAGTAGACAGATTGTGGAGGAATCAATGACTCAAGCTGAAAATCAGATCTTTAAAGGCGGAAGAATATACTTCTCTTCAAAAGCTAGATTTTACAGTTGAAGATAAAGTTGAAGACAACGTTGGAGAGCCCATAGTGAAGACCAAGATGAGACAATGTTTGAAGATTTTGAAGAAGAGATTCAACACAGAAAATTCTACTGTGGAAGACAACATTGCAGAATTTAAAGAAGATAGCAAAGAGAAGGCTGAGACAATGTTTGATTACATGGTCATGTTAGAAGACGACTTCAGGAATGCTCCTTATGCCGTGAGTACTCCAGTTGCTGTTCTTGATGTTGAAGAAATAGAATTCGAGTCACCGTCTCACTTCTTCGAGGTTGCAAATTTCTGATGCAGGATAATATCGAATTGAAAGACAAATCAGAAAATGAGAATAATTTTAACAAAATAAGAGATACGATTACAAGATAACAAGGAGACGATCGTAGGGGACCACTCAACCCAAGGGTCTCTTGGGGACTCTCTCAACTCAAGTGTGGGACTCTCTCATCATAAGAGGACCTTAAACTCACTCTAAGGGGCCTTACAAGCACTCCCAAATAGCATAAGCTTACAAGTAATTCTCTGATCCTCTTCAAAGTACATATTACACATATATAAAGGACATGATGGAGAGAATAAAACATTGAAGCAGCTTGGGAAAAAAAAAGAAGCATTGAAGGGGAGGTTTAATAGAGGGCATTAAATGGGAGGGCATTAATGAGAAGGCTTTAAATAGAGAAGGGAGAAATTGGGAGTTGGACATGGGTTGGAGTAGCTTGGGAAAAAAAAAGAAGCATTGAAGGGGAGGTCTAGTGGAGGGCATTAAATGGGAGGGCTTTAAATAGAGAAGGGAGGAATTGGGAGTTAGACATGGGTTGGAGCAGCTTGGGAAAAGAAAAGAAGCATCGAAGGGGAGGTCTATTGGAGGGCATTAAAAGAGAGGGCTTTAAATGGAGAAGAGAGAAGTTGGGAGTTGAAAATGAAAAAAAAGAGATGTTGGGAGAGGGATAAAATTATGGGAAGTGTTGGGAAGGGTAATGGAGGAGGAATGACCATTAAGTACTCCTTAGTCGTTAGGGTAATAGTTAGGTTGCATCATTCTCCCCAGGTGGAAAAAAACTCATCCTCGAGTTTTAAGAATCATTATTTTTTTGTCAAAATCAAATTGACCAAAGGTATGCTGCCGTTGTCCTTGCGAAAGATTAGGCCTTGGTAGACTGGAAGAATGATGGCTACCACAAATGTGCACAAAAGGATTTGCAAGATTAATGTCTCAAAATCATCAATACTAGGACGAATGAGTAATTTCTTGATCCCTCTAACCAAACTAAATAAGTTGAGTAACGCAACTGTTGTTAGGATGCGAAACATGGGAGAATTGGTTCCATAGTCCATGATACCTTCCTGTTTATTGTGGCATGCAACCTTTCCTCTGTCAAAGATAGGAATTAACTTAAATCTTTCCTTCTTTGTGAAATGCTTTACGACCATGGAAACCTCTTTGGGTAAGACGGCGACATTGCCGGACTTGCACTCTTGTAACACCGCTTGCTCATTTGGGAATATGAAATCGATCATGTCGTGGATGGTGCATTCTTGAAAAAACTGATGGAGTTCACCAGAGCTATAGTCGTTGGCAAGACGAGCCAGCACGTCCATGTCGTTAACCTGAAATCGACTCACCGAAGCAAGGAATACTATTAAGCTGAAGCCCTTTCGATTCTGTGGGTGGTCAAGTTTTCTCTCCTTTCCTATTGCTTATGCACCAACTCTTGAGGGTTCTGTCTGAATGCAAAGGCTTCACGTTTGATCCCATTAGATACCGTGGCAATTGTTTCATGAGAGCGTTTTGAGAGTTCTTGCAATTTGAAATTTTGATGCAACAAACTTCCACTCGAGCTTTGATAACTATATAGAGAAAAAGGAGAAATGAATTAAACATTATCTGGGCAAATCTGAAAGTTATCTTTTGAGAGTTGGCAGCCAATATTTCCACCACCGCCACCCAATGTATCTTCTAAGTCAAGAGTATGGCTGGACAAGGTCCAAATGGGTAGTGGACTATCCGACAGTGGGAGGACCGCATGGCATGCTATTGGTATGCCTTGGTGTGGGTAGACCTCTTGTTGGACTTCGTAAAAAACTGGAGGTTTACTCCAATCTGCTAGAGTAGCAAAATGATCCTCAACAAACTTTTCCATAGTTGAGTTTCCTTCTTGATTTTTGGATTGAATTTGAAACTGGCTTGCTGCAAGAACTGGAACTTGCTTTAATACCATTTAATGCAGGATAATATCAAATTGAAAGACAAATAAAAAAATGAGAATAATTTTATAACAAAATAAGAAATACGATTACAAGATAACAAGGAGACGAGGGTCGTAAGGGACCACTCAACCCAAGGGTCTCTTGGGGATTCTCTCAACCCAAATGTGGGACTCTCTCACCACAAGAGGACCTCAAACTCACTCAAAGGGGCCTTACAAGCACTCCTAATAGCATAAGCTTACAAGTAATTCTTTGATCTTCTTCAAAGCACATATTACACATATATGAAGGATATGATGGAGAGAATGAAACATTGGAGCAGCTTGGGAAAAGAAAAGAAGCATTGAAGGGGAGGTTTAGTAGAGGGCATTAAATGTGAGGGCATTAAATGAGAAGGCTTTAAATAGAGAAGGGAGAAGTTGGGAGTTGGACATGGGTTGGAGTAGCTTGGGAAAAGAAAAGAAGCATTAAAGGGGAGGTCTAGTAGAGGGCATTAAATGGGAGGGCTTTAAATAGAGAAGGGAGGAATTGAGAGTTGGACATGGGTTGGAGCAGCTTGGGAAAAGAAAAAAAGCATTGAACGGGAGGTCTAGTGGAGGGCATTAAATGAGAGGACTTTAAATGGAGAAAAGAGAAGTTGGGAGTTGGAATGAAAAAAAAAGAGATGTTGGGAGATGGATAAAATTATGGGAAGTGTTGGGAAGGGTAATGGAGGAAGAATGATCCTTAAATACTCCTTAGCAGCTAGGTTAATAGCTAGGTTGCATCATTTTCATCTTACCATCCGTATGCTTAACATAGAAATGTAATTGTACCCTTTGAGCCTGGACTACTCATAGTGTTCAAAGAAAACGTACTTGGCACAATGTAGTTATCTAAGATTTGACATTCCCAAAAACTCTCCACTTCTGATAGTTTCTCAAAACAAATGGGCAAAATTATTGAGTATTGACCGTTGGAGACGTGGTAATGGTGATTAGGGGTCAGTTAGTCTTTTCACACCCTCAAAACTTCATAAAGTTCTCATCTTACTATTTCATGATCATGGCACTAATCCTTTCTTGGGATTATTGCCATCTAGCTGGTTGGGTGATGACTCACCTTATTTATTATTAAGTTCTTATCCTTTTACCTCTTCTAATCTCCTAATGTAAATGGGACTCCACCTTATCTTGTGGAGTTCCTTTCTCCTTATTAGGATAGGACTACTTTTTATCTCTTTAGTTGTGGGATTCCTTGTCATGTTGGCATGTGGAATTCTTATTTATTTTTGTAACTAGGACTCTTTATCTTGTGGAATCCTAGGCTTATCACTTTACTTTTTCATTATCTATAAATAGTAGCTGCTTAAAGGAGGAGAGCACATCAATTGATTCTGCCTCTTACTGCAGAAGTCGATCTCTCCTTTCCCTATGCTTCCATCTCTCTCTCTCTCTCTCTCTCGGTTCACTCTCCCTGTTTCGGTTCTGGTTATATACTTCAGTTACTAAAGTTACATGGTATAAGAGCTGTCTTGATTATATTAATCAAAGCTCCTCTCCTTTGCTGTTTTGATAGTCTTTTAAGAAGGTCCTCTGTTCTACTACTAGAAGGCGTGCCTTGGTGTGACGGTAAGGTTGTCATATTGCAACCTGGTAGTCACGGGTTCGTCACGGGTTCAAAACACGGAAACAGCTTCTACGCATTGCGTGGGTAAGGCTGTGTACATTCTTCCCCTCCCTAGACCTTGACCTTGCAGTAGCAGGAGCCTCGTGCACTAGGACATATTTTTATTTTTATTTTTTATAGGTGTATGTGCATTTTGAGTTCCCATGAGCTTTGATTAAATTATAACCCTTCAGGTACAGTTTTGAATTTGATGCTAAACTTATATATATTTGCCTTCATGTTTCTTTTAAATGCTAGGTAATTGTGGATTTTGATGCCACATTGACGAGGTATTGGGTCAATGGTCTACGTGGCCAGAGTAAGAAGCCATTATTGCTGTTTTCTTGACAAATTTATTTTATACAATATGTTTGTGGAACTTACATTCATTTTTGTCTGATAATGTGATTAGGCAGTCATGGCCTATTGCAGCAGAGCAATCCTGAGTTTGATGCCAAGAGGCGTCAGCTGTTTGAATATTATCATCCTTTAGAATTTTCTCCAACAATTCCTATTGAAGAGAAGACGGCTCTTATGGAAGAGTGGTATGTGTTTTAATCCTTCCATACCAACAATACTGTGTATTTTACCTGTAATCCTTAAGTCCTTTTGGCTGCTATAACATCATCTAAAAGATCTAACTGAAATTAAAAACTTCTAAATGACAGATTTCTGGGATGACAATATGGAGATAAGTGCCTAGGAGGCTTAATTTCACTTAAGCCCCGAATATATATTATGTTTTAAGATCCTGAAGATTTTATCTTCATCAATGCAGGTGGGGCAAAGCTCATGCTCTTCTTATCGAGGGAGGCGTTGCCTATAATGACATAAAGAAGTCTGTAGCAAATGCAACTCTCGAATTTAGAGATGGAGTAGTTGAACTGTTTTCATTTTTGGAGGTGGGTGCTTCACTCAACATCTTACAGAGCTTAGCTTTGGAACTCAACTCAGCCTATCCCAACTAAATGGGGTAGGCATGGATAATCTTCCTCCGAACTGAGCTTAGGTTTGGAACCAGTGACTAATGATTGACCAGATTAAATAAAGCAACTTTCTACAGCCCACCCCAATAAAGAAAAAAAAGAAAAAAAAGAAAAAAAAATAAACTGGGAATTAATCTTTTGATTTATTAACATAAAACAATGCACTTGCTCTGAATTAGCTGTTATTAGCAACAGAAGCAGGAACAATGGTCAAATTATTCCTTAAAAGATTGAAGGGTGAGTTAGGCACTGGGACACTAGTTTAGCTAATTGACATGCAGAGTCCTGAATTGATAAATATGACTTTTTATATCTGTTCTAGCACGAGGTTCACCAAACCCTGGTTGCCAGAACTCCCCTATGGGGATAAGCAGGTCTTTTTCCTGGCTGTTAGACCATCCTGGAATCAGTTCAAGTTTTTGCTTCTCATAATCTCTTGTATCAGTTTTACCCCCCCCCAAAACACTGTAGCCAGACTATAGTTTTGGTGCTCTCCATGACTTTATTATTTAACCTTTCTGATTGACAAGAAAGAGGTGTGCCTGTCCTTATATTCTCTGCAGGCCTTGCGGACATTATAGAGGAGGTTAGTTCTGAAAGATTTGCTTGCTAATTGTTATATTTGTTTAATTAATGTTTTGCTGTCATCAATTCATTATTGCTTAGCTAAGATTCATGTAATAATGCACTTCATTTTGTTGCTGTAGCAGGTTTTGAGGCAGAAGCTTTATAAATCTTTTAAGAATGTCAAGATTGTGTCGAACTGGATGACATTTGATAATGATGGGCGCCTTGTATCTTTTCGAGGTACCCAAACACTAGGAATCATTTTATATCAAAGCTATACCCATTTGGCACTTACAAGTCTTCATGCACGCTTATCAGACAAATGAGTCTTCATTTGGGGATTGCACTTCCCAAACTCAAATATTGAACTGTTATTGCTTGAGTGTGTTCTATTCTATTCTTTTTTATTGGGTGAATAAATAAATGTATTAAAAACACCCCAAGAAAGGGA
Source organism: Protea cynaroides (assembly GCA_028583415.1). Taxonomy (NCBI): domain Eukaryota; kingdom Viridiplantae; phylum Streptophyta; class Magnoliopsida; order Proteales; family Proteaceae; genus Protea; species Protea cynaroides. The sequence goes on along the minus strand of CM053266.1, from coordinate 65,351,816 downwards.
AGACAAACCTGGGTATCCAGTAGATAGAGCCAGGCTCCTTTCAAAACAAAGACATTAGCCTAAATAAACAGGCGATGAACCAAAACAAAATACCCCAAATCAGGGATTAGCCATACTCCAAGAAGATAAAATGAATCTATTTCTGGCTGTATCCGAAAGAGGAGAGGAGGGGGGGGAGCCAAAAAGCAAAATAACTCCACGAACATCGAAACCAATAGCTTCCCAAATGTGTTATGTTTTTATGGAAAAAAGCCTTTCTCCTTGCCGTCCATATGTAGTGCAGGAAGGACATTGAAGCCTTACTTTCTGGACTAGTGTTTTCATTGTTCGTGGAATGTGTCAAGTATCGGTATCGATTAGTGTATTGGAAGGGTGGTTTTAAGAGAGTATAGGAGAGATGCAAGATATGCCAAAGACACGCTTAGGATGCATGCAATGTTGTGTTTTAAAGCATATACACCATAAAATAGCAATATATAAAAACATGTCATATAAAGAAAATTAGACCATAGTACTACTAGTCAACTTTATTCAATCCTGTTAGCATAATGACATGAAATATGCTACCTTACTAATTTGATTCTGCTCCCTCTTTCTCTTCCTTTATTTCTTCTCTTATTTTTTATTTTGTTACATGGTATCTGAACGGGTGCCGTTTTGAGAGACGTCTAAAGTTCTTCGTCATGGTGTGTAGCCACCATTGCTACCTCTATTGCTTCTGCCTTTTCATATTTACCCTACTTGCTATTGCCATTGAGGTCTACTGGTCTGTCCAGATCTGATCTGCTTTGCTTTATGGTTGATTTTCAGATCTAATCAGATATGAATTTTTTATGATACTACTTACTGCTATTATCAAGCTCTGTCTACTGGAAGATCTGATCTCGATCTTCTTTAAATTCTGAGATCTACTATTATCGAGTGTTGCCCTCCATCAAGATCTGCCTCTGACTACTACTGATCAGATCTTCTTCAAGATCTGGAAACTGCTACCTCTATTTTTTGCTAAAATACCACTACATTCAGATCTTGGTCCTTATATCTACTGCTTATTGATCCGATTTGCTTTAAGATCTGAGTTCTTGGTACCTGCTGTTTTATCGTAACTACTACATCTACTGCTTCAATATCTTCTTCAAGATTAATTGCCATCCGCTTGGCCTACTGCTGCTATTGCCGTCAATTTGATCTGCTTCCTGCTTCTGAATCAAGGAATTCTACCTCAACTAGGATTTTTGGTTCCACCATTGGATTACATCCAAACTTTGAAGATATCCTACAGTTTGAAGATCTCCTATTGTAATTTGTTGACGTGAAATGTTCTACGTGAGGGGGATATTGTATATATATATTTGCTCAAGTTCGTGTCTTCTCATTGAAGAGAGCATAACCTACTACTGCCTTGCTCATAATGGAGCTTCCCTACTTGCTCATGATGAAGTCTACTACATATACCCAAGGAATCAAGTATCGACACGATACGGGGCGTATCGGCCAATACGTATCAATATCGACTACTGTCAATATGATACAGTGCGATACGTCTCCAGTTTTTTAAAACAGTAAGTGTAGGGTATTGACCGTATCGAACCGATACGGGTCGATACATATCGATACGCCCAATACAGACCGATACCCTCCGATACGTAAAAAATTTTCATTTTCTCATTTAAAAAATTGGGAGAAAAAAAAACAGAAACGTATCAAATTGTATCGGTCAGTATCGGTATTGACCTGTATCGGCCCGATACAGTCCGATACGCATCGATACCATCGATACAGTCTGATACGCATATTTTTTTAGGGGAAAAAAAATTGCAAAAACAGGGTCGGCCACGAAAGAAGAAGAAGAGGAAGAAGAAAAGGGAGAAGAAGAAAGAGGAGGAGCTGCCGCAGTCGCCAACAACAGCAGCCACTCGCTGCCGCCATCGCCAGCAGCAGCAGCCACTCGCCTCCAAAGAATTAGACAGCAGAGCAAAAGCTATTGCCACTGCCCTAAGAGGAGGAGAAGAAAAGTAGCAACAATGATCGCCACTGCCACCGGAGGAGGAGAAGCAGACAGCAGCAATGGCCGCCGCCGCCTCCGCCAGACGAGGGGAAGAAGAAGAAGAAGATGAGGGGAAGAAGAAGAAGAAGAAGGAAAAAAAAAAATACTAACCTGTGCGATGCTCGTCCTCAGCAATCGGCTTCATCGTCCCCTGCGATCGTCTCCAGCAAACTAAAAGAAGAAAAACAAAAGCCTGGCTTTATTTAGATATATAGTCCATGGGGCATGATCCCATGTATCCATGGGACATGATCCCATGTATCACATTCTATTATATTAATATACATTTTACACCATTAAAAGTTAAGAAATGACATTAGTTTTATAAAGAAAAAAATAATAAAAATAAGTTAATTGGAGGTAAATTAGTGTAATTAATGTCAATAAATTTTTTATAATTTATATACGTATCTATGATTGGAAGTAATGTATTAACTTCAATCACTTAAGGTCTTGTAATTACACCATAAAATTGGTTAATTATAGTGTTTTTATGTTTTAAATTAGTGTTTTATATGTTTCTTAAGCATTCCTATGCATATTTTGTCCGTATCCATGCGTATCCACTGTATCCACGATACGATATGATACGTTTCTTAATTTCAGCTAACCGATACGGTTTCGATACATTATACTTAATTCCTTGCCTGTACTTGATGCGACCTATACTACTTGGTTCACAGTGACCTGTACTGTGCTGCTGTTGCTGGTAGGTGTCTGTTCTACTATTACCACTACTTGGTTCATAGTGACCTATATTGTGCTATTGTTGCTGCTAGGTGTCTGCTCTGCTGCTAGGTGTTTGCCCTACTACTACTACTACTACTACTACTACTACTACTATTACTTGGTTTATAGACCTATGATGTACTGTTGCTGTTTGGTGTCTACTATATTGCTGCGGTTACTTCTATTTGGTTCATAATAACCTATACTGTGCTGCTGTTGATGCTTGGTTCATAGTGACTTATACTGTTCTGCTATCACTACTACTGCTGCTTCCGTTGCTACATTGTTTTAAGTTGAAGCTCTTACATCTCAAGCTTGGGCGTGCCGGGGAGGTGGTAGCGTGTCGAATGCATCAATTTAATTAAATATTCTTTACTAATCTGATTAATAAACTGTAAATAGGATAAGCAAAGGTCGATCCCACAGAGAATGAATTGATTAAAATTTATATGCTACTCAAACTAAATATACTAATTAATGCTAATTAAACACAATAACAAAGGGGGGATTTTGGTTGTTTGAATCAAATTGAAAGTAAACAAACAGAATTTAAATAGGAAGATAATTAAATGAGAAAATTCAGTTCTTGGTTCAATATCCACCCACACATGCAATGAGTAAAATTAATCGCAACGTTAATCTTTTCCTTCCAATTAGAATTAAAGACCCTAGATAACAATAAGCTCTGTTACCCGAGTTTTCCCTTAAGTATCTCTACTAAAACAAGCTCTTTAGAGAGATCTAACCATTGAACAACATTGAATAAGCTCTCAATGTTTAATTTAATGGCAGCATTAAAAGGGTGGAAAACAGATCAATCTAAGCAACAATCACACACAAGTGGAGATTATTTAACTTAGGTTATATTATTCACAATGATGAGACGAAAACTTGGACATAATCATCTACCACTGTTTGTTACTTGTGATTAGAATCAGGACGATTACGTATCACAGATTCTAGATCTAGCAATTAATATTAATCTAACTGATTCAGCAGGCCATTACTGAATTATTCAGACAAATATCATAAATAAAGAGAAAAGAATAACATAAGAAATTCCAATAAAAGAGAGAAGAAGAACAACGATACTGAATAAAGATTACACCATTGACATGAGTTTGGGCTTCAAAATCCCCTTGAACTGAATGAGAAGATTAGCTAGACATTACAATCCTTTCAGAGATAGAAAAATTTCCAGCAAAAGAGAGAGAGAGAGAGAGAGAGAGAGAGAGAGAGAGAGAGAGAGTTTATCTTAACACTAATGCTCTATATATAAAACATGACAATCCTTTGTAACTTATAACTCCTTATTTGTGTAGGATTCCTTCTTCATGTAGGAGTTCTTCTTTGTTTAGGAGTCCTTTTCTATTTAGAATTCTGAAATTGTAGAGTTTTCTTTTCTTCTTTGGAGTCTTCTATTGTAGGTTTAGGTTTCCTAACTTGATTAGGAGATTCTTTATGGAATTTACATCCACCGTTGAATGCTTTAATCTGATAAGATGGCTACTCCAATTCGGATTCGGTTAGATTTTCGTGTCAGACTTTGAGGCAACGTTTGGAGGCCTCCAAACGAACTCAGATTTTTCTCCATAATACCATTCCGAAAAGGTTGAGACGTCCTCTACAACTTTACTGAAGACAACTTTACTGAAGACAACTACGTCAAAAACCTGCATGAAACTCAGAACGTCAATATTAAGAATGCTGAATTTTCTTTATCTTTTAACAATTAATTCACAATGTCTATAAAATATGTGAAATTAATAAAATTCATCATATTCAGTTCAATAAGGCATAAAACACATTAAAAAGGATAGTGCAAAGGGAATAAAAATATGAAAATCACACACTTATCAGGTGGGGTTGTTAGCGTAATGACATGAAATATGCTACCTAACTAATTCGAATCTGCTCTCTCTCTCTCTCTCTCTCTCTCTCTCTCTCTCTCTCTCTCTCTATCTCTCTCTCTCTCTCCCTTTATTTCTTCTCTTATTTTCTATTTTGTTACAAATCCCAAAATAAAAAAAAGTTTCAAAAAAATCACATTTTTTTAGTAGTATGTAGATTTCATCCAAGTCATACCTCTCATCCTCCACATAATTTTCATGAAAAATTGAACCCATTTTCATATAAAATTCCACTTTTTTTTTCCTTTCTATTTTTCATTTTCTTAAAATAGACCAATTGGGAAATGAAAAAAAAAAATTCACAAAACAACCTGAAAATCCAGAGGAATATATATCTCATTCAAATATAATTTTCATGAAAAATTCAACCCATTTTCGTATATTTTTCCACCTTTTTTTATAAGTTTGTTTTGTTTCCCAAAAATAGGCAAAAGTTTAAAGATACAAAAAAGAAAGAAAGGAAAACCAGAAATTCGAAAGGATCAAAGACCTTTAATCTTTTTTAGCAGCAGCAACAACAACAACATAGCCTTATCTCAACTAAATATGGTTGGTTCTTGCCCACTAATCAACTCTGTTTGAGATCATATTTGAAACATGGCCTAAGCCATAGTTTTAAAACTCAACCGAGAAGGTCGAGAGGATCGAGATCTCGACCTTCTTGGTAGTCTCGAAAGGGTCGAGACGAGAAACTGGTTCGAAACTGGGTCTCGACCAATTCTCGACTGGATCTCGACCAGTCTCGACTAGTTTCGAACTGGTTTAAGTTATAAATAAGAGTCTCGGTCGAGATCATTTTTTCTCTAACTTTGCTTCTGTTTTCTTCTTCTCCTCCATTCCTTCTTCTCCAACCTTGCATCTAAGGTTCGTAAACCTCTGTTCTTTGTAAATCTCTCCATCAAAGTGCTGTTGGAGGCTCATTTTGACCTATTCTTTGCAAATCTAAGGTTTGAGGTATGGTTTTTTTTCCCTAAAACTTACTTTTTTACATGAATATGTTCAATACATGTTGGTTCATCATGAAATTTATATATGTGAGAGTCATTAGGCCGATCTACAACTTCATCCTTTCGAAATTATTTTCTTGCATATATATTTTTTATTTTGATTTTCTGTTAAAAAAAAGTATTTTTCAGCAATTAAAAATTTAAAAAATATGATAAATATTAGAAAAAATTTCATCTACACCCCATCAAAGATCCTTAACATCATCTACACCCACAAGAATGCCGAAACATCACCTAGGTCCACTAACTTTGGCTGTGGTAATCATAGAAGTCCACTCCGTCAGTTGATTGCCGTTAGATGCTGACATCAGGTAGATTGAAATTTTTCACGGACAAGAATACCCTTTTTGTAGGGTGAAAATACCAATATACCCTTCTGATAATTGTTTCGAATCGTCCTCTATTTCGAACTATTTCACTTCGAAACAGTAAGTGAAACAGTAGAACTTGAGACTTCACATTTTCCTTCTCGACGAGGACGACAAGGATGAAACCTTACCTCTACTCGACGATGACGAGGACTACGAAGTTCAGAGTTTTCTTCTTTGTCATCAACGGTGCCTTCATCTTCCCTGACCACGGTTATTACTGCAACAAAGGTAGGTAAATCGGGCAATCCTCTACAACCCTACCTCTACTTCACGAGGATGATGAAGACCGACATGAAAAGACTATTCCCCACAATTTCTTCTTCATTAGGTATGAAACCACTCATTTCGTTCAATCCCCTCTTCCCCACAAATTCTCCTTCTGCGACTACCAGGGGGGTAGTTTTTCCCCAATATTCCATGGGGTATGAAACGAAACCCTAACCTGATAGTTGAATCTGGAATGTAAAAAATTGTGAAAAAATTAAGGAATAGTTTTAGTTCGATATCCTTGTCTATATATACTCTATTGAAGAAACATTGAATGGATGATCTTGATTTTTTATTTACAATTTTACATCCACAGTGTTGGAAGGGAGTTCTTCTCAATGGATGGCAGATCTGGTTTGGGAGCTCTTCTCAACGAACCAGGATGGCAGATCTGGTTTGGGAGCTCTTCTCAACGAACCCGGAGAAGGTTGGGTGATTCGGGACCTCTTCTCAACGCAAATGGGATGCTGCCGTCGGAGCACGAAGGATGCTTGGGTGATTCAGTAGCTCTTCTCAACGCAGAGGAGACTAGAGCTTGAGTGAGAATGAACGAGAGAGTAAAAATTCACAGCAGGGATAAGTAACATTTGAAGGCTAAATTCGTAAATGAACATAAATTTTCTTTTTTAAAATTTTTATTTGAGGGGTAAAATTGTATTTCAATAATTTTAATGATTTTCGTCAGTTAAGTGGACCTAGGTGATGTTTCGGAATTCTTGTGGGTGTAGATGATGTTAAGGATCTTTGATGGGGTGTAGATGAAATTTTTTCTAAATATTAATTAGATGGTGTTGAAAATATTATATGATGAACACCGTTGGCCGATCTACGCGGCCACGGTTTCATTTTTTTTTTGTATATATATATATTTTATTTTTTGTTTAAAAAAATAAAAAATACATTTCTTAAATATTAATCGGTTTAATTTCAAAATAATATTTGTTGAACACCGTTGGCCGATCTACGCGGTCACGGTTTCAGTTTTTTTTTTCTGTACATATTTTTATTTTTATGAATTTTTATTAATAAATCTTATTTTTCAGCAATAAAAAATTAATAAAAAAATATTAATACTTATCTACTGGTGTTCAAAATAATATATGTTGAACATTGTTGGCCGATCTACGCGGTCATGGTTTCAGTTTTTTTTTCTGTACATATTTTTATTTTTATGAATTTTTTATTAATAAATTCTATTTTTCAGTAATAAAAAATTAGTAAAAAAAATATTAATACTTATCTATTGGTGTTCAAAATAATATATGTTGAACATCATTGACCAATATACGGTTTCATGTTGTCGGATTATATTTTTCGAAAAATAAATTATTTTTATTTAATATCCAAAATTATTAATAATATCTAAATAATTATGGAAAATTAGGAAAAATATTCTGTTTTCTTGTAACATAGTTTTAAAATTTTGAAAAGTAATTTCAATGTGTTTTGAGATGTATTCGCATATTTGATGCTTTTATGTTCTTCAATTTTAAGTTTTATTAATGTAAATATATTGATTTAAATTTCTCTATTTATCATCTTATGGAACACTGTCTCGTTTTAAGTATTATGGCTGCTTCTGGTTCTCGTAAGAGAGGTAGTGATGCTGGTCATACTGACATGGCTTGACAGTATTGTACCGCCATTGAAGGTGATAGAAAGAAGACCCAATGCAAATTCTGTGGGAAGAAACTTATGTCTGGTGGGATTACCAGACTTAAGCAACACTTGAGTGAGAGTTCTACAGATGTGGCAAAGTGTGTTATAGTTCCTGTGGAGATTACCAGGGCCATAGCTGCACAGATGAAGGGAGGCCAACAGAGAAGGGCAGGGAAAGAAAAAAGTAAACAACAATTTGAGGAAGCAATCCGAGGTACAGTGCGTGATTTGGATGATGATAGTTCAGATGATGATGGTCTAGATACCAGGGGTTTGACTGAGGAAGAAGCCAGAGATCTGAGATGGGTAACAATGGCTAGTAAAGTCAGCCATGAGATGGAAATGGAAAGGTTGAGGCAAAGAGCCTTAGGGGCAAGTGGTAGTAGATTATTTCAGCAGTCCGAAGAACCACAAACACAGAGTAAGGGAGGGTTGGCTTCTATGTTTAAAAGATCAAAAAGTACTAGAGCACAACCCCAGGCACCACCACCTACTGCTAGGGATGAGGATTATGTTGAGATTCTACAGTAGGATCTAGCAGTTTTTAGAAAGGCTGGTGCCAAACGGAAGAAACTGAAGAGTATGTGGAACTGGAAGAAAACAAAAGAATTTATTGGGGATGCCTTTGTTAGGTGGTCCATCTGTAATAGTATCCCAGCAAATGCCAGTGGTGGCCCATACTATCAGCCTTTCTTTGATGCAGTTGCTCAGGCTGGTCCTGGTGTTAAAGCCCCCACTCCATATGAAGTGATGAATGTCTATCTCCCAAGAATTAAAAAAGAGTTAGAAGTATGGATAGAAGGGTTAAAGAATAATTTGGATGCATATGAGGTCATTATAATGTGTGATGGTTAGACTGGTCCCACTAGAATGTCCATCATCAACTTCATGGTCTACAGTGATGGGAAGACATCATTCTTGAAGTCTGTGGATGCATCTGCATGCGCAAAAGATGCTAACTACATCTATGGATTGCTACAGACAGTGGTGGATGAAGTTGGTGCTACAAATGTGGTGCAAATTGTGACAGACAATGGCAACAACTACAAGAAGGCAGGAGAGATGATGATGGCTAACTATAACCTTTTTTGGACTCCATGTGTTGCCTATTGCATTGACTTGATGTTGAAGGACATGGACAGGATCCAAAAAGTAAAGCAAGTGGTTGAACAAGCACGCCAGGTGACAACATTTGTATACAACTATGGCTATTCTTTGAACTTGCTGAGGGAGAGATGTGGAGGGGACTTGGTAAGACCCGGCATTACTAGATTTGCTACCAACTACATAACACTAAAGAGCTTTCAGGCAAATATGGTAGGCCTCAGATCGATGTTTGCATCTGAGGACTGGTTTGGGTGGAGGGAGTCCAGCTCTCCTGTTGGGGTTCAAGCACAGACTACTATAGCTTCAAAGGAATTTTGGAAAACACTGAAGGATATAGTTAAAATTCTGGAGCCAGTGGTGAAGGTGCTGAGATTAGTGGATACAACATTCCAGCCCACCATGCCACATTTTATATGCTGCCATGGATATGTTGAAGGACAGTATAAAAACTGTGCTTCCACGTGGAAACAAACATTTTGTGAAGATTTTCAAAGATCAATGGGAGAGTCAGCTGATGCACCCATTGCATAAGGCTGGTGAGTATATTTAATAATGTCTTTAATTTAGTTCCACTTAATAGTTAGTACTCTATTTTAATCTGGTGACTCATATTTTGCAGCATACTATTTGAACCCCAAGTACCAATATTCACATATGGTTGGACTCAATTCTGACCTTATCGGTGCGGTAAAAGATGTTGTGACAAAATTGGTGCCAGATTATATTGTATAAGCACTGGTCAATCTGGAGGTGAGTTGTATGGTTTAAGTGCTGAATTATTTGAATATCCACATATTACAATGGCTAATGGTTATAAATTTTGAAATGGGTGTAGATAAAAACGTTCAGAGATGCTCTTGTGAGTTTTGGAACTCCCGCTGCAGTGGCTGGACGAGATAAAACCGATCCTGGTATGGAATTATGAAAATTGAAATTTTCAAGTAACATTTCTTATTTAATATGTGTATTAAAATGTGTTTTTCATCTTGTGCAGTTGAGTAGTGGTTGTTGTATGGCGAACATGCAGCTGAGTTGAGGAGAGTAACAATCAAAGTCCTATCTCAGACATGTTCCGCATCTGGGTGTGAGCGAAATTGGAGTACTTTCTCCCTTATCCATTCAAAGAGGTGGAATAAATTGGGTTCTCAACAGCTAAATGATTTGGTCTACGCCCATTACAACATGAGATTGAGGGTACAATGCTTGAAATTTGAACAAAGAAATGAACAAGAGCTGATCGAGCTAGCTGACGTCTTCCAACTATCTTCAGATGAAGAGGATCCCTATGTGGAATGGGTGAGAGACAGAGTAGTTCCAGTGATGGATGAGCCTAGTGGGATGCTCGACCCCACTGTGTCTGCTCCGATGGGTTCTAATCTCGAGCGGTTTATGTCCTCGGATGAGGGTCGTGTACACGCACAGTCGCCTAGACTGTTTGACCCCCCAGCTGGTACTGGTAGTGACTCAGAAGGCGATGATGATACAATGGATCAAAGTGGCTGGTCAACTTCTGATAGTAGTGGTGATGATGGTAGTAGTGGTGGTGATGAGGGTGGTGGTGGTGATCCTAGACCGATTGTACCCATTATTAGATGGATCGGTGAGAGTCAGTATACACACGTTATACATGATCCAGATCATGGTGGAAGCGCATCTTCATCACAGCCTACGATTGGGTATACACGTAGGTCTCGTCAACGGGAACGCCCTTTGCAACCAGTGGAAGAAGAAGAAGGTCGTTTCTTTGACATCATTCTTGATCCTGATATTATGCCTGATGTGGAAATTGATAGCATGTCCACAAGTTTTGGAGGACTGAGCATCGAGGGTAGCAGTGGACAGGAGCAGGGGCAGTGGAGTGCTCATGGATTTGGCACCACTTCGGCGTACGGTTCTTATTCCGGTGATGATGACCGCATGATGGGAAGTGCATATGATTATTCCGCTGATACTAGTAATGCTACATCACAGACTGACTCAAACTTTGTGGACAGTCTCTTTTCAGTCCCAAATTTGCAAAGAACCACGCCCCTACACCAGCCAATATATGCTCACTTTACTCCACATTATAGTGAATTGTATCCAAGGTTGGGTATCTTTAGAAACTTTCTGGATCATGTGTATGAGAAATATGTGGAAGACTACCAGACCTTCTATAGCCGAAGGATGTCGTGGCAGGATTTTGTTTATCAGACCGAGATATATTTTCTTCAGCAAAGTCAATTTGATCAGATGGAACCTGCACGCCACTCTACATATGATTAGACATTGGGATGGACTAATGGGAATGTATTATTTCATTTTGAGTATTTAAGTCTTTCATATAATGAGTACTTGTAAATTATGTCATTTTTTGGGATTTATGATTTATGAATCTATGATTTTTCGATAATGTGATTACTTTTTATGCTTCAAATGTGTTTATATATGTTAAATAAGTATTTTCCTGCAATATATAGCCTTAAAATGGCTCTAAAATGGACTTAAAACATCAAAAAATGGCTTAAATCATAAAAAAAACCTGTCAAAACTCCCATTTTTACCCTCTCAGAGTTTCGGTAGGTTCTCGCCCCGAGATCTCGGTAATCTCGGTTTTCTCAAGAGTCGAGATACCATCGAGAACCGAGATTTTGAACTATAGCCTAAGCTATGCATGTTTTTCCTCACCATCCCACCTATAGTCATCTTTGTCTACCCCTAGCTCTTTTAAATTCTTTGATATAAAACAAATCACTCCTCCGAATTGGAGCATCCAAAGGCTTCTGTTGAACATGACCATACCATCTCAAACGACTTTCTCGTAGCTTATCATGTGTCAATGCTACTCTCAAATCAGCTCTAATACGAACATCCTTGCCTTATCCTTTTTCCTTTAAGTTTTTTCACTGTTGTAAATATGGCTTGACTTGTCTTGGAAGACAGAGGGCATATTTATTTATAGAGTAAATGATTTATAAAAATAGAAAGAAAGTGATTTACAAGAATAGAAAGAAAGTAGATGAGGTAGGGGAAGAAAGTAGGTGAAGAAAGTAGGTTACATTGAACCTAGACAATAGTAGGTTACATTTAACCTAGACAATACATTGAACCTAGACTATTATAATAGTATTCCAATACTCCCCCTCAAGTTGAGGAATAGATATTAGTCATTTCAAAGTTGGCCACAATAGGATGAAACATCTTGCCAGGAAGGCTCTTGGTAAAAACATTAGCCAATTGGTCTTCAGATTTGACGAAGGGAATGCAAATGAGACCTTGCTCGAGCTTCTCCTTGATGAAGTGACGATTTATCTCAACATGTTTTGTTTTGTTGTGTTGGACTGGGTTATGAGCAATGCTAATGGCTGATTTGCTATCAGAAAAGAGCTTAATAGGAAGCTGAATAGGCACACATAGGTCGTGAAGGAGACCTTTGAGCCAAAGAAGTTCACAAATATCGTGAGCCATAGCTCTGAATTTGGCTTTTGCACTGGAACGAGCGACCACAACTTGTTTCTTGCTTTTCCAGGTGATTAGATTTCCTTCTACTAGAGTACAATAGCCAGAGGTCGAGCGTTTATCATCCAGCGAACCAGCCTAATCAGCATCAGTGTAGGCCGCACATTCAAGGTGTATATGAGAAGCCAAAAGAACACCACGACCAGTAGCAGATTTTAAGTAACGCAGGATTCGATACACAACATCCAAATGACTGGAGTAGGGATCATGCTTGTATTGATTAACCATGCTAACTGCAAAGACAATATTTGGTTTGGTATGAGAAAGATAAATTAACTGGCCAACTAATCTTTGATATCCACCTTTATCAATTGGTTCCCCATCTTTTTGTGACAAATGGGAATTGGCCTCGAGTGGTGTGTCAGCAGGTGTGTACCTAAGCATCCCAGTATCAGATAATAAGTCAAGACTATACTTCTGTTGAGAGAGGAAGATTCCTTGAGTAGATCGAGCAACTTTAATCCCTAGGAAATACCTTAACGAGCCAAGGTCTTTAATTTCAAATTCCCTACCCAAAAAGGTCTTCAAGTGAGATATTTCAGTAGTGTCATTCTCTATCACCACTATATCATCTATTTACACAATAAGAGCAATAGTTAACTCTCCCTTCTTCTTGATGAACAGAGTGTGACCAGCATTACTCTGTTTGTATCCCATAGATATCATGGTTCTATGGAAGCGTCTAAACCAGGCCTGAGGAGATTGTTTTAGTCCATGTAAGGCCCATTTTAATTTACAGACCTTACCAGTTGTCGTAGGTCCAGAAAAGCCAGGAGGGACATCCATGTACACCTTCTTTTCTATCTCCCCATGTAGAAAGACATTTTTCACATTTAATTGATGTAAACCCCAACCGAGGTTGACTGCATATGAGAGAAGGACGCAAACAGTATTTAACTTGGCAACAGGGGCAAAAGTTTCCAGATAGTCGCAAAAGTTTCCAGATAGTCAATCCTGAACGTCTGTATATAGCCCTTGGCAATTATTCGAGCCTTGTACCTGTCAACAGTACCATCAATTTTCTGCTTTATTGTAAATATATATTTGCATCCTATAGGTTTCTCTTCCAAAGGAAAAGTGACAAGATCCCATGTTTTATTTTTGTTGAGAGCATGCATCTCTTCAAACATTGCAGTTTTCCATTTGGGATAAAAAATAGTTGCCTGCCAGTCTGAAGGAATGAAAATAGAGGATAGAGAGGAAACAAATGCACGAAAGGAAGGAGACAAAGATTCATACGATACAAAGTTAGAAATAGGATGTTGAGAACAGGATTGTACACCTTTTTGAAGGACAATAGGCAACTCAATAGGGTCTGAAGCTGGCTCACCAGATAGAGGAGGAATAGAACTCAGATCAGGAGATGCCGATTGGAGTGGTGTAGTGGTAGTGGTGGTATCTTGCCTTTGCTGTCGTTTGGACCTGGACTGAGTAAATACCTTTAGTGGGGGTGGTTCCTGAGAAGCTTGAACTGTTGGAACCAACTCTGCTACAGTGTTTGTGTCTGTATGTACAGTAGTATCTTGATTAGGAACAATTGGAACCGTCTCAATGTTTAACTGAACAGTCGTATCATCTTGATTAACTGGTACAACTGGGGCAGCAGCAGTGGGAAGGTACTCTGGAAGATCTTCAAGAGGTCCAAGCACATCTTCACTAAAACTAGGAGACTCCCCCTGAAGAGGTGTAGGGGCTACAAAAAAGGCTTTAGGCTCATGGAAGACCACATCCATGGAGTTAAAAATTCGGCGAGAGGACAGGTGGTAACATTTTTACCCTTTCTGGGTAACAGAGTAGCCAATGAAAATGCACCGAAGACCATGGGGCTCGAGTTTGCCATGGAGGTGATGGTTACGAGCAAAATACACAACTGAATATCTTTGGAGGAACAACAAATGTAGAAGTACCCAGGAGTAACTCCATAGGGCTATGGTAGTCAAGAATCCGTAAGGGCATTCGATTGAAGAGGTAGGCTGCTGTAAGAACGGCTTCATTCCAGTACATAGCAGGGACATGCATCTGAAACATCAGGGACCGAGCAACCTCTAACAAGTGACGATTCTTGCGCTCAGCCACTCTATTTTGCATAGGTGTATCGACACAACTGGTTTGATGGATAATACCATGCTTAGCCAGGTAGCACTAGAAGGAGCCATCAGTATACTCAGTTCCATTGTCTGTACGGTGGATGGTGACCTTTGCATTATACTGTGTTTGGATCATTTGATGAAATAGTTGGAAGCAGTGCAAGACCTCATTTTTGTGGCGGAGCAAATAAACCCAGGTGAGTCGAGTATTACAATCAATGAAGGTTACAAACCATTTGTACCCAGTTATCAAGACCACATCAAATAATTGTTCCCATCCAATTTAATGGAACAACCAGGGAATGTAGGAAAAACAGAGACGCTCTGATCACTAGAGCCCTCGGGAACAGTAAATGTAGTCGTTATGTCTGACATGGTTGAGGCTTAAAGAGACCAAACACATTAATCAAAATAGATCATAACTGTACTTGAGAGAATCAAACAGGGTACACATGATTTCGATATAAACAATCGGCAATTAAAAAATGTAACAAACTTTAATAACCCTCGGTGGAAATCATAGCCACCAAAGGGCTGTTGGAGGCGATGAGAGGAGTGGGCCGCCGCGTAGGAGAGAGAGGAGGAAGCTAGGGAGATGGAGGCAGTGGTCGCCAGCGGTGGTGGAGGCGGTAGTAGCCCTAGGTCTTTAGCAGCAGTGGTAGCTCTGATATCATGTTGTAAATATGGCTTGACTTGGCTTGAAAGACAGAGGTTATATTGTATTTATAGAGTGATGATTTACAAGAATAGACAGAAAGTAGGTGAGGTTGGTGAAGAAAGTAGGTTACATTAAACCTATACAATAGTAGGTTACATTGAACCTAGACAATACATTAAACCTAAACTATTCTAATAGTATTTCAATATTCACACATTCATCTCAACATTTTATCTCAGCTAGACTGAGTTTATCCATATGATGTTTTTTAACTTCCCAACATTCTTCACCATACATCATAGCCAGTTGAATGACTGTCCTATAAAACTTTCCTTCTAAGTTTTCAAGGAAAATATCGATCACATAACATTCCATACGCACTTCTCCACTTTATCCATCATATTTTAATTCTTTGTGAAACATCATCATTTATATTACCTTATTTATTTATGATTGAGCCTAGATTCCTAAACTAATCACTTTGTGGTATCTCCTTCATCAATTTTCACCACTTTATCCATCCTTATGTGACTAAAGTTACATCATATACTCTGTCCTCGTTCTACTTATTTTGAAACCTTTTGATTCCACTGTTGATCTCCATAACTCCAACTTGGTGTTAATCCTTGCTTTTGTCTTATCCTCCAAAACCATATCATCAACAAAAAGTATACACCAAGGAAATCATCTTGAATTTCTTTGGTTAAATCATCCAAGATAAGGGTAAACAGATGACGGCTTAAAGCTGATCTTTGATGTAACCTAATTGTAATTGAGAATTCACTACCATGACCACTCAAGGTTCTCACACTAGTCACCACACTATGCTACATATCCTTTACTATGCCCATATATTTTCTTGGAATATTTCTCTTCTCTAGTACTTGCCGGATTAAGTCTCTAGGGACTTTATCATAAGCTATTCTAGGTCAATAAAGGCCATATGGAGGTCCTTCTTGCATTCTTTAAATCATTCGATGAGTCTCCTAAGTAAGTAAATAGCTTCCGTCATGGATCTCCCTACCATAAAACAAATTGGTTCTTTGCAATTGTAGTTTTTTGTCTTAGGTGAGTTTCAATAACTTGCTCCCATAGTTTCATGGTATGACACATTAGTTTTATGTCTCTGTAGTTATTGCAGGCTTGTAGCTTTGAACATCACCTTTATTTTTATAAATCAGAACCACAATGTTTCTCCTCAATTCATCTGGCATTTTCCTTGTGCTTATAATCTTATTGAAGAACTTGGTTATCCAAGATACTTTATAGCTTCCTAAGTTCTTCCATACTTCTATTTGGTCCTCATCTGGGCATGGTGTTTTGTTTACATTCATTCTCAAAGCTTCCTGTACTTTTGAAACCCTGATTTTTCGTATATACATACGACCTATGGTATCTTGATGGGTAATGTAGCCATTTAAGTTACTATTATCTAAAGTGTCTTTATTTAATAGGCTGTAGAAATTACCGTTTAATCCCTTTTTACTCTCTTCATCCTTTATTAAAACTCTATCATCTGCACTTTTAATACATCTAACATGATCAAAATCTCTACTATTTCTTTTCCTCATCTTAGCTATCTTATAGATAGCCTTTTCCTTTACCCTTCCTTTATGCTCAGATTGTTATAAAGATCATATTTCTTCGCCTTTGCTTTTTCCACAATCTTCTTGGCTTCATTTCTGACATACATTTTTAGGTCCTTTACATGCTTAGTCCTTTACCATTTCTTAAAACTATATATCTTAGCCTTAACAACTGCTTAAACATAGTTTTAAATTTCGGCCAAAATGTTTCGGTTTTTTGCAAAACCGAAACAAAATGTAGGATCGAAACAGAAAAGTCCCAAATTTCGGTTTGAAATCACTGTTTCGACCAGGTTTCGATCGAAATCTTAAGTTTCGCCATAACTTGATCCAAACACTTTATAAAATATCAAGTTTCAATTTTCGATTAAAACTTGGTGTACTTTGACCTTAGAAATCAAAGTAGTACAAGACAGGGAACAGTATATAGGAGGGACAATATATAGCACACAACACTTATTTATGACTAATATCATTTAAGTAAATGTTTATTAACTTTTATATTTCATTTAATTAAGATATTATTCATAAATAAGCAAACATCCCCATTTAAATCTAATAAAAATAGTCTAAAATAAAAATTCCAAAAGAATAAAAGTCAACTTTCCAGTTCAAGAACAAAATTGAATTTTCGATCGTGGAACGATTTTCAACTTTCAGATGCTGGCTTTTTTCTCCCATCTAAAAATTCCATAAATCTTATTAGAGTAAAACATCATTAAAAATCAAGAGTCTGCCAAAATAATCATTTGTTTTGATGTCCATATATTTTTTTTAATAATTATTTTCTTTAGTACTTGCCGGATTAACTCTGTAGGAACTTTATCAGAAGCTTTTCTAGGTCAATAAAGGCCGTATGGAGGTCCTTCTTGCATTCTCTAAATCAATCTATGAGTCTCCTAATTTAGTAAATAGCTTCCATCATGGATCTCCCTGCCATAAAACAAATTGGTTCTCTGCAATTGTAGTTTCTTGTCTCAAGTGAATTTCAATAACTCGCTTCCACAGTTTCATAGCATGACACATTAGTTTTATGTCTCTGTAGTTATTATAGGCTGTAGCTTTGAACATCACCTTTATTTTTATAAATTGGAACCACAATGTTTCTCCTCAATTCGTTTGGCATTTTCCTCTTGCTTATAATCTTATTGAAGAACTTGGTTAGCTAAGATATTCCATAGCTTCCTAGGCTCTTCCATATTTCTATTTGGTCCTCATGTGGGCATAGTGTTTTGTTTACATTCATCCTCAAAGCTTCTTTTACTTTTGAAACCCTGATTTTTTGTATATACATACGACCTGTGGTATCTTGATGGGTAATGTAGCCATTTAAGATACTATTATCTAAAGTGTTTTCGTTAGTAGGTTGAAGAAATAATCATTCAATCTCTTTTTAACCTCTACTTCTCTTACTAGAACTCTATCATCTGCACTTTTAATACATCTAACATGGTCGAAATCTCTACTATTCTTTTCCCTCATTTTAGCTATCTTATAGATAGCCTTTTCCCCTCCTCTTCCTTATGCTCAGATTGTTATAAAGATCATATTTCTTTGCCATTGCTTTTTCGACAATCTTCCTAGCTTCATTTCTGACAAATTTTTACATTTTTAGATCCTTTACATGCTTAGTCCTTCACCATTTCTTAAAACTATATTTCTTAGCCTTAATGGCTGCCTGAACATAGTTCTAAATTTCGGTTGAAATGTTTCGGTTTTTTGCAAAACTGATACGAAATGTAGGGTCAAAACAGAAAAGTCCCAAATTTCAGTTCGAAATCATTGTTTAGACCAGGTTTCGATCGAAATCTCAAGTTTCGACCATAACTTGATCCAAACACCTTATAAAATATCAAGTTTCGATTGGAACTTGGTGTACTCTGACCTTAGAAGTTAGAGTAGTATAAGACAGGAAACAGTATACAGGAGGCATTATATACAACACACAATACTTATTTATGACTAATATCATTTAAGTAAATGTTTATTAACTTTTATATTTCATTTAATTAAGATATTATTCATAAATAAGCAAACACCCCCATTTGAATCCAATAAAAATAGTTTAAAATTCAAATTCCAAAAGAATAAAAGTCAACTTTTCAGTTCAAGAACAAAAACTCGATTTTCGATCGCGAATCGATTTTCAACTTTCAAATGCTGGCTTTTTTCTCCAATCTAAAAATTCTATAAATCTTATTAGAATAAAACATCATTAAAAATCAAGAGTTTGCCAAAATAATCTTTTGTTTTGATGTCCAAAAAAATTATTTCTATTCAGACGACTTTAAACAACATTTTCATACTCCTAACAAGATTTGACCGGAACGTAACACCTTTAATATAATTCGGATTAAAACAATCTCGGATTTGTTGCAAAGCTGATTATGTTAGCTGTCCAAAAAATCTGACATTGCTTGAATTCGAGTTATATTAAAAGAGTTACACTCCGGTCAAACCTTGTTTGGAATATGGAATGCTGTTTAAAGTCATCTAAAAGGGAATAATTTTTTGGACATCAAAACAAAAGATTACTTTGGCGGACTCTTGATTTTTAGTGATATTTTACTTTAGTAAGATTTATGAAAATTTTAAATTGAAGAAAAAAACAAGCATTTGAAAATTGAAAATTGTCTAGTGATCGAAATTTCTGTTTTTGTTTTGAACTAAAAAGTTGAGTTTTCTCCCTTTGGAGTTTGAATTTTAAACTATTATTATTGGATTCAAATGAGGTGTGTTTGTTTATTTATGAATAATATTTTAAGTAAATGAAATATGAGAGTTAATAAACATTTATTTAAATGTCATAAATAAGTGCTGCCTATTTAACTCTGAATACAATCCTCAAGTTCTAGTGTATATTAGTATACTATGGTCTAGACATAAAAAACCCATTTAAGATGTTTTTTTAGTGACAATCATTTAATGGATATGTGAAGAAGGCTAAAAATGCGTCACACAGAAGAATTTGGGCTTAAAAAACAACTTTTGGCCACCAAAACTAAGTTTTGAAATCTGATAAAAAAAATCCCAAGTTTCGGCGAAATTTTGGTCGAAAATATTGAAATTTCTTAAACTTCATCATCCCACCATCAAGATTCCCTAAAGGAATGACATTTTCCTTTTGATATGTTTAGGACATCTCACATCTTTAGCAACCTTCTTAATACAAGCAATTATTTCGTTCCACATTGTATTAATATCTCCATCGAAGTCTTACTTTCTATGGTTGACCATATTATCAATAAAAGCTTTCAAGGTATCTTCTTTTAATCTCCACCCCCTTATCCTGGGGCAAACAACATCACTTTCTTACGATTTGGCGTAATGAGACACATATCCATGACCAATAATCTTTGTTGTGTGGTTAGGCTCACCTTTAATATAACCAATAATTTATGTTGCGTGGTTAGGCTCTCCCTTGATATAACCTTCCAATTTTTACATAACAACCCATCAGATTTTCTAGTTAGAAAAAAAATCTATTTGGCATCTATTTAGCTATTATGATACCCACTTTTGAAGTTGATTAAATTCTCTTCTCTTTTCAAATTATGTGTTTAAAATGGATAAATCATAAGCTATAGCAAAATCTAAAATTGAAGTCCTCTCATGTACTAACCTCTAGGATCTCCTCCTGCATGTCCATTCAAAAGAAAAAGACTCCCTATTATAATCTTTTCTCTTTGTCTAAAATTTTGTATTTATCCATCCGTGTGTTCCCAAAATTGTAGCTTACTACTTTCATCTAATCTTACTTGGGATGCGTAAGCGCTAATTATATTGACAACTTTTTTCTCCAACACCAGCTTGATGGATATCATCGAAATCTTTTAACATCCACCATATCATTTTTTAAATCGTTTTCCACTATTTTAGCCACTTCACTTTTGTTACTTTTATCCCCCGTATATCAAAGTTTAAAGTCATCAAACTCCTTAGTTTTTTAACCCTTCCATTTAGTCTCTTGAATACAAGCTATGGTAATTCTTCTTCTGCTCATAACATCTATCAATTCTAGGCTCTTACCCGTGAAAGATCATATGTTCTAAGATGCTAATCTGATCCTACACTTATGAATTAACTTCTTTACCCGCACCTGTCCTCAGAGTGAGAACCCTTGCCTACTTATCACTGCATTTGGGTATCGACGCAGCGGCCCTTGCCCATTTTTCTCTACACAAGCTCCAGGTGTAGCGTGTGGTTTACCGAGAACACCATAGCATTACATTAAATATATTTTGTTTGTGGTCCATGTAAAGGTTTTAGCTATTTTTTTTTTGTGCCGGCTGCCGACCTGATGCACCACAACACTCCTTTATCCGGGCTTGGGATCGGCAGTAGAATACGGGCAGAGTTTAGCTCTAAGCTTCCTTGTTAAAATGTAATTAATCCTTATAATAAACATGCGTATATCACACCAAAATCAAATTTCTCCAAAAAAAACTCATTCTCGGTGGGGAAAATAATAAAAAATTTGCATGAATCCATGCAAAAGTACAGAACTGATGCATGGGTATGGTTTGTTCTTGGCCTTGGATCTCATCATACCACTACGAAAAAGGTGCAAAAAATTGAAGAATTTGAAAATTACCCCGGGTCACCCAGTTCGTCATCAACCGTGATTTCTTGCAGTTTAATCCCAAAAACTTAGGTGTCATCAAGGTATTAGGGTCCCTTTTGATCTAGCAATGATTTCCCAAGTTCAGATTGAACATTGAAGTAGATCTGAGATTCAAACAGTGTTTTTAAGCTGTCAGTCGGAACTTCTGAAAGTTTCTGTTCTACAGATTTGAGCTAAAACTGTCTGGACTGTTTTGACTGTATTGGGTTGTCTTGAGTGATACGGGTTGAGACGATCCGTTACATTAAATGTTTTTCCTTACTGTACCATATTGAATTGTTTCATATCAAAGGGTTGTTTTCCGACACGGTCTGAATTCATATTGATACTAAATACCTTGGGTTCATGGGCCTGGTGGTTGGAGGACATGTTGGATCTTTGAAACTATCAACTGCGGAGGGTGAAATGTCAGTTCAATTTCTACATGGATTTTGCATTGAGTTTTTCAGTGGTAAATGGGCTGTCAAATTTTGACAGTTTGATCATTTAGACCATTTAAACCTGGTGCTCAGATTATATTAAACAATTATCTGTTGTACTAAATGTCCTGACCATTAGACTGGAAGGATGTACAATCACTTGCAAGGCACCAGGCCCAAACAGTTGAGCTTCAGTCTGTTTTTAAATGTTGGTCTGATGGATACCCCCAACGTGATTTTCTGGTAAAAAAAAATAACCTTATTGATGGAATTAAGGCCCTATCTCTTTTTCATTTTACATCCATAATATATAATGGAAAAAATGGTTTAAAAGGAAAAACACATATCAGGTTGACCTTTTGGATTAGATCTTTCTTTGAGACCCATTTACCTGGATGTATGCCACATGTGTATGATTGGTGCGGTATAGAGATTTTTGCTCTCCGACTTTTAAGTACTCATCTTTTTCTTTTTTCTTTTTCCCTCTCTTGCTTTTCCTATGAAAATCTGAACAAGATTAATTATCCACGTTATCAATAAATTGGGTAGCATTGTATTTATGTCATTGTTGTTTGTTGGCTTTTGCTGTTTTTCATTTCAGGGAAAACTATTCATGTTTTGAATAAAAATGAGCATGCTATTGATATGGCTGCACCCCTTCATGATCAGTTAGGGGGTATTGATGGTCCTACTGATGGTAATGACTCAGTTAAGAAAAGGACCAATGTGCTGCTTCTTGGTGATCACCTTGGAGACCTGGGCATGTCTGATGGTTTGAACTATGAGAACCGAATCACTGTGGGTTTCCTGTAAGAAAATCATGTACTTCTCTTTTATTAAATATTTGGTTTTGCAAAGTTTCTTGTTCCGTGTTCCATGTTCCAGTCTTTTAGAACCAGGACTAGTTTTGACAGTCCAACTTTTACCCATGCAGATTTTGGGTTGATTTAATATTTTTTTCTAAAGTGTTTCAAACTCAGAAAATGCTTTCTGAGCCATTGTGTTTTTGGTGAGACGTTCAACTACATGTTGGACCATTTATTCAGGGTTGAATTTAGTACTCACAACTGCTTTGAAACTGTATAAAGGAATGATAACATTAGTTACTCCTGGATCAATAAGTCTGTCATTGCATTTTAATAGGCGCCGGATTTTTAGATTTCGAGAGTTTTCCTTAGTTACTTCTTTTTAGTAGTTCAGTGAGTGACTAAGTGGTTGTACCCATGGCTGATATGGAATTTCATTTTTAAGGTAATCTTTATTACACCTTGATTAATGTACTAATGAGATCGTTTTGATAGATGATAATTTAAAGTAATTGTTGTAAATGTCGTCCACTTAAGTCATTAGGGGTATCTTTGTAATTTGTTGGTTATTTATTTTATTTCTTTTCTATTATTGTCATTAGGGATATTATTGTAATCTTGCCTTCAGTATTTCATTATAAATAAGATATTGGAGTGAGGAAATCATAACTTACTCATTCTTTCTGATCCAACATGGTATTAGAGCCAACCTAAAGTTACCGCCCCACCTTCTCTCCTCTTCTCTTCTCTTCTCTTCTCATCTCCAAAATCTACCGCCACAACCCTAAAACCCTCTATATCTCTACTGCCCCTGCTTAATCCCACTGCCACAACCCTAAAACCTCCTACACCTCTACTGCCACTGCCTAATCCCACTGCCAGCACTTAGAAAACCCATCGACATCCCTTAAAACTAACCCTAAACCTACCGCCAGTCCCTAAACCCATCATTGCTCACTAAACCTACTCCTAAACCTACCGCCATCCCTTATATCTCACCCTAACCCTACTGAAATTCCCTAACACCTGTCCTATACCTAACCCCATCTCCTTTTAGCAACTCTAAACCTTTTTTCATTCTTTCTGATGTTTTATCTATGAACTAAACATCTCTCCAAGGATTTGTTATTTTAGGTTGTCATTTATGCTTTGTTGATGAGATGTGTTTTATAAGAGATCGTACAAACAGCCATCATCCATTCTTCCCTGACTATATATGAAGATTGAAACTTGCTGCAGATGTGTCTCTTGTTCCCCAAAGATTGATACACGACATCTCTATTAAAGAGATTCATTCCTCTTCACACAAGGTTCGAGTGATCTAGTATGGTTAATTGACACATATTACCAGATATCGTTTTTTTTTCCAGCTTATTATCAATATCAATTTTTTTGGGTTTTACTGTGTTCCCAAATCGAAATTTTTTTTTATCTTTGTGATTGCAATGGCATCCAGAGATACGATAAAATGTGAGCATTGTGGCAAACTCTAGCATACTAAAGACACATGCTGGAAACTCCATGATAAACCAGCAGACTTTGAAGCAAAGAGATGTAAAAAAGGTATGCTGAAGTCCAAGAACCTCAAGGGCTCACAGGCACATCAAATTGAAACTCATCCAACTGTTGATCCCATGGCCCCACTATAAGCGCCACTATAAGACAATCACATTCTTCAGGCCCTCAGTCATTTACACCAGCCATCATCTGCTGCCTCTTCCAGATTGCCGTTTGTACCTGCTCCTGCTTCTACTACTCCAGGTTCTCACTTTGCTCGGTTAGGTATGTGTTTTAGTGGGCACCGTGCGTCAATGGTCTTTAATCCTTGGATTATTGACTCTGGTGCCACGGACCACATGATTGGTAACCATAGCTTATTTCATCAGCACTTTCATAATTCTGAAATTAATACTGTTCGTGTGGCGGATGGGACTCTCTCTTCCGTGTTAGGGAAAGGTTCCATTCAGTGTACTCCTTCTTTAGCTTTGTGGTCTGTTCTTTGTGTTTTAAAATTCTCTATAAATCTCTTGTCTTTCAGTAGTATTACATTTGCTTTAAACTGCAAAGTTTCGTTTTTTTCCTTCTTATTGTCTGTTTTGGGATCTAGAAACAGAGAGAACGATTGGATGTGGTAGGATGTAAGGTGGTTTGTATTTGCTTGAGGAAGGAATCCCAAAGTCAGTTTTAGCTCACCCAAGCCCAGTACATCACCTTTATTCGGCATCTTCCGACATTCAACAGTGGCACTAACGGCTTGGGCATCCGTCTTTTAAAGTTTTAGCTAGTCTTTTTCCTTCTTTAGCTAATAAATGTAAACAAGACTAGTTTTTTTGCGAAGTTTATATTCTGGCTAAGCTAACTCGGTCTTTGTATATCATTCCTTTAAACGTAGCAGTATTATTTTTCATTTAGTTCATTCTGATGTTTGGGGACCAACCAGAACTAATTCCATTTCTGGTCACCGTTGTTTTGTTACATTTATAGACTGTTATTCTAGAAAACCACTTGGCTATATCTCTTGCATAACAAGAGTGAAGTGTTTCAGTGTTTTTTCCAGTTTCACCAGATGATCTAGACTCAATTTCAAGCTTCTCTAAAGATTCTCCGTAGTGACAACAACAAAGAGTACCTTGAGGGCAAATTTCAACGTTACCTAGCGGATAACGGTATTTTGTACCAGACCAGTTGTGTTGATACTCATGCACAGGATGGGGTGGCCGAAAGGAAGAACTGCCATCTCCTCGAAGTGGCTCGTGCGTTGATGTTTGCCCGCAATGTACCCCAACAATATTGGAGTGATGCCATCCTGACCTCAACTTACCTTATCAACCGCATCTCGACACCACTCTTGGATCATCACTCACCTTTAACCTTTCTCCTCAATGATGCCTCCCATACTATTCCTCTTAAGATCTTTGGCTACGTGTGCTATGTGCGCAACCATAGATCTCCAGGAAAACTTAAACCACGGGCTTTCCGTTGTCTTTTCTTGGGATACTCTCCAACCCAGAAAGGATATAAATGCTATAACCTACCAACCTGCCGTACTTTCATCTCCATGGATGTACTCTTCTATGAGACCCTTTCTTACTACCCAGCGTCACATCTTCAAGAGGAGCTTAGTCTTCAGGAAGATGGGTCTGTTATCATACCTATGACCTCTCCCCTTTCACTTCAGGGGGAAAACACATCACCTTCAGCCCACATCACCTTCTCTTGAACCCTCTACTGAAAAAAATCCCAGCCCAGAAACCGTAGAGAAAGCAAACGATACTCCACCTCACTTACAAGTCTATAGCCATACTAGAGTCAAGCAAGGAAAGACCATCATCAACGCACCTACACACATACCTTCGCCAGCTCTGGATCCAGAAACTGTTTCAGAGAATGAGATCCTTCCTTTTGGTAACATTCTTCCCACTGAATCAGACTTACCTATTGCTCTTCGTAAAGGTACTAGGTGCTCTACTCAGCATCATATATCTCAGTATGTTTCCTATAAATCATTGTCTCCATCATATCTTGCTTTTGTCTCTATTTTGTCTTCTGTGTCTATTCCCAAACAATGGTAGGATGCAGTTGCAAATGCGAGATGGAAAGCAGCCATGGTAGAGGAAATGACTGACCTGAGGAAAAGTGAGACATGGGACTTAGTTGACCTTCCACCAGGGAAGAAGCCTATTGGGTGCAAGTGGATCATTACTGTTAATAAAAAAGAAGACAGATAGGGCTAAGCATGTGGAAATTAATCGCCACTTTATCAAGGAAAAATTTGACAGTGGATAGATCTATGTTCCATATGTTCAATCTAGTGATTAAGTGGTTGATATCTTTAACAAAGGACTCCTAGGGATGTTGTTTCATCCATTATTATCCAAGTTGTGCATGACTGATACATATGCACCAACTTGAGGGGGAGTGTTGTAAATGTCGTCTACTTAAGTCATTAGGGGTATCTTTGTAATTTGTTGGTTATTTATTTTATTTCTTTTCTATTATTGTCATTAGGGATATTATTGTAATCTTGCTTTCAGTATTTCATTATAAATAAGATATTAGAATGAGGAGATCATAACTCACTCATTCTTTTTGATCCAACAGTAATCTTTTTCTTCACAGTTTTGGAGCCCAATTAAATGGGTTGCTATAGTAGTTATAAAGTCTTGATTTCTCACCTTTTTTAGGAAACATGTATTGCAGCTGTTCTACGTATGTTCATGCCACTTCAAACGACATTCTTGCAACTTATCATTTGTCGCATCTACTCCTAAATTATCCCTAATTTGTTCATTACTAATTTTATCTTTTCTAGTTTTATTACTCATAGGTCTCAACATCCTCTCACTTTACGGTATCTCCCTATCATCAATTTTTACTACCCCAATTTCAGTCCTATTGTTATTAGAGTTACTCACCGTATACTCTATTTTTGTTGTACGTTTCTTAAAACGTTTTGATTCCTGGATCTCCATAATTCTAACTTGACAATCATCTCTACTTTTGTTTCATCCACCAAGACTATATCATCAATAAAGAAATAGACCAAGGGACCTGATCTTGAATGTCTCTAGTTAACTCTATGATTAGCGTAAACAAATCAAGCTCAACACTGATCCTTGTGTAATCCAATTATTATTGGAAATTCATTACCGTGCCCTCCTATGGAAGTAAGATGCATCATATAGATAAACTTAGTGTATGGTGAGATAAAGATGTTGAGATGGATGTGTGGCAAGACTAGGAAGGATAAGGTGAGGAATGATCGTATTAAAGCTGATTTGGGAATAGCGCCGATACATGATAAGCCACGAGAAAGTCATTTGAGATGGTACGACCATGTTCAACGGAAGCCATTAGATGCTCTAGTACGGAGGAGTGATTTGATTCAGATTGAAGGATAAAAAAAAGCTTGAGCAGACCTAAGAAGACTCTAGGGGCGGTGGTGAGGAAAAACATGCATAGCTTAGGACTTGTTTGAGTTGTTTCAAGTATGACATCGAACAGAGCTGATTAGAGGACAAGAATCCATGTAACCGACCCAATTTAATTGGGATAAGGCTTTGTTGTTGTTGTTGTACTATCGTGCCCTCCCACAGTTCGTACATTAGTCATTACGCCATATACATATCTTTAATTATGCCTACATTTTTACTCAAAACATTTTCTTCTCTAAATATTCCCATTAGTTTCCTAAGCAGATAACTAGCTTCTGTAGTTAATTTTCTTGGCATAAAACTAAATTGTTTATTTGAAAGATTGGTTTATTTTTTTTGTCTCAGGCAAGTTTCAATTACTCTTTCCCATAATTTCATAGTATGGCTCATGTTGCAGTTTACAAGAAAAGCGCCAGAACAGTAAACTGTGAATGAGAGAAGGAAGAAGAAGGAGAAAAAGAAAACGAGAGGAAGAACCAATTGGTCTCCTCCTCCTTCTCCTGTGGTTCCTTTATTTATAATCAAAGAGGAAAATAATAGTTCAGGAAACTTCCATAATTACAATCATAAGCTAATTAGGAAAATAAACCTAGACAACTTAGGAAATAAATCCTAAGAATAAAGGGTACCTATAATAACCAATCTAAATAAACCATAAATAACAAGGTGGAACCAATGGGACCCATGTGCACACAGCTCACATGGTATCGCTAGTGCTGATACCCCCCCTTAAGCTGGAGCATGGAGGAATGTAAGAGCTACAACTTAAAACAACATATCAGCAAAAGCAGCAACAACAGTCATAGTAGTAAAGCAGCACAGTATAGGTTACTGTGAACCAAACAACAACAATACAACATAGGTGACTGTGAATTAAGTAGCAATAGCATAGTATAGGTTGCTGTGAACCAAACAGCAACAACACAGTATAGGTTATTGTGAATCAAGTAGCAATAATAACACAATTTGGGGTCACTGTGAACCAAGTAGTAACAACAGCACA
The DNA here is from genome assembly GCA_028583415.1 of Protea cynaroides. Classification (NCBI taxonomy): domain Eukaryota; kingdom Viridiplantae; phylum Streptophyta; class Magnoliopsida; order Proteales; family Proteaceae; genus Protea; species Protea cynaroides. The sequence continues at coordinate 65,323,104 of CM053266.1, read as the reverse complement.
GTATAGGTCATTGTGAACCAAGTAAAAGTAGCATCAGCAATAGAGCAGACACCAAGCAGCAACAACAACACAGTCTAGGTCACTTTGAAGAAGATCTTGAAGCAGTAGTGTAGTAGTCACAAGAAGTAAGTAGATTGCAAGAAGTAGTAGGTTGCATCACGTGCAACTGGTAGGTTGATAGAGTCTGAGAAAAGAAGAAGAAGAAAGATAATCCTCTATTGATTCAATGCCTTAGTCTTAATTGAATGAGAAGATATTAAATAGAAGCCTAAAGCTGTACATGAAAGGAAACCAAATAAAATCTCTCTAAATATAAAATCTCTCTAAATATGATATGTCGAGGTTACTATTGAATATATCTCACTCACCTCCCCTTCAAACTCATGATGAAGAGAGAGAGATCAACATAAGATTGCCAAGAAGATACTGAAAGTGAGCTGCAGTGTGAGCCTTGGTAAAGAAATCTATCAATTGAAGAGGGGAGGCAACAAAGGGTAAGCTAATAGAACCAGCTTGAAAGTGATGATGAACAAAGTGACAATCAATCTCAATATGTTTCGTGCGCTCATGAAAGACGGAATTATGAGCTATTTGAATTGCACTCTTGTTGTCACAAAAAAGTGGCGTAGGGGAAGATTGCGGAACATCCAAGTCAGAGAGAAGCCAGCGAAGCCATATGATCTCTGCAGTGGCCTGAGCCATAGCTTGATACTCAGCCTCAACAGAAGAGCGATAACGGTTTGCTTCTTGCTACGCAGGCTGCGTTTGGTAACTCTCCCAAAGAACAGTTCTTCTGTTCTTCCGTTCTGATGGAACAGAAAAACTGTTCAGAACAGCCAAGAACAACTAAAAACTGTTTGGCAAATCTGGTTTGTTCTTCTGTTCTCACAGAACGAACAGGATGAAAAGAACATCTAAGAACGAAAAATTCAGAACATGGTTTACCATGTTTTTACGTTTTTGAACAATTTTGAAAAGAACAAAAAACTAAGTTGTGCCCGATAAAACCTGACACCCTTTCTACCTACTTGCATGAAGAAGCACATCCTCCTTGTTCGTTCTCTGCAAGCACAACAGTTATTTTCCCCTCATCTCTCTCCATGTCTCATTCTCTCTCTCTCTCTCTCTCTCTCTCTCTCTCTCTCTCTCTCTCTCTCTCTCGTCTTTATTTCTCCTCCATCTCCATTTTTCTTGTCTGAATTTTTTTTTTAACATTTTTGTAGAAACTACTCCTTGTTCGAGCAGGTAAAGCTACTACTGTTTCGTCTCCATCTCTGCAACTTGCTTGTTCTTTGTTTTAGGGGTTGTCACCTCTCCTTTTCCCTCTTCCTCTCTCACTCGGTACCAGGGGATTTCTATCTGAATCAGTACATTGGGTTTGCAGATTTGGATCTGAAACTAATGTGTAAATGGTTCTGTAATTACTGGTTAATTTACTGAGATCGAATTCTGGTTCTGCAATTTTGTTCTTGATTTCTGTTTGCTGGTTACATTTGAAAAATATCCTCAATTTCAAAATCCAACCTCATTGATTTAATTACTGGTTAGAGATCAAATTCTGGTTCTTGCAATTCTATTCTTGAGTTTCCTTAATCAACTATGAATTTGTTATATCAATCTACCCCTTGGGTCATCTGTAATTTTTGATATGTTATTCTCCCTTTTAATTAGTACCTTCAACCAGCTAATTGGCCATATCTGAGTTCTTGATTTTTGGTTGTAACTTTTCTCTTGAATCTGATTGTTTTCCTTCTTTGTGATCCCTGGATCTTAAGGGATTTCTGAACCTTGACGCTTAGGTGATTTAGAACCCCATCAATTGGTAATAGAGCTATAGCACATTGTTTCAATGGGAACTTGCAATATTCCTTCTGTCTCCTCTGCACATCATTGTTGGTCTATCCGGGCTGAATTTGAGCTGAAATTAGCAGCAGGCAGTAATAGAAAACATGTTGTGTCATGATCACCCTGAACTGCTGTATGTACCATTTCCTTTATTCAATAGCATGGTTGGGGCACCATCACTATGCTTTACTTCAGGAACCTGAATTTTATTCCCAACATAGTCCTCAACTCTACCCTTGTGGATAATGGAAACCTGGATATTAGAAAATGTTGCTTCTAAATATTACTTGGCTATCACTCGGAACTTAGGTTCAAATTTCATCAAAATATCAAGAAATCTGCAATTTCATCATCCATAATTAGTTTCACTATGCATGTTTTGTTTAATTATTTATTATTTTTTTTTCATAGCAAGGTTTCATTTTCTTCTACAGGCTCATGCCTTAGTTGGTCGACATTCTTTCTTTAACCTTTATTGGTAGACCCCCCTTCAGATCCTGTAATATTATCAGATAAATGTAGTGAAACATCAGGTCTCAACCTACTATTTCTGGCATCAAATAAAACTAAACTTGCACATAGATATAGTTATCATAGTACATACTCATATTTGAGAAGCCTGAGCTACTAGCTCTGAAACTTGAAAGAAGAGGATCATTTTGATGAGAACTCTCACAGATAGTTTCATTAGGATGACAAATAAGATCATCCGCACCATTTCCATTTGCTATGATTGTATTTGAATTTGTCTTCTCCATTTGAGATAAGAGATTATTTTTACATATAGACCCAACATTATATATTAAGAACTATTGGTAGTATGAAACCAAGTTTATTCAGAAATTGTTTATAATATAAAATTGATCAGTCCACATAATACACATACTTACTTAAATCAAGGTTAATTAATTTTGGCTCAAAAAAATTAGTCACAGAGATTAAAATGTAATGAAATTATGTATGTGATGTGTATGTGAGTCTTTAGCTCAAACTAGTAGAGCACTTGGAGATTCCCCAGGAGATGGTGGTTCGAATTCATCAAGATTCATTCATTTTTTTGTGTTCTAAATTCTTGTCATAAACCCAAATGATAACTTAAAAAAAAAAAAAGGGGTTTACGATTGTGGTTTTATGGAATTTTATTTTATTTTTTTTTGGAAAATTTTCTTGTTTAATTGATCAATTTATCCCCATCACCCACAGGTACAATTAATAATTAAATGGCATTAATATAACTTAATTTGGCAAGATATTGGTTTGGTGGTAATTCTGTAATATTTGATTTATTTGAAAAAAAAAATTCTAGAACAAATGTTACCAAACAGTAAACTGGTCAGAACAGTGTTCTTAGACTAGTTCTAGAACATGTTTGCCAAACAGGCTTAAGGCCAAAAGAACAGCCAAAAAACACTATTTCAGAACATAAACAGAAAAAGACCATCTCTTCCGGCTCAGAACAAGAACAGGTGAGAACGTTATCAAACGCAGCCTAAGAGACCAAATAATCTCCCAAAAACAAACAGAGGCCAGAGGTGGATTTACGATCATTAATATCACCAGCCCAATCAGCATCAGCATATGCACGGAGATCCAAGGTGGAGGTGGAAGAGTATAATAATCCATGAAACTGGGTGCCTCGGATGTAAAGAAAAATGTGAAGGAGTGCTGCCCAATGAGTCGACAGAGGAGCAGCGACAAACTGGCTAACCATATAAACAACAAAGGTAATATTTGGACGAGTCACTGTCAGATAAACCAAGTCAACAACTAACTCGCGGTATAAAGTAAGATCTTCCAACGGGACACCGTCAGATGCAAAGAACTTGACATTCAACTCAACTTGAGTAGCAACAATACGGTCATCAGATAGCTATGCACGACTAATAAGATTAGAGGCATACTTCGATTATGAGAGTAGATAACCTTTAGGTAAATGGGAAACCTCGATGCCCAAGAAATAACGAAGTAAGCCCAAGTCCTTCATAGAAAATTCACTCAAGAGATGTTTAACCTCTTCCATACTAGAGGGATCAACACCATTAATAATCATATCATCAACATACAAGAGTAACACAATAGGACCAGTGGGAGAGGAACGAATGAATAGTGCAAGATCATGAGCACTCGAAGTAAAGCCAATGCAAGAGGCAGCTAGGTGAAACCATTCAAACCATGCACGAGGAGATTGCTTAAGACCATAAAGAGCACGGTGCAGACGACGGACATGACCAGTGGGATGAGATAGACCTGGAGGAGGTTTCATATAAACCTCTTCAATTAAATGCCCATGCAGGAAAGCATTCTTGACATCCATCTGAAAGAGAGACCATTGACGGACAGCTGTAACAGAAATCAAGGTGCGAATAGTCGTCATCTTTGCAACAGGAGCAAAAGTGTCCTTATAATCAATGCCATACTCTTGGGAGAAGCCTTTTGCAACTAGACGAGCTTTGTAACGCTCAAGGGAACCATTAGAGTTGGTTTTGAGCTTAAAAACCCACTTGCAACCAATGATATTTTTGGCAGTGGGCATCAGTATCAGTTCCCAAGTATCAGTCTAATGAAGAGCAGGTAACTCATCTTGAATAGCCTTCATCCAAAGAGGATCAGTGTATGCTTCTGTATAAGACTTAGGTTCATGAAAAGAGTGAATAAAAACAAGAAATGAACGATAAGATGGGGAAAAACAAGTGGTGGAAAGACTAAGACGATTAGGGGCGACACAAGTACAAGATGGATATCGTCGTTCAGGTACTGCAGTGTTGGTTGGCACAGGAGGTGGATGGGGTGCAGGAACATTAGAGTTGGAGAGCACATTTGACCTGCGAAAGTAAACATTAGGAAAAGATGCCATAGGGGGAGGGGAAGCAGAGTTAGTATCAAATAAGGGAACAGATTCAATGGCGGAGGAGAATTCTTTAGGAGGAACAGTCTTTGGAAAGTGGTCAAGTAAAACAAGATCATCCTTAGAAACAAGAGCAACATTTGCAGGAATAGTGTAATAGGGAATGCGTTCAAGAAAAACCACATGACGAGACACATAGTTTATTAGACACTGGATCATAGAACCTATAACCCTTTCGATGAATCCCATATCCCAAGAACACACACAAGGGGGAGTGAGCAGTTAGTTTGCTACGTTCACGCTTTGGCAATAAAACAAAGCAAGCAGAACCAAACATACGAAGTAATGAATAGTTAGGCACACTACCAAACAATTTTTCATAGAGAGACATATTAGACAAGACAGGTGTAGGCATACGATTAATAAGAAAGACGATAGTGAGAGCAACCTCATCCCAAAAGACAGTGGGAACAGATGCAGAAAACAAAAGAGCACGAGTCGTTTCAATGATATGATGATGTTTCCGTTCTGCAACAACATTTTGTTGCCGTGTTTCAGAACAAGAAGATTGATGAATAGTACCACTGGAAGCAAGAAATTATTCAAAGTCCCCTAAGAGGTATTCGCCCCCCAAATTAGACCGGAGAATTTTAATTATGGTGGAAAACTATGTGTGAACCATAGCATGAAAATTGCAATAAATGGAGAAAAAATCAGATTTAGGATTCATAAGAAATAACCAACAATATCTGCTATAATCATCCACAAACAGAACGTAGTAAACAGATCCACCTTTGGTAGGAACCCGAGAGGGTCCCCAAACATCAGTATGAACCAGAGAGAAAGGGGAAGAAGACAAAGATGTACTAGTATTAAAAGGCAAAGCAGACATTTTAGCAAGTTTACATCCATTGCAAGAAGACACATCATTATCATGTAAAGAAATTTTTCCCAAATGACCATTAACACTTAATTGTTTCAAAGTAGTACCAGATATATGTCACAGTTTAGAGTGCTATAAATAAAAAGGGGAAGAGTTATAGTTCAAATGAAAGGAAAAAAGAGTAGAAGAAGAAGAAACAAGAATGTGCAATTTGTCTAAAACATAATTTCCAGCTCTATGTACAGTCCCAGCCAACTTCTGTGACTTCCGATCTTGCACAATACAACCAAAAGATGAAAAAAGACGTCATATCCAGAGTCGGCCAATTGACTAATGGAAGTAAACCAAGAGACAATTAAGGAACATGAAAAACATTAGGTAAAGATAGAACAGAGGAACAAACAGACTCAACATGCATAGGAGAAACATTGGCGGTTAAGATACTTACTGGAGAAGATGGGATATGACAATTACTAAGGGAAGAGATGTTAGGAGTCATATGATAAAAAGAACCAAAATAAAAAATCCAGTGACTAGAAGTTAGACTAGAGAGGTGGGTGATCCGACCAAACCTGAGTGGGCAGTGGTATGCATTTGATACGAAGAAGAAGAAGGTAGCATAGACTGTAGCTGCTCAATCATTGACTGAACCATGGAGGCTGAGAGATGATAATTAAATGCCGTTGAAGAGGATGTTGGTGTTGCAAGTGCCATAAGAAATTGAACCAGTCTCTCTCTCCCTATAGGTAATATAGCTTTCAAAGGATTATAGATCCCGCAGTTCCATGAGGGCTAATTGATCCCAATAGTTCGTCTTCTGATTGTAAAATTCCTGAATTGATTTACCATCATGCTTTGCACACCGTATTTCCATTTCCAATTGATGCTGTTTTGCAAAATTGGATTCTAAATACATTTGACTGAGATATGACCAAATATCCTTTGCAGTTTTATATTTTAAACAATTCATACCAATGTTAGGATCAACTGAGTTGTGAATCCAGGTCAATATTTGTGCATTTTCCATCTCCCACTTTGCTATGGCGGTGGCATAATTTTCTTCTTTAGGATTAGATGGTTTGATTGTGGAACCAGTCACATATCCCCATCTGCCTTTTCCAATTAGAAAATTTTTCATTACAAATGACCAATATGAGTAATTGCTATCATTTAACTTGATGCTAATGGTCTGATTTTCCTTTTCAATAGATGACATTCTTGTCATAGAGAGAAGACAAGATTGTGATCACAAAATAAGAAGAAAGATGTACCAATGCTGCTGTGAAGGATACTGATATAAAGAATACATGTGTGAAGATCGAGAAAGAAGTACTGCCACTGGCTTTTTCAATGCAAAGAAGATGAAGAAACGATGAGAGGATCTCTACAACTTACGATGATGAGATGCAAATAGGAAGAAACAGAGATGTTGATACTTGTGCTATTCGTAATGAAGATCTGGATTGATTCAAAGAACTAGCTCTGATACCATGATAGAGTCTAAGAAAAAAAGAAGAAGAAGAAAGATAATCCCTTATTAATTCAATGCCCTAATCTTAATTGAATGAGAAGATACAAGAGATTAAATAGAAGCCTAAAGTTGTACATGAAAGGAAACTAAATAAAATCTCTCTAAATATAAAATTTCTCTAAATATGATATGTCAAGGTTACTACTAAATATATCTCGCTCACATAGGCATCATACGGTAGTAGCAATAGGTAGGCACCAAATGGTAGTAGCAACAAGTAGGTAGGCTAAGCTCTCTTCAATGAACTTGAGTATATATATATATATATATATATATATATATATATATATATATATATATATATATATATATATATATATATATATAAAATCCCCCTTCACGTGGAGCATTCCACATGGACAAATAACGGAGGAAAACATCCAATGAGAACACCCACAAATAATAAGAGCCCAGTAATCTTCAAACACGCCGTTCCAGTAGCAAATAAAATCCCAAAGATGCTAGATACGAGAAATAATAATCAGCATTCCATGTAAATTCCATCAGTGTGATTCGGGTGTTGCTACTAAAACTGGGTTGGTTGACGTGTCCTGTCTCCTGCAAGAAAGAAGATGCTATCGGAGGTCGGACTAGGTATCCGGTGACCACTCTGACGATCAAGTCAGTAATAGAACACACAGTATGGAGCTTACAAGAAGAAGGTAAGCTCTTTAAAGTAGGGTAAGCCTGAGTATTCTTTAAGTAAGAGTCAAAATGATTATATCCGTGATCATCGAGTGTATATATAGAGTAGATACCTCTAGTTGGAGCCAGATACGTTACTAGATGTCTTAGTTGGATGAGGAGATTGTTCTCCTCGAAAGCCAAGGTCGGTTATGTCCTGCAACCGTAGGATGAAGATCCTATGGCCAGGAAGCCTCTTCTTGTATTCCAAGTAGCTGATGATTATCCAATACGGAGGAGGAGTCCTATCAGATGTCCAACTCCTAATTGCGTGGTGCTCGGGGACTACTCATTAGTGCGCAAGATATCCCATCGAGGAGTTATCAACAAGTTTTCAAGATGATAGAACTCTTTATAACACAAAACAGTATAGCAGTGTTTGATCTAATCTGAAATAGAATCAGTTCCCAATAGACTCGATGGCTTGTTTATTAAGACCAAATCAATAGCCAATGAGATGAGGACATATCAAATCAGAATTAAAAGTAATTAATTCAGATTGATACCAGTGATAAAACATTTACCTGACGGCAGTTCTGGAATAGGATAAGACTCCAGTCAATAGACAAGTCCTATTAAATCTGAAATATATTAAATCAAATCTTGACTGGGTAGGAATCGATTAAAGTAAATAGAATATTAATTTCAATCGCAACAGAAAAATAATAGGAGAAACAAACCCTATTTTATAGGATAAAGGAGCTTCAAACAAGTGCTTGCAATTGACAGAAGCAAGAGAATATTCCATTGACAACAGCAAAAAAGCAGGAGCAGACTCCAATAGGTGGATGAATACTATTGGTCAGAATTGGATTAACATAATAAGGTGAGATAAATAGATATTAAGCAAGAGGATAATTAACGACAGCCAGATAAGATAGAAAATAGATGGATGAAAACTATCAGTCAGAATTAATTAACTCTATTATGAGCAACAGCACGAGTCGAGTAAACAAAATAGAGTTCAATCAATTAGTTAAACTTGACACAGCAGCATAATAATAGGAGAAAATAGGGCCTGATTTTAAATCAATTTAGTCAATGATCGCGTCATAGAAAATCTGTACATCAACAGAATAATATGAAAAGACGGAACCATAACAATAGCCATTAATGGAGTTTGACCGAACCAGCAATGGATCAAACCAGAAAACAGAAAAATAACCACATAGTAGTTCGATCATCGACCTCAAGCAACCATTATTGGAGGACAAGAACAGATTTACCAAGAAATTGATGCAGAGAAAACAAGCAGAGAATAGGAAATTAAAGCAGGTGCAATAGAGGTAGCAATGGTGACTGTACACCATAAGAAAGAACTTTAGTCGACTCTCAAAACCGCACTCGCTCTGATACCATGTAACAAAATAGAAAAAATAAAAGAAGAAAGGAGGGAGAGAGTGTATATGCTCCTCTCCTTGTAGCTTGTATTTATAGAAAATAGAAAACATATTAGATAGGATCTAGGACTCTATAAGTCAGAGTTCTAGTCACAAACTAAAGACAAAGTAAACTCCAAATAGGAAAAGGAAACTAACAAGCCTAATTGGTAAAGGAAACTAATAAAGTAAACTAGTAAACTAATTAGGAATCTATATACTAATAGGAGATCTAATTACAATAAGACTGTATAGAACTATAAACACAATAGGACTATAGAGTCCTATTCCAACTCAACAACTGTAGTAAAAAAGTCCTATACTAACTGTGCAGGTCAAAGAGTCCCACATGATGAGGACTGTGAGTAGGTCCCGTCGTGTGGACTGTAAAGTGGTTTAACAAAACTAAATCTACTAACCTTATTGATGTCCCCAAGACTTCACAACTTTAGACTAGATATAACTAACTAGTTAGATTCATATGAACCACTATTCCTCACATATGAGCTTTCAAGATAGGCCCATTACACTTGAAAACATAAAATTCCTAGTCCATATACCATATAACCCATTAGACTAGGATTTGGGTTTGTTCCGTTGTGAATACTTGTGCTGGAAACTCTCTTGATCTACATCACTTGCCCAGTGCTAGTGTCCTTGCTAGGCAATTGGGCAGGCCATGGTAGGCTGGGCTGAGAATTGCCACACCTATTATGAGGTTATATTGTCATAACCTTACCTCTGGTCTTGATATGCACTCTTCTCCTTTTGAATTGACTTAGTTTTGCTTTCTGTATGGGGTTTGATCTTGTGGTATGTATCTATATTTGTACTACTGGGATAATATTGTACTCACAGAGAGCAGTATGTGGATTATACACTCTGTCCCACAAAGACCGTCCTCCTTCCCATTTTTTCCTTGTCCCAAATTCATTGTTCATCACAAATGAAGCAATGAATTTTTATGAAGTTAATCATTTTGGCCCCGTCTGTTGATTGCCATATTCATATATTGCCACCCAAGTTGAAGAGAGTTCAGTGAGGGAAGGGGGATATTAAAAAATGAGGGGATTTTTAATGATTTAACCACTCCTCCTTAACCTTGGGCTTTTTCAAAGGGGACAGTCTTGTGGGACGGAGGGAGTACTTACATAAATGTGTAGTTGGGCCTCCAGAAAATTAGCTGTGCCGTTACAAATGTATTATAGTATTGATATCTTCACATAGTTAGCTGGACTTGCAGTATTATGTAAGGTTGGCCTTATCTACTGTAGAAACCTTCTTGAAGTTCAATATTCCTAATTCTCTGGTGTAATAACAAATGCAAATGTTTGGGTTGGCTCTCACCATCTCGTATTATAGTTCTTGGGGCCATATCTTGGGTTGCTAATCAACCATAATTTTTTGTAAATTGTAGAAATTCTCATTTACTCAGTTTTCATGGGATCCGATGGTTCCATTAGCTAAGCTTCTTGAACGACAGATTAAAAGTTTTTTCCTCAGAAGTCAGAATTGGGGATCGATTTAGTCTCTTTTTCCTTTGTGCATGGTCTGGTTATACTGATTTGATATTGTCACAGATCCAGTTTTTGGATCCTCTTGTGGAATATGATTATTTGACGTTCTTGATCCCTGACCATAACTCAGCAGTTTAGGAATAGATCAAGAGAGTGGAAATTGTGCTGCATTATGACATGACCGAGTTAGCGATGAAGGCTTTTTTTTTGTTTGTTTTGATAAAGACCTTTTTCTGGGGTTCAATCTTTTGCTTCTGTTGGATGCTTCTTTGTTTTTAAACTTGCTTGCAGTTTGCTGTTAAATTCTGGCTTGTCCCTATCTAGAAGAGAAGAGAAGAGATTAATCATTGTAAAATAGCTATGATTCAGTATGGTTTGAAATCTATAGACCATTTTCTCTTAGACCTGAGTGATTAATGCATACCCCATCATTGATGTATATGCATGTCTTTTTCTCTTATATCTAAATATGATGTGACATTTAAGTACTCTGAGAATATAAGATTTCACAAATGAATAATATGGAACTCTTTGCCAAATTGGTTATCGTGAATTAAATTGAAAGGAAAAAGGAAGAGACATGCTACTGGTGACATGCTACTGGTGATTTGATTGTGTTCCAATGTGGTCCATCTTTCAGCAAGATTCTGGAAATTGGAAAAAGCATCTAGATGTGTTTTTGAACTTGAAAATGAGGAAAATAGAAAAAGATGAACCTCTGGTGTCTTCCAAGGGAATGGATTAGCTTCTTTTACTTTGACATCTTGGCCCTATCTTTGCTTCTATATCTTATTTTTTTCTTGAATATTTTAATTTTATATTATTGATGGGTTTTATATTTCATTTTGATTCCACATGCTATGAGGAGGGTTTATAATGAGGTTTGTAGATTTGTGGTTTGTAATTAATGGCTAATTCTGGTTGCAGGAATGACAATGTTGAGAAGTCTCTGGAAATCTACCAAAAAGCATTTGACGTTGTCTTTCTGGTTAGTTTTTTTTTTTGGTATAGTCTTTCTGGTTTGTTGACTGCCAAGATTATGTATTTACGTTGTCCTCTCTCTTCTTTTTTTAAGGAAAACTGGGTATTGACAAGATGGAAGGTCTTCATGACCTAGACTACCATAAAACATGACACACATGCCTGGCAATGAAATCATTTATGTAGATCTCATATGGGAAAAGATGTAACTGATCTCTAACTATAACAATCTGGTCCTCTCTGGAATTGTGAATGATGGTTTTTTTCCCTTGGGGGTGGGTGGGGGGAGATTAGTGCCTTGGGGGTGTGTGTGGAGGAGGTTGTACGCAGTTACATCCTGCTGCATTAATATTTGCATTGAGGTATCTCCATCTCCTGGACTAATTTGATAATGGGTCCTGGCCTCCCTTGTAGAGTGCTAATCGTATGTGAGGGGGTATGAAGTAGTGAACACAAGATCCAAAAGATAATGCAAGTCTCCTCTTTCTTTCTCTTATTTCTTTATTGTGCTTAGACGAATGTTCTCTAATCTCTGTTGGGAGGGTTGTGGGATGGTATTACTAAGTTACATCCTGCTGCATTAATATTTGCATCGAGGCATCTCCATCTCCTGGACTAATTTGATAATGGGTCCTGGCCTCCCTTGTAGTGTGCTCTTCATATGTTGAGGGGGTATGAAGTAGTGAGCATAAGATCCAAAAGATAATGCAAGTCTCCTCTTTCTCTCCCGCTCTCTCTTATTTCTTTATTGTGTCTTAGACGAATGTTCTCTAATCTCTATGTTGGGAAGGTGGTGGGATGGTATTACTTAGATAAGCTGCATTTCACCCATAGAACGTAATGTGACATGGTTTGTTTGACTGTGTGCCATCTATTTATTAGGTCTTTTCTTAACAAAGTTATTTTTTATTCTGCAGAATGATGCACCCATGTGGGGAGTAGTTGAGCTTGTTACAGAAATCTGTTCAACTGGAGGTCAGTAGACTACTTTGCTACTGCTCATAGCATCTCTCACTTTCTTCAGAAGGTTCTTATGAACATTAAATCTATTATATTTTCCAACCCAGCTGCAGGGGGCAAGGACTCTAGTGCTTGAGTATGACTAAACATCATATCACGGGATTCAGTGGGCTACTATGCTTTTCATGGTATAAGCTATAGGATTCATGGAAACTTGATGCAGTTTAAAAAGAGTATAGTGGACCAAGTTTTTAAATTTTCTCCATCCTCTTTCCTCTGATATTTATTCTTGTAAGAGTCAGAGAGAGAGAGAGAGAGAGAGAGAGAGAGAGAGAGAGAGAATATAAAACAGTATAATAATATCATTTCCATTGTGCTTGTAGTTTTCTGTGCAATTTTTTTTTGAAGAAAATTATGTAGGCTTCAAGCTCATCGACGATGTGTTTTTCTGCAATATGGAGGACTGACATGGAAGAAATAGTCTCAAGTTTGGAGTCTGGACTAGTCACATGTCGAGCTTCCTTGTTCATATCAGCCACAGGCAATCCTTGTGTTGCACTTTGTTACTTTCTGGTCTTGACATTTCTTGAATAAGGAATGGAAAATGGCTTGCTTTGCCACCTACACAGGAAAGAAACATGCTACATCGGCTACTTCTTTCACTTCATTTCAGTTTACCTTATCACTGAAATTTTCTCTTTATTTTATTTTAACCCAATGCCTCCACCACACCTTATTTTACCCCTTTTTTTTTATTTGGAAAAATTTCAGCCATATCTCATGTAGTATGGCTTAATCTCATGCGCCTATCATTGTTCGCAATACTATCACTAACAACCCCTAGAAGACACCCACAGGTTATCTAGACTCACAAATAGTTAAAAAGACTTTTTTTTTTTAGCCTAAACACCATTCATCTTGATTACATCCCTCTTGTGAAAGTGTGAAACTCATTGGAATCTCCCATCACTGTTCTATTGTCTCGAAGAAACTCTTCTCCGACAGCCAGAAGATGGGGCGATTTAGTTACCATCATCTGTTGTCCTCATCACCATGAGTGAGAGAAAGGGAGAGATAGAGAGAATTAAAATATCATTGTCTTATTGGAACCCGAAGTATTTGGATCTCAACCGTTGATGAGGAACGATCATCGAAACAAACTCCAGACATCAATACGAGACCAGAAATAGAGTAGACGATGAAATGGTGAAAATCCTAAGCTGGGGGAATGGATCAGAGTTGCCATTAGATATGATATTGCTGCCAATGTAGAAATGAACCAGAGCTCTGCCATAGTGAGATTGATTCTAGCTGAAGAATCTAATTGAGAGTGATTGTTTCCACGAAAGTGCAATTGAAGAGAATTAGCTTCCGATCACGGAAGGCTAAGATGGTGCCTTGCATATGGATAGCATGAGGGCGCTTATGCTCTGACCGTGGTTCATCCTTCATTGCAAACGATCCCCCCAATTCCATAAAACCCTAAATCTCTTCCATAATAATTTAAGATTTTAAAAATTAAAAAAGTAAAATGATAAGCTCATACATTGATGGGGTAGTTCTGCCATATAAGAATTTAAAACAGTGACACATCATCGGTTAACAGGCATAACTTAACGGAGGGGTCTGACTGAACCATGTTTTAAAAAATAGGTATTAGTGATATTATTTCGAACAATGGTGGCTGAAATTTTCCCTTTTTTATTATTTAGGGTATTTAATGGAAACCTTACCCCTCAACCTTGAAGCCCAAATCCCACTATTGAAAAATCTCTCCCAAGGTATTACCCATTTACTTGGAAACCAAAAACCCATTGCTCTGAAATCAAAATCTCTCCCCCATGGTGTTACCCTTTAAACTTGAAATAAAAAACCCACTACCATTGAAAAATCTCTCTCCCAATGTATTGAATCATTTACATCCGAAATAACCAAGACCTTTTTACCAAAAAATAAAAAAATAAAAAAATAAATAACCCAAGACCTAAACAATATTAATTGTTACTGAATTGTTTGTAGAAATGACTGATAACAATGAAATAAACCATCTGAACAAATAGAGCCGAATTAGTCAAAGAATTTGACAAAGCATTAGCTTTGCATTAAGACTGAAACATGAATACGCAACCGAGCAATCAATTTGAATCATCTACAAGTAAAAAAAATAAAAAATAAAAAAGGGGGTATTGGTGTACGAGGTTTCTGCTACTGCAGGGTCTATAGAGGGGCAAATTGTACTTGGTCTTGACCCCGCAAAGTGGAGAGGCTGTTTTCTTGTTTTGAACCCATAACCACCAGGTTGCAACAACCTTACCGTCACACCAAGATAACCCTCTACAACTACTCTTAGGAATTGAAACTAATTTTGCAGACCCCGGACTATAGCAAGATAATCACATTTCTAAAGGAAGTTGACAAAATCTAGAGATAGTCGTTATTCTTGTTTCAACAGAAAATGTTTCACATGAAGTACTTGCAGAATCATGCCTTAGCCACTTGGCTATGGTTCCCTATCAATTCCATGTCTTTCCCCCTTGTCTGCTTTTGATTCACAGGGAAATACCATCTCATACAATTTTTGTTTTAACTTATTCCATGACCTACATAGTTTGTTAGACTCTCTTACCACTTCCAACCAGTTTTGATAATTTCAGATGGGAGTTGATACCCTAACAAGAGAGTTAAGCTGGGCTTCAGTTCCATTTTTTAATGGATACTTGCTTATCACTTCCCCATTGTAAGAAACTCCGACCAGTTGAACCCCTTCTGGTTTGATGCCTGTCCAGATTCACAAGACCATGCATGTATAGACCAAAAGCCAAACCAGCTTTTATGTTGGGCCCCCAGACCCAGACCTTACAAATGGGTGTAAGGAAGCCCATAGTGAAACAATCTCACTTAAATTCCACAGAAATATTCAATATTCCCCACCCCCTTTTCCCCTTGTGAACCAGGATCGACCCTATTACAATTTGCCAAAACAGTAGAAAAGGGTAATCTTTACAGCCTGTGTAACAAGGGATCAGCTCGGATCTCGGCCAATTCAGCCCAATCCCGTGCAGCACTCCAGCCCCTCAGGATCGGGTGTCTCAACATGTAAGCCAATCCGTCCTGTGCCCGAGTCCATGTACTTTAACCTTGTTGCAGGCACATTGGAAAGGAATGCAACTGTTTTTGAATCACCTGTGAGAAGCTGATACTCAGCTGTGATCTCATTTTTTTTTTTTTTTTGGAATAGATAGGCCCCAGAATAGTTGAATTCTAATGACATCTTCGAAGGGTTGATCTTTACCAATGGAGAGCTATACCCACCCACCTTGAAGTTATTTTATTCTTTTGTTAGAAAGCTGGAGCCCAACATAACTGATCACCACAAAACTGCTTTACGTTAGCATAAAGAAGACCACCAGCCTTTTATCTTTTTAATGTACCTCTTTTGGTGCCCCCAGGATTTTTGATTAGCTGAGTAGGGAAAGTACCAAATTGGCAGGCTATAACATAGCTGTACCTCACGTGCAGAGTCAATTAGGGGGCTTCAAATCTCCAGGAACCTACTTTTAAAAAGTGATTACATGACCACCAGGTCCACCACCTACCCCATTTATCCACCAAGAAACATCACCTTGCCTGTGTGGTCCCAACCTCGTGGACAGGTTGGCACAACAACTGTCCACCTCTTGAAAATTTGGAAGAAAGACTTGAGAGAGACTCCAAATTTAAAATTGCACAACCAACCACAAAGTAGTAAAAAGTTATACAAACTCCAAACCTCAAGAAAAATTATTTTTTCTTCCTCAAAATTTAAATTTGAAAAGAGTTTAATAGATATCCGAAGTTACAGATGGAAGTTAATAGATGCCGATCAACAGTCATTTACAAAGACCCTAACCCAAACAAGAAACAAAATTGATACTCTCACACACAAAAGACCACTTTGATTAAAGATTCTCCAGTTCCCTGCTTGGCACAGAGAAGGAAAGCACCTATAGTCAGAAAAGCACTCAAAACGCAAATGGGCTCTCTGTTTCTTAACCCATCCACCTTCTTTAAGACTCAAACCTAAGCTACATTTCCACA
Organism: Protea cynaroides; assembly: GCA_028583415.1. NCBI lineage: Eukaryota > Viridiplantae > Streptophyta > Magnoliopsida > Proteales > Proteaceae > Protea > Protea cynaroides. The sequence goes on along the minus strand of CM053266.1, from coordinate 65,306,402 downwards.
ATAGAGAGTTATAAAAAGTTAGAATAATCACACTTCCTTACACTTTGTACACGACCCCCCACAGTCACCCATTCTTCCCTACGACACTGCTGCTATTGCCAATGCCACTGGGGTGGCCACAATTGCTGCTGTTGCTGGTGAAGTTACAGGCTCCGGCTCGGACTCCAATTCGGGCTCAGGCTCAGACTCCAATTCGGATTCGGGCTCAGGTTCAGGCTCAGGCTCAGGCTCAGGCTCAGGCTCAGGCTCAGGCTTTATTTCCTGTTCCAGTTCAGCTGTAGGCTTTAGAAACTCAGTGTAGTGAAATTCAATCTGTAGTCGATGATGAAGAGGTGTTGATGCCATAAATCCCTTCTTGATATCCACTTGCAATTCCCTTAGAGGAATGGCGGCCAAGAAATTTTTGATGTATTCCTTGCATGACTCTTTGCCACTGCACACAACATCTTCCACTTCTCCCTCTGCGGATTCTGAGTCATCCGACTTTGATACTAATGGCCCAGCAGCTGGAGCCTCCTTCAGGTTATTTTGCTTTTCCTGCCTATTTGCAGATTCAGCTGCTGCTGTTGTTGCTTTTTGCTGATCCCCAGCAGGTTTTTTCCCCTCCCTCAGTACCTCCTTAGTCAATCTCTGGATTGTTGTGTCCTTATCAAATCTCAGAATGTAGGCCTGGTTGCACCCCTCATAGAATCTTTCCCCTAATGTGTCAATGATATAGTAAGCCTCTGGTTCAACCTTGAGGACAAAAAAATGGTCATTCCAGCTGACAATGTACACCTGGGGATCACCATTGCTGGGGCTATTTGATGAATGACTGATCTCATCCCAAATGTTGTCAAAAGACATAGCACCATGCAGGAAGTCAAAACTACGCTCTTCCATGCCATCCGGATGGAAGAATCCGATGAAAGACTTCTGAGGGGCAACAGACAGAGGCCGGATCTTGGACTGGAGAACTGTCTCAAGATCAAAGTGCTTGTCAGGAAACCGCTCCCTATAGCTCTCATTCTCACAGAGGTTTCTCCACTCTAATGAACCTTCTCTGATCAGGCTATCAAACTGGGATTTAATAGGCATGTCATCTCGGTTGTTCTGGAACCAGTCAGCAATAACAGCAACCAAGGCTGTGCATGCACTTTCTCCTGCAGCCCGCTCACTCCTTTGATCAATTGAAGCATAGAAAACTTGAGTCTGGAGCTTCATGTGTCCATCACGGCTTATTAATTCCTTATGCTCCCAGCTCCCCACGACAAAATTGTCATCCCCAAATTCGGACACTGATGACCTATTTGCAGTTGAATCCTCATCCACCTTAGGCCACTGTCAAGAAGGATGCCAGATGTTTTAAGAACCTCATAATTATTTTGCCAAAATATTTAGCGACACAGCACAAGAAAAAAGCACCCACAAGATTATCCACACAGATGACAGAAAGAAATCCATATTTGGTAGGCACACTACAACATTGCAATTAATGACACCAACACAACATTTCTAATTTCAGACATGTTGAGAACGCAATTTCTTGCTTTTCAATGAATAATATGATAAAAACATTCCACAGGTCAGCTGATATTTGGACTGTTGCAAAAGCAGGCCCAATAATAGGTTTACTGATTCCTGAAGACATAAAATGCTGATTTCAATTGGTACCTTGAAACCTACTGAAGCCAGTGACTTCAGGGTAAAATCACCAACTACTTAACAATCCATAATAGTCAGAGTTTGTTTTAATTAATGCATAGTCAGGAAACCAATCAAAAGCCATTCTTCAAGATTGCATTCAGTCTCTCTCTCTCTCTCTTGCCTTTTCTTCCCTAGAACTTTACCATTAATATTTACAAGAATTAACCCAAGGTGGAAAAAAGACAAGGAAAAAGGATTGAGCAAGTTGGTTCTTACCCCTTGATTGGACTCATCAGAGGAGCTGAGCTGACGACGATCAAAATCAATGTCATCCCCACCTTCTTCTGCATACCCTTTCTTCAAAAGTGGTTCCCCCTTTGAATTAGGAGATCTGAAGCTCAGTTTCCTTTTCCTCCAAGTCAAGATGCTCCTCTTTGAACTCTGCAGTACAGATTGCTGAGAGACTGGTATTGTGAACTCCATATTCAACGACCCCACATCAGATTTGCGATTGCTGTAGTAAAACAAGTCCTGATTCTCTCCATTGATTCTCATTTCAGAATAAGATGATACTCCAACACAGTTTGCATAGGCCAATGTACCATAACTGAATGATTTCCTGAAACTAGAATCTTCTTTCACATCCTCCAGTTCTTCATCATAATCATTGGGTGAGTCTGTATCAAAAGGGTATGTGCAGTCACCATCCTCACTTCTTGCTGAGCACCTGCCCTCGCTACCCTCTTCCACGCGGCATGCTTTCTCAGCTCTACTTCGAGTAGACACATATTTAGTAAGAATTTTTACTCTTCGCAGACCTGCTTTTAGGGCAGAAACTTCATCTTTCGTCATTGACACAGTTTCTACAGGTGGGGGTGACATTGGAACAGGAACTATTGATCTCTGCCGCATCTCACCAGGTTGTTGGGCGGTTCTTAATTCCACCAAACTAAGTGACAGCTGAAACAAGGATAAAGGTCAAGGTAAAAAAAAAATTAATACCTCAGAAAAGGAAACAGAGACAAAGGAGATTAAAAAGGCACTATAGTAGGCAACTGAAGAAAAAAATTAAGATATTGGAAGGAAACACCAACCATACCACATTACAAATGACAGTGGACGTTCAAAACATATTAGGGGACACTTACACAGATAATGGGATGAGGCTCAGCACCACCACCAGGATGAACGAGAGGGATATTAATTTCAAGTTCTTTCTCTTCAGCTGCAGAAGCAAATTCTGCAAGGTTTAAAGTTGCTGTTCCAACAACAGAGACTTTATTCTTCTGCCGTTGTTTCAAGCCCTGATCAGGGGGGAAAAAATAGAATAAGTCCACATGATTAAGAAAGTTAACTCGTGACGATACTGCACGGGAGGAATTTATTATAATTTTTTTAAATTTTAATATTGTATCACAAAGGCAAAACAAATGCCCAGCAATTATTAGAAAATTGTCATTCAATTTTCAAAAATAAAGATAGACAAAAACAACTAAATCAGGAAAAAGAAGAACACATGATAAAAGCCCAAAAACAAAATAAAGTCAATGTCATCTCCAGCAATTTCATAAAGTATTGAATAGCAAAGGCTTTCAAGCAAAATGAAATGGAGAAGAATTATACAGGTCAGACAAGAAGAAGGAAATAACAATTGGACAACTAAATGATGGGGAACATCAGTATTGTCTTTTTTCTGCTACAATATATAACTTTAAAACTGGCAACGACCTAGATCAAATACAAGAGCAAGGTCACAAATCAATTATATCCCACTTTGGGAAGACATTCTTCGGGAAGAAATGTCAAGATAATATAATTACATATACAAATGAGAAATAAACCCCAAACAGTTTTTTTATACTTAGTGACATTTTAATTGTTGGCTAGTCCTCAAGAGAGAGAGAGAGAGAGAGAGAGAGAGAGAGAGAGAGAGAGAGAGAGAGAGAGAGACTTGGAGAGAACATCAGTATAATTCCGCCATATGTGAGCTCAAAAAAGGATAAAATACCCGAAAAAATTCTCGTCCCAAAAGTGCAGAAACTATGATACCCAACTCACACCACAACCCCGATACCCCCATTGAATAAACTTTGAACAACAATCAACAAGTCAAGACTGGATCATCAACCTAAAAACATTACCAACTGCAACTGAAATTCTGATCAATTTTTATAAATATAGCACATATACTTCTGTTCCTTCCGTCCCCCTCGTTTGTTGGTAGGTTCTCCCTCCCCATTCATATAAACCCAACAGGAAGAACTTCCACAGCAGTGACAGAAAAAACTTCAAAGAATTATTTTTTCGAAAACCCAGGCAGAAAATTGAAAGATAATTTTATCCTTACAAGTTACAATACAAAATCATCTATTCCTACGAGGAAGTCATTGAAGATGACACCATCCGTATGTCCATCAAGAGAGAGAGAAATCCATAAGAAGTAACTCAAGAATAATAAAAAAGGGAAGAAAGAAAGATCCTCCACCAACGTGATCTTTCCTTCAGAGATATCGACATCAGGGGGTGTGGGTGGAAGCAACGGCTTGTTGATCTCGATATCTCCAAAGATACACAATAAAGTTGACAGATCAAAAACAGGATGGAGATATGAAATCAAGAGAAGGAACAGTTGCCCTTTCATTGAAGACCCCAGCAGAAGATAAAAAAAAAACCTACCCACAATAAAAGAACAAAAAATTCATTAACCTAACGGATGATCAAAACATCGGAGTCTCAAAAAGCGAAAAGAGAAGAAGGAAAAACAGAAACTCACATTAATGACGGTGAATGCGATCTCCCATGGATGGAAAGCGTTGTCCTTGTAAGCAGTAAGGATACAAACGGAAAGAAACTCCTCGTTCCAATGAACAACGCCACCACTCTGCACATCCACTTCCTTGGTAAAGTTCCTCTTCACTGTCCTCCTCAGAGAACTCAAAGCGTTCTTCGGACCTTTCCACTTGATCTCCACCACTAATCTTGGTACCTCAGCCACCGACTTCTCTCCCTCCGTCAGAACCACAGGAGAAAGAAGCCCTTCAAGCCTTCGGAGGACCAAGTGTACTTCAAATTTCTTCGACAATAGAGGCGGCCATGGTCGCCATTTCATCATCTTCACCACCATTCCCCCTTCGATTCAGATAGCAGAACCTAACCTTCCCGACAGAAATCCAAGAAATGAAGATTTCTCAGAAAACAAAAACACTCAAAACAAACCCAAGAAAACTCCCAAGATCTTCACGAAACAGACCAACACTCAAGACCCCACACACTTTCCACAAGAAGAAAAAAACAAACAGTTTAGATCACAGCAAAATCACCCAAAATCCTTATCAAAGAAAAAAGCTCCTCCGAATCTTCAGAAAAATCCAAAACAAAAACTGATATCTCCAAAGATTCAACCTATTCTATCTAGATAATAGATATAGAATTTCTCTGCGATGATGATGAGATTGAGAAGCTCTCTCTCTGTATTTCCTATTTCTTCTGCCTCTTCTTCCTCACTCCTGAAGCTCGGATAAACAACGATAACCTGCCGAATATGCCGTTATTTATAATAAATTAAATGGACAAATAAATTAATAATTTCCCAAATTACTCACAAAAAAACGACACGGAGATTCCGAGAAAGAGACTCTTTAAAATATATATGCGGAGGGAGAGAGAGTATAGAGAGAGAAAGTAGTGAGAGGAGAGAGAAAATAGAGAAAGAAAGTGAAGAGGGGTGGGGCCGGCTGTAACAGCTTTATCTCTCTATTTTTTTTTTATTATTTTTGTTGTCATTTACACGGCCGATGGGTATGGGGTTTCAAGGGCCGGTCCGGGTCAAATCGTTATCGAGTTTTATAGGGGTTCTTCCTAATATGTCTATTAAGAAGTTTGGACTCGTTCAGACCAGATTGCGACTGATAAGATATGTCGTACCTCAACTCGAAACATATCCAATAACAAGTTGATCCAGTTCGGTTTCAGATTAATTCAGACTGACTTGGTCTATGCTATCGGTTTGGTCTCAAAATTGACACCCGTATTAGTTAGGATGAAAGGATTCCCTATAGTGAGCTGTAATGATGATCCTATTTACTCAAAGTAGATCGATATATATCTTAATGCACTTTGACTGTCTTAGGATACATGCCAATCCACTTTCAGTGGATAAGATCTTCACTGCTCGAATGGCCATGGCCTGAAGATCTTTTTCCCTATTAGGTACAGTGGAATCCGGTTAACAATTCCGTCATAATTCCGTCATTGATCATTCGGTGTGCTTGCTCTGCCAGCAGGAAACTAACGGCGTCGTCATTACTAAATACTATTTGAGTGATGTAACGATAACGTGTAGCTTGTAGGTCAGGGTGTCTGTTTAGTTATTTCACTTTCTTTAAATGGCAAAATATATATGTCACGATGGTGAGGTGACAAAAAGAAGGTCCACTAATTTATTTGTCCCTATATTTAGCATAATTTTTTGTTTCACTTTACAAAATTACCTAAAACAGTAACCCTAACTTCTTCTTTTTTCTTTTTTCTTTTTTTTTTTAACATTTTTTAAAGAAAATGTTAAAAACTCCGCATCCCAATGTATTATTTTTTCGACAGGTGTACTAACGATCAGACACCAAATAAAGGTAATTCAACAAGAAACGATCAGTCCCAAAAAATTTGAAATAAATCTAATGATTAACTTAAAGGATGTCAATGTGAAATAGGATTAATATTGGAAATATGAAAAGAAGTACCTCTGGTATGATTTCTCATAACGTCGGATATCTCTGGTGTAAATTACCCAACTTGTTTCTTTGTGTCCTTTTAGTGATGAGGTCTCTTGTATTCAATTCATTTGGTGTGAACAATTGTTTAATTGTTTAATGTAGTTGGTTGGTGTTCTACTAATAGATATATGTGTCACTTTAATGCTGATTGTATATCGAAATTGATATCGTACCATTTATATTGAAATCGATGTATCATTTTTTAGCCAGTATGGTAATGGTTTGAGTTTTGGCACTGATTAGCTATTCTGTACACTACAGTTTTGGTATACTAGTGGTATGAACTGATTACATACCGGCAGTACGAAAATGGTACCATACCATTTTTGTACCATTTATTATACAGTTTTTGTACCATATAAGTATATAACAATAAAAATAATACAAGTATATAACTAATATAAGTCTATAACAGTAAAAGCAAAACCGAATACCATATCGGCAAAAAACTGAATAGCATATTGGTGAAAAACTGTAATAAAAATAGGATAATGTACCAGAGAAAAATCGTATTAAAACTGTACATCACCTGGTACAGTAATGGTTCGAGTTTTCATATTGTACTCGATGAGGGCTTTTTTCTCTTGTACCATGTTGGAAACGTTTCGAATACTAAATATTAAATACCGTATCAGTTGACACCATTACTGATAAAGATTGTGATGGGAGAGAGGAGGGGGGATAGGAAGAAGGGAGAAATCATGGGGCAAAAATGTCAAAAAGGAGGGAGGGTATTGGTTTGAGTAGTTTTGAGTAGTTCCCTATTTTTTTACGCAAAATATTTTTCAAGCACACGGTGAATGCTTGTATGCTACCGTGCACAGAAATCGTCTCCCGCCACTGGAGGCTTTCCAACGCCATCCAGCGGCTAGAGTTTATCCAACACAAATCCCGATGTATTGAGATTTGTGTCGGAGTTACTCCAGCCGCTGGATGGCGCTAGAAAGCCTCCAGCGGCGGGAGACGATTTGAATCCATGCTACCGTAGCTTCTGCCACCAGATGGGGAGATTGGGGTGATGTAAATAATACCAAATCTATCATCACATAACATATATTTGCATGTATGTTCATGCATGACTAAGCAACACTAACCATTACTGTCCATTCTCCAGTAGTCTTGAATTTTTTTGAAACTTCTTTCTCACTTGACAGACTTTGTTAGAGTGAAATTTTACATGAAGGCAAGGAAGCCTAGTTTTCCTATTCATAATGGACTCACATAACTCTCTCTCTCTCACTCCCCTACTGGACCTTGCGGTCTTTATTGAAAATATCGATTCCTAAATTGATTGGTGTGGCTTGAAAGATTCCCATCCAGCCGGCCGCTTACAGAATCTTTCTCCATTGAGCTTTTGAAAACTAGTATACTAATGTTGTTTAAAATCGTCTTAAAAAAATAATTTATAATTTTAATGTAAATTATATGATTAAATTCAACTTAACCAAAATGTAAAAAGTTCAATTCAAAACAAATTGATCAACTAATTAATTTGATCAATTCAACACAACCTGATTTTAAGATAAATTAGTCTTGCCTGCTTTGAAATTAATCTATTGAATTTGGTTGTTTATGGTGAGAAACCATTTCTTAGTGAACTATTGCATCAGCAGCTTTACTACCAGCTGTTGGCACATTTTAATCCAACCTATCCAAGGAAAAAAATATACAGATAAAGCTTATCCATATGCTGGCTGTATTTGATAACAAACTTGTTCTATTTTTCCAAATAGAAAAATTTTTTCCACACACACACACCTAAAAAAAAAAAAAGTGTTCTTCCATTTAAAAAAAGGGGAAAGAAGATCGAGTAGATGAAACGTTAAAGAAACGCGTAAAGAATTAATAAATTTTAAAAAATTTTAAGACAAAAGGTTTTATATATGACCGTGTATACATCATATAAAAAAAAGAAAAGATATAAAATAATTTTTTAATGAAGGTAAATTCCTCTTGTTTCATATGGTTATTTGAAAAGCGTGTGAGACAATGGACAACTCTTGATGACGGCAAATCATTTTTAATTTTTTTTTTTTTTTGTAAAATGTCTTTTTACCTCTGATTTAAATAATTTTTAGAAATAAGACAATTGGATGATAAAAAAGTGTATTATGTTCTAAATACATCTATAGCGGTGTTATTCAGGCAAATCTTTTTTTAATAGGCTTAGTCTTACTATATTTTTTTGTTGGTTCTCTCTAAGAAAAGCTTTAAAAAAATAACTTCTAGAAACAAGAAGCCGAAGCAAAATTTCAATGGATCAAAACAGGTTTTTGAAGAAACAATAAATATAATCTACTATAAAGTTTCTAAACCACCACCAATTGATGAATATAACCTTCGCAAGACTTTTTTATTTTTATTTTTAATACTCAGTTTTTTGAATGATTATGACTCTTAATTCCGTTTTTATTTATTTATTTTTTTGTTATTCAACTTTCAACTTTGGACATTTAATTTGTTTTGGCTCTGATACAAATTGCATAACAATGTTAAAACCATTCCAACACCAACATTACTTTATTAATGTTGACATTGTATGGTGTTAAAAAAATGTTTGAAATTTGTTTTAAGAAGTAAATTATGCAAAGTATTGTTTACCAAAATAAAAATTACCTAAAATATTATTATTAGAAAATAGAATTTTGGAGGATGACCAGAGGAAGCTTCAGACATAGTGCTAGTGGACCATTCAAGATAGACTCATAAATTTGATACATAATTTATTGTGTGCAATAAAAAAAAAATATTAACTTATCTGATTTTTTTTATGTGTTAAATGCATAAAGGCATACTTATTTTTTACTTCTAAAAATTAAAAGAATGATTAATTATGTATAAATTTCATAATTTTCTCTAAAATTATGTAGCCTGGGCCATTGGAGAATTTGTACTTGCAATGACAATGTAAGGGGTCGTTCATGTGCCATCAATTCTTAGCAATATTTTCTTAAACTCTATATAAGTGTTTTGCTACATTGATTTCATTTCCAATCTTACATTGCTATATCTCAAAATAATACCATGAAAATTATTTAAAAATTTTATTTTATTCAAATATTTGAGACTTGGAAAAACCCTAAGATATTTTTTGTGTGTGTATGTTTGTATGTATTATACAATGGAAAAAATTAACTTGTCTGAGAAATTTTTTTTTTATTTGTGTAATGTTTAAAACCATATTTTATTTTTTACTTCTAAAAAAATGATTAAATATGTATAAATTTCTTTAAAACTGTGCAGCCTGGGGATCCTCTGTAGTGAGGCCACCCCTACAGTGAGAATCCCACTCACTCAAAGTGGATCCGTGTGTATCCTAATGCACTTTAAGTGGATCGAGATACGTACCAATCTACTTTCAATGGGTGAGATACTCACTACATGGTGACCTCACTACAGAAGATTTTTTTCCGAGCCATTAGAGAGCTTGTATTAGCAATGACAATGCATGAGGACATTCGCTTGCCATCAATTATTTGCACTAGTTCGATTTCATTTCCAAAATCCTTGTTATGCGAGCCCTAGAAGATTAAGAGAGACGATGGGGGCCGGTGCAAACTAGAATCTTTAATATCTTAGAAATATAATCGATTGGATGGTCTATAACTTTACATGCATGAGTGTGATGAGAATAAATAATGTTGTCTCATGGATGCTTATCAACACGTGTTACGAAGACAAGTAATTTAACATTCGGGTCAAATTGATCCGATCAATAACCGTTGGCATATAAGCAACCATTACGGCATCATGAGCAATATAATCACCCTCGCCACTAAGATCACTACTCAGCGTTTCATAAACGATTACTCCACAATTGAAAAGAACCAACCAAAAGTGTCCAACAAATGGTCGAAGACAAAGGACCAAGAACTAACCCCTTCCTCTCCATAAAATGATCCAATCACCGCAAGGTAAGGGATCAGATTCCTACTATCCGAGACCTCTTGTCCTCTTAATTTGTACGATTACCCCTTTATTATATTAGTCGTTATCGCTTGAATCTGATTTAAGCATCGAAGTAGTTTTCTCGGATTCAAACTTCGGGCACTCTTATGCTTACCTTTCCTGTCATTTACAGCTTAGGTCCCATGCACCTTAGAAGATCAGTTCAGATTCTTATGCGAACAGAGTGAATGAATAACATTTACATGAAGAAGTTAATAATTTGAGGTGTCATAAATTAGATGACATTAGAGTCTTTTAATAATAAAATTGATCTGATATAGAATTAACAATATGATGAAATATTAATTTCCCTTTCTTTTTTTCTTTGGGGAGGTGGGGGTGGGGTTAGGGCTAAAATGGTAATTTAAATAATTTATTATCACCCATCATCATTTTTATTACTTAATCGTTACAAATAGAAACTAAAATGTGTTTTTTTTTCTCTTTGAAGTTCTCCTAAATCATTTTTCTTTTGAATTTTCAATCATGTGGTAGAAATATATATTAAGTAATCAGAATTACGCCTGAATAATCACCTCAACCCTAAAAAAATGAAAAAAAGGCAAAAGAAAAAAGAAAAAAAAAAAGGATTATCTAAAGCATAGGCATGTTGCATGCATACTCTTTAGTTAATTTTGCGTGACAACTTCTAACCTTGTTAGTAAAGTTCATAATTCATATGCTTCACTCTATATTTTACAATGAATCTACCCAAAGGTTAAGATTATCTATGAGCAAATGAATTAGGTTTTCCTTTTTCAAATTAGAAAGGAGCTTAAAAAAGAGAAATTTTTTGTGGTCAAACAATAGAATCTTTTTAGACAAAAATTGTCCATCAATCATTAATTTTCATTCCGGACCTCTATAAATTTAATGTCTGAAATTATCATAAAAAATACCAGTAACCCTGAACCCCTCCAAAAAGAAAAAAAAAATTACTAAACAGGAATAGTTAATGTGTATTTTTTCCACTTTACAATTACGAGCCTAAGAAATTCCATAAGAATATATATATATATACTCACATGAAAAGAAATCTACTAAAATCTTAGAATTGGGATCCTAGAATATCGTAATAGAGATTTAATAAAGGTCTTTGAAGCTCTGTTCAAAGGTTGATGATCACCTAAAGGTCTTTGAGAGTAGGGTTCTGAAAGCTGGGAGCAAATCGGTGAAATCGGCCACCTGAGACCATAATAAGTTGTGGCAGATCTCAAGTCGATTGGTTTTTTAGGGGTTTTCTTTTTATTTTTATTCAGAGGGTTCTTAAGGCTATGTTTGGAAGTGGAGGAAAAAAAAACAATATAAAACAAAAATAATTATGAAATAATGATCAATTCATGTGTCTACTGTTTTTCTCTATTTCAATTATTTTTTCTTGACATTCAAACATAATCTAAAATTTTATTTTTCTTTAATAAATACAAATGCACATGTAACATAATTCTCAACCATGAAACCTGTTTTTGATTGTTTTTCAGTAGAAAATCTGAAACACCTCTACTAAACAAATAATTGCTAACACCTAAAAAACATGGTTGGAAACAAAGTGGGACATGAGTCATGGTCATGATCTCCCCCTCTTTTGTTCATATTGTCGGCCATTAAAATTGAAGGCAAGAAACTTGCTATATTTTTCCATAATCAATACTTGTCTAAGAAACTTCCTTACTTTGTCTACCACCACCTCAATAAAGGATGAGAAACGTAAGCTCCTACTCCAAGTAATTATATAAATAGACTTCTTAAGACATCTTTCATCTAAGCATTTTGAGAATGTCTTGTAATTTCTCTTTTATTAAATGAATTTATTTAACACAGTAGTTTTTTGATTTGCGAGTTAGCTACCAACTATCCAGTCATTGGAAACATGATGAGAACTCTAAATGAATTGAAAGTTTTTATTTTATTTTTTTATTTTTTTTAGGCATGCTCTAAAATACCATTTCAAATTTTAGGGGTATGTCATATGTGTCCAACCATGGTTTGAGCTATTTCGGGAATTCCTGCGGGTAAGTTATATATATATATATATATATTTTTTTTGGGGGGTAAAAGACAAACTTCGTCAAGTAAAATCAAAAGGACAATCGCCTGCCGACAAAGGGTAAATACTAAGTGTGTGGTCACCCTTATCTAATTTTTTGAGCATAACTGGTTCATCCAAAGGCATCTTAATGACTATTTGGATTTAACATGTCAGCAACGATGTAGACGAATCGAATATATATGATCCGAAAGTGATCATTATCCAGCTATATATCTCTAAATGGATACAGATGCGAATCAAATGTAAGCCTAATATTTTACTATCTGCTTATATTCTTGGCTGGACCTTCCTACTTCGACAGGTACAATTTGCTCTTAATTCATATCTTTCAATTGTTTTATTTTCATGATTTTCTTTTTTTCATTCTCTATAATATTTATGAAATCTTTAAATACTCTCAAGATAATTAACTATTTAATTTTTTATTATTAATTAAATACCCTTTAATCAGCTCACTCCCTTAGGCTGCCAACTTTGCACTTACATGCTCTCCATGATTTGGAATCACACCAACCTACTTGTCAGCTTTCATTACAGAAACTCCAACTTTTAAAATCTAAAAGGGAAGGGGATTGCCATGCTGCCAGCGTGTAACAGAATCTCCTGCATGCTCAATCAATGAGAATGTAGGAGAGTGTCAAAGAAAATAAAATGTGGGTAGACACAAGAAGCAGCTGGCCGGCATGATCATTTTCCTAATCTAATATATCAAGAACAGAAGATTCATATCCAATTTGTTGTTCAATAATATTATTAGGGTTAGTTGTTGAACAACCAAATATTACCCACTTAAGAAAATGACCCTTATTTTAGAAAAATAATAATAATAATAATAAATAAATAAAAGAAAAGAAAAAAAAATCACATTTATAGATTCTTAAATTGATCTAATTTTTTTGAGTACAAATTTGATCTGATTTTTAGTCATATGTTATTTTCTAACATAGGGGTTTTTTTTTTTTTTTTCTGTAGTGTTCATATAAATTATAATTTAGAAAAAAATTCTTAACGTTATCAAATTCCTATATTGTTAGGGTCTCTCTTCTCCAGATCATGTGGGCTTTTCTATTGAAGAAATCATTTCATATGTCCTAGACATTGGTGTGGCATGAGAAATGTTTCCACATTGGCGGTGTGGGGAACCCTCTTTTATTAGCGATTTTAATTTTTTAAGCAAAATAGTTGAAATAAAATAAATTAAACGTAAGCATCATATATTTTATAAAAAGAATAGGGAAAATGAAGTACATTGTATATATCTTTCTTCCTTGAAATTTAGACTCCATTCCTCTCTCCTCTCTCTCTCTCATCTCATATTGACTGGTTAACATACCGGTTCTTTTTGTACTCTCATTTTCCCTACTAGCATGTAAGATTCCAATATAACCCGTTAGCTTGTAAATTTTTTCCCTAAAATAATATTAGAATTAAATTAGATAGCAGTACTCTTAATTAGTAACCGGCTTATCAACCCAATATATTAAAGGCCCATGCTTCCTAGGACAATCAAATATTTGCCAAATGACAAACCAAAGGGGCTCATTTTTTGTGGATAGATTATAGATAGTCCCGAAGGTCCCTGATTATAGCAATTAAGTTTCAATCCAACAAAAATCACCAAATCACAAACTGAAGCTTTAGAAATTTAAGGTCTATGACACGAAGAAACATCTCTATATTACCAATGACTGAAAAAAAATAAAAAAATAAATATACATGGGTGGGTGTTTGATTGAAGAGGAGGGGTTTGTCTGAGGGAAATCAAAAGGAGACTTTTGTGGGTGGTTGGATAAAGAAAATAAGTATTATGAAAACCTCAAATACAAAGAGGGTGGGAGGTTTTTGCTCCTTTATTAGGGTGAGATGCTCCAGACCATGCCCTCCTTAGCACTAAAAAGTAAACCAGAAAAACTTTCTCCTTGATTGAATTTGCATATGATATTTTTTTTCCTTATGGAATTTGACAAATAACTAACTCATATATTGAATAATTTGTTTTTTTTTTTATTTAGATGGATAAATATATTGAATAGTTAATTCAACAGTTGGTCAAAACCAATTTCTCTTTCTGGTTAAAAAAAAAAAAAAAAAAACGGTGAAGATTGCCGGGGAATTATCAATACCAACCTTGTAAATGAACTTTTACCTACTAAAATTATTAATGAAACAACAAAGTAAGAGGGATTTTTTAACCTTTAAGAACAACTGGACCACAACCCACGAGTAGGTGTTTTATGGAATTATTTGTTCTCTATTTGAACTTTGAAGCCTATTTTAACTTATTTATATCCTTTAATATTTGTTGTCATTGTTTTGGATTAAACAAAAGATAATATATATGGGGTTATGTTTGGCCACTCCTTTAAGTTTTTTTTTAAAGCTGAAAACCTGCATAATGTTAAAATAACATAAAATATATTAAATATATTATTTTACATTTTTAATTATCCTAACAGGAATAATAAGATAATTTATTAATGTCATAAGAATTTTGTTATTTTTTCAAACATCACAAGGTATTTACTTTGCCACGTGGATAGATAATGTGTCCATTATGTTCATTAGATATAGAGGATGTGGTCTATATCCCCCTTTGTATTGATATGTATCTCGTGTATGCTCGTACATATGTACCTGTGCTCTATGCATTACTCTGAATGAGAACTGACAGTTTAAATGAAGATGATGTAAACAATAATATTTATAAAGTTTAGATTATGAAAATCATAAATATAGATAATTTAGATTTGTCTTGTGATTTTTAAAAATATCACATTCCATTGTTACATGATAACATCAAAAAACCAGTCATACTGTATACTCAAAGGAAAAGTATTTGCAAACGCGTAAAAGAAAAGCATTTATTATTATTTGATTCTTTTTGAATAATGAAGGTTAAGTTGTGCTCCCTAATACTTTGGACGTTAGCATGGAGTAATCGAATTGGTTTAATTCATGCCTTAGGTGAATCTAGTGAAGATTGCAGGCTTTTCTCAAGTACTAAAAAAAAAGTCTCATTCTATAGATAAAGACATGTACCTGCCTCTAAACATGCATGGTTTCATCCATCAGCCTAGACATGCATGGTGTCAACCAGACATGCATGGTGTCAACCATCAGCTACATTTTTTTTCTTTTTTGTTAAATGTCAGAATATTTCATTGATTGAAAAAAAGAGAAGAATTACAAGTAGCATTAGATGGTAATTATCACCTTCTACAATGACATCAACAGTAGAAAGTTACCCAAACAGAAAAAAGTAGTTAAAAAGAAACTCTAATAGAATCTAAAACGTGGGCACTGCATCGATCTCACACCACCTCTATTGCAACCGAAGGAGGACAAGCAAACGAAGAAAAATGAATCTTGAGTCATACAGTCCAGTTGCTTTCAAATTATTGAATTTTCAACTTTTTCTTCAAAGTTTTATTTTCCACATAATGTAAGACCTATGAGTTAAGCATATATAAATGACAAATTAGTAATCACCCTTAATCTGGTTGAAAAGCTACTAGAAAATCACATGGAATCTTGAAGGAAGAAAAAACATCTCCTATGATTTTTTGATACAAGGTGGGGAATAAAAGTAAACATTATGGTTGAGTTAGACCACCCCATTTTGAATTTTTGATAGATGATCTACTCTATGCCTCTCCGGATGAGGTGGGGAAGACTCGACACTAAGAGCTCCCAACCCCACTCTAGCGCATAACAACATAGCGAAAAACCGTTATGCTATCCAGCAGCCCTCAGTGTTGGATTGATGTCTTGTATTCTGTGGGGTCCACATAATTATGAGGGTAGTATTTGTATTAGGGTATGAATCTATTACATGTAAGGGGTAAACTTGTAATTGTGTGGGATTAGAGTTTTTAGGTTTCCTTATAAATTATTTCTGTGTGGAAAAACCTAGGGAAGACTGTAAGGGCTTGTTGGGAGAACATTTTTTTTTTTTACTTGCTCAGTCGAACCTTATAAATTCACTAGAGCAACGAGGCAAGTGTTAGGGAAATCTCCCATGTCACCAATGACATGATAACAGCTAGGATCCAAGCATCCACGTCAATACCCAGACGTTCCCATAAATCCAACCAATGGATAAGGACAAAAACATCATTTCTACATCTTTGCAAGGATACTTCGGTCATCACACATTAAACAAGGGTAAAAGCGACATTTACAAAGATACACTATTCACTATAAATGCCACGAATCCTGAGATTTCAGGTACTTTTACATTTATTACTCTTTCTTGGGATTATCACTCTAACACCTCGGACTGAGAATCTCTCACCTATCCCATTTAAATATTGTTGTGGGCTCGAATATCGAGCTCATCGACTGTTCACAGAGCCCTAACTTAGGCATCAGAGTGGACCCGGGGCCATAGGCCTGCCTCCCCTTTGTCTTTGCTTGTCTTGCAGGTCTAGTCAGCGTGGTGGAACTCGGATACAGATTTGGGCCGAAACAAGGTTGTCCTCTGACAGTGGAGAGCTTCTAGGCTGGCAGATGAGATAAGCCTATCAAGTAGAGAATTTTGTAGATTGTTATTGGAATTGAAGAAAATTACTCTTTTCTCTTGTAGATAAGCCCATCGACTATTCAGCACCCCATCGTAGGCATCCCACGATGGGGTGCTAAACCATGTAAATCTTCTTGTTTGCGATTCTAATCCTAACAAGTGGTATTAAAGCCAGTTTCTCGAAGAACGAGGGAGGTACGTGGTTTAAAGAAGAAAAAAAAGAGAGTTAAAAACCATGTTAGGGTTTCGGTCAACCTTACAATGGAAGCTGCAGGGGTGTTTTTCACAGGTATGGATCCGGTCAGAGGGACGGCAGTCCCTTCGTCGAAGGGAGGTGGCAAAGGTCCAGAGATGGTGGTTCCGTCGCCAGTCGAGTGCGGCAGGAGGTAGGGAGCAGCAGAGTTCTGTTTTTTTTTTTTTTTTTCTTGCCAGTTCTGGGTTTACGGATCAGAGAAGTTCTGTTCAAGCTCCTCGCTTTGGACAGCTATCAACGATTAGGGAGGACATGTCAGAAGGGCTGCCGATGTTGGGAAATATCCCTGGTCGGAATGCTGGCCGGGAGGATACTTTTGTGACTCTGCAATCGACTTTGCATGTGGGTTAGGATCCTTGCAGAGAGGTTGGACTACGATGGTTGGAGACATCTCGTTGGAGCCACAGTATGGGGGCGGATCTAAGGGAATCTGGTCGCAGGTTTTGTGCCTCTAGTTTTGGATCGAAACCAACAGAGACGATAAGGCCTGGTCTTGAGATGCAGTCGATGGTAGGTTCACGGCAGGCGGGCTAGACGCGAGGACTGACCTTCTCGGCAGATGGGTTGGCGTTGGGTGATGGACGACGAGGGACTCTGATGACTCATGGCTTCGATAAGGATGCTAGGACTTCTTCCTAGGGTGCTGCGATGGTTTTTGCAGCGGTGATGCATGTGATGTTATCGCATGTGGGAGGAACCTGTGAGGCTGATCGAAGCCCATCATTGGTAGCGGTGGGGGCTCCAGAATATCCTGTTGGTAAGGTTGCAGAGAGTGCTCTCAGCTTTGGTGTTGCAGAGGTTCAAACTCTGCTTTGTTCCGTAGATGGAGGAGCAGTGATCGGCGGGTCATCTGAGCTCATCGCAGGGGAGCCTACTTCGAGTGCGATGATGAACTTGCAGCAGGGAATGTTTTTCCAACCTGGTAAGGCCTGTTGGTGTCGCGGTGGAGCTTCTGCAGCATGCATTATCGCATGAGGTGCGGTGCTGTCCAGGGAGATGTCACGGCATGTTGGGTTGTCTAACAATGAAAATAAATAAATAAATAAATAAATAAATAAATAAAATTATAATGATTACACTTGTAATTTGGTTTTTTTAAGTTTTTTTTTTTATTTCCACGCTACCTATGGGTAGAAAAAAAAAAGATAGCTTTTATTTATGGTTAGAATTTATAAAAAAAAAAAAAAAGGAGAGAGAGATAGCAGGTGGATCAGGGGACTTCCATTATAAAAGGAGTATCTAAAGTTGCTATTTCTATGAATGATTGAGGTAGATTCAGTGATGCAGACCTACGGGGGTTACCCAATATGGTTAGCTCGGTATGGTAGTGAATCTGCAAAGAAATCTGGTAGGCCTCGAATGATGGTGGAGCGACTACACTAGGTGGTATCACGCATGAGTCTTGGTGGTAGTCGAGTGGATGGTCAGCTACGGCTAGGAGACCCTGATTGGATTGATGGGGTGATGGCAGTTGTTTGTGGATCTGGTCAGATCAGGTATTGGATCTGACGACGGGTTTGAATCTCCGTACAGTGTGCATAATGGCCAGTTTATGCCGCACAGCAGGATAAAGGATGACTAGCGGGCTGGGACAAGTAGTCGGATCCCTAAGTTTGCATTGGAGGTGCAAAGGTGAGAGACTCGGGTTCCAGGTGCAATTGGAGTTGCAGAGGGCTGGAACAAGGAGTTAGATCTCTAGGTTTGCATTAGAGGTGCAAAGGTGAGAAGCTCGGGTTCCAGGTACAACTAAAGTTGCAGGAAGACTGTGAGTGGTGGTGATCTTTCTGGTGATACGACAGCAGTGGGAGAGGTAGAGTCCCATCACATCGTACGGTGGTGAGTTGTATGGGACACTTAGATTGGGTGTGGGCTATGCTGGTTTGGGTGTAGCGGTTTGGCAGAGAAGGATTTACAGAATCAACATCAACGAGTTTTCTTCAAGGTGGTTTGCAGAATCCAAGCCAGGTGGAGATTTGTTGGATTGGTGTCTTGTATTCTGTAGGGTCCACGCAATTATGAGGATAATATTTGTATTAGGGTATGAGTCTATTACATGTACGGGATAAACTTATAATTGTGTGGGATTAGGGTTTCTAGGTTTCCATATAAATTGTCTCTGTGTGGAAAAACCTAGGGAAGACTGTAAGGGCTGTCAGAGGATTCTCTTCTGACAGTGGAGAACTGGAAGGTTGTAAGGCTGACAGATGAGATAAGTCTGTCAGGTAGAGAATTTTGTAGACTGCTCTTGAAATTGAAGAAAGTTACTCCTTTCTCTGGTAGACGTAGGCATCCCACGATGGGGCGCTGAACCACGTAAATCTTCTTGTTTTCTTCTCCAATCCTAACACTCAGAACTAAGCCTTTGTTTGATTGCAAGGGGAATTGAAGGGAAGGGAAGTGAAATTTTTATACTTGAAATGGAAACCTTTGTAATGATTACAACACATGCTGTCACATTACTATCTAACTAATTTCAAATTATTCGATATTTAGTTATTAACTTACACTTCACTTTGAATCTAAATCTCTCCCATTTGAAACAGAAAATAAATTTTACATTTTATACTTATCATTAATAAATATGTTAAGAAAAGTAAAATAAATTTTACATCTTATACAATTATATTGTGTTACCACTACAAAACTTTCCATTTAAAGTATACAAATTTCACTTCCCTTCCCTTTAATTCCCCATGCAACCAAACAAAGCCTAAGGGAGTTCTAAGGGAAAAAAAGTCAAGTCTTCTTGACATTCTAAATTTCTAACGAAGCAGAAGCCAAATGAAGTAACAGTGAAGAGTTTGTTCGGGCCACACTCTCATGCAGTTGCAGTGTAGGCTAGCAGATGATGTTGCAAGCACGATTGTTCCATGCTAAACGAAGTAACGACGAGGAGTTTGCTCGGGTCATGCTCTCATGCAGGCAGTAACAGCTAGCGTACCTAGGCTCTAGATCCCTACACCAACGAAGGTGATGCCAATGATGTTGCAAATTTTCCATCATGATGTTCAGATCACCTTGATGTTCAGATCACTTTCACGTAAATGTACTTTCCAAGGGATTCCATCATTATCCATGGGATGTGGGGACCCATCTCTTGAGTGTATGATCTATTGAATATAGGCGGTTATGGAATCTCTGGAAGAATACATGCACATACATGGAAATGAACTACTCTCATGATTCGATGCAGGGACGTTGTTCTTCCTCTAAATCTCATTTCTACTTGTAGCCCTTGTGCCATTGTCTTCTATCTCCTTTGTTGTTGTTGCCCTAACTATTGTCCTCCGGATCTCCTTTCCCAATTATAGCACTTAGCACCGTTATACTTTCGCATCTTTAATTCAAACGATTTTATCGAGTTCAGATCACCTTCACATATGTGTATTCTCCAAAAAAATTTCATCATCATCATAGATATAGAACCCACTAGATATAGTCGATAAAAACCAAAGGAAGTAAAGGTGAGGAAGTCTTGACAATTGACAAAATAGAATCGTTATCGTCATCATCATTGTCATGAAGATGAGCATCAAAAGATTGCATGCATGGCTTCTCGTAATGTGTGGGTGGGAACCGTGGGACGGCACCTCCACCACCACGCCGTCGAGCCACGCGTCGCACTGCATCCTCCCTGTTTCATGTAACCCCTACCATCTTTCTTCATTACCAATGATTGGGTCTTGATTCTCTTCACTTGAAAAATCAGACCGGTGTTGGTTTTTTATTATTTTATTTTTCTACTTTGATGGAATAATTAGGTTACCCCATGATTTTTTTATAGAAAAAAGAGTTTTTCTACTACGTAAACAATAGAAGGGATCTCTAGTCATGTTCTAAGTTTTGTCACGTGGGAAAATGACGTGGCATTTTTTATATTAGAATGGCCATATGTGGACTTTCAAACGCAACCTCATCAATAAATTCCCTCATGTATCGGGAATCTTTCTTGAATTTTCACTCGTCTATATATATATATTTTTTTTGAAATACAAATTTTTATTTGTTCATTGGTTTTTCAAGAATTCAGATCATTTACATCTACATGTACAGATTTCTAAGGGATCTCATCAACATCGGTGTGATATGAGACTCATTGGATTTAGGCTGAAATGGGATTTTAGAAAAGATACAAGTTTATAGGCGAATTATTCTCAATTTTCAAAACCTTATTTTGCCAAGTAGACAAATCCATTTTGATTGAAACTTTAACTACAAGTGTCTTTAACTACACGGGAAATTTTTTTACTCTACCTTATTTATTATCTATAAATATTTGTGTCAGCCTAGAGATATTCTTTGTACCTATTAGACTACAAAAGATTTCTCCCATATATATATATATATATATATATATATATATATATATATATATATATATAAAGCATCTAAATAGCAATTAGTTACAAATCTAGATATTAATGTATTAGATATCTGATGTCTTTGATCTGGATTCAAATCATCTCATATTGTTGGAAGGACTCTAATCATGATCCAACGGCTGGAGTTTACATGGTGCACATATCAATACATGGATATGTGTGCTTGGTGACTATAGCCGTTGGATAATGGTAGGATGAACATGAGACAGTTTTTTTCCCTTTGATCTCCTCAATTTGTAAGATTTGGTGACGATGTTTTGTAAGTGTGTCGGATTGGAATTAAAAGCTTTGGGGAAATTGAAATTATCGGTTGGACCTAGCACAAACTCATGTGACTTAATTAGGTAATTATAAGGGTCACAAGTGTTTCCAAAAATCACTAGATAGATTTAAGCAATCCATTTTCATAATTTTTTTTTGGAAAAAATTCAGCTACCACCCAAAAAGAATTGACTAAATCACTTACCACCCAAGTTGTTTAAAAAAATCACCTACCACCCAAGCTAGACAAACATTAGTCCATTTACTGACGGGAAGAAGCTGAAATTGTGTGTAGACGTTTATACCCTTGTAATTTTAAACTTAAAAAATGTTAACCAACCTAAAAATTACTTATTTACCCTTCTAGTGTAAATAACACCGTCTAACTCATTAGATTCAATCTCACCGAAAATCGAAACTTATCATTCTCCTTCGTTCTAGGTTGCAACAACGAACTTTGGGAAATGTTAGGGTTTTTCTCCCTCATCGTTCTCCCCTTCCTCTCTCCCTCATCGTTATCCCCTCCGTCTCTCCCTCGTCTTGACTTTGATTCCCTTTCCCCTCTCCTTCCTCTCTCCCTCACCATGAATCTGATCCCCTTTCCCCTCTCCTTCCTTTCTCTCTTGTCATTGTGATTCTGATAACTTGACTCAGGTATCTACAAAAACTTCTCCATCGGATCTGTACCTCACAAGGGTGAGCATCACTAAACTGAAACTTTTGACATTTCATTTCATCTTTTCTTGAACAGTTTTGAGTATACTCTGGTTCAACATAAAGAACTCGTACCATTATGTAGATCCTCTAGGTGAGAAATTGGAGTTTGCCCAGTTAGGTCTAATCCTTGTAATATCTGTTTTTAATCCATCGAACTTTAGTGGTTGTACTATTATAGTGAACGATCTCATTGGTGTTTTCTTAAGGTTACATAGATCTGAAACATTTACCTTTTTGTAGCATCGATGATGTCTGATTTTGCGGATGCATTCTCCATTTATGAAGGTTGTTGTTTCTCCTCCGACTTTCACGACACAATCTATGGTTTCAGGAATGAGAATATGTGATTCCCTTTTTGTTTTTATGGAATTAATGTAGTTTCTGCTGTTAGAACATTAAGGCGGTATATTTGTTAGATGCCATCTTATTGCTGTAATTTATTATCATAGTTTGCTTACTACGATAGTTTGTTGTAGTTGGAGTAGTTTGTATGAAGTTCCTGCAATTTATATGAAACGAGTTATTTTAATCGTGTATGAACATGAATGAACTTTACAGATTTTGTACTCAAGTTGTTTATAAAGTTGCTTATTATAAAGTTGTTTACAGACTTTGTACTTGGAGTAGTTTGTATGAAATCCCTTTAATCATGTAGGAGACCAGTTGGGTATTCTCCCATATTCTGTTTTTGCAGTTATTTCTCCCCAAGTTAATCCCTTTATTTTCATGTTAGAAAACTGGAATATGAAATTTGGGTTCATTAGGAAAACCATTCACGACAAGAATTTGAATACCATTCATGACAAGCTTTACCATGTTTAAATTGTATTTTCCAGTTTGAACTGCCACTGAGGTGGTAATAAAGCAACATTGGCTGATGCATTCATGATCAACTGAATAGGTTCGATATCTCCTACTCATAGGGACTTGCAGCATCCTCTATTCATATACTGATTTTTAGCACAGATTACAGTCCACTAATTAAATTGTAATTTCTTTTTTTAGATGATTGTTCCGCTTTGTGAGACTTGTGGTACTTCATGTGTCACACGTAGAACTAGTAAAGGTAAAAATATCGGGAGAGTATAATATAGTTGCCCAATGTGTCAGAACTTTGTCATGTGGTTGGAGCATTTTAAGGAATGCCCATGTGGAGTAGGACAGTGCAAAGTGAGAACGCTGAAAACGGCAACAAACCAATGACGACAATTTTGGTGTTGCCCACATTCCACAGGAGTGAGAATTAATGTAGTCTTAGTACTTTTAATGCAATATGTTGTAAAATGAAATGGTATTTCTATCCTAAATCTTGTATATTTTTATTGCTGAAGGATAATCCTGGGTGCGGTGTGTTTGAATGGATAGAGGCAATGGAATGGTCTCCGGGTACTGGGATCGGCAGTGCAACCATGGGGATTGAAGAATGCTCGCTGGAGACAGATCAAAGTTCACACCACCCGACATTAAATACATCAACTGGTAGAAGTACTTCATCGGATTATTTAGAAGGTTACTTAAAAGGAGCAATTACAGCTAATGAGCATAATTCTAGGTTGTTTGACGAGCTTCTGCATGCTGTCGAGACACTAGATTTGAAGAACGTTGACGAGGGAGCAACTTAGTGTTAGGTTGGTTGTAGCTTGTATCATAGTAAAGGTAAGGTAAATGACATTTTGTAAGGATGAACACTACATTTATGGTAGAAAAACATGAGAATATATGATTGAACTTGAATTTAAAATTTTATGTGTAATGAAGTCACACCATTACCTAGATAGCAATATGGTTGAAGCTGTCACACTACGGTTCCAAGTGACAAATTTTGGTATTGGTGTAGAGATATCCTCAAATTTTGGTATTGGTGTAGAGATATCCTCAAATTTTGGTATTGGTGTAGAGATATCCTTTATACTGGTGGAAAGACTAAATAGATTGATATGTCCATTAGTAGCAATCATCACAAGCATATAGAAAAATAGAGTAAACAAGACCGATAGAGTGCATAAGAACTCTTCATCAACAGCTATCGATCCAGGTTTGAATCCTTTTTTTGATTATTTGTTGTTAGGTTGGTTGTAACTTGTATCATAGTAAAGGTTGTTGTTACATAGGTTCATTCTTACACATAGCCAACAACCTTTGCTACACCTCTTTAGTCACCATGGCTTCAGGATTTGATTTTGAACACGGTGGTCCATACATATATTTCCGTTGGCCATTATTATAAAGTTTTCATCCCAAATTTTTGAGCTAATAAATAGGACTCCCAAGTATATAAGAGAAGCTGAAGACTATATAATAGATGATATGGGACTAAACTCCCAATAATCACCTTATAATTACTACATTATTAAGGTCTAGGATTCTTGAGATTAACATTTCTAAAAGTACAAAGAGGGTCGTGTGTGTGGTAATTGCTTCTTGTTATGGGGCCAGAAAAAAAAAATGGGTAAAGCAGTAATTGCATTCTTGTTTAGAGCTTTTCCCTTTCAAACATCTGAATTAATCCATCACATGAGTGCAACTAAGGGGGGCCACACCCTCTTACCAGCACTTGGCCTTGCATCCTCTACAAAAATTAAAATAAGATTGCAGCCATAAAACTAGCTGTACTGATTGCAAGATCAATGGCTGTAGGGGTTTGCCCAGTTATAAAATTTCCATGAACTCATCTATGACCAAACTGGTAGAACAAGTTAATTAGCATAGTCAATCATCAATGGGTTCAATCAGAATACAAAACTATTTGACTCAAAGCAAGTCAACCCACCTGCTAAGGACCACATGATGGGTCAACCAATTCGACAGGTCTTGCAATGTGCCTAGAATACAAAATTTCATTTACATGATACTTCTGTTACACATAACATCATGCAGGTGGATAACCCAAACAGGTGTGTACAAGCTCGAAGGTCACTCATTCCAACTTACTAAAGTAACGAAAGGAAAGACTATTCATCTAACCACCAAGATATCATTTGATAACATTTCATACAGCATCAAGACAATTTGTAGAAATAGAGTTAATCCCGTGTGAGATGAACCAAGGTTTCCCAATGTCCAACATCAATCTTCAGGAGATAAACACCTATCAAGAGACTAATGTATTTGGCAGCACAGGGCTATGAAGATCTACAATACTGTTTCTTTTCATTCTTGATAGTTAGGTCAATCTATAAAGCATAAACAATGTATTCAATGCTAATGAAGATATTTCATTTGGAATACCAATATTGTGTGTTGGGATGCATTGAATCCTAATTAAAAGAGTAGCCATTTACAACAAGACTGAGATTTACAATCACTAAACATCCTCCTCGTGCAATTATTCCATTAAAAAACATGTTACCATTTCAAAAAAAAAAAAAAAAAAAGCTTCACAATGTCCATATTATAGACAATCTCCATCAAACGAAAAAATCCTCTGCAAAAGATCCACTGCAATTGTCCATTCATTGGTGCCAATATCATCAGGAGACCAATATGTGCCATTTTCGGAAGTTGACATCACTATACTTGTTCCTTCAGACATTCTTCACACAGAGAGATCAGACTGCAGATATAATCCCTATATTCAATGTATCTCAAATAAACGATAGAATCTCCACCATAACAATGAAACAACTGCAAGTGGGAAAATCATTTTATGGTTTGACATAATCTCCAACCTAATAATGAAACATAGAAGTACTTTTCTTTCATATAACAGAAGGACTCCTAGCTCCTAGTTGAGGCCTTAGGCAGCAAGATATTCCATTTTAAGTCATTTGGGAATTAGGACTGGGAGTATTCTGGCCATTTTTATTTATCAATAACATTCCATTTTAAGACCCCTGTTGGCTTTACATCAGAGAAAACAAAACATAGTTAAAAGCAATGTATAAGCATATTTTAAGTTAACTTAGATTTTGTAGCATGTAAAAGAAATCCAATACTAAGAAATAATTTTCTTTCATATAATAGAAGGAACTATATTTGCTATCATATATCACCAAGCTATCCTGAATTGACTCCAACAGCTTAGACATGTCCAAATACTCAAAAAGCAGAACTATATTGGGGGATTGCAATCAACAGGAATACTCATTAAATCATCCAATGAATAGCTAAAGGCATCTCACAAATTATCAACTAAGAAGAATAATACAAGATCCTCTAGTGCAATAACCTCATCCTTGTGCGGCTGCCGCCTTTGCCCTAATCTTTTCCGCCTTCTTTACCATTTTTGCTTTTGTCTTTGGCCTGGATGCTTGCTTCTTGAGATCCCTTAGCTTCTTGAGATCTGGTTTGCCTTTGGGAAATAGTGGGTTCTTTCCTCTACATGATCAAAGACAATAAGAATATTAGTACCAGCTATGTATAACAGAACCAATAGTTTAAAGAGTGGCTTATACCTTTCTTCCTAGTTGAGAGGTGGATTGTTGAGAAGTTCCTGGCTGAGAGGTGGATTGTCCTCTCTGAGAGGTGGATTGTCCTCTCCTCTATATGATCAAAGACAATAAGAATATCAGTAGCAGTAATGTAGGACACAACCAATAATTAGAAGATTGGGTTATACTTTTCTGCCTGCTTGAGAGGTGGATTGTTGAGAAGTTCTTGGCTGAGAGGTGGATTCTTCATAAGGTACAACCTGAGAGGAATGTGCTTCCTTCTTCTTTTTGCAAGTCCTTGAGTTGTGACCTACTACTTTACAATATGCACATGTAATTGTAGAGTTGGTCTTTCTAAAATTATTAACATCCTCATCTGCTTCTCTCCTTCTGACTTTGGCAGGCCTACCTGCTTGTCTTCTGTAGTTTGGTGGTTGAATGACAGGACCATCTCCAGTTATTCTTACGCTACTCAACCCCGGCATACCATGCATAAGTGCAGAATAGGAGTAGATAAAGTATGTCAAGTAAATAGGAGGAAACATGATCCTCAGGTTTACCTCTATTAAAAAAGATTGCTACACATGCATGTTTACATGGAAAACCAGATACTTCCCATGCACAGCATTCACAAATATTCTTCTTCAGATCCACCACATATCTAGTGAAGCCATCATTAATTTCATACTCAGCTGGACCACAAGATAACACATTACACATTCTGGATGCCACTTTAGCATTCTCTAATTTTTTTCTTTAAGGTAGGTGTCAGGTTATCCTTTATACTGTAACCCTTTTGATGCCTACTTTCTAACCTTCTTGTAATATGAATTCTGATCCCATCAATCAAATTTAATATAGGTTTTTGCTCTAAAGGGCTGAATCCATTGGTTAAAACACTCAAACATGTTATTTGTCACATAGTCACTTTTGATCCTATGATCAAAAGCATGTCTAGCCCAAGAAAATGGGTTTCTCATTAGCCAATCAAAGGCTGCCCTCTTAATACCCTTTATCTCTTGCATGACAGTGTTAAAACCTTCTGCATTGTAAGATTTACATGCAGCCCTAAAGTAACACCCTAAAATTTTGGTGTTAAAACCTTTTCAAGATTAAGCTAAAAAATTTCACCCTAAAATTTTGGTATAAATGTCTGTAACATACTCTTTATTTTGCATGTAGGAAAATTTCAGCAATAGTATCGGATAATCCCTACAACAATTCAGTAAGACAAACAATATCAGTTTATGACATGCCAATCAGACTTTGTAATTGAAACTGAAATCACATCAGTAATTAACCTTTTGTTTGTCTGACATGAATGTCAGACTATTCCCATCAACATCATCTGATATTGCCTTAGACAGTGCAGTCAGAAACCAACTCCGACTATCTTTTCTTTCAATCTCAACCACACTAAAGGCAATGGGAAAAATACCATTATTGGCATCCATTGATGTGGTTGCCAATATGATCCCTTTGAAGTACCCTTTGAGATGGCACCCATCAATACCAATAAAGGGTCTACAGCCTTTCAGAAATCCTACCTTACAAGCTGCAAAGCAAACAAATAACCTTTTGAAGACTGGTTTTACTGTTGTTCCAGATCCATCTTCAAACTGGAGTTTAAAGAGACTACCAAGGTTTCTCTCTAACAACTTCTCATCATATTTGGCCAAAAATGCATATGACTTTTATGACTGCTTACATTCTCCTCTCTACCAATTCTCCTTGCCCTATATAGCTGCTGGGGATCTGGGTTAATATTGTACTGCTTGGACATCAACTTTCATGCTTTCAAAGACAATTTGGGATCAACCTTTAACCGCTTTGCAAGTTTCCTTGCAATCCAGTTCGAAGTTACTATCTTATTTTTATCCAGCCTCCCAAAAGTATGCTCAGAGATAAACTTCTTCACTACAAAAGAAGTAGCATCCCCTTTCCTTGTAGTTGCATGTATTGTCCAAGGACACCCATCACCAACACAGACTACAGTAATCATTTTCTTATCATTTTTTACTCTCAAAATATTTACACCTTCCTATACCACAAAATCTGCCAAAATCTTCCTATATGTATCTACATTCTCATAGATAGCACCAACATGGATGTCTATCCTTTGTAAGTCATCTGTGTCTGCTTCTGTGTCTCTGGCAGTGGTTTCTTGTTCAAATTCTTCTTCTCCCATATTTGATAGAGGGGCTTCCTCCCCATCATCACTGTCATACTCCCCAGAATCACTAGATGATTCTTTACTTGCCTCAATCTCCATATCCCAGTTCTCATCTAGTAGGTCTTCCCCCTCATCATCATCACAGACTGGTTTTGCTGTTGTTCCAGATCTATCTTCAAACTGGAGTTTGAAGAGACTACCAGGGTTTCTTTCTAACAACTTCTCACCATATTTGGCCAAAAATACATATGACTTTTTATGGCTGCTTACATTCTCCTCTCTACCAATTCTCCTTGCCCTATATAGATGTTGGGGATCTGGGTTAATATTGTACTTTGCTTGGATAGCAACTTTCATGCTTTCAAAGGACAAATTAGAATTAGCCTTTAACCGCTTTGCAAGTTTCCTTGCAGTCCAGTTTGAAGTTGTTGTCTTGTTTTTATCTGGCCTCCCACAAGTATGCTCAGAGATAAACTTCTTCACTACAAAAGAAGTAGCATCCCCTTTCCTTGTAGCTGCATGTATTGTCCAAGGACACCCATCACCAGCACAGACTACAGTAACCCTTTTCTTATCAATTTTTACTCTCAAAATATTTACACCTTCCTATACCACAAAGTCTGCCAAAATCTTCCTATATGTATCTACACTCTCATAGACAACACCAACATGGATGTCTACCCTTTGTAATTCATCTGTGTCTGCTTCTGTGTCTCTGGTAGTGGTTTCTTGTTCAAAATTTTCTTCTCCCATATCTGATAGAGGGGCTTCCTCCCCATCATCAATGTCATACTCCCTAGAATCACTAGATGATTCTTTACTTGCCTCTGTCTCGATATCCCAGTTCTCATCTAGTAGGTCTTCCCAATCATCATCATCACAGTCTATAACACTGGTAGGGTCCTTGTTGTTCTCCTTACCCTTTGCAGAACTAGTACTGGCAGAACATTGTGATGTGCCAAGTGTAGTGCCGGATGGCCTCTTAACAACAGTGGTCTTCGTTGGCCTCCTGACAGCAGATGAGTTGGATGGCCTCCTGACAGGTGGTCTACCAATCATCTTCCCTAAATATTCATTGACCTGAAAATTTTCTTCTGCTGTCTCACTTACCTGGACATCATCAATCACCAGAAGAATGGCTTTCCCCTCTCTTTTAAATATCCTAATAACCTCCATGGCGCCATCATCACTTCTTACTGTGAATGACTCACCATTGGGGAGTTTTGTGGTTAGGGAAAAAGAGAGAGTATGTCCATCTGGAATGTCCCTCAGCACTATATAATATGCAACATATACAATATCAATGTAACTGATCATATCTTCATCTACCAACTTCATTTCAATGGAATTTCCGTACTAATAGTAGATAAACACTTTCTCAGCCATTTTAAAGGACCTGTTTATAACACGAAAACACATATCATATATATATATATATATATATATATATATATATATAAACTTGTAAAATAAATCACAGATCATATAAAACTGAAATGCAATGACTGATTTCATAACATACAAAAACAGTAATGCAACACAAAACCAATCCAATATCTAAATTGAAACTATGTTTTCAAATTAAAATATTTTTTTTTGTCACTTTTGATGCCATAAAAGTTAGCTGTTCCTATTCGATTTCTCTAGTTCTATATTTTTGCACAGAAAAATTAAACCATTTTATACTATTTTTGTAGTTCTGTACTACTGTACTCTAGTTAAGAATCACAGTACAACATGGCAATCGTAGTAGAGCATGAAAAAATCCCTAGTATTTTTTCATGCAAACATAAACATCTGACCTACTATTTTTTCATGCAAACATAAACAACGAATATAGTTCCTAACTAAATTTGAAGTCAATTAGTTGTAGAGGAAAACAAAGAGTTCAAAACAAGTACCTGAAACAAACACCGAGCATAAGAGAAAATAAAGAAAGGAATAGTAAGATGTTGTTGGTCTGTTTGTCGCAAGCTACCACAAAGGATAGACAAAAGGTAAACAATATCAGTGGGGCATTGGCTAATAACTAAATAAGGGTAAAAATAACTAAAAAAAGAAAAAGTCAGGGTAAAAATAAGAGATAACTGAGGAGGAGGACAAATTGGGGGAATCACTGGGGCATCAGTGGGGCTTCACCTGTCGATATGTCACACTTTAGTACAACTGCAAAACAAAGACAATCAGTAAAATGATGTTTGATTATGGATTCAAACTTAAAATATTCAGACAAAAAAACAAAGGGACCTTCAGACCTCATTTAGAGGAGAAACTTCAATTTGAACTCTATATAAGGTTATAGTTCCTTACTTGTTTCAAATGGTCTCATCGTCATCTTCTACATGAGTCGAAGGAAGAAAAGGAATCACTACAAGAAACCATTTGAGTAGCAGAGTGAAGTAGCAAAGTGAAGGAAGAAAAGGAATAGCGTCAGCGATCGAAGGAATGGGTTCGTGTTCTACGGCTTCATCCTCGGCGAGCTATAGAAGCTTCATCGGCGATCGAAATACCAGAGTGAAGTAACAGATCGGCCGTTTGAATTTAGGGTTGGAGGAATAGTAAAAATTGGGGCTTTTTTGTTCTAAACAAAACACGAAACGAAAATAGGAGGAAAATGGTGAAAAAAGAAGAAGGGTAAATTGGACTTTTTCCCTTACAAAAAAGGTATAATTGTCATTCAAATATTTTGTAACGGCTGACATCAGCAACTAACGGCTCTGTTAGTTGTTTTTTGATCTTTTTGATAAAAGTTTGTCTAACTTGGGTGGTAGGTGATTTGAACAATTCTTTTTGGATTGTAGTTGAAATTTTCCCTTTTTTTTTTTTTCCTATCTAAAATGATTGTTCTTACCCAAAGTTAGAAAAGTGCACAATAATGGTTAGAATACTAGTACAAAAGCAGGATTTGTACGATTAGCTCTGATATTTGACATATTCCTAATCTAGAGTTCTAGATTATGTCCACTCTATTCAACTATTAGAATGAACTTACATTATTTGTATGTAAGAATTTCTGTGTGGGCTGTCTTAATTCTGAGTAATGGGGTTTTTCCAGGCTCAATCTATTATGGAGATGAGTTTGGTTAGAGTTTCTATATATACTCTATTAGAATCCGCACATGGTCTCTTATTCTAAATTCCCACAAGAAGAAACACATAGAGAGAGTTCGCGGAGGCAATAGAAGACCCTAATCTCAAGAAACAAGAACAGTTGTTTAGAGAGATTCAAGGTCACGCCAGAGTTTTATCCATCAACGAAACTTCAAGAAAGTACCATCTAACTTCTCTCATTCTCCTGTTCTCTTTTCATTGTGTTTCAATGGTGCAAGACATCACTTTGAGAACCCTAAGTTTTTGTCATTGTACATATAGTAGAATAGATGTCTTGTGATTTTTTTAAAAAAATAACAAATTATTGTGACAATAATATTTCACCTAATTCATTTGCCCCAAATAATTACCTAAGTTACCATACATTATGCAATAAAGTCATGTCCAATTGAAACTATGTTTCGATGCTAAGAAAAGAAAGAAAAAAAGAAAATTTTCAAATGAATGAGAGAGATAAATATAAAATGATCTTTATTTCATCATTATTTTTGTCTTCTATTGTTTTATCTTTTCTTGACATCCATCTAGATGTTGAGAAAAAAGATTTCTTTTTCTTTTCTTGACAGCAAAACATAGCACTCCTGAAGATTTATCCCAACGGCTTATCTGGTATGGCTGAAATTCCACATTATTTGGTGGGTAAAACATAATCAATAATTATTTTATTTTAATTAATAACCATTATTTTAACTTTTAAAACCAAACTGGAACTGTTGGGAACAGCCTTTATTTTTTATTTAATATAAATGTGAAAACTAGAATCAAATATGGATGTCTGTGGTTTTTTTTTTTTTTTTAATTTTGAGTTGAGGACGACTGGTTGACATGATCATAGTGTGTAGATTACTTTTAAAGATATTTTATTCAAAAATCAAAAAATTGATTGTGAGATTAGACTTTTGTTTTATAAATAATTGGAAATAAAAAATTATGATTAATGGATAAACGTCACGCAAAAAAGATTATATTTTATGGTATTGTCAATCTACCCCTTTTAGCTTTATATCTTTTTAAAATTATTATTATTATTATTTTTAATTACAGCTCCGTTCCAATTTAAAAACTATGCCTTAACTATAAATAGTGAAGAATTATAAATTCATATTTATACGTGCCAGATATGAGTAAACAGTGTAAAGATCCTCTCTCATTACTATAGAGATTTAACAATTCAATTTTTTTGTACATGACATCCTATGTGGCATTTTCTGATTGGCTATTTCATTCACTTTTGGTGACATTATCTCTTTGGTAGTGCGCCACGTTGAGCATTTTTAGTGAGCAAAACTATGAAAGCTGATAGGTATATGTCATCATTAATTCTCTCTGTGTCATGAGAATTTTAAAACAAACTGACATCACCATCCTCTTGCAGCACCTAATTGGAATTACCTGAGACCTAATCTTATTATCTAATCTACCTTCTTTTGTCTCAAAGTGGGTGGGACCCACCAAAAAAATTCTAAAGAAGGATTGATCCATTTGGATGTCGACCATTGGTGGTGGAGGACATTGTTTGGGTGCTCCACAAACATAAGCATTTGGTAGTAAAAGATGTTGGATTCATGGTTGGCAATTGCCTCCCGGGAATCTCCAACATTTGCCAAACATTTCTTTTGTAATATGATTTGATCAAACTTCTTTTTTTTTTTTTTTTTTTTTTTTTTTTTTGAAGAGGGGTTTATAGATATATTAGAATTTCACACGTTAATTGGGGAAATGGAAGTACAAGAAAGACTGATAATTGATTATTTAGAAGAGAGAGAAATGGAAGTAAAAGATGTTGGTCCTTTGATAATCTTTTTACCTATGATCTAATGTCAATGGGTGTCTCATAGCAATTCCTTTAACCTAATTGAGTGAATATGTTGCATTCTAGATTTAAAATACAATTTAAGATAATAAACATAGTGTTTGGTATGTATTCTTCTTCTTGAATTATGGAACATGTTATAAAACGCGGTCTATTCTGAAATGTGCTTTTTAGGCCATTCTACATTCTTCTGAGTCTAAAATGGAAATATTACGTGTTTTTGGTCCATTCTTATTCAATGTTAGAAGTGTGTTCTCCATTTTGAGAGTATATGCTCTTCTAAGAATGCAAACCAATGCACTGTCAAGTATCCAATATTCCAAGCCAAGTTAGCCAATCCTAACCAGGCATATAATGGATTAGGGTTGGCATTTTTCATTCCAGTTTCAAATGGATCAGATTCATAGATTCAGGTTGAATTTAATTAGCTCACACCCATTAGGTTCTCTACTGATCACCATGATATCTTCCTGTTGTAATTTTAATAATTTAAAACTGAAGATTCAGATATTATTTAACCGGTTTTTTATGTGGATGTTAGAGAAATGTGTCTTTCCTTAATAGTCACGCAAATGGCCAATGGGTGTGACTATTGGTGATGTGTTAGAATGGTCAACAAAAATATCTTGTAGGATCCATTGAAAAAAAAAATGTCTTGTCGGAAATGACATGGTTTTGGGGGCTTGACTCTTGAAGAAAACCATTAGTGGTGCTCTTTTTCTCTTATATAGAGAGAGAAGGTTTAGCCATTTCTCTAATGGTGGTTATCGGATTTCAATCTCTCATATTGTTTTAAATAAAGCATTTCGTGTTGACTTTGTTTTATATCTATTGAGCACAACTTTAACGTACTCGAAGGGCAAACCAAACTAGTGCACTTTGTTATCGGAAATCTAGACTACTTTATCTTGGAGCCAGTTTTGCATAACAAAGCCGGTTGCATCAGAGAGGGCAAATACTAAATTTAGGATAGTGTCGATTGTGGTATGACCCAACCTTGAATATTATCTCGTCAATTCTCCTATCACATCTACATCAATAAGTGGCTATCGCTGAAAGCATTAACATTTAACTTAAAACATTAACAGATAAATGGTTCTCATTTAAAGTTTTATCCTTATATTTACAATACTTTTCCATGTGGTCAAGCCATTAGATTCAGTGGAATGTCTAATTGTTCAGTGTAATCCGCCTTTGATTGGAGCAGGGCCTTCTAGTTCGAGTGTTCTGAAAACCATATCAACCCAGTCAATTGAACTGATCAAATCGCCACCCAACATCAGTCGTCCTGCACAATTACCATTGTTGAACAATGGATGCTTAATAGAGTAGTTTATTCTAGAGAAGATGAATAAGAGATTTAAAAAAAAAAAAAAAAAAAAAGGACTGAGTTTTTCGTCACCCATGGTGAAGAAGAATTTCTTCATCCAAAGTGTTAGGTAAATTAGATTAGGCTTTAAAAAAAATGAAGGTATTACTGATATTCAATATAAAAGAGGCAGGATCTTATCCTTTGGTTTTTTGGTTTCCTTCATCTTGCTTGAAAAAACTTTCTAATCTTGTTAAGGCTTGAGAAAAGCATTGCATCTATGTGATATTGTTTACTTTGGATTAAAGCCCATACAGTTTTAAAACACGTCTATATGGAATGGTTTGGTCCCTACTTATAAGCCACAGATTTTCTCGTCATTCAACCAATGTGAGACTGTCTTAGTCGGTCCTCCTTGTTTTCACCACAACAGAGGCACCCTTTTCGAAAGAGCTTGTTGCATACAGACCAAGGATCCCACACACGGGGCCAATGTTAAGGCCTAAAAAGAGTGTTGTATCCATGTGATATTGTCCGCTTTGAATTGAAATTTACACAATTTTAAAATTTGTATGCATAAAAAGAGTCAACCCCTACTCGAAAACCACAAGTTTTCCCAACACTAAACCAATGTGGGACTATTTTAATCAATCCCTCCTTATTTTTATCATAACAGTTCTCAATAAATATTTGTAAGAAATTTTTTTTTTTTTGGTAAAAATAAATATTTGTAAGATGAAAGCATATACGAACACAACTCACAAAAAAAAAAAAGAGGCAACTAATGAAGGTCATTATCATCACAGAGTGGCTGTTTCTAAGGGCCCCATTGGACTGTGAAGACGACATGAGGGAGTTACTGACCACTGCTTTTTTTTCCCACAACCTCTAATGAAAGCAACAACCGAAGAAGGGTGTGTAACCCTAATCCTAGAAAAGAACAAAGCGAAAGGTCATCAGTTACAGACAAAAAGAGCCCAATGGGCCCATTCTCATAAAAAATGACTTATTGGAAAGAAAAAGGAAGTGGTTGTACATGTGTGAGAGTAGGGCCACAAAAGGCCCAGTTGGACTGAATTTTTCAAAACCCTAATCCTAACTCTGTCTATTTAAACTTAAGCTTAATCTAGTCCAACCCTGTTAGGGTCAGAAAATGTACAATCCTAATCCTGACTCTGGCAGGATTGGGCTTAACCTTAACCTACCCTTATTAATCCTGACTGGACTGGGTTGGGCCGAGTTAACCCTGATTAATTCTGATTTAGGGTTGGATTGACCTTGATTGGCCTTGAAACATACAACAAATTGCCAAATAACATACATATAACAATTATAACTTAAACATATAACAAACACACACACTCACACACACACACACACACACACACACACACACACACACACACACACATATATATATATATATATATATATATATATATAGGGTTGGACTGGACCGGACTCAACCTAGGGGTCAACCCTAACCCAACCCAACCCTGCTAGGGTTGATCATATTGAACCCTAATCCGGCCCTACCAAGGTTCGAGTTGGAATCAACCCTGCCAAGGTGCAAGGAGGATTTGGGCGGATTCGAATTGTCAAGATAAAACTTGCCCCCCTATGTAAGAGAATGGGAGAGAGAGAGGGGAGGGCAACAGCCAACCAACCAACCAACCAACCAAACATAACCATATGGATAAGAGCGACTGCTTGGCAACCGCACAATGGAAAAGTGGAGGTCATTGATTTCTCATGACGGCTCGATGCCTCCCACCATTTCCTCTCTTTTCTTTGTGTTTTTATTTGTTATTTTTTATTTTTTATTCTTTTGTGAAGTCATATGACCTATCCAATCAAGTCATTTTCACATCTATCAAATCAATTGATATAAAAGAAATCCAAAACCTGAGAATTTTTTGTCAATTTCAGAAGGATTTTCTTATTAAATAAATTCATAACTTCATGTTCTGATTTTTTTTTTCTTTTTTTTTGTCTGATTGCATGCATCATGTTTGAGTTTGAATAGAGAATATAATGGGAGAACAGATACAAGAAGTATCAAAGAAGATGCCACTAATTGAATTATTGTATTCTTTGGAAACTATAGAATCCTTTGGATTTTTTTAGGGTAACATAAATCTCTCCGCAAGTTAATGTTCCCAATGATCGACAATTTCGATTCAAACCTATCGTCAGAGGGTTGAATTTTATCTTTCCTTCAAGTGGCTGAATATCCGTGGTGGCTTAGTTCTAATCGAATCCTTTCATTGAGACCAGAAACTCAAATCCCATTGATGATCGAACTATGGAAGACTATGAGAGGGGAGATAGCGGGCAGGAGGGGGGGGAGGGAAGAGAGAAAGAGAGAAAGAGGATGCACGACAGTGGAGAGAGTATGGATGAATTAAACAGTTGAGATGCAAAGAGGAGAATCAGAAAATCAATGAAATGAAGGTGTAGGTTGCGATGCAAGATTCTATCATAACCTGCTAGTTCTGATAATCATTCCCATATTTTCTTTGAGAGAAAACCCATATTTTCTTTGAGAGAAAAATCTACACGCTACTAATATATACAAGGATTTACACACCCAATGGGGAAAATGGTATTGGAGAGTTGGTTCATTGAGAAGAAAGGATCAGATTTTAAAGAGAAAAAAAGAATATGAAAGGGAATCACACACAGACATCATGTATCTATTTTTCTCTAAATTTTTTTTCAATACAAGCAAAAACTATGATAGCACATGAAAATGACATTATAAGAAATATATTAAATTCATTTTCACCTGTTACAGAATTTTTTAAAATAAAATAAAAGATTACATATTCTAAAATAGAAAGGTATCATTCAGATAAAATTTATATTTATTAAATTTTATAGTATTGACATATCTTATTCATTAATCTATGTATGTTTCAGCAAAGTACAACGAACATTCACCCAACTTTTTTTTTTTTTTTTTTTTTTGGGTAAACATTCAGCCAAGTAATTAAGTATTTGGAATGGAGCCTTACCCTCCAAAAACTGCCACGTGAAACTTTAGATGGGGCTAAAATTTTCTATGTAAATGAATTGTGGATATCTAGGATCTTATTCATATGTCAAGTTTCAATCCAATATGAATATGTCGAGTAATAAAACGAAGTACTAAAAAAATCAGGATTATCAAGGGATTAATACGAAGATGCATAGAGATACCCTTGTGTATACCAACATAAATGGGATAGAAATCCTCTCATATCTTTGGAGGGGCACCAGCCGTGATCGCACGGTTGGACTTCACCAGACGCACATAAAATCGTATCGGTATACACACCAGATAAAATCCAACCGTGGTTGCACAGTCCATGACTAGTACAATTGGCCAACAAAAGACGATTTTCATCCACATATAAGAGAATATGTTGAATCTTTATTTGAAATTTGAGAAGTGGTCAATTCACTTTTGACAATTGCCAAGTCACTCTTTGAAGTGGCAAAAGAATGGCATGTTCATCTCTTTTACTTGAAAACCTGCTGGAATATTTTTCCCCCAGGCTTAGTTTGTTTTTATTTAAAAAATATGGAAAGGAAATCTTTTTCCTTTAAAAATAAGATTTACAACGCAAAATGAAAAATAAAAGAATTGAAGAATAGAAAATTTTACATGAGTGCTCCGTTTGTTTTGACGTTATCGTAGAATTTTACGTGTAACATTCTATATGTAAAAAATAAAAATTTCAATTTTTATTTCCATTATTATTCAATGTTAGAAATACGTTCTCCATTTTGAGAGTATATGCTCTTCTAAGAATGCAAACCAATGCACTGTCAAGTATCCAACATTCCAAGCCAAGTTAGCCAATCCTAACCAGGCATATAATGGATTAGGGTTGGCATTTTTCATTCCAGTTTCAAATGGATTAGATTCATAGATTCAGGTTGAATTTAATTAGCTCACACCCATTAGGTTCTCTATTGATCACCATGATATCTTCCTGTTGTAATTTTAATCATTTAAAACTGAAGATTCAAATATTATTTAACTGGTTTTTATGTGGATGTTAGAGAAGTGTGTCCTTCCTTAATAGTCACGCAAATGGCCAATGGGTGTGACTATTGGCGATGTGTTAGAATGGTCAACAAAAATATCTTGTAGGATCCTTTAAAAAAAAAAATGTCTTGTCAGAAATGACATGGTTTTGGGGGCTTGACTCTTGAAGAAAATCATTAGTGGTGTCTCTTTTTCTCTTATATAGAGAGAGAAGGTTTAGCCATTTCTCTAATGGTGGTTATCGGATTTCAATCTCTCATATTGTTTTAAATAAAGCATTTCGTGTTGACTTTGTTTTATATCTA
The DNA here is from genome assembly GCA_028583415.1 of Protea cynaroides. Classification (NCBI taxonomy): domain Eukaryota; kingdom Viridiplantae; phylum Streptophyta; class Magnoliopsida; order Proteales; family Proteaceae; genus Protea; species Protea cynaroides. Next base: position 65,266,754 of record CM053266.1, on the reverse strand, counting down.
TTGAGCACAACTTTAACGTACTCGAAGGGCAAACCAAACTAGTGCACTTTGTTACCGGAAACCTAGACTACTTTATCTTGGAGTCACTTTTGCATAACAAAGCCGGTTGCATCAGAGATGACAAATACTAAATTTAGGATAGTGTCGATTGTGGTATGACCCAACCTTGAATATTATCTTGTCAATTCTCCTATCACATCTACATCAATAAGTGGCTATCGCTGAAAGCATTAACATTTAGCTTAAAACATTAACAGATAAATAGTTCTCATTTAAAGTTTTATCCTTATATTTACAATACTTTTCCATGTGGTCAAGCCATTAGATTCAGTGGAATGTCTAATTGTTCAGTGTAATCCGCCTTTGATTGGAGCAAGGCCTTCTAGTTCGAGTGTTCTGAAAACCATATCAACCCAGTCAATTGAACTGATCAAATCGCCACCCAACATCAGTCGTCCTGCACAATTACCATTGTTCATTGTTGAACAATGGATGCTCAATAGAGTAGTTTATTCTAGAGAAGATGAATAAGAGATTTTAAAAAAAAAAAAAAAAGGGACTGAGTTTTTCGTCACCCATGGTGAAGAAGAATTTCTTCATCCAAAGTGTTAGGTAAATTAGATTAGGCTTTAAAAAAAATGAAGGTATTACTGATATTCAATATAAAAGAGGCAGGATCTTATCTTTTGGTTTTTTGGTTTCCTTCATCTTGCTTGAAAAAACTTTCTAATCTTGTTAAGGCTTGAGAAAAGCATTGCATCTATGTGATATTGTTTACATTGGATTGAAACACGTCTATATGGAATGGTTTGGTCCCTACTTATAAGCCATGGATTTTTTCGTCATCCAACCAATGTGGGACTGTCTTAGTCGGTCCTCTTGTTTTTATCACAATAGAGGCTCCCTTTTCGAAAGAGCTTGTCACATACAGACTAAGGATCCCACACACGGGGCCAATGTTAAGGCCCAAAAAGAGTGTTGTGCCCATATGATATTGTCTGCTTTGAATTAAAACTTTCACGATTTTAAAATTTGTATGCATAAAAAGAGTCAACCCCTACTCATAAACCACAAGTTTTCCCAACACTAAACCAATGTGGGACTATGTTAATCAATCCCTCCTTATTTTTATCATAACAGTTCTCAATAAATATTTGTAAGAATTTTTTTTTTTTTTTTTTTGGTAAAAATAAATATTTGTAAGATGAAAGCATATACGAACACAACTCAAAAAAAAAAAAAAAAAAAAAAAAAAGGCAACTAATGAAGGTCATTATCATCACAGAGTGGCTGTTTCTAAGGGGCCCCATTGGACTGTGAAGACGACATGAGGGAGTTACTGACCACTGCTTTTTTTCCCCACAACCTCTAATGAAAGCAACAACCGAAGAAGGGTGTGTAACCCTAATCCTAGAAAAGAACAAAGCGAAAGGTCATCAGTTACAGACAAAAAGAGCCCAATGGGCCCATTCTCATAAAAAATGACTTATTGGAAAGAAAAAGGAAGTGGTTGTACATGTGTGAGAGTAGGGCCACAACACGCCCAATTGGACTGAATTTTTCAAAACCCTATCCTAACTCTGTCTATTTAAACTTAAGCTTAATTTAGTCCAACCCTGTTAGGGTCAGAAAATGTACAATCCTAACCCTGACTCTGGCAAGATTGGGCTTAACCTTAACCTACCCTTATTAATCTTGACTGGACCGGGTTGGGCTGAGTTAACCCTGATTATTTCTGATTTAGGGTTGGATTGACCTTGATTGGCCTTGAAACATATAACAAATTGTCAAATAACATACATATAACAATTATAACTTAAACATATAACAAACACACACACTCACACACACACACACACACACACACACACACACACACACATATATATATATATATATATATATATATATATATATATATATATATATATAGGGTCGGACTGGACCGGACTCAACCCAGGGGTCAACCCTAACCCAACCCAACCCTGCTAGGGTTGATCAAATTGAACCCTAATCCGGCCCTACCAAGGTTCGAGTTGGATTCAACCCTGCCAGGGTGCAAGGAGGATTTGGGCGGATTCGAATTGTCAAGATAAAACTTATCCCCCTATGTAAAAGAACGGGAGAGAGAGAGAGAGAGGAAGGGCAACACAAGCCAACCAACCAACCAACCAAACATAACCATATGGATAAGAGCGACTGCTTGGCAACCGCACAAAGGAAAAGTGGAGGTCATTGATTTCTCATGACGGCTCGATGCCTCCCACCTGACATTTCCTCTCTTTTCTTTGTGTTTTTATTTGTTATTTTTTATTTTTTATTCTTTTGTGAAGTCATATGACCTATCCAATCAAGTCGTTCACATCTATCAAATCAATTGATATAAAAGAAATCCAAAACCTGAGAATTTTTTGTCAATTTCAGAAGGATTTTCTTATTAAATAAAATCATAACTTCATTTTCTGATTTTTTTTTTTTTTTTTTTTGTCTGATTGCATGTATCATGTTTGAGTTTGAATAGAGAATATAATGGGAGAATAAAATACAAGTATCAAAGAAAATATCATTAATTGAATTATTGTATTCTTTAGAAGCTATGGAGTCCTTTGGATTTTTTTAGGGTAACACAAATCTCTCCGCAAGTTAATGTTCCCAATGATCGACAATTTCGATTCAAACCTATCGTCAGAGGGTTGAATTTTATCTTTCCTTCAAGTGGCTGAATATCCATGGTGGCTTAGTTCTAATCGAATCCTTTCATTGAGACCAGAAACTCAAATCCCATTGATGATCGAACTATGGAAGACTATGAGAAGGGGAGATAGCGGGCAAGGGGGGGAGGGAAGAGAGAAAGAGAGAAAGAGGATGCACGACAGTGGAGAGAGTATGGATGAATTAAAGAGTTGAGATGCAAAGAGGAGAATCAGACAATCAATGAGATGAAGGTGTAAGTTGCGATGGAAGATTTTATCCTAACCTGCTATTCTGATTCTTCCCATATTTTCTTTGAAAGAAAAATCTACACGCTACTAATATATACAAGGATTTACACACCCAATGGGGAAAATGGTATTGGAGAGTTGGTTCATTGAGAAGAAGGGATCGGATTTTAAAGAGAAAAAAAGAATGTGAAAGGGAATCACACACAGACATCATGTATCTATTTTTCTCAAATTTTTTTTTTTTCAATACAAGCAAAAACTATGATAGCACCTGAAAATGACATTATAAGAAATATATTAAATTCATTTTCACCTGTTACAGAATTTTTTAAAATAAAATAAAAGATTACATATTCTAAAATAGAAAGGTATCATTCAGATAAAATTTATATTTATTAAATTTTATAGTATTGACATATCTTATTCATTAATCTATGTATGTTTCAGCAAAGTACAACGAACAATCACCAAACTTTTTTTTTTTTTTTTTTGGGTAAACATTCAGCCAACTAATTAAGTATTTGGAATGGAGCCTTACTCTCCAAAAACTGCCACGTGAAACTTTAGATGGGGCTAAAATTTTCTATGTAAATGGATCGTGGATATCTAGGATTTTATTCACATGTCAAGTTTCAATCCAATGTGAATATGTCGAGTAATAAAACAAAGTACTAAAAAAATAGGACTATCAAGGGATTAATATGAAGATGCATAGAGATACCCTTGTGTATACCAACATAAATGGGATAGAAATCCTCTCATATCTTTGGAGGGGCACCAGCCGTGATCGCACAGCTGGACTTCACCAGAAGCACATAAAAAAATCGTATCGGTATACACACCAGATAAAGTCCAACCGTGGTTGCACAGTCCATGACTAGTACAATTCGCCAACAAAAGACAATTTTCATCCACATATAAGAGGATATGTTGAATCTTTATTTGAAATTTGAGAAGTGGTCAATTCACTTTTGACAATTGCCAAGTCACTCTTTGAAGTGGCAAAAGAATGGCATGTTCATCTCTTTTACTTGAAAACCTGCTGGAATATTTTTCCCTCAGGCTTAGTTTGTTTTTATTTAAAAAATATGGAAAGGAAATCTTTTTCCTTTAAAAATAAGATTTACAACCGTTTGTTTTATGCAAAATGAAAAATAAAAGAATTGAAGAATAGAAAATTTTACATGAGTGCTCCGTTTGTTTTGACGTTATCGTAAAATTTTACGTGTAACATTCTATATGCAAAAAAAAAAAATTTCAATGTTTATTTCCAATAGGAAAAAGAAAGACGAAGTTCCTTTTCCATCCCCTTAAAGATCTCTTTTACCTCTTGAAAATAAACATTGAAATATTTTTTTACATATAAAATATTACACGTAAAATTTTACATCAAAACAAATGAAGCTGAAGAAAATCTTTCAAGTAAAATATTACTTACAAGAAATTTTTTACAACTAAACAAACAAGACCTTAAATTTTATTATACATACCTTTTGATAGATGCAAATTACTAATTCTAAAAACAATATTTGGTGGATAAAAAAATATTGAAAAATTATGTAAAAATATTTTAAGAACAGAAAACTAATAGTATATAGTTAAAAAAGTGAGATTTTAGGAGGAAAAAAAAAGTGATGTACATGTATACAGTTAAAAAAGTGAAATTTTAGGAGGGAAAAAAAGTTATGTACATTGTCTTAGTTTTCTACTAAAATATAAGCAATGTGGGTTCAAGAAATGAATTAAACTTACTGCTTTCCTAAATAATATGGAAGGAGAGGAATAGATTGATATTTGAAGAAAAACAACAGAGCCTCTCTTCTTTGTGCTATAGGCCTTTAGGGTCTTTCACTTGTGACCAGTTATATTTGTTGTTTTAATTCAATGATATTTCTTGTTTTTTAATGCATCATATTGTAACCAAAGTGGTGAATTAAGAAATTATAATTTTCTTATGATTGCTCCTCATCTTAATTTAAATTTCAGAAAAAAAAATTTTCAAAACCATTTGAAAATGATTTATCATTATGTGTCTTTATCATAATTGTCAAGACGTCGCCTAGGAGTCGCCTTTGTGACGCCTTGGAAAATCAGGCGCTTTGTCTAGATGCCTTGTCAAGCCTCCAACGCCTTGATTCACCTTGACACCTTGACAACTATGATATTTACATTTTTTTTAGTAAACATGTAAAATGACAGTATTTTACCCACATTGACATGCAAAAAAAAAAAAAAATGTAAGGTTACAACTTACCGAAAAAAAAATTCCCTTTCTTAATTACCCTGAAAAAAGAGAGTGGAAGATGATAAGAAAATTTTCAGAACAAAACAAGTTAGTTGTCAGATCTAACGGTCCAATTGATCAATAATTTTGTACCTTTCCAAGGCTGATCCCCAAAACGTACGCTATACCTGACTACTTGTTATAATGAATGTAAATCATTAATTATGGACTGCCTTTAGCATTAATCAAGAATATAAGACGCCAGTGTGGGCCCAGTTCTTCAATCATCCACAAGCAACTTGTGAAACGCACAAAATTAATCCCACTGAAGCACCTCAACCACAATTTGGCAATAAGCAACATATTATATAAGCTCTAGAGGTTTAAAAATTCAGGTATTTCCCCTTCAATGCTTCCATGAATGAAGAAATAATTTTTTGTGCCAACTTGACCTCAAAAACATACTTCATCAGCAAGTCAGTACTATTTTGTAAATAGTGCAGACCTGTACCATAGACTACAACCATTCTAAAAAGGCAGAGAACAATAAAAACTGCTTTACGTAAAGTATAACCTTTCAATCTGTTCCAAGCAGTAGACAGTTAGGTATAAGAAATTCCATTAAACCAAACTCCACCTATCATTTTCCTGGATCACCAAGAACTTGCTTGGACACAATTTGTAAGCTGAGTGAAATCTGGAGAACCAAACGATGATGAAGGAATATTCCATGAAAAAGGCAGATCCTCATATATATAACAAACGAGAATCCGGCAACACCAAGGTGGCTTACCCCAGAACTATTTTTCTGTTGCTTGCAGTGGCACTGAGAAAAGCTATACCTATGCATCTAAAAGGAAATGATATAAGGTTGTAATTCGTCCCCCAGAGTGGAAGTAATGATGATGGACAATGAGGGGGGGAATGGAAAGACTACGAGGGCCACATAAATTCACTTTGATTTTTTCTGGCTTAGTGGTTCATAAGAATCCAAGGAACACTACCTTCACATCCAATGACAAACTTTTTGTTACATGTCTCACATTCTGACCAGCATCCTTATGTCTCATCAAAAACCTCCTTTTCATGATCAAATTATTCGAACACACGCATGTGGAATGGATGAAACAGAATCAAAACAATGACAGAGCATGAGTTCTCTTACCACAAGCCACAATACCTCACAGATCACCAGGTGGGCGAGCCAGTAATCAAGTTAATACCAAAGCAAGATGTCTTGGCCACAAAATTTGGCACCTGTGATGAATGAGACATAAGGTGTGATCAGATCAACAACATTCATGATTAAATGAGTGAATTAATGCAGTAGGTGAAGAGGCACATGACCCTGCTGTTGGGAAAGTGGGCTTTTTCAAAGTGATACTCTGGGACTGGCCCCTACCATTTTTTTTCCATCCAATATGAAGTACGCTAAGTGATGGATGAATGGGACAATTATGGAGCCTCGTTGACAATCCTGTGGTCAGGGAGACTTCAGTCTTCATGGAAATCCAGAAAGTAAAGTAATTTAGTGAGTTCTTTAAAAACAAGAGGAACTATGAAATGGATGCAAGCAGCAGTGATAATTAAATTCTCCCCCACTAGAATGGAGCTGATTTTTATTTTACAGGAGTAATACATGCATATTTTTAGTTCACAGGAATAATATATTCATATGAAATAAAGAGAGAACAGACATGCTAATTAGATTCTTGTACCTATAACCTTCATAACTCTTAAGTGAGAAGGTCCTGGCTTCCTAGGGCAAATTACCATGGAAAACCAGTTTCCAGTTTCCACAATCTGGATTAAGAGCATTTGGTCAAGACTAAAACATGTTCCCCTTAAACCAATATTTATCAACTAATTACTCATAAATTGTTTCCATATTTTAATGGCATGGCTTGCAACTCCTGAAGGTATTATGCGATAATCCAATTGCATAATAGGCAAGGCACGCGACTTGTCCTATAGCTGCATACAAGGTAAGCATCACAAGCTTGGTTTTCAGTTCGTAACACCGAGAGTAACTTTGACAATGGCTTGAATTCTTACTTGTTGAGTATTTAATTTGAGACTTACTGCAAATTCCAAAAAAAAATCTTACAAATAGTTATTTTCCATTTTGGATGGCATTGTTTGAGAATTCTACTGTCCTATATCAACACACCCGTTTTGGTAATTTCAGTCTAGATTAGGAAATACTAGAAGTGAATATTTTCCAACCTTTGCTCGTCTGTGAAACTGCATTATACATTTGTTTCACCCATCGTTTAGAAGTTCTGGGAATAATAATTACTGATATGCAACAGAAGTCATATAATTAACCTGGAGAAATGCAGGTAAGAAGCTAGTCCAGAACTTTTAAAAAAGCAGGTCATAATGACTGGAATATAGAAATATTGACAAGTTGAAAATGTCTGTTTGCTAAGATGGTGAACTTTAGGGAGGTCTTATGCTAAACCACCTATGCAAAACATAAAAGAAAAATTCAGCCACGAAAAAAAAAAAAAAAAAAAAAGGTACCAATCAAAGGAATTCCTCAAGAGGACATTTGTGTTCCGACATGATGGGCCTGTGAAGACAAATTTTGATACAACTGGGCTCTAGAAAGTCAAGGGGAAAGCCTGAAATTGATTTACTTCAGAGGAAAATTATGAAGTTTTAAGATTTAACAATATATATAGCCTAGAGTGGACTCCTGGACAGGATCTCCCTAGCCGACACCATGAAACTGGGATAAGGCTTAGTTGAGTTGCATTGTGAATGTTTTCTCAAAGGATTTGCAATTAAAGAAAAAGAATGATTTTAGGAGTTAATAATAGACCGACTCCATGTAGTTGCATAAGGCTTAGTTGAGTTGCATCATGTATGTTTTTGCAAATAATATCACAAATCAAAGATAATTAAAAACAAAGAAAAAGAAGAATCTGATACTCATAAATGAAATGTAGCAGAAGAAATGCAGGTGGGAAACAAAAACAATAGTCATCTTCCCAATCACAGCCAAGGTCTTGGAAGAGCCCAATCAGAACCTTTCCCTCTTGACAGCCCAATGTTATCAGCACAAGAGAAACATAAACCTGCACAGATGAGATGCCTAGATATTTTAGATTACAAGTCATGTGATATAAGCAAGAATTAAAGAATCAATAGTCAGTATTGGGTATCGAGATGGTGATTAGAAGAGACATATCATATCATTTTGTATTGGAGATATGCAGGATACACTAAAGATACGAATGTAAATTAGCAAGATGCGAATGGAAATTTTAGGAAACATGCAAAATACAATTCTGAATCATAAAACACTATATATAAACAATAAAAAGCAAGAGGTTTCTTATATGTACTAATAGTTTAATACCATAAAGAGTAGCAGGCTGGTTCAAAGTCAGGAGTTGGAAGTGGTCTCAAGTAAAGGTGCAACCAAGATGATGTTGTGAACAGATGGAACATACATTGTAATACTGCCACCAGTCGGAATACTAATCGTAGTGCAACTCTGACTCTTACTGGAACCTTGTGTGTACTGCTCTAGAGTGGACAATACCGGTATTGTTTCCGATTGTGGTTGTGCCTGACTATACCCATAACTTCCGTACAATGACTACTCACGTCCGTAGCCTGAAGAAGCACCCAAAGCAGCATACTTAGCTCGAAGAAGCACCAGCTGTTCTGAATTAATGTTCAGTGACTGCATGCCCCTCATAAGCATGTCACTTTCATGTGGATCGGGTTGCATACAAGATGCAACTTCTTCTTATGAGTTGCATGGAGTCACTGTCTCATTGAACATTAATTCAGATCTCTGTTGGTTTAAAATGGTTTTCTTAACCACTAATATGCTTTCTAGAAATAGTTTTGAATATGACTTTTTGTCTTTTGGCAAAAACCTTTTTACTATGATACAAATACTGATACGACAATGTTATTTGTTTTTAGTTTAAAAACCTTTAGTTTTTGACGTTGATGGTTTTTTCAAAACTTTTTTAGTTTTATTTGTATTTTTAGGATTTGACTTTTCATCTTATCCTCAGAATATCCTAGGCTCTAAGATTCGCAACACTATTATTTGATTGGTGGTAATTAGGATTGGCGTCTAGACTCTGGATTGCTAATCAGTTCACTAAACTCAATAGATGAGATATCTTATCTTCAGGAGCCAGTAGAAGAGTCTCATAATAAAGTGAAACAAGTAAAAGCTGGAAATGTCAGATCTTACTGTCTCCACCATCTAACACAGTTAAGAGAAAACTTAACACAAGATTTTGATAACAGCGTAAGTGAAATATTGGCCGATATCCCAATTGATTAAACAGATCCATAACCCATAGGGTTTAAGTTCAGTGAGCCGATGAGTGATCCAGATGCCAATCTTATTTTCCACCAATTAAAGAATAGTGTCGCGAATCCTGATATCAAAGCCTAAGATATTCTGAGCATAGATGAAAAGTCAAATCCTAATAATACAAACAAAACTAAAAAAGTTTTGAAAAGGCCATAAACGTCAAAAAAACTAAAGGTTTTAAATTAGAAAAAAATAAATAAATAAAATTTTGAAAGTTGTCATACCATAGCAAAATGGTTTTTGCCAAACGAAAAAAATTCATATTCAAAACTATTTCTATGAAGCATACTAGTGGTTTAGAAAACTGTTTTAAACGCGTTTTAACCAACAAAGATTCAGATCACGCTGTAACTTCTTTAAGATATGGACAGTATGCTGCTTTGAGTGCTTTTTCAGGCAATGGACATGAATATTCATCGTATCAACCAATATGTATCAGTATCAGCCAATATGCTGCTTTGGAGGCAACAGATTGTGTTGTAAATGTCGTCCACTAAGTTAGGGGTATTTGCGTAATTTGTGATTATTTTCTGTTATTTCTTTTCTATTATCTTCATTAGGGATATTATTGTAATCTTGTTTTTCAATATTTCATTATAAATAAGATATTGGAGTGGAGAGATCGTAACTCTCACTCTTTCTTTCTTATTCAACATGGTATCAGAGCTGACCTAACGATACCTGCTCCTCGCTTCTCTTCTCTTCTCTTTACTTCCCTTCTCTTCTCTAAAACCTACCGCTGGCCCATCCCTCACCTGAAAAACCTACCACCACCCTTTTCTTCTCCTCTCAAACCCTGCCGCCACCCTTCCTCTACCACCTAAAGCTACTGCCACCCATTTCTACCACCTAAAGCTACCTCCACCACCTGCATACTATCCTAAACCTACCGCAGGCCCCAACATACCCTAAAACTACCCCAAACCCTACCGCCATACCCTAAAACTACCCCAAACCCTACTGCCATACCTTAATACTACCCCACACCCTTAACCTCATCTTATCCTCTCTAATTTCTTATCTATGCACTAAACATCTCCTAAAAGTTTGTTTCTTTTCTCGATTGGCGTGTATCCCTTGTTGATGGGATGTGTTTTTGTTGAAGAGACCATACGAAGAGCCAACATCGATTCTTAACTGACTATATGAAGATCGAAACTTGCTGAAGAAGTGTCTCTCGTTCCCAGAGGATTGATATACGGCATCTCTGTTAAAGAGATCATTCTTCTTCCCACAAGGGTTGATTGATCTGGTATGGTTATTTGACATATATTACCAGATATCGTTTTTTGTTTCCAGCATAATATCAGTATAGTTTTATGGGTTTTGTTGAGTACCCAAATCGAGAATTTAGATCTTTGTGATTGCAATGGCATCAGACATAACATCTGCTGGAAAGGATTTTTATAAAATGGACAATCTTACCACTCCAACTAACCATAAAACTTAATGGTGGTAACTACCTGATGTGGTCTCGGGCTATACAACTTTCTATTACAGCTCGAGAGCTATCTGGCTATCTCACCAGAACCAAGACTAAACCCTTTGCTGAAGATACTTCTTTGGATAAATAGAATGCTGAGAATTCCTTAGTGATGCAATACCTACTTAATTCCATGCAACCCGCCATAGCCGAGGGGTATTTATTATTGGATACAGCTGCACAGATTTGGAAGTTTGCAAAGGATACATATTCCCAGGTTGGGAATGATGCATTAATTTATGCTTTGAAAAAAAAGATTCATGGAACTACCCAGAAGGAGTTAACTATGTCTCAATATTATACTCAGTTGAGGAGTCATTGGCAGAGCCATTGACTTTTATGATTTCATACATGCCAAGTGTAATGAAGATGTTACACTATTTAAGAAACGGGAAGAGAAATACAGAGTCTACACAATTTTGATAGGACTAAATGTTGAGCTTAATCCTATTCACTCACAGATCCTTAGCTAGGATCCTTTTCCTATCCTTGAGCAGGCATATGCTATGGTTCAACTTGAAGACCAAAGAAGAACGATTATGTTAACACCGTCTGTTCCTGAGAGGTCTGCTCTCCAAACTAGTACTCCGCCATAGAAGAGCCCTACTGCATCCAGAGATCCGGTAAAATGTGAGCATTGTTGCAAACCCTAGTATACTAAAGACACATGCTGGAAACTCCATGGCAAACCAACAGACTTTGAGGCAAAAAGACATGAAAAAAATATGCAAGTCCAAGAACTTCACAGGCACACAGGCACATCAGACTGAAGCTCATCTAACTGCTGATCTCACGGCCTCACTACAAGATACTCACATTCTTCAGGCTCTAAATCGTTTGCTCCAGCCATCATCTGCTGCTCTTCCAGGATCGTCAACTGCACCTACCCCTGCCTCTACCACTCCAGGTTCTCACTTTGCTCGATTAGGCATGTGTTTCAGTGGGCATTGTGCGTCAATGGTCTCTAATCCTTGGATTATTGACTCTAGTGCCACGGACCACATGACTGGTAACCATAGCTTATTTCATCAGTACTTTCCTAATTCTGAAATCAATACTGTTCATGTGGCGGATGGGACTCTCTCCTCTGTATCAGGGAAATGTTTCCATTCAATGCACTCCTTCTTTATCTTTGCAATTTGTTCTTCATGTTCTTAAATTCTCTATAAATCTCATGTCTATCAGTACTTTAAACTGCAAAGTTATGTTTTTTTTCCTTTTTATTATCTGTTTCAGGATCTGGAAACCGAGAGGATGATTAGATGTGGTAAGATGTAGGGTGGTCAATATTTGCCTGAGGAAGACATCCCATAGTCAATTTCAGCTCACCCAAGCCCAATACATCACCTATAATCGGCATCTTCTGACCTTTAACAGTGGCATCAGCGACTTGGGCATTCGTCTTTCAAAGTTTAAGGGAGTCTTTTTCCTTCTTTAGCAAATAAATGTAAACAAGACGAGTTTTTTTGTGAAACTTGTATTCTAGCTAAGCAAACTCGGTCTTCGTATAGTCCTTCATTTCGACGTAACAGTATTCTTTTTCATTTAGTTCATTCTAATGTTTGGGGACCAACCAGAACTTTCCATTTTTGGTCACCGTTGGTTTGTTACATTTATAAATTGTTATTCTAGAACCATTTGAATTTATCTTTTGCATAACAAAAGTGAAGTTTTTTAGTGCTTTCGCCAGTTTCACCAGATGATAAAGACTCAATTTCAAGCTGCTATACAGATTCTGCGTAGTGACAACGGCAGAGAATATTTTGAGGGTGATTTCAGCGTTAACTAGCGGATAATGGTATTTTGCACCAGACTAGTTGTGTTGATACTCCAACACAGAATGGGGTGGCCGAAAGAAAGAATCGCCATCTACTCGAGGTAGCTCATGCTTTAATGTTTGCCCGCAATGTGCCACTACAATATTGGAGTGATGCCATCCTTACCACAGCTTACCTTATTAACCGCGTCCCGACCCCAATCCTTGATCATCATTCACTTTAACCCTTCTCCTTAGTGATGCCTCTCATATTATTCCTCCTAAGATCTTTGGTTATGTGTGCTATGTACGCAACCATAGATTCCTAGGAAAACTTGAACCACGAGGTTTTCGTTGTCTTTTCTTGGGATATTCTCCAACCCAGAAAGGATATAAATGTTATCATTCACCCACCCGTCGCACTTTCATCTCCATGGATGTCCTCTTCAATGACACCTTTTCTATTACCCAGCATCCCATCTTCAGGGGGAGCCTAGTCTTTAGGAAGATGGGCTTATTATCATACCTATGGCCTCTCCCCTTCCATTTTAGGGGGAGAACACATCACCTTTTGCTGAGCCCACAACATCTTCTCTTGAACCCTCTGCTGAAAAAATTTCAATCCAAAAGCCTTGGAAAAAGCAGACGATACTCCACCTCGCCTACAAGTCTATAGCCGTACCAAAATCAAGCATGAAAAGACCACCATCATCAATGCACCTACACACATCCCTTCACCAGCTCTGGATCCGGAAACTGTTTCAGAGAATGAGATCCTTCCATCTAGTAACATTCTTCCCTCTGAGCCAGACTTACCTATTGCTCTTTGCAAAGGAATTAGGCCCTGTACTCAGCATCTTATATCTCAGTATGTTTCCTATGGATCATTGTCTGTATCATATTTTGCTTTTGTCTCTACTTTGTCTTCTGTGTCCATTCCCAAATAATGGTAGGATGTAGTTGCAGACGCGAGATGGAAAGCAACCATGGTAGAGGAAATGACTGCCCTGAGGAAAAGTGAGACATGGGACTTAGTTGAACTTCCACCTGGGAAGAAGTCTGTTGGGTGTAAGTGGATCTTTACTGTAAAGCAAAAAGAAGACAAGACTATAGACAGATACAAGGTTAGATTAGTAGCTCGAGGATTCACCCAGACTTATGGAATCGATTATCAAGAGACATTTGCTCCTGTGGCAAAAAGGACTACTGTTCACACCATTTTGGCTTATGCAGTACATTATGATTGGACTTACAGCAGCTCAACGTCAGGAATGCATTCCTTTATGGAGAGTTAGCCCAGGAAGTGTACATGGATGTCCCGCCAAAATTTACATCATCAGCCACTGAAGGAAAAGTATGTAAAATGAAATGATCCCTCTATGGGCTCAAGCAATCACCTAGGGCTTGGTTTGGGAGATTCCACAAAGCTATGACCTCAGTAGACTACAAACAAAGTAATGCTGATCACACATTGTTTATTAAACAAAAGGAAGGAAAAATCACAATTTTCATCGTATATGTAGATGACATTGTGATTACAGGTAGTGACAATGAAACGATTAAACAACTGAAGACCTTCTTGGTAAAGGAGTTTGCAGTCAAAGACCTTGAAAACTGAGATATTTTCTTGGGATTGAATTAGTACGCTCCGCCAGAGGTATTTATTTGTCTCAGCAAAAGTACATACTTGATCTTCTCTCGAAGACTGGTCTCTTAGGGTTTCCGCCTTGTAAGACACCAATTAATCCTAAAACTTGACCACAAGAAAAGAAGGGAACACCAGTAGACAAAGAACAGTAACAACGGTTAGTTGAAAAGTTGATATACTTGGCTCATACTCGACCTGATATCGCTTTTGCAATAAGTTTGGTAAGTCAATTCATGCATGACCCTATACTTCCCATATGGATGCAGTCCTCAGAATATTACACTATCTAAAATCAGCTCGTATTCTACTCTCTTCCCAGGGTCATCTTAGGGTTAATGCCTATACTGATGTAGACTAGGCAGGAAATCCGGCCAGAAAATCTACCTCAGGATATTGTACATGCATTGGAGGGAACCTGGTTACCTAGCGCAGCAAGAAGCAGAATGTGGTAGCCCAGTCCAGTGTAGAGGCCGGATTTAGAGCTATGGCTCAGGGGATATGTGAGCTATTATGGTTATAGGGATTACTCAAGCATCTTGGTATCAGTACTTCCCAACCTATGCGATTATTTTGCGACAATAAGACTGCAATTAGTATTGCTCACAATCTAGTGCAGTATGATAGGACTAAGCATGTGGAAATAGATTATCACTTTATCATGGAGAAATTGGATAGTGGGCAGATCTGTGTTCCATATGTTCAGTCAAGTGATCAAGTGACTGAGATCTTTATAAAAGGATTCTCAGGGAAGTTATTTCATCCATTACTATCCAAGTTGTGTATGACTAATAAATATGCACCAATTTGAGGGGGAGTGTTGTAAATGTCACCCATTTAAGTTAAGGGTATTTGTGTGATTTGTGGTTATTTTCTTTTATTTCTTTTCTATTATTTTCATTAGGGTATTATTGTAATCTTGCTTTTCAGTATTTCATTATAAATAATATATTGGAGTGGAGAGATCATAACTCTCACTCTTTCTTTTTGATTGAACAGGTTGCATACAAGATGCGACTTCTTTTGGATATTCTAATGTAGTTCTCATGCACATGAGAAAGTTGGGGGATCCATAATGAAAGCTCGGTAAGGGAGTTCAATTCCTGCCTTGATGACATTGGGGTTGATGATCTAAAATGGTCATGCTTAAAATTTACTTAGAATAACAAAAGATCAAGGGACCAAAGAGTGTCTTGAAAAGTTGATAGCGCTTTGATAAATGATAAGTGGTTTTCCTCCTTTAATGCCTTCGAGACTCACTTTCATAGCTCTGGGATCTCGGATCACGGTCCAATCTACCTTACTGGCCACCCCTATGTATCATTCGGTCCAAACCGTTTAAATTCTTTGATATGTGGTCCGGCCATGGGAAGTCTCAATGATTGTTAGATAGGCTTGGAATAGGCATGTTAAGAAAAATTGTTCTCCTCTCTTATTTTTGCTCAATGACTCAAAGTAATAAAATTTGCCTCAAGTAAATGAAACAAATAAAATCTTTGGCAATATTGTTTGTTAGCGTTAGCGATATAGGGGGCTATGGGACCCACTTAGATTTAGTTGATTTATTATTTTTAGTTAGTTTCAATTTGCTGTAAGTGATATCTTTGGTTTCCTAAGTTGTTAGGTCTCCTTTCCTAGTTGGGTTATGTAATAAGGAAAGTTTCCTAATTACCATTGTTACTATCTTTTCACTATTAATATAAATAAAAGATGGAAGAGGACAAACACACATATTCGGTTCTTCCTCTTCTTTAGAGAATCAATCCTCACTTCTTATATTTGTCTAGCTCTCTCTCTTTCAGTTTCACTGGTTCTGATTATTTCTTTATTGCAAATTTGTTACATGGTATCAGAGCGGATGCCATTTTGAGTGGCATCTAAGCTTTTCATTATGGTGTGCAGCCATCACATCTACTGTTAGTGCTTGGTTCATAGTAATTTATACTGTGCTACTTTACTACTTCCGTCGTTGCTGCTTCCATTGATACATTGGTTCAAGGTGAAGCTTGTGCTGCTTTTGCTTCTTGGTTCACAGTGACCTATAATGTACTGCTTTACTACTACTGTTGCTGTTGCTGCTTCCGTTGATACATTGGTTCAAGGTTAAACTTGTGCTGCTTTTGCTTCTTGGTTCACAGTGACCTATACTATTCTACTTTATTACTACTGTTATTACTTCTGTTGATCCATTGTTTCAAGTTGAAGCTCTCGCTGTTGTTGCTGCTTCCATTGGTACATCATTTCAAAGTAAAGCTCTTACATTTCCCCTTGCTCCAGCTTGAGGGGGGGTGTTAGCGTTAACGAGATAGGGGGCTATGCGACCCACTTAGATTTAGTCGATTTATTATTTTTAGTTATTTTCTATTTGCTATAAGTGGTATTTTGGTTTCCTAAGTTGTTAGGTCTCCTTTCCTAGTTAGGTTATGTGATTAGGAAAGTTTTCTAATTACCATTATTACTATCTTTTCATTATTAATATAAATAAAGGATGGAGGAGGACAAACACACAAATTCAGTTCTTCCTCCTCTTTGGAGAATCGATCATCGCTTCTTCTATTTGTCTATCTCTCTCTCTTTCGGTTTCACTGGTTCTGATTATTTCTTTATTGCAAATTGTTACATTGTTAATGTAGCCTAAGAGTGCAGAAGAGATTAAAATCTATTCAGATCACCCTCCAATCCAACATGGCTAGCCCCCTTCTCAAGCAAAAAGAGAAGGAACTATCTAACCGATTGCCTTCATTGGTGGCCAAAGAGGAGAACTTCTATAAGCAGAAAACTCACATTAATTGACTTAAACTTGGAGATAGAAACACGAGCTATTTCCACAGGTCTTTGAAAGCAAATCAGAACAGGAGTACCATTTCCTCCTTGAACTCCAAAGGAGGATCCTTGCTCTGCAATGTTGAAGACATTAAAATGGAAGTAGAGGACTACTTCAGGGGTATCTACAGGGTTGATTGTATACC
This sequence comes from Protea cynaroides, assembly GCA_028583415.1. Taxonomy (NCBI): domain Eukaryota; kingdom Viridiplantae; phylum Streptophyta; class Magnoliopsida; order Proteales; family Proteaceae; genus Protea; species Protea cynaroides. Next base: position 65,249,384 of record CM053266.1, on the reverse strand, counting down.
TTCCCATGATGGGAACCTTGATGGACTCATTGTTAAGGTTTTGTTAATAGATCAACAAGCCCTCTTGGAATCATTGCCCTACAAAGGATGAAATTTTGCCAGTCATCAAATGGCCAGTTTGACAAGGCTTCGGGCCTTGATATCTTTAGTGCGAATTTTTCATCTTAGTTTGGGATATTGTGAAGAAGGATCTAATCAATACAGTAAAGCACTGATTTTTCTCCAATCTTAGCTAGCTCTCAAAGGTAAACCAAACCTTTCTTTGTTTGATTCCTGAAGTTAATGGAGCCACTATAATTTCAGAACTCAGACCCATGGCTCTCTATAACATCTCTACAAATTGTGGCTAAGATTCTTGCTAACAAACTCAAAAGGGTGGCGGATGATCTTAATTGTGTAAACCAATCGGCATTCACTGAAGGCAGAAATATCTCAGACAACATCCTTCTTTCCTCGGAGCTTGTAAGGGGATTCGATAGGAAAACCCAGCCTACCACAACCATGTTGAAAGTTGACATCTCCAAAGCTTATGACTTTCTAAGATGGGATGTTTTGGAAAAAGTGATGAAGAAAATGCAATTCCCCCCAATTTTCGTGTCTTGGGTGTATCATTGCATCTCCTCAGTCTGCTTCTCAATTCTGGATAACGTGTCCCCTATTGGCTTTTTTGGCAGCAGAAGAGATATTAAGCAAGGTTTCCTCATGTCCCCCTATCTTTTTGCCCTTGTGATGGAGGCCTTATCTCGGAGTCTACAGACAAAGGCTGCCATCAAGGATAGTAACAACTTCCCAAAATGTAAGGCTATCAAGTTAACCCATCTGGCCTTTGTTGATGACATTATAATTTCTCAAAGGCCAACTCCAAATCTCTAGCCTCTATTTCCAGCTCTCTTAATTTCTTTGGAGCTATGTCTGGTCTTCTTGTGAATAGGTAGAAATCATTATTAATGAGCACTTGAGGATCTTATTGGGATTCACCTGGGGATCCCTCCTGATTAAAAACCTTGTTCTTCAATTGATTCCTTTCTAAGTTATCTATCTGCTCACCATTGTTCTTCTATCCTGTATAGTCTTCGAAAGAAGATCTAATATTGTAGGCTAGATTTCTATCATTTGGGTCGGTTGGAATTGATCAAATCTGTCATGAAAAGCCTATACATCTATTGGGCAGGGGTCTTTGGGCTTCCTCACTCAATCATCCAAAAGATTGAAGATTTGAATCCCTTATGAGTATCTTCTTTTGGAAGGGATCCGATAACAAATTCTTACATACTGCCAACCGAGCTGCTATTTGTCTTCCCAAAGAAGAATGGCTTTAGGGCTAAGGAGGGTTAAAGAGGATAATATTGGTTGTATCCTCGAGTTGATTTGGAGAGTGGAATCTAAAAAGAAAAGCATATGGGTGGAGTGGCTCTAAGCAAGAATTCTCAAAAATGATTCTATATGGACCATCTCTTGTGGAAAGGACATCTCCTAGACTCAGAGAAAGATGCTGGAATTAAGACCGCTTGTCATTGAATCCATCAAAACAAGGATTGATGATGGATCATCCACTCTCCTTTGGCTGGACAGCTGGAATCCTCATGTTGTCCTCCTCTCCCGGTATGAGAAAAGAATTAGATATTGTCTCAAGCCGCAACAGATTGGCCCTAGTTTCTTCAATCATGAGTGATGGTGTTTGGGGCCAGGTCATCTATGTTCTATCTTCGGCTATTCTTACCCACACTTGGTCAGCTCTCACATCAAATCCTAGAAGACCTTTGGGCAGCAGAGATTTGATTTTGGCCAGCAACTACCTCGGGCAATTTATCCTCCTCATCAGCCTGCGAAAGGGTTAGATCTTGCACCACCAAGATGCTTGGTTTGATGTCATATGGTTCTAAGGCTTCATCCCTCCGCCATAGCTTCATTGCATGGAGAGATGTCACCCGCTCTCTCCAACCAGAGAACTTCTGCAGAGACAAATTTGTTTTCAATCTAATTGTTGTCTTTGTTGGTCCGATTAGAAGATATCTTCCTTTAGTTCTTTGATTTACCCTTTTCGTCATTCCTTTGGAAAGGAGTTATCCTTCGTTGTTGGCTGTCTAGAACTAGAAGACAAATTTGAGACTTTGACAGGGAATGGAGGTGGATCACCAAAGCTTTCAAAGGAAAAACAACTTGCGATATGGTAGGCAAGATTACTTTGTGTTTTATCATTTACCTTCTTTACAGGTAGCCCAAGCATAGGTCTTGGACTAGTAAAGCCAGAAGCTTTAGACAGATTTACGATACCATTGCTTTCGAAATTCAGGGAATTCTCACCCCTAAAGAAAGATCTTGCCCAGATTCTCCTAGAAATAGGCTCATTGTTTCTTCTTGGGATTTACCTATCCAACTCAATGTGGATAGAACTTTTCGCTAAGTCTGCCTGTAGATCCTTTCTTGTTCTTCCTTGCAGTCTCCCTATTTCGGAGTACCGGTTTCTTGTAATTCTTTGGCTCTTAATATACGAATTCATCCAAAAAAAAAGTACAACCAAACATAGGAATTTCATACAGGAACAAATTCTTAATCCAGGATTTGAATTTCATCAAAAATTGCAGTCAAAATTTCATCAAAAATTGCAGTCAAGAGAACAAAGCCAAGCCATAAATAAAACATATATAATATTTTTATAAGGTAAAGACACCTTATGCACAACACAAAAAGGAGATCTTTTTTGGCCCTCAAAAGATGAAAAGTGGAAATAAGAAAGCAGAATAAAACATGTGAGCATCTAATCTTGGTGTACAGATGAAGCAGTAATTACATTAGCTGCATAGCCTCAAAAACTTGCGCAGATCACTTGATTAGCAGCTCATTTTTATGAAGTTACAACACTTACTCGGGGCCATTCTACCATTTCTACTAAGAAACAACTACAGCATTTGAACAGCTCAAGCTGAATTGCGCTCATTAATGAAAGTGCCCACTTTTTTGAACTACCGCATAAGATTCTGATGGTCCTTCACATAAAGCCATGCTTGGAGAAGGGAAAGAGACTCTCATTGACACCATGTTGCTCTATGTAACTATGAAGTGCATCCCTCATCCTCTCTTCCAAAATCTCTGCAAATTTGCAAACAATTCAATCAAAAGAAATCTAACTAGAAATGCACTAGCCAATCATTACTCTTCCTGTAGAATGCCCAACAGCCCAAGATAGAAAGTAGAAACAAAATGAATGTGTAACAACCCACTGACAGATTTTCAATTTCAAAAGTTCAAGAAGCATTCATGCTAGTTAATCTCACAATAATAGATAAAATAGGAAATTTGGATATCCAGTTATGGAACAATACCTGAGACCAGTCCAGTATTTGGTGAGTTATTTTGCCAGTAAGTCACAATAAAGTTTATTAAGAGTTATTACCCATTTCAAAAAGATGTGCTTGGTTTGTATTATTAAGTAATCTTTTTGCTATATAACTTGATAACTCCGAAATTGTTATGCATACACAAAGAAAAGAATTTGCTTCAAGCCTATTGTGCCTTTCTTTAAATGTTAAGTTCACATTTCAATCACCATGTAATTTGGACTGTTCCTGGAGGATATAACAATTTTTTTTCAAGGAATCAACCTAATTGATGAGAATAGTCATCATATGAGCTTGCAAGTCTTAAAAGAACCATATCAACATGCTTTTTTTATAGTAATTTGGTTCCTATGTTATGGATTCCTCGAAAAGTAAAGTAAGCAATCACTTTGTTTTGGGTATTTTAAGAAATTCTATGGTAAGACCTGATAACAAGCTATACAAAAAAGAATGGGAGATACACCCCACCAAGGTCCGAGGTGCCTGTTTCGAGGCCAGTTTCGGCCAGCCTCGAAACCGAGATATCTCGGGTTTCGACCGAAACTCGGTCGAAACCTGATATTTTTCCCGGGACATCTCGAAGCTTGGTATCAAGACCCAAAAGTGGTTTTCTTGATCTGAATTTTTTTTTGTAGCCTATTTTAACCATTTTACACATATTCCTACATTAGTTTAAATAAAACATCTAAAATGATAATATGCGGTGTGGACCCAAGTTTACTAGTGTACGCTAAGACCTGGAATTGTGTCTAGAGTTAAGTAGGCAACACGTATTTATGACTAACATTCGTGTACTTCTAACAAATTTGACTGGAGCGTAACTCCTTTAATATAGTTTGGATTTAAACAATCTCAAATTCTTTGCAAAACTATCATAATCAGCTTTCCAACAAATTTGAGATTGCTTGAATCCAAATTATAATGAATGAGTTACACTCTGACCAAACCTTGTTCGGAGTACGCGAATACTGTTTAAAGTCGTCTGGATGTAAATTATTTTTTTGGGTATCAAAGCAAGAGATTATTTTGGCGTGCTCTTGATTTTTAATGATGCTTTAGTATATGGAATTTTTATATTTGGAAAAAAGCCTAATATTTGGAAGTTAAAAATCGCCTCCGCACTCAAAAATACGGTTTCTGTTCTTGAACTGGAGGATTGACTTTTTATCCTTCTAGAATTTGAATTTTAGATTATTTTTATTGGATTCAAATGGGGGATATTCGCTTATTTATGAATAATATTTACTTAAATGATATTAGTCATAAATAAATACTGTCTGATAAATGTTGTTCCTGTCTAGCCTATAAATCTTGTGAAGAAGCTTCAGAGATCAAGGAAAAATATGACAAAAACATTTTTATATCTTCAGTTGGTGCAGTTTTTAAACCGAAACCTTGAACCATGGACCCCACACACTTCCATGCAAAAGATCCAACTCATTGCAAGCAGAAATAAGACCACTAAAAACTTCCAATCATTCCAAATTCATTTTCCTAGTCAGTCCAAATCAGGGAACTCTCCTATGGCTATCATTTGAATCTTTGTACAATATTTTAACCCAAAAGGAGGAATAGAGGATTGCAAGATTGTTTTCGAGGATAGATACCTCCTAAAACACCATAAGACCATCACTCAGTAATAGATAAAATTTGGAATGGCTCTCAAGTATGACTTTGTTCCTTCTCCTGCTATACAGTACTAATGAAATCCTACCAATATCATAACCACATATTCATTAGCAGAACCAAAAAAATATAAACAAGAATGACAATCAGAATATCAAGCACACACCAAGTTCAAAATGAATTACACTACATAAAAAATATAACATAGTTTACTCCACAACAATAAACGACGGGCTTTTTTGGCACAACCTTACCTCATCAAAAAGAAAGCCTATTGAAACACGAAAAAAAATGCTATAACATATAAAAGGGGAGAGAACTAGATGGCTTCTTTCCCCCCATTTTTTCTCAGTCATAGTTCAGATGCAAACTACTCTCACTCCTTTGCATCATTGACATTTATGTACTAACTAGTCTATCAGTGTGTCTGGTGAAGGACCCTTGCCTTCTACATACCAGAAATCTACTTTAACTTGACAAACCTTGGGCTCTCTGAGTATTTCTACCCCTTATACGGTGCCACCAAAACTCTGGATCTTTAAGAATTTGGGATCTCTAAAATATTTCTACCTTCTCACACTCTGGCTCGTTAAAACTCTCCTTCTGGTTCCAACTATGTGCTCCAATACTACTTCCTCTTTCACGGTCTCACCTTGTGATTGTCATACAAATACTTCCCTGAATTAGGGGATTCCCAAATATGGCACGGTGGCCTTTTACGCACTTGACCAAGGAAGAATTGGGCTCCAATCTATTGTGTCCTCTGCTTCAGGGCAGGTCATCCTCGCTCAAGACCCCAGGTGATGGCAAAGAGGGTGTCAACACTTTCAAATCAATAATCCCTCTTTGCTGCAGAATCTTATAACAGCCAACCCAAACAAATTCAATAATCACTAGAAAAATCAACTTATCTGAGAATCCAGCCGTTGAAATCACTTGAAATTGATAGGAGATATTCTTGAGAACAATTATGAACACTAGTCGAAGTCTTGAGTCAATCAGAGATAAACTGCAAGAGAAATGATCTTCGAAAATTTGCTGTAACCTGTACCGCCAATGACTGGGAATAATCTGACGGCACTAGCTACTATCCTCAATCCCTCACGCTGAATGTTGAATAGATCTTTAGATAGCTTAGCCTTGAATAGCATGCACAATAATGAATTGAAGAAGTTAAGGAGGAACAAAGAAAACAGAAAAAACAGGTTATGGTTGAGTCTCACAACCTTGGAGACCCAACCAGAAAAAAAAATTCAATCTTTTCTTTTTCTTTAGTCTGCCGCCAGCATCTCACTTTTTCTTATTTATAAACTTTAAAAGGTTACAAACAAAATAGGAATTCCAGCAATAGAGCTTAAGGAAACTTCCTAAATAACAAGGGAAAAAAGGTTTCCAAAACTGAAACAAGTAAATAAAACAAGGAAAGTTGACTCCCTCTAGGACTCTCCTAACTTAAACTTACGCAAAAATTAAAAAGAAACTTCTCTTTATAAGATTAGGAAAGTTTCCAAACTAACAAACCAAATATTTAGGAAACTAACTCTAAGATAATTGAACCAAATATTTAGGAAACTAACTAACCTAATAAAATAGGAAATCTGTTGGCATTGTTCACATGAACAGTACCACGTAAAGAGTGTTCAGGTTGTGGTTTTGGCCTTTGGGCTGGTCCCATGGACCAATGTCGGTTGGTCCTTAAATTGGTTCTTGGGTTGATTCACAACTGGTCCTTGGACTGCATCACTAGGACCTTGCCCAAAGAAGTTCCCAGACTACAAGGCCCCCTACCAATATATGCCTCTTAGGTATGGAAGACCGACAAATGAAGAATTTCCTACTTCTAATAGAATTACATAACTGCTGTTTGAGCCCTTCTCCTAAATGCAACTTAATATAATTTCCAAGTATCACACATTAATCTCTCTTTTCTGATTTCATCTTGTGGCGGTGGTCATGGTGTGGGATTTTTGAAGGGAGGGGAAGAAATGCCAAGGACTTGCAAACCCATTTTCGTTTTTGTTCAGTGGTAAACGATCAATTTATAAGTCTGAAGCTTAAGGCATATGTAATCAATGAAAATGAAACAAGTAACAAACGAAGTTAAAAATTTGAACGCACACAAGAAGACTTACTGGAAAAACGGACTACTGTATTTAGAAGGAACAACGAGGAATTGAGAAAACAGCTTAGGCCTCATGGACACAGAGTGGATTCCCAGTGCGTCGGGATAAAGGTCACATAGGAAATGAAGGGATTCCTCAAGACCAGGTTTCGAAACGTCAACATGAAGGCACAACTGATTAACGCAATCGTCATCGTCTCTGCCACCTGGACTAATGTTGGCCATCCGCATCACAGAGATACGATTTTTTCATCGCCATATGTCCGTCGAAGAACGGGGCCATTGTAGTCGAGCACACCTTTCACAATAGTAAAAAGTGACGATGGGTTAATTGTTGCAGCATTAGACATGGAACAATTTAGCAGCCTGTGCTCAAACACTGAATCGATTTACAGAATGAAACCGAAAAGCCCCAAAAAAATTTATTTAAGAGGCTACGGTTTTAGTAAAATACATGGAAACGGATTGAGTGAACTTACTGGTGGTGGAGTCATTTCAGAGAATTCGAGGTAGTGCTCTTTGATGGAGCGAAGCAATATAGAATCGACTGCGGAGGAAATGCTGGAATTCCGATGAAATACCATTCGCCATAGATGCAGTGCGTCACTCGCGCTGGCAAAGACGTTCTTCCACATCTCTCTCACTCTCTCACATGTCACCGGTCTGCTACTCTACTAGTCCTATTAGGCGATGATACAATTCCAGCCGACTCAGTAATTTTCCCGGTTTGGTCCCTTCTCAGTTCTCACAGATCATTGGTAGTCTTGTCTCGCCATCAACCAACTCGATCCTAATTGAAGCCAACTTCCACATCTCTCTTTTCATTCATTCAAATTTGCGAAATTACTTTCATCCTGTTAGACTTATTCGTAGGGTTAATTAATTATCTAAAGCAGATATAGAGGGGGAGTCCAATTAACACCGTAGAATTGGTTTTGTTTAATTCATCATACACTATGAGATAGGTTTACTAATTCTAATTCTATTATAAGAAAGACATTAGGATTACAAAAGTATTCTATAAATACTTTTAGAATCCTCATTTAGTCAAGTTCTCTTTGTCAAGTTTTCTCTACACATTAGCAAGATACATCAGGATATCTTCTGGAGACTGTGGAATACTATAACTAAGGGATTTCGATCAAAACTTGAAGCGTATTGGAGTGTACAGAAATCGATCTCTTCAAACAGGTATGTCTTTATGATTCATAGTTAATGATTTTTCCATTATGTTTTATGATTCATGTATTGACTGGGATGTGTTTGGTTGAAACCCTAATCACAATATGTCTAACAGTTGATATCAGAGCCAACCATACAGATATATAATCGATGGTAGAACATTGTAAAAACCTACCCAACAAATTTGAATGAATTGAAAAGAAATTTTTTTTTTTTTTTTTTTGGATCGGATCTATCGGAGTTTTCCACCAACGAAAATTTTTTGACCGGAAAAATAGGTCATACCATATACCATTGGAAAGATCTCGGAGAGACAGTTCCGACGATATAAAAATCGCTAGTGCTAGCCACCAAACGCATCGCCACTCTCCGATGGTAGCCATGAGTGTATCTCACTCATGGGGAGAACTAAAAAAAAAAAAAGTACTCCTGTCAGCGTTGATTCATCGCCGGGTCCAAGTTAACCTGGCGATGAATCGAAAACCCTAATATATTGATTGATGAGTCAACACAATTTGGGTCAACCAGATCTAGACCGACTCGGAACTAGCCAAACTTGGGTTTCAGGACTAACCCTGAACCGGACAACTTGAACCCAACCCTGATTGGACCTGGCTCTTGGGTCAACTAAGGCCTGAACCGAATACTATGCATATGGGTTAACCTGGAAACCCAGTGGTTTAAGTACATGGGGCAACCCGAAGACCTGCCCCAGTACCCGTGTTCCTAACCTATTTACCCGACTCGGTAACCCGATTTTTTGGCCTGAATACCCGAGAAATTGAACCAGTTTGAACTGGTGGTCTGACAAGTGGCGGGTTGGTGAACCGATTCAACGGTTCATCTCGGATAGACCAGGTGGTTTGGTTTGAAGGAAACTTCTAAAAAAAAAGTTGAAATTGGAATATTTAGTTTGGCTCAGTTAATTAGGTTTGACTCAAACCGAGCCAAGCTAATCCTAGGCAGACCGAACCAAATATTCCTTGACAGGCTTATAAAGGCCTGTTCGCCTGTTGTTTTTAATAAAACGACATTAAATCGCTATTGTGGGAGCATGAAAGGTCGGATTGACCTCCGATTTATTCCATTGGACTCCATTTTTTATGCTCTTCAATCTGGTATATATTTTGATATATTTAAATACATTGTTATTATAGAAAAATATCCTATGGAACCCGATTTGCCGTGTTTCTGTTGATTTTTCTTAAAGTTATGATACCAAATTGATTATTGAGCTAATGTGCATGTTTATATGAATGTTTAAACCTGTAAAGTTGTATTAATAAAACATTCATGATATCCCACAAGTGTTGCATGTTGGGATTTGTTTATATCATGGTGGAACTTGGTGTAACCACCAAAGTGGCAACCTTGTTTCATTATGATATGCTCAAATTCAAGGGTTTGTGTTTGCAAATACTTCAGAATGATAGAGTTTACCCAAAGGTGGCTCTGTCCAAGTTTATTCAAATCAAGATTATAGCTATTGTGTAAGGATTTTGGTGTGACTACCAAAGTGGCAACCTTGATTCTATCATAATATACTTAAATTCAATATTTGCGTATTTACAAACTATAGCATAGAAATATAATGCTCATCCAAAAGTGATACTGACATAAACTTCCATTTTTATGGATGCAGCAGCAGCACTGTCCACCCAAAGGTGGCGTTGTCAAAGAATATAAGAAACTCATGCACATGGTTGAAAGATCTTGGCTTTAGGGGTTTCATCCACTCAAAGGTGATGAGATTTTCGAGAGTCATTATCTCTTTGCAGTTATTGCACAGTTATCAAGAGGACCAGTGCACATATTGTTCCAAATGATGTATGTGTAGTTCGCTTGACTCTCACAGAGATCATTTGCCTATATATGTTAAAATTATAGATGTTTTACTTGATGTGAATTAATCATGTTTATTTCAGTGTTTGAGTTGCATTATTTTGAGCTGTTATCATGATTGTTAATTCACAACGAAATGATATGAAAAAATAAGAAACTAATCTAAGATTATTTCACCTAAATGTATTCTTTTGAGAAATATTCTCTGCCTATTTGGTATGTCTTGTGTAGTGGCATTCAAATGGGATTTATTATAAAGGAATTGTCTGGGAGAAATCCGAAGAGAAATTTTAATATTTCTAGAAAGGAGCAGAAATATAGTTTAATGATTTAACTCTCTAAATACCAGTTTTGATAGGTAACGGTAATGTGAGAGAGAAGTGGAACTTGAATGAGATTAACTCTATTTGCTTAAATGAAGAACCTAAGTATTATTGAATAATCCTAGGACTTAGTAAATAGTAAGTTGTTGTCTATGGACGACAAAGTATGAGGACTGGTAGATTTTTCAAACGGCTTGAGCAGTCCCATTGGTTCAAACCTGTGATTCAAGTTATAATGTGACCTATATGACAGAATGTGAAAAAAATAAATAAAGCTACACATGTAGCAAAGAATTAAGGAGAGGATTAATGATGAATTAATTTATAATTGTAAAATCAGACAGTGTTAGAAAATGAAAAGGTTATGGGACTAAGTAAAAATTATTCATGATTGAAAATAATTAATCAGAGGCTTGAGTAGCCAAATATCTGAGAATTAGTGGGAGTCTCTTGATATGTTTAATCAGTAGGAGACTCTTTATGTTTATATCTTGATATTGTTTGTCTGTGTTTGGTTGTGTTGCTCATGGTTTAATGGGTATAGTTTTGTAACTATGGTTTTATTTACCTTAACATTTGTATTATTGCTATTTTGCTTACATAGCTATATGTTTGACATGTCAAAGACTTTACGCAATATTCAGTCGATGTAACAAGGTAATATTTAGCCAGAGTTAGTAAGGTAATATTTAACCAAAGAGTACAAGATGGTATTTAGCCAGAAAGTACAAGGCAGTATTTAGCCAAAGGATAAAAGCGGTGTCTAGCCAAAGTATGGATATTCTGCTTTATTTAAATACCATGTTTTATTGTCCATAAAGGTTTTGGGGCATTTTGATTTAGGTTTTTTAATCAAGTTTGGACTCGCATGAGAGTTTATTTTCATGCATTATCTTAGGCTATTCATGTATTGAGTAAACCTCTATTGTGGTTGATAAAAGATTGTACACTATATATTGAGGTGTATTATCCCCTATTGCTCACATTGGTACGCTTGATGAATGAATCAAAGTTAGTGACAATTTAGTGTGTTGGATTCCATGGTCACACTGGTTAATAGTGGTTTTGTAATTAATGTAGTCCAAGTGGAAGATTGTTAGATTTACATGTGGGCTTAATTAATTACCTAAATCAGTTATTCAGTGGGAGTCCATTAAGACGATAGAACCGATTTGGTTTAGTTGGCCATAGGGTGTGAGATAGGTTTGGTAACTCAAATCTATTGTGGGAAGGGTATTAGGTTACAACAGTATTCTATAAATATTGGGTTAAAGTCCCCACAGTCATAGTTAGTCAAGTTCTCTCCGCACCCATTAGCAAGAGACATTTGGATATCCTCTAGAGGCTGTGAAAGACTGTAACCGAGAGATTTCGATCAAAGCTTGGATCATCTTGGAGCGTACAGGAATCGATCTCTTCAAACAAGTATGTTTTATGATTCATAGTTAATGACTTCTCCATTGTATTCTATGGTTCATGTATGGATTGGGATGGTTTAGTTGAAACCCCAATCACAATATGTCTAACACATCCCTCGCACCATCCCTAGGCACCCCACTCCAGCACCCTTCACACCTCCTCAAGCCCCCTCGTCCACCCCACCTCCACCCTCCGCTCGGCTACTATGCTCACAACCCCCTCATCGGTAGTTGGAGTTAAAGTGGCCATAAACCAATTTACAGGAAACGATGATAGATAAAAAACCAATGCCTTCACACATCCCTCCATCTCTCTCTATCATTTTTTTTTCATTTTTTTCTCTTCTGAATTTGGGCAACGGTTAATGAATTGGATTATAGAATTTTGGATTATTATTCGATGTATAATTATGAAGTTTTATTTTTTTATTTTTTATTTTTAGTGTGAATTTTGATTAATGGTAAAGGGGTAGGATGGGTACTTAATTTATGGGTAAATTACATTAACCTTCCCTATATTTTGGATCGGGCTGGTCTCAAGTTCAAACTTGAGACTTGCCAGTGTCGATTAGATGGCCGACACATGGCAGGTCGACAGATCCAATGGTCTCTTTCTTTCACAGTTTTTTTTTAACTTTCTTGTATGGTAACTCTTACATGAAGAGCCATTGTATCTACCAACCTGCCATGTCGGCCATCTACCCAATACTGTCAAGTCTCAAGTTCATTCGGAACTTGAGATGAACTCAATTCCTATATTTTGGTTAAATATTACGAATCTTTCCTATCAGTTTCAAAATTACACTCAACATCAATGATGAATTAATGGTGTTAACATGAAAAGGTAAAATGTCTCATTTAACCTTATGAAGCCTATGAAACTACAAATTTGAATCTATTGAAGACAAAATCTTACAAAGGGTGGTTTAAGGTGGGTTCCAGATTTAAGGGTTCACATGTTCGGCGTATTTTCCGCTAAGCTAACCTGTGATCTCGCTCCCTATCACGCCAAGTTCCGTTGATAACCATAAAATATTCCAAGCAAAGCTGAGGCAGTGACATTCAGCGATGAATCAAACAGGCAAAGCCCTTGATCTCTCCTCAAATCATTCCCAGCTCCGACATGGGCTCTGGCTCCAATCTTTCAGCTTCCACGATTTTATGATGAAGCCATGGTTGAAGCAATAACTGAAACTTCAAGATGCGCTTAGCCATGGGAAGGAGAGATGATGGTAGCATATTTTTCATTTATAGATTGCTGATCAAGTATCCAAGGTATAAAAGCAAAGGATGCTGGACAAAAATGCATTCCAATAATCTCAGTGTGAGGTTAACCAAGTTGGGTTAACCACTGAAAAAGGGTCTTCGAGTGACGCCAGAACCATCGGGTTTACCTTGCTTTTTTTCATTTTAATAATTTCATTTAGGGGTATTATTGTTGTAACAAGGGTTTGTTATTTTTCCAAATGTCACAAGGAATCTATTCTGCCACATGGGCTGATGATATGTCCATTCCAATTGTTGGATAGAGAGAACATGGTCTGGATTACCTACGTGTCAAATTTCAAGCTCTAATTCAATCAAATACCTCCTATATATTGGCATACATCCCATGTATGTCCATGCATGTGTACGAGTACTCTAAACACTACTACAACACTCCTCAAATTCGAATGGATTAGATTAAAAAAATTGGTAAAAATGAATGGCCAAGATTTATTTTGTTATATTTCCAAACGTAACAAACCCTTGTTACAATAATAACAACCCATTTATTTACATGATTTATGAACAATGTTTGATGGTGCCTTCAACAAGGAAAGTGTAGTTTATTTTTTGAGGGACTGGAACTTAGTTGCGTCCCTAAGAGTCTATTGGTGTTACCAAAATTACCTCCAGATTTATCAAGTGATTTTATTTCTCTTTAGTTGATTGCACATGTAAGACCCGCACTCCACTAACCCAGTTTAACCATGTTGTGCCAAGTCTTCCCATCATTTCTGGACCAAGTGGACCGACCGTGTAAAGTAGGATCACATACCAGGTATGAAAATCGACCCAACACTCTAAAAAGTATATGTATGGTTGAATACCTAGGTAGGTATGGTCGACCATATGGTAAGAAACAAAGATCACAAACCATTGATACTACGGTCGATGTTTTCGACCCTACGGTCGACGGGTTCTGTGATCGTAGGCCATTGACCATAAGACCCCAAATCAGACTCCGAACTTGGAAATTTTCCTAAATTGAAGAGGGTCTCTTTCCTATTATTAGAGAACTCTATATGGAGAGTTTTTCGCTATATAAAGGATGTCCCTCAATCCTTTTTTCACTCTTTTGGAACATTAGCAAACCCTAGAAAAAGAGAAGGAAGAGAAGGAGAAGGAGAGAAAACTAAGGAGAAGGTTGAGAGAAGAGTTCTACTGATTCCCTGCAACAAGGTATGATCCTTGTCTCTGAAGCCTTAGAACATCAAGAGTAGGATTTTCTAGTGTAAATTGTAATACCAAACCCAATGTAAGGAATCAGCTATGGGATTTTCTAAGCAAATCTCACAGGGGAGACCATAGAGAATGGATTGGAGTAATCAGTTGATTAAACTAAGAGAATGGACCTTAGAATGATCATTAGGAAGGACCACTGAGGAGCTAAGAGGGAATTCGGATTGAAAATGGTTTCTGGATCAGACAAGTGTATGGTTGCAGCTACGGTCGACCATAGATCGACCATAGGGTGACCATATCATCGACCATAGCATTTGAGAAGAATTCAGGAAACATATGGTTGCAGGGTATGGTCGCATATAGTGTGACCAAAGGATATCGATCGTACGTAGTAAGGTCGACACAATATGTGACCATAGGGTCTATAAGACACCTATCGATGATCTGTTTTGATTTTCGACTACTGTAACACATTACACATGAATCCCTAGCTTAAATTTATACAACTTTTAGGTCATTAAATTGATTCAAAGAGAATTACAAGGCTTGGAAGGAGATCAAGTTTTGCTAACAGGTAAGGGAATAAGACCTAAACTAAATGAGATAATAATAAACTGTTCATTTTTATTGAGTCCAATACCTTGATTGATTCTATGCTTGTATGCCTGTAATGTGCATCTTACATGTCATCCAATATTTCTGTTATTACTGCTCATGCATATTTATTTTTATCTATTATAACATGATGATGATGATAGGAATAGACATGTGATTGTGTGTGTGTGGTTAGTGTGTTGGATGCGAGTGGGCCATTAGGGGGAGAATGTGGCATTGTGGTCTTTGACTTGATCACCAGACTCTAGCTCTATCTCTACTCAAGTCTTGCCCACTGACATCATCGTATCGCCATTACCTTAGCAGAACTATTACGTCGTAGGGCATCAGGAGAGGTGGTCTTATACCGTGTGGTCTCTGACTCTGTCGGGGGGCCTTAGCTCTATCTCTATGGATGTATTGAGGGATGCTAAGGTGAGTCCTTGGATACATTGGATGGCATTAGGATTGGATAGTTACGAGCCCAGTTTGCAAGCCCTCACCAATAGGGGCTTACGTGTTGGTATGGGTAAGGCATCAGGAGAAGTGTTGGTGGTGTTTGATCCGGATACTTTAGGCTCTATCTCTATTCCATGGTGGGTGCATATGGGACGGTAATGGTGTTTGATCTATTGAGAGGATTCACACACTCATGTATAGAGGTGCAGTGGCTGCTAATCCTTTCTATAGCATATTGCAAACTTAAAAATTAAACCAAAGATATGAATTGAATGCATGCATATGTTTGTTGCATTATTTTGTTTGCTCACTGAACTGTGATGTATGCCCACCCTTTCAACATCGAATATTTTTAGTTGATGATGTAGGTCCTACTATTGAAAATTATGTGAATGCACCGACATATGAACACATGGCGCAGAAGCTGTTGAAGATGTGCATGATCCTTCATGCAAATGCAATCAATGCGTCTTTGATTAGTTTAGTTATATTTTGGTTAACGGACATGTAATTGATTATTTTATTTTATGTCTTAAGTTACTTTGAGATAACTAGATTAATTATTTATTTAGCACTGTTAGATACTCAGTTTATTAATTATAAAGAATCGCTTATTTGTTTATTATCTCTGATTATTTCTGTGGAAGGTGTGTGTGGTTGACATGGTGGGTACTACCTTACAGAGATCCTAGTTGAACCGTTGGTTTATTTACGATTCATCACACTATTCTGGTTAGTCTAGAATTGGGGTGTGACAACTTAGTATCAGAGCTCTAAGGCTTTGTCCATCAACCTGAATACTTCCACAAGAGTCATGAAATGAGTTAGGTTAAATTTAAAAGCTTTAATACAAATACACCATAAGCACCTGTGCTAGTTGAGACAGAACTTAAATAAGACTATAATGTACATATAAAATGTGGAACCATATGTATATACAAACATAAGAAAAAGAAAATCTAAATGTACACTGATAAACAAATAACATAGTGTACAGTCTACGAGTCGGACAATTGCCTGAGTATACAAAAAATATAGTTCAGTAACAAGAAGGAAGCATCTGTAAAGCAGAAAATTAGAATACCGAGTTGGTACTCACGAGATGTGGAGCTCGAAGTATGACAGAAGAAGAAGAAAAATGGCTAGTAACGCCTAAGTCCCTGCAAAGGTAAAGGGAAAGATCTCGGGCCAAATCCAAGAGAGATAAGAAAACAAGGGTCATACATCAAAAATGAGAGTAACTATAAAAGAAGATAAAGTTATACTCCTTGGTGACGTAGAGACTCGGAGTGAGATCCGTCACACGTTGATTCGTTATCGCTGAGCATTAAGAAGAGGTTGTAACCTGACCCCACCACTGTCTGGGGTGAGAACGGATAATTAGAACCATCTGAGCAAATGCCAAATAATGATAATCATACTGGAGCAAGTCAAAGGGGATGAACAACTAAGCCACTCCAGCCAATCTACGTAGACCACCAAATGCCTTGACCAAGGTTGTAACGAACTTGGTCCGATAAAATGCAAAAGCAAGAACAGATGATACAAGTTATGCAAGTTACCATGGGAATCACTACCCTAGTTGCTAATGCTACACCAACACCTCCAGGTTAGACCAAGTACAGTACTAGTTAGTAGTAATACTGTACCTCCAGCACCCGTTGACCATAACACAGTGTCTACCATACAGTAGGTCCCAGTAATGCATACCCCAGTGCAGAAGCTTAGTGCACAAAAAACAGTGTATCAACGAGGGATACCTTTATTAGCCATCAATGTATGGGATAGCTGCCCCATGGTAGAATGATCCAACAAGGATTGAGGAATGTTTCCTAAAGATAAAGCTCGGATGTTTTTATCAAGGGATCAAATCTATTGTGGCCATATAACTAGACAGGTTTATATAGAATGAGGTGCATCATTGACTTACTCTTATCATTATAGAGGATGCACATACCTGATTTTAAATTCTCGTGCCTGGACAGGATACCTTCTCGATTCAACCTGTCAATTGGGGTTATAGATATTATTTCCATAGAATTAGTCTTGATTATACTAATCTAAGCCACTCTCATGATCGACAACATGAATAGAGATATGAACTGAATGAACAATTAAAAGTTTACTCATGTTGAGCATACATCTTTTCGAATTTATAACTGATTTATTGATGTACCAAAACTTTCTCTAGATTTACTCCTGTAGTGCCTCAACCAATGGCATTATATACTCGATAGAACCTATAACTATGAGGTTAAGAGCTGTAGAACCTCTATTTCCATGTATTCGGACCACCGTGCAATCTAACGACCTTTTGATGCAGGTTGGATTACCATAGATTTACTCCTGATCCTTTAAATCTAGGTTCACTAGATAAAACAAGTGTTCGTCATCATATTGAATTCGAAAGAAGGAAACGAATTGCTTTTGGATAAACATTCTGATTCTCACATTCCCTGACCTCCTTGGATAAAGATACTTAGTTAATAAGGGAATTATTAGACGGAAGATGATTGAATTTAGATAAATCTCTATAACCAAGAAACCTTAAATAAAGTATTGGAGAATTTATTTTGAGATTGCTGAATTGATGGATTGAGTCATGGCCTGTAAAATAGTACATGAGCAAGAAGTGAGAACTATCAAGAATAACCAGTACAGAATAAATAGTGCTCAGGTAGAGTTAAAGATTGCTATATCAGTATGAACTTTGAT
Source organism: Protea cynaroides (assembly GCA_028583415.1). NCBI lineage: Eukaryota > Viridiplantae > Streptophyta > Magnoliopsida > Proteales > Proteaceae > Protea > Protea cynaroides. Next base: position 65,231,317 of record CM053266.1, on the reverse strand, counting down.
AAGACAGAAGATTTCTAAAAGCATATCTAAGAGTGGATACAAGAATAAAGCCAAAATCATGGCATTGATAGTATTCAGATTAGTACAAGTAATACTGAGTTATGCCCAAGGTCAAATGAGATGATTGAATAAAAACCAAGAGAGTTTGGCAGAATTAATGAAATTATAAGCATATACCCTAATGCTTATAGGTAGACTTGGGATATGTTGAGAGTAACTAGTCAAAAGATGTTGTTCGGGATGTATAAAAGAGAGATCAAAGTAGAGCAACAGTGATAAAAGAGATGTAAGCTAATGAGTACAATATGATATTATTGGTTTACGCTAATGAGCTTTTCAAGATATGAGATTATTAATGATAGTCTTTGAGAAACCATAAGAGATGAACGAGCTAGATGTCACACCCTAATTCTGCACCAACCAGAATGGTGTGATGAATCGTCAATAAACCAATGGTTCAACCAGGATCTCGAATAGGCTATCCCCACCATGTTAAACCAAAACACATTCCACATTAATCAGAGATAATAAAGTAAATAACGAAAGTTTTACAGATAATGAACTGAGGTCTAGTCATGATAAATAATTAATATTCCATTTATCTCCAAGTAACCAAAACATAATTTAATACATATTTCAATATCCAAATACGAAAGTTAAACGCTAAGCGTATCCATAGTTAAAACGCCCACTTAATGAATCACAATAGTCTTCCATAGCTTGCTCATCAAAGCCGCCACCCGTTTATATGTTGGCGTGTTGACATAATCTTCAACCATAATACCTGCAACATCAGAAACTAAAAAGAATTGCACGCGCGAGGGTCAGCTCTCCAACTTGAGCTCAGTGAGTAAACAAAACAATGCAACAAATATATGCATGCATTTAATTCATATCTTTGGTCTGGTTCATAAGTTTGCAATGTGCAATAGAAAGGATAGGTGGCCACCGCACCTCTATACACGAATGTGTGGAACTGCCCAATGGATAAAAAACCATTGCCGCCCCCACATGCACCCACCATAGAATAGAGATAGAGCTAAAGTGCTTAGGACCGCACCGCATCACACTTCCCCTGATGCTCTACCCATACCAACACGTAAGCCCTGCTGGCGAGGGCTTGCAAACTGGGCTCACAAGTAACCAATCTTAATGTCAAACAGTGTATCCAAGACCTCACCACAGCATCCCTCAATACGTTCATAGAGATAGAGCTAAGGCCCCCCGGCAGAGTTAGAAACTACACGGTCCGAGACTACCTCCCCTGATGCCCTACGACGTAATAGTTCTGCTAAGGTAATGGCGATACGACGATGTTAGTGGACAAGACTTGAGTAAAGATAGAGCTAGAGTCTGGTGACTAGGATGACCCACAGTGTCACGTCCTCCCCCTGATGCCCCACTCGCATCAAATACACTAACCACACACATACATTCACATGCCTATTCCTAGCATCATCATCATCATTATGTTATAAATAAACGAAATTAAATATGCATGAGAAATAATAACAGGAATATTGGATGACATGTGATATGCACATTACAATCATACAAGCATAGAATCATTCATGGTATCGGACTCAATAAACAAAAACAGTTTATTATTAGCCAAATAATTTAGGTCTTGTTCCCTCACCTTTGATTGCTAGTAGATCCTCATTCAAGATTTATAATTTATTTTTAAATCACTGGAAAGACCTAACAAGTCGATAAATTTTAATAGAATTAATCCGCATATGTTTAGAATAACAGTAGCTGAGGGGTCGCAGGTAGGGTAACACCTACGGTAGCAGTTTCTACGACCACAGGGGTAGGGTCGCAGGGTAGGGTCGCACCTAGGGTAGCAGTTTCTGTGACCCTAGGGTGTAGGGTCGTATGTAGGGCCGGATACCATTCGACCCTACGTGCGACCACACCCTCCCTGGGACTTCCAGAGGGCATGTGGTTGATTATGTGGTCTTGTCGGGTCGGATATCATTCGACCCTACGTGCGACCACACGTTTTCTGAGTCGACCTTTCACTCTACAGTCCATTCCTTCATGTTTGGATCCTTTGGCTTACTATCATGGTCCATTCTATGATTGTTCTATGGCTCAAAACTACAATTTATACATCATTCATTGTCCATAATGATTTCCTCCATGGAATCTCTTAGAATCTATCCATGGATGGATGATTTGGGTTTCTCCTAATCCTATGTTTTTCATAAACTATTCTAGGCTCTCTTATTCAGGTAGGGAATTAGGTTCATACCTTAATTCAGAGGTTTCTCTAAACTTCCTCCTCTTCCTTAGTCTTCTTCTTCAAGTTTCCTTCTCTTCTTCTCTTCCTTCTCTTTCTCTTTCTCTCACTTTCAATTAGGGTTCTAAAGGAGTGAAAGAGGTTTAGGGACGTCTTATTTATAGAGAAAAACCCTCCATAATATCCCCCAATGAGTTTAGGAAAGACCCCCTTCGAATTAGGAAGGTTTCTTAATTTTCGGTTCTTGCTGTTTTCGTAAGGTCGCATGTAGGGTCAGACATACTGCGACCCTACGTTTTTTAAAACATGCGACCCTAGGGTGTAGGATCGCAGGTAGGGTCGCAAAATCTGTGACCCTACTTTTTAAAACGTGCGACCCCACGACCAAAAAGTCATGGGTTGAACTCTTTTGAGGTGGGGTCGGTCAAACCTTTTAGGCATGTGACCACACACTCATATTTGATTATTTTTGAGTTATATTTCATACTTGGTCTTGTGGTTTCTTTACGCACTGGGTTCACTTGGCTCGACCATGATAGGTAGACCTGATACAAGGTGGTAAGACCGGTTAGTTAGATACAAGTCATACAACTCCACCACCCTTAAAAGAAATTTCGTCCTCGAAATTTGAACATACGGATCTTACAATTCCCCTATCCTTAAAATTAAAATAAATTTATTTTAAAAATAAATTTTGTCCTCAAAATTTGAATTTACTTTGAAGTCAATAGGTGGGAATTCTATTTCTGTATTGCATCTTCTTCCTCCCATGCAATCTTCTCCACGTCTTGTCTTCGTCGGGTTATCTTCATATAATAATTATCCCAGCTTTGGAGATGTTGTATCTTCCAACCTATGAACTAAGCTGGTACCACTTCAATAGTTAAATCTTCTATCTAATCCAGTGGATCAGTGGTCAATACCCTTGATATGGATCTCCAATGTACTTCTCCAATAGAGACATGCAAAATACGTCATGCACACTAGACATGGACAGCGGTAATACTAGTTGATATGTAACTTTTCTACGTCTCTCCAAAATTTTATAAGGTCCAACACATATATAGGATACAACTTTCCCTTCTTGCTGATCTGCTTCAAACTACACATAAGTGATATCTTCAAGAACACGTTGTCACTTATGGTGAACTCAAGGTTTCGACATCTCTTCTAACAATCCTGAGCTGTCTTGGCCCTTTTTCCTTTGTCACTTATTAGTGTCTTAGTGTCTTGTCTGCCACTCGACAGGTTTCTTCAACAGACTCAGGTCTTACAATTTCTTATTCTCCGACTTCGTTCCAAAACAAAGGAATTCGACATTTCTACCATACCATGCTTCATAGGTGACATCTACATAGTAGCTTGGTAGCAAATTCAATCCACATATAGCTTAGTTAGCCGCTTCAAAGCATACCGAGGTCGTATAGCAATGGAATGAGCTATCTTCCTAAGGCGATCAACAATCACCCAAACTGCGTCAATCGATCTGGGGTTTAGTGGCAAATCGATGACCTAGTTCATTGTAATGCAGTTTCACTTCCAGACTGGCTCCGATAGTAGTTGTAGTAAGCCATGTTGGTCTTTGCCCTTCAGCCTTTACTTGCTGATAATTCAGACACTGGAACACGCACTAAGCTACATCTGTTATCATTCCTCTTTACCAGTACAATATCTTCAGGTCATGATACATATTGGTACTCCAGGATGTCCTAAATATAGAGTACAATGGGCTCTTATCATTATCCTCTTTATGATATCAGAGTCTTTACCTTCAGGTATTCAGAATCTACCTTGTATCTGAGTACCGTCTCCGCATCCAAGTAAGTTAGGGTTAGGTTTTTCTTTCTCTAAATCTCCTTGCACCGTTCTTATATACGGATCTAACAAAATTGCTACTTTTACTTCATCCATCAATTCAGAGATGATCTTTAACGCTACAAACGTAAGCGAGGAACTATTGCTCCATAAGTTCATCCATAAGTTCTCACTCAACTGGATCATCACAAGTTTTTATCATATGCGACTCTTCTTCTAAATTTGAATCTATTGCTACGAAACATAATGCAGCATTTATACTGGGTCTTTCTTTTGGCTTTATTATTCCTTGTTGCTCAAAACCTCAGCTATCATATTAGCCTTGCACCGGTGACATTGAATATCATGGTCTTAATCCTTCAGGAGTTCCAACCATCTCCTTAGCTTCCTGTTCAACTCTTTCTGGGTGAAGAGATAAGTAAGACTCTTGTAATCTGATTTAATCCGAAATTCTTCTCTGTATAGATAATGTCTCCAAGTCTGGATTTCATGAATCACAGTTGCTAACTCCAAATCATGAGTTGGGTGGTTCTTTTCATGCTCTTTCAGTTGTCTTGAAGGATACGCAACTACTTATTTTCCTTGCATAAGTACACATCCTAAACCCAATCCTGACGCATCGATGTACAAGGTAAATGGTTGTCCTGGAATAGGAATAGTCAAGATCGAAGCAGATATCAATCTAGCCTTCAATGTTTGAAAATTTTTCTCACATTTGTCAGTCCAAACAAACTTTTCTCCTTTCTTAGTCAAACTGGTGAGAGGTACGGCAATTCTGGAATAGTCTTCCACGAATCGTCGATAATACCCAGCTAGACCTAGGAAACTTCTAATTTCTGCAATGCTCTTCGGTGCTTCCCACTTCACAATGGCTTCAATCTTGCTGGGATCCACTTTAATCCCTTTTTATGACGCTACGTGATCAAAGAAGATCACTTTGTTTAATCAAGTCTCATATATCTTTGGACTTGGCATAAAGCTTTTCCTTTCTTAACTGTTGTAAAGCTGTTCTAAGATCCGTTGTATGAGTTGCTTCATTCTTGAAATAAACCAAAATATCATCTATGAAAACTATGACCGACGTGTCCAACATGTCAGGAAACACCCAGTTCATTAGCTCCATAAAAGATGTAAGCGCATTGGTTAATCCAAACGTCATAATCGAGAACTCATAATGTCCAATCTCGATTCTAAAAACTATCTTCGAGATATCGCTATCCAAATTCTTCAGTTGATGATATCTTGACTGAAGATCAATCTTAGAAAATACCTTTGCTCTTTGCAACTGTTTAAACAAGTCATCGATCTGAGGTAGTAGATATCGATTCTTGATCGTGAGCTTGTTTAGTTCTCGGTAGTCTATACATAATCTGACACTACCGTCCTTCTTCTTCACGAATTGCATTGGCGCTCCCCGTGATGAAATACTTAGCCTATTAGGACCTTAGTCTAATAACTCTTGTAGTTGAGTCTCAATTTCTTCAATTCCATAGGAGCTACTCTATAGGTGTCTTTGACACAAGTATCGTCCTTGGTAACAAGTCAATGACGAACTCGATCGCATGATCAGATGGTAACCCAGGTAAGTCTCCTGGAAACACATCAGGAAATTTATGCATCACATCAATATCTTCCATCTGTGGTGCTTCTTTGGTAACGTATACCACAGATACCAAATATCCAACTTCTTTCTCTTCAAAGCATCTCTTCGCCTTTAGCATAGAGAGGATCAGCTTTCACTTCTTAGGCAACATGCTTCCAATAAAACTAAATTATATGTCGTCTTTATTCTTGAATGATAACCTCTTCTATGCACATAACAACTTTGTAAAGTGTTGAGACAATCAATCTATTCCCAAGATGACGTCAAAGTCTGCCATTTCAAGTCGATTTAGGTTGCATCCAATTCTATCCATCCATATGATTCGAACATTGTTAATAACACTCATCCAATACAACATCTAATCCAAAAGGGCTTGAACCAGCAAATTCTAGTATAAAGGTCTTAAGAGCACATCTAGCTCCTTAATCTCTTAGTTTTTCAAAGATTATTGCTTAAAATCTCATATATCCCAAAAACTTATTAGCTTACAACTTCTTCATCATTGTTGTTCTACCCTGATCTCTCTTTCATATACCTCGAAAAATATCTTATGATTGTTACTTCATATCCCAAGTCTACCTCTAAGCATTAGGGTATATGCTTATAAATTCATTAATTCAGCCAAACTCTTTTGGTCTTTACTCCATCCTCTCACTTGACATTGGCATAACTCTATAGTAGTTGTGTTATACCAGTACTATTCATACCATCATTTTTTATTTCATCATTATATCTACTCTTAGATCTACCTTTAGAAATCTTCTTCCTTGTCAACTTCATACCGATATACCCATCTTTAACTTTACTTGAGTGCTTTTTACTCTTTCCTAGTTACTCTTGATAATTTTCACTTCTTGCTCATACACTCTTTTATAGAGATGACTCATATCCATCCATTCAGCAATCTCAAAACAGATCCTCCATTACCTCATCTGAAGTTTATTGGCTATAGCATTTAATCTAAATTTAATCATCTTACTTCCCATAATTCCTTATTCACTAAACATCTTATCAATGGATGTCGAGAAATGTAAGAATCAGAATATTTATCCAAAAACAATTTATTTCCTTCTTTCAATTTAGCATAATGACAAACACTTGCTTTATCTAGTGAACCTAGGTTTAAAGGATCAGGAGTAAATCTATGGTAATTCAACCGGCATCAAAAGATCGTTAAGTTGCACGGTGGTCCAAATACATGGAAATAGAGGCTTTATAACTCTTAACCTCAAGGTTATAGGTTGTATCGAGTATATATAATGCCATTGGTCAAGGCACTATAGGAATAAATCTGGAGAAAGTTTTGGTACATCAATAAATCAGGTATAAATCGAAAGATGTACGCTCAACATGATTAAACATTTAACTGTTCATTCAGTTCATATCTCTGTTCATGTTGTCGATCATGAGAGTGGCTCAGTTTGGTATAATCAAGACTAATTCCAAAAAAATAACATCTATAACTCCAATTGACAGGTTGAATCAAGAAGGTATTCTGTCAAGGTACGAGAATTAGAATTAGGTATGTGCATCCTCTATAATCATAAAGGAAAGTCGATAATGCACCGCATCCTATATAACCTATCTAGTTATATGGCCACAATAGATTTGATCCTTTGTTGAAAACGTTTGAGGCTTCATCTTCAGAAAATATTCTTCAATCCTTGTTGGATCATTCTACCATGATGCAGCTATCCCATATATCGGTGGCTGATAAGGGTAACCACCTTGATACACTGTTTGTTGTGTACCAAGCTTCTGCACTGGGGTGTATGATACTGGGACTTGCTGTATGGTAGGCACTGTATTATAGCTAACAGGTGCTAGGGGTACAGTGTTGCTACCAATTGATACCATACTTGGTTTGACCCGGAGGTGTTGATGTAGCATTGGCAACTTGGATAGTGATTCACATAGCAACTTGCATAGTCGGTCTCTTCTGTTGTTGTTCTTGTATTTTATTGGGCCAATTTTATTACAACCGTGGCCAAGGTACTTGGTAGTCCAGGTGATTGGCTGGAGTGGCCTGGTTGTTTACCTCCTTTGATTTGCTCCAATCTGATTATCATTATTTAGCATCTGCTTAGATGAGTTTTCACTACCCGTTCTCGACCCAGATAGTGGTGGGGTCAAGTTGCAACCTCTTCTTAATACTCAACGGACAATGGATCAGCTTGTGGTGGATTTCACTCTGAGTCTCCATGTCACCCAGTAGTATAGCTTTATCTTCTTTTATAGTTACTCTTATTCTTAATGTATGGCCATTATTCTCCTATCTCTGTTGGATTTAGCCCGAGATCTTTCCCTTTATCTTTGCAGGGATTTAGGCATTACTAGCCATTTTTCTCCTTCCTCTATCATACATCGAGTTTCACATCTTGTGAGTACCAACTCGGTATTTTAATTTTTCTGCTTTACAGATGCTTCCATCTTGCTACTGTACTATATCCTTTGTATACTCAAGCAACTGCCCGACTTATAGATAGTACTCTATATTATTTGTTTATCAGGATAAATTTAGATTTTCTTTTTCTGTGTGTGTATACATATGGTTCCACCTTTTATATGTACATTACTGTCTTGTTTAAGTTCTGTCTCAACCAACACAGGTGCTTATGGTGTGTTTGTATTAAAGCTTTTAATTTATCCTAACTCAGTTCATGGACTCTAGTGGAAATATTCAAGTTTAATGGACAAGGCCTAAGAGCTCTGATACCAAGTTGTCACACCCCAATTCTGCACCAACTAGAATGGTGTGATGAACCGTTAATAAACCAACGGTTCAACCAGGATCTCAAATAGGCTATCCCCACCATGTTAAACCAAAACACATTCTACATTAATCAGAGATAATAAAGTAAATAGCGGAAGTCTTACAGATAATGAACTGAGGTCTAGTCATGATAAATAATTAATATTCTATTTATCTCCAAGTAACCAAAATATAATTTAATACATATTTCAATATCCAATTACGAATGTTAAACACTAAGAGTATCCATAGTTGAAACGCTCGCTTAACGAATCACAATAGTCCTCCATAGCTTGCTCATCATAGTCGCCACCCGTTTATATGTTGGCGTGTTGACATAATCTTCAACCGTAATACCTGCAACATCATAAACTAAAAAGAATTACGCGCGCGAGGGTCAGCTCTCCAACTTGAGCTCAGTGAGTAAACAAAACAATGCAACAAACATATGCATGCATTTAATTCATATCTTTGGTCTGGTTCATAATTTTGCAATGTGCAATAGAAAGGATAGGTGGCCACCGCACCTCTATACACAAATGTGTGGAACCGCCCAATGGATCAAACACCATTGTCGCCCCCACATGCACCCACCATGGAATAGAGATAGAGCTAAAGTGCTTAAGACCGCGCCGCATCACACTTCCCCTGATGCTCTACCCATACCAACACGTAAGCCCCTGCTAGCGAGGGCTTACAAACTGGGCTCACAACTAATCAATCATAATGTCAAATAGTGTATCCAAGGCCTCACCCCAGCATCCCTCAATACGTCCATAGAGATAGAGCTAAGGCCCCCCGACAGAGTCAGAGACTACACGGTCCGAGACTACCTCCCCTGATGCCCTACGACGTAATAGTTCTGCTAAGGTAATGGCGATACGACGATGTTAGTGGACAAGACTTGAGTAGAGATAGAGCTAGAGTCTGGTGACCAGGATGAACCACAATGTCACGTCCTCCCCCTGATGCCCCACTCGCATCAAGTACACTAACCACACACATACATTCACATGCCTATTCCTAGCATCATCATCATCATTATGTTATAAATAAACGGAATTAAATATGCATGAGAAATAATAACAAGAATATTGGATGACATGTGATATGCACATTACAATCATACAAGCATAAAATCATTCATGGTATCAGACTCAATAAACAAAAACAGTTTATTATTAGCCAAATAATTTAGGTCTTATTCCCTCACCTTTGGTTGTTAGTAAATCCTCGTTCAAGCTTTATAATTCACTTTTAAATCACTGGAAAGACCTAACAAGTCGATAAATTTTAATAGAATTAATCCCCATATGTTTAGAATAACAGTAGCTGAGGGGTCGCAGGTAGGGTAGCACCTAGGGTAGCAGTTTCTGCGACCACAGAGGTAGGGTCGCAGGATAGGGTCGCACCTAGGGTAGCAGTTTCTGTGACCCTAGGGTGTAGGGTCGTATGTAGGGTCGGATACCATTTGACCCTGTGCGACCACGCCCTCCTTGGGACTTCCCGAGGGCATGTGGTCGATCATGTGGTCTTGTATGGTCGGATATCATTCGACCCTACGTGCGATCACACGTTTTCTGAGTCGACCTTTCACTCTACAGTCCATTCCTTCATGTTTGGATCATTTGGCTTACTATCATGGTCCATTCTATGATTGTTTTATGGCTCAAAACTACAATTTATACATCATTCATTGTCCATAATGATTTTCTCTATAAAATCTCTTGGAATCTATCCATGGATGGATGATTTGGGTTTCTCCTAATCCTATGTTTTTCATAAACTATTCTAGGCTCTCTTATTCAGGTAGGGAATTAGGTTCATACCTTAATTCAGAGGTTTCTCTAAACTTCCTCCTCTTCCTTAGTCTTCTTCTTCAAGTTTCCTTCTCTTCTTCTCTTCCTTCACTTTCTCTTTCTCTCACTTTCAATTAGGGTTCTAAAGGAGTGAAAGAGGCTTAGGGATGTCCTATTTGTAGAGAAAAATCCTCCATAATATCCCCCAATGAGTTTAGGAAAGACCCCCTTCGAATTAGGAAGGTTTTCTAATTTTCGGTTCTTGCTGTTTTCGCAGGGTCGCATGTAGGGTCGGACATACTGCGACCCTACGTTTTTTTAAAACATGCGACCCTAGGGTGTAGGGTCGCAGGTAGGGTCGCAAAATCGGTGACCCTACGTTTTAAAACGTGTAACCCCACGACCAAAAAGCCATGGGTTAAACTCTTTTGAGGTGGGGTCGGTCACACCTTTTAGGCATGCTACCACACTCATATTTGACTATTTTTGAGTTATATTTCATACTTGGTCTTGTGGTTTCTTCACGCACTGGGTTCACTTGGCTCGACCATGATAGGTAGACCTGATACACGGTGGTAAGACCGGTTAGTTCGATACAGGTCTTACACTAGATGTGCTCTTAAGACCTTTAAACCAAATTTTACTAGTTCAAGCCCTTTTGGACTAAATGTTGTGTTAGATGAGTGTTATGAACAATGTTCGAATCGTACGGATGGATGGAATGGATGCAACCTAATTCGACTTGAGATGGCAGACTTTGACGTTATCTTGAAGACAAACTGGTTGTCTTAAGTAAAGGCAAAAAGATGCTTCGAAAAGAAAGGAGTTGGATATATGGTATCTGTGGTAGACATTACTAAATAAGTACTACGGATGGAAGAAATTTATGTGATACAAAAATTCTCTGATGTGTTTTCAAAAGACTTACCCGAGTTGCCACCTGATCATGCAACCGAGTTCGTTACTGACTTATTACCAGGGACAACACCTGTGTTAAAGGCACCCTATAAAACAGCTCATACAGAGTTGAAGGAATTGAAGACTCAGCTACAAGAGTTATTAGACAAAGGGTCTAATCGGCCAAGTATTTTATCACAGGGAGTGCCAGTGCTATTCGTGAAGAAGAAGGACGGTAGTGTTCGACTTCGTATAGATTTTCGAGAACTGAACAAGCTCACGATTAAGAATCGATATCCATTGCCTCGGATCGATGACTTATTCGACCAGTTGCAAGGTGCCAAAGTGTTATCCAAAATTGATCTTCAGTCAGGGTATCATCAGTTGAAGATCAAGGAAGGTGATATTTCCAAAACAGCATTCAGGACAAGATATGGACATTATGAATTCCTAGTTATGTCATTCGAATTGATTAATGCACCCGAAACTTTATGGAACTCATGAACCGGGTATTTCATGATATGCTGGATACATTTGTCATCATATTTATTGATGACATCCTAGTCTACTCCAAGCACAAAGAAACTCATATCACAAATCTTAGAACCGCTCTACATCAACTAAGATTAGAAAAGCTTTATGCTAAACTTACTAAGTGTGAGTTCTGGCTAAGTGAAGTTGCTTTCTTAGGCCATGTTGTATCGGCTGAAGGAATTAAAGTGGATCCTAGCAAGATTGAAGCTATTGTGAAATGGGAAGCACCTAAGAATGTTGCAGAAATTAAAAGTTTCTTAGGTTTGGCTGGGTATTATCAACGATTCGTGGAAGATTACTCCAAGATTGCCGTACCTCTCCCCAGTTTGACCAAGAAAGGAGAAAAGTTTGTTTGGACCGACAAATGTGAGGAGTGTTTTCAAACACTGAAGGAAGGACTAATATCAGCCCCTATCTTGACTATTTCGATTCCAGGAGAACCCTTTATCTTGTATACCGATGCGTCTGGGTTAGGTTTGGGATGTGTGCTCATGCAAGGAGAGCAAGTAATTGCATATGCTTCCAGACAATTAAAGACACACGAGAAGAATTACCCCACTCATGACTTGGAATTAGCAGCAGTGGTACATGCTGTCAAGATATGGAGACATTATTTATACGGAGAGAAATTTCAGATTAAATCAGATCATAAGAGTCTTACTCATTTTTCAATCAGAAGGAGTTGAACATGAGACAGACTAAATGGCTGGAGTTGCTAGAGGATTATGATTGCAATATCCAGTATCATCCAGGGAAGGCTAATGTAGTTGCTGATGCACTAAGCAGAAAAGCAATGACAAAATCTCAGGAAGAAGCTAGCACAAATGTTGCAGTGTGCGACACAGGAAGAGTATTTAGTTGCAGCAATGAATAGTTTGTGATTAATAAACTGAGTGAATCATCCGACCTAAGGTTTATTCATCAATTTTCAAACATGTTTGCTACATTGAAAATTGTACTAGATCTAATAGACGAAGTAAAAGCAACTATTCAATCAGACCCCTATCTGAGAACAGTGCAAGAAGACCTTGAGAAAGGTAGGACTATTCCTGACTTCACTTTGGACTTTGAAAAGGTGTTAAGATAAAAAGGGAGAGTATGTGTTCCTGAAAATGAAGACTCAAATATTAGACACAAACTAATGAAGGAAGCCCACACCACCGCTTATTCGGTACATCCCAGCAGTACAAAGATGTATCATGATCTGAAGAAACTATATTGGTAGAGGGGAATGAAAGCGGATGTAGCTAAATTTGTGTGGCAATGCCTAAATTGTAAACGGATAAAGGCTGAAAGGAAAAGGCCTACAGGCTTGTTGCAACCATTACCAGAATCAGCATGGAAATGAGATTGCATCACTATGGACTTCGTTACAGGGTTACCATTGACTCCCAGAGTAGTTGACGCAGTCTGGGTGATTGTAGATCTTTTGACTAAGACAGCTTGTTTTATAGCTATACGACCTTAGTATACACTATAAGCCTTAAATGTACGATTTCATTTCCCAACTCAAGGTACATCATACCTGCTCACAACGTCTTCACTTCTTGCAAACCTAGAAACGAAAATCGCAGAGAGACGAAAACCTATAAGAGAGAATCAGAAAAAAAAATGAAATCGTAAAGAGAAGAGGAAAAAAAAGAGGGGGAGGAAGAGAAAGGAAGAAGAACACATACCTCTGGTTCGCCATGGAAGAGATATCTCTGCATCGATGCTGGTTCGCCAAGGAAGAGATGCGAGAGGGAGGAGAGAATTTAGAAGGAGGGAGTTGAAGGAACCGTGAGAGGTTTTATCGGGTTTTGACGTTTAGGTTATAATTAAAGAATAAATACTCTAGGAGGGAGTTGAATGTAACCTTTTGAGTTGAAGAAGCGCTTCTCTCAGCCTCTCTGCCCTCTCCTTTGTGAACCCCCTTTTTCTCCCCCATCTTTCTTCCTCTTCTTTGCCCACGAGAATCTGAATCCCGTGGACAAAATCCCGTCTCTAGACTCTAAGATCTATGATTTGGTTAACTCTATGATTTTTGGCCACGGGTACCTAAATACCGTGGCCAAAAATGATTTTTACCCACGGGAAACTAAATCCCATGGCCACAAATGATTTTTGCTCACAGGAACTTAAATACCGTGGCCAAAAATGATTTGTGGCCATGGGAATCTAAATCCCGTCTACTAAAATTGTTTTTGGCCATGGGAATTTGGATCCCATTGGCAAACAAGATTTTGGCCATGGGAATTTAAGTTCCGTCACTAAACTCTCTAATTTTTTGCCACAGGATTCTAAATGTCGTCCGCAAAAATAATTTTCCGCGACAGAAACTTAATTTCCATCGGCTAAAATTATTTTTGGCGACGGAAATTTAAATACCGTCGCTAATTTCTGTCGCCAAAAATGGTTTTTGTAGTGATTTAATTTTTGCTCCCGATTGAAACAGAGAAGACGATGGAAAGAGAAAATCGATACTCATTATCTTGCATTGCTCCCGACTCCCTCATTATCTTGCAAAATCCCTCATCTCCCCCATTCTTTAATCTAGTTGATGGTTCAATTGGAGAAGAATCCCTTAAGCTTTTCAAGACTCCATTCATGGAAAATATAAACAGAGAGAGGATTATCGGGTTGTAATCGGTTCGGTTGGAGAAGAATCCTATAGTTTTTTCTCTCCTCTACAGTCCAAAAATCTGAATAAGCGGTGGTGGAGGAGAAGCCCTTTTCTACTATTCTTCCGACGAGGCATAAAGTATCATCTTCATCCCCCATTTTAATGCTCGAGATGCCTGGAAGATTTTGGATTGATAAACCCTTTTTGTTAGGCTGCTTGTGTTGCTCGACTTCTCCATTAGATAACTTGAGAAACAAAACTGAACCCACTTGTAAATACCTAAAACCTAGCAACAAAAGCAAGAAAATTTTTGTCGATCGGAACATCCAAATATTTGTCAACGAGCCGTCAGCTTGAAAATTTCCCTTATCTGTAAGTGATTCAGAAGCCAACACTACATCCCGATGCTCAAGCTTGTTCTGATCTCCCTTTCCGCAGCTGGATTCTTTTCAGTTCTTAGCATTCAAAGAATCAATCAATTCGATGGGGGAGCAGGAGATGATCGTCCACATCACCAGGATTCTCCAAAGGCAGAGGAAGAATTTCAACAGATGCATCTATTTGTTCTATGATGCCAACAGTAATAATTTTCTGTTCTTCATCCTCTATCGTTTCTCTGCATTCGGAGCAGTCATCCTCAACCTCATCTCTGCTTTAAACACCTTCATCACCATCAAAGGGATTAAGTTGTTCATCTTCCGTTCCATTAACATCTTCTTCTTCATCAATTCCTCTGTTTCTTTCCATCTCATGTTCATCTGTGGGGCAATTAGATTATTGGAGTAATCACCCTTATTGTTGGCCACACCAATGGCTAAAGCAATCAAATTTTCTTTCTGGGAGTGCCCCTATGTTTACGGCTGCTGGGATTATCTAGGGTGTCAAACCTTACCATACTCTTTTTTAATAATAAATGAAAGGTTACTTTTGTCTTTTGGAATAAAATGTAATAGTGTTACAAAGGGTAGTTACAAAGAGTAAAATTATAAATTTACCCTCTTTGTTTATGAACGGTTAAACCAGGGGGTAACTCGTCAGGTTCAACAATTAAGGTATTTGGAATCGGGGTAAAGTACAAGGGTAGTATATGTTTATTTCCCTTTTCTTTTTTATCAGTTCTTCAGACATATCTTCTAACCTAGTTAATGAACCATTTTTTCTTTTTCTTCTTCAACATCTACGATCTCAAAAGTTCTATGTGTAAGATATTTTTATGGGCTTAATTAATTATAAGGTTAGTTGATTCAGTGAGAGTCTAGTTACGGGTAAACTGGTTTAAGTATGATTGGCGATGGACCAACCTGGTCCACTGTGGGACTAGTCCAGGGTTGGGGGTGGTATTATAAATACCAATGGTTAGAGTCCCCACAATCACGGTGTTATTTTCTTCTCCTGTTCCCATACGCAGAGAGAAGGTCAAGGGATCCCGACAGGCTGTGGAAGACTTTGATCCAAGCATTCCAAACATTCCAAGCATTCAAATCATAGAAGGAAAACGGTCAGAAATCAATCTACAACAAGAGATATGTCTCTAATCATCTCTTTTCAATACCCATTGTATTCTAGTAATCTGTGTAGTGTGTTTGTCAGGGTTCATGGGAAATCCCATGGGAAAATCCAAAGAGGATCTATTTAAAATGCTTATAGTGGTATTAGAGCCACCTACACAGATCTAGAATCATGGGAAAACATTATTAAAACTTTATGTTTGAATGAATTCAAAAAGGGGAGAGATTTTTCTCCCAAAATTCTCTTCAAACCTGTCTAAGGTTTGAACCTTGAAATTTTTTTTTCAGACCATTAAAAAGCAAAATAAATTATACAGGATTGTAGGACTCGGAGAGACGGAGCCGGCGACATAAAGTTGGTCGTCGAAAACTACCCGACGCGCCCTCACGCGCCGCCTGAAAAGGCGAGTGAGATCCACGCGCCGGGGTTGGAAAAGTTAAAAAAAAAAAAGAAAAAAAACTCTGACGGCGCCGGGTCATCGCCGGGTCGACTCGGCGCTAACTCGTGAACCCTAACAGGTTAACTGGGTTGACTCAGGCCGAGTCTACCAAGCCCCGGCTTGCCAGGCCCAGACTAGTCGGGCCAGGGCTGGCCCAGCCCAGGCCAGTCCGGACAGGGGGGCAAACCCAGCCATGCAAAATTGAGCAACCCGACCCGTCGACCCGACATTGACGCGAAATTTTGACCCAGTAACCCGACCTATTGACCCGAGCTTTTGACCCGGGAACACGACCCATTGAATCGAAATGTTGACCCAGTAACCCGACCCATCGACCCGAGTTTTTATCCGGTGACCCGGATTGTGGATTGGTTGGACTAGTGGCTGGATCGCCGGTTTACGGTTCGGTTTAGGTCCAGACCGTTTTGGTTTGGCCTGGACCAAACCATCAAAAAAAAAGAAAAAAAAAGGGGTTCTGTTTTGTGGGTTCGGTCCACCCATAGCCGAACCCGGACAGACTGAACCGAACCGGATGAACCGGTCCTAGCCGGTTCAGGATTCAAGAATGTTTAAGCCAACTTTGAACGGCGATTGTGAGAGCTAGGAGCGTCGGATTTTGACGCGGTTTTTTACGTTGGTTTCATATTTTGATGCTCTACAGTTTGGTACATAGTTTGATACAGTTTGGTGATTTGAGAAATTTATTTTTGATTAAAAGGTGTCCCAAATTAATCCGATTTGTAGTTTTCTGCTTATTTATCAGTTATTTTTGTACCAGATGTATGTAGAAGGTTATGTGTGCATGAAATTTTATTTATTGACCCACAATGTGCTGCAAAGTAAGGTTTGGAGATATCATTGTGGAATTGGATGGAACCCACCAAAGTGGTACATCTAGTTTCATCATGATGTCTTCAAATTCAAAGTTCATGTATTTGTAAATGCTTGTGTAAGGGCGATGTACACCCAAAGGTGGCATTGTCAAGTTTTAATCAAATTAAGGTTTGTGAGTGTCATGTGAAGATTGGGTAGAATACACCAAAGTGGTACACTCAGTTCCATCATGGTAGTCCTCAAATCCCAAATTTATACATTTACATATACAATAAAGGATATATTTGAATACACTATTCTTTATGGTGTGAAAAGCAGTTAAGAAAGTCAGTGTTAACCCAAAGGTGGC
Organism: Protea cynaroides; assembly: GCA_028583415.1. Taxonomy (NCBI): domain Eukaryota; kingdom Viridiplantae; phylum Streptophyta; class Magnoliopsida; order Proteales; family Proteaceae; genus Protea; species Protea cynaroides. The sequence goes on along the minus strand of CM053266.1, from coordinate 65,213,939 downwards.
ATTGTCAAAGTTAAAGGTATGTTCATGCACATGAATTGAAAGTGTTTTGATTTTAGGGAGTCTCATTAACCCAAAGGTGGTGGGATTTTTGAGAGTCATTATTCTTTTACAGTTATTGCACAGAAATTGAAAAGACCACTACATGTTTATCCCAAAGGAGAATGTGTAGTTGGTTAACTCTTGAAAAATGATATTTATTTGCATGAAAGGGTTTTGACTTTAGGGAGTTTCATTAACCCAAAGGTGGTGGGATTTTCGAGAGTCATTATTCTTTTGCAATTATTGCACAGAAACTGAGAAGACCACTGCATATTTATCCCAAAGGAGAATGTGTAGTTGGTTAACTCTTGGAAAAGGATATTTATTTGCATGAAAGTTTTATATGGTTAATGCAAGTAAAGGGTATATGTATGAGTCTTCAGTTGTTTGATACTGTATTTAAACTCATACACTGATGTGTTCATCCAAGTATGACTATCCCAAAGAATGTTTTGATATCTATTTTTTTCTCTTCCTAGGACAAAGAATAAAATTTATTATGAAAAGGTTGGAGACTAGTCTAGGATCGTTTGACCTAGATGTATCTTACATAAGTTGTGAGGTATTCTACTATTGAGGTTATGTGTAGCAATATTAAGATGAGAAATATTGCAAAGGGATTATCTAAGAAAAATTCAAATGATAAGAATAATATTTTAGAGGGGGTCAGAAGATAGTTTATTAACCTATTTCTCTAGTACCAGTTATGCGGGAAATGGTAATGTGAGGAAGTATTTTTGGGAGCTGTTAATTATCATTGAAAAGCTCAAGGACAATGAGACCAATGTAATTGATATATTAAATATATTCCATTACTTGCTAGAATATATATATATATATATATATATATATATATTCTGATCTAGGTGGCTTACATTACCAAAGGGGAGAAATAGCTAGTGATAAGATTGTTGTTGGGTAACTCTAAGGTGGATTACTCATAGATGGGTAGATTGACAAAAGATAGGTGGTTTGACCAAGTACTGTTTAGTCAGATAAGTATATCTAGAAAGAGATAATGGTTCTAGGACTCCCTAGGTTTTTGGGGTAGGAGGGTCTTGAAGACTGTTGGCTTGAATATTGTAAAGTTTATTTTACATTCAAATATTTTTTCTTCTTTTGATTTTACTTTGTTTTATGTTTATTGTTTGACTTAGCATATTGTTCTCATATTAAAATGTAATGATATTATTTGAAATATCGGAATGTAAAGTTTTTCTTTTCAATTAAATTGAAAGAAATTATGCCAATGATGTTGTAAGGTAAATGATTGCATGTAATGTTGATTGTATTTGTTATGTGATGTGGTGAATAGTTTTTCATGTTTGACTATGCAATCTTAGGTTTGACTAGTTGTACCAGTCATAGTTGATCTCTAGGGCAATGTAGAGACAGGTTGAAAAGGTTTTCTTGGAATAGTTGAAAAGGTTTTATCTGTGGGAGTCTTTAGATTCTCTTAGTCAGTGGGAGTGTTTAGATCTGCTTGGTTAGTGGGAGATCTGGTAATTGATAGTTTATCTGTAATTGATTATTCTGTCTGTGGTTTAATGGGCAGGATTATTGGTGAGCATTTATTGCTTGTATGTATTTTTGATTATTTAAGACTTGTCAAAATTGCAAGACAGTATTTAACCAAAGAAGGCGGCATTTAGCCAAAGAAGGCGGTATTTAGCCAAAGAAGGCGGTAAGCCAAAGTAAGATATTAGTCCAAAGTGGAGGCGGTTTGCCTATATAAAGTTGGATAATATCAAAGTGTGTTGACATATAAGGATTTTAAGGTAACGGGATCATGGTAATTCGATCATTGACTCAAGTATTCATCTCAAAGTGATTTATGTCATTAAGTAGACCTCTGTATGTTACTGACAGTAGGGGGTACACCGGATGTGTAGGAGTACTTTCCGTTGTTGTTCGACATTGGCAGGCTTGATAACTGAATCAAAGTAAAGGATGATTTTGGTGTAATTAGATTCCATAGCCACATTGGATCAATGGTGAATTTATAATTATAGCCCAAGTGGGAGATTGTAAGATATTTTTATGGGCTTAATTAATTATAAGACTAGTTGATTCAGTGGGAGTCTAGTTACGGGTAAACTGGTTTAAGTATGATTGGAGATGGACCAATCTGGTCCACTGTGGGACTGGTCCAGGGTTGGGGGTGGTATTATAAATACCAATGGTTAGAGTCCCCACAACCACGGTGTTATTTTCTTCTCCTGTTCCCATACGCAAAGAGAAAGTCAAGGGATCCAGACAGGTTGTGGAAGACTTTGATCCAAGCATTCCAAACATTCCAAGCATTCAAATCATAGAAGAAAAATGATCAGAAATCAATCTACAGCAAGAGGTATGTCTCTAATCATCTCTTTTCAATACCTATTGTATTCTAGTAATCTGTGTAGTGTGTTTGTCAGGGTTCATGGGAAATCCCATGGGAAAACCCAAAGAGGATCTATTTAAAATGCTTACAGAGTTCTATGGCCATTGTTAAAACGCAGGCTTGAAATAACTGTAGAGCTTCTGGTGAAGTTCACAAGCTTGGAACTCAACGACACAGAGAAGATAGTATCAATAGGTTTAGAGATAAAATCATCAATGAAGATTGCTATCCATGTTACATGGAAGTACATGAAAGTGGACTCTAACTCTATGAGAAAGAGAAGAAGAAATCATGTCTTACTTCTACTCATACCCATTAATGAAGAGTACAAGAAATTCAAGTTGTGGGGTTTCAAATACAATATAGTATAAATTCTTTTGTGTCTAATGGACAATCTTGATGTTCATTGCACATATGAGATGCAAAAGGGACTATCGGTGCTGAGAGAGAGAAGCAAAGGGATCTCACAAGGGCTGTAGAAGATTCAAACCAAAGCTTGCAATCAAACGAAAACCAATCTCTAAGAACATGTATGTGTTTACATTATTTAAATTGTTTCCCATTGTGTTCTAAGAATTGTACACTACAACTATAGGCATTTTTCGCTACAGAAATTGGCTACGGTAATCAATTTTCCGTTGCCAAAAATAATATTTAGCAACGGATCCTAAATTTTGTAGTGATAAATAAGTCTTAAGCTACCATCCATAAATCCAAAGAGAAGTTGATTGAAGTTTCATTTTGTTCTCCATTTCCAGTTGAGGACAAACATTGTTCCAAATGATCATTAATGGCTTTGTTATCTTCTCCTTGTGGTACTCCATGATCTTCTTCGGATTTCTGATATGAAATTTGAGATTGTTGCAAGACATCAGAGGATGGCATATGCTGTTCCAGATGATAATCAATGGCTTCCTCTATCTTTCAGTACTACATGATCTTTTTTGGATTCTGATATAGAAATTAAGGCTCCATGAAATCCAAGGGTGGCATATTGTTGGGTTTTTGGGCTCCCTTCCTATGTGGAAAAAGGCCCAAACCTTTGTATGTTTTAAGCCCATTTTAAGCCCATTCTTTTTACCTTGTATTTAACCTTTTAAATAGGATAAAAACGGATTAGGGTTAGGGTTTAGCATCATAAGAAGAAGAGAAAGAGAGCAGCAGTTTTTCTGGGCGTAGGTGATTTGCGCAGCCGTGATCAAGCCGACGATCGGGAGGTCATCCGTGGTCCGATTGGGCTGATTTTTGGACAGTAGGTAGATGACACATAGTTCGTCAATCTGTACGGTCAGATTTTATATTGGAGTTTTTAAATCAAGTTATTCACTCCGTACATCAGCCTCTGTTTCTTTGGGTGAAATTTCTGCATCTCTTTGTTTCTTCAAGTAGTAGTTTTACTTCTTGTTGCTATTGGGGTTGTATACCCATTGGAAGAATTGAAACTAGGTTTTGTAACCTCTATTGATAATAGTGAAGTTTCGATTTGGGCTTTAGAGTCCCGTGGTTTTTTACTCTTCAATTTGAAGAGGTTTTTTCACGTTAAATTCTTGTGTCTCATGTGTGGTTGATTTATATTCGTTATTTGCACATATTGTTAGGACTGAAAATATTTTTATGATATACTTGTTATCTTCTCATAAGTTCGATCAAGTGTGGGAGTGATTTTTCCCTAACAAGTGGTATCAGAGCATTGGTTTGTTGATTTTCTATTGTGTTGGCTTGATTGAATGATGGAGACAAATACAAGTAGAATGATCAGTTTGAATGGTTCTAACTATCATAAGTGGAAAGGAAAGATGAAAGATCTCTTATATGTGAAGAGTTGGCATTTACCCGTATTTGCTAAAACAAAACCCGAGTCTAAGTCTGATGAGGAATGAAAATTTGAGCATGAACAAGTTTCTGGCTACATTAGGCAATGGGTAGATGATAATGTCCTTAACCACATTAATGATGAAACAAATGCAAAGATCTTATGGGATAAACTTGAATCTTTATATGCCAAGAAGACTGGTAACAACAAGTTGTTCTTGATCAAGAAATTGATGCGTTTGAAGTACAAGGAAGGGTGTACTATCACCGATCGCTTGAGTGAATTTCAAGGTGTTCTTCAACAGTTGTCAGCTATGGGTATAAAGTTTGATGATGAGATTCAAGCTCTTTGGTTGCTAGGTACTTTGCCGGATTCTTGGGAGACATTTAGGATGTCACTTTGTAACTCGGCCCCAGATGGTGTTGTGACAATGGAGATGGCTAAAAGTAGTGTCATGAATGAAAAGATGAGAAGAAAGTTTCAAGGTTCATCATCAGAATTTGAGGTTTTATACACCGAGAATAGGGGGAGAAATAAAAGCAAGGGTCCAAGGGGTAGAGATAAAAGCCGTAGCAAGTCAAGAGGAAGATATGAAGATAAAAAGTGTCATTATTGTGACAAGTTGGGGCATATCAAGAAGAATTGTTTCCAATATAAAAGAGATAAGAAGAATGAAAATTTAAAGGAAGACAAGAACAATCATGAGAATAGTGATCGTGTCGCTTCTGTTTCTTCTACTGATCTTGTCATTGTTTGTGATGAGAATTTTATCAACTTAGCATGCCATGAGACAAGTTGGATTGTTGACAGTGGAGCTTCGCATCATGTTACTTCAAGGAAGGAGTTCTTTACTTCTTACACTTCTGGTGATTTTGGTATCTTGAAGATGGGTAATGATGGCTTGTCAAAGGTTGTTGGTTTTGGAGATGTTTCTTTGATGACTAACAATGGAACAACTTTGTTATTAAAAGATGTGAGACATGCTCCTAATGTTCGACTTAACTTGATATCAGCGGGGAAGCTTGATGATGAGGGTTATATCAACACCTTTGGTAATGGAAAATGGAAGCTCACTAAAGGCTCTATGATTGTAGCTCATGGTAAGAAGTATTCCAGTTTGTATGTAATGGAAGCTAAACTTTCTAATGATGCAATTACTGTGGTGGAAGAAGATCATGTCACCGAGTTGTGGCACAAGAGGCTTAGTCACATAAGTGAGAAATGGCTTAATCTTTTGGCCAAAAAGAATTTGCTTTGTGGATTGAAGAATGCAAAGTTGAAAAGGTGTTCTCATTGTCTGGCTGGAAAACAACATAGAGTTTCTTTCAAGAGTCATCCTCCTTCAAGGAAATCAGATCTATTAGAGTTGGTGCATTCTGATGTTTGCGGCCCCTTGAAGGTACATTCTCATAGTGGTACTATCTATTTTGTGACTTTTATTGATGATCATTCTAGAAAACTCTGGGTTTATACTTTGAAGACCAAAGATCAAGTACTTGGTGTGTTCAAAGAGTTTCATGCATTAGTAGAAAGACAAACTGGGAAAAAGTTGAAGTGTATTCGATCAGACAATGGTGGTGAGTACCGTGGACCATTTGATGAGTATTGCAGACAACATGGTATTAGACATCGGACAACTCCTCCAAAGACTCCTCGGTTGAATGGTGTGCTTGAGAGGATGAACGGGAACTTTGATTGAGAGAGTGGCATGTTTGCTTTCGGATGCACACTTACCTAAATCATTTTGGGGTGAGGCTTTGCTTACTGCAACACATGTTATTAACTTATCTCCTGCTGTTATTTTGGATGGTGATGTTCCTGACAGAGTTTGGTCTGGCAAAGATGTATCATATGATCACTTGAAGATTTTTGGCTGTAAGGCATTTGTGCATGTTCCTAAAGACGAGAGGTCAAAGCTAGATGCTAAGACACGACAATGTATCTTTCTTGGTTACGGTCTAGATGACCTTGGTTATAGGTTGTATGATCCATTTGAGAAGAAACTTATTAGAAGCCGTGATGTAGTGTTCTGTGAGGATCAGACAATTAATGATATTGAAAATGCCAAGAAGACTATGTTTACTGATAGTGGTGACTTGACTGATTTAGATACAATTACCTTGGGTAGGCCAAATCCAGTTCATGATGATACAAAGATTGATACTCATGGTGGTCAACTTGCTAGTGATAATGTAGAGGATGTAGGTGATGTAGATGTTCCCTCTGATGATAATGTTGATGATCAACAGCATGTACCTACAGTTCCACCAGTGGTTCCACAAAGAAGGTCTGAAAGAGTTCATCAACGTTTTACAAGGTATTCTCCAAATGAGTATGTACTTAATTATGTACTCTTGACTGATGGGGGAGAGCCTGAGTGCTATGAACAAGCTATGAAAATTGAAGACAAGACTAAATGGGTTGATGCTATGGAAGATGAGATGAAATCTTTGCATGACAACCATACCTTTGAGTTGGTAGAGTTACCAGAAGGAAAAAGGGCTTTAAAGAATCGATGGGTTTATAGGTTGAAGCAAGATGATAGTTCTTCACACCCACGATATAAAGCTAGGTTGGTTGTTAAGGGCTTCAGTCAGAAAAAGGGGATAGACTTTGAGGAAATTTTTTCTCCAGTTGTGAAGATGTCTTCTATCCGAGTTATTATTGGCTTAGCCGCTAGTCTTGATTTGGAAGTTGAGCAGATGGATGTGAAAACTGCTTTTCTTCATGGTGATTTAGAAGAAGAAATCTACATGGAGCAGCCAGAGGGTTTCAGAGAAAAAGGGAAAGAGGAACTTGTGTGCAAGTTGAAGAAAAGCTTGTATGGTTTGAAACAAGCACCGAGGCAGTGGTATAAGAAATTTGAGAGTCTGTTATAGGGGAGCATGGCTATAAAAAGACTACTTCTGATCAGTGTGTATTTTTTCGTAAATTCTCTGATGATGATTTTATTATCTTGTTGCTTTATGTTGATGGCATGCTTATTATTGGCCAGGATGCTTCTAGGATTGACAGGTTGAAGCATGATTTGAGCAAATCTTTTTCTATGAAAGATTTGGGGCCAGCAAAACAGATTCTTGGCATAAAGATTGTACGTGATAGATTTGATGGTGCATCTAGTGGCAAGATCCAACTACCATCTAAAACGTTTGAGATAGATTGATTAAAGGCTTCATTAAGTTCTTCTCCATTACCAGTTGAGGACAAATGTCGTTTCAAATGATCATTAATGGCCTTGTTATCTTCTCATTGCAGTAATCTATGATCTTCTTCTTCTTCTTCATTAGTAATATTATTAACTTCATTATTCTCTTCGTGTTCAACAGCTATCTTGTCCTCCTTCTCATGTATTCTACATTCTATCTACTCATACGGCTGAAACAAAAACATCCAATATTAGATTACTCGTTCATTTTTTTTTTTTGGGTAAAGATCAGAATAATTATTGTAAAGAAAATAAAACCCAAGTACAATACTCTCTTATTGCTGATTGGTTACTCCTAAGGTTTGTAGCTAAGTTTCTGACTCCATTATTTTTTAATTTCTGGTTTTACAGTTAAATCTTCTATAAATTGAAAGACTTAACCTCTGTCCTGTTTTCTGAATTTTTTGCTACTGAATCATCATCCCTTCCAAAACCATATTAGTTTTCAGTTTCTTGGCTGAGATCTATTCAATAGGGCAAGAGATTTCAGTTTTCAATTTTCAACTGAATTTGGATTTGTTTGAAAAGTCCAGCTTTAATGTGAGTTCTTTTGTCATTTGTTTCATTTACCGTAGTTTGAAAGAGAAGTGCTAAATCTTATCGTGAGGAAGAAAAGAGTCTTTTTTTAATTAAAAAATTATTACAAATTAAATATCAAAGTTTAAACAAATTAAGTTGTTACGTATACATACCATTTTAACTGTAGTAGTAGTTGCGGTTCGAAACTCATATATGATCTAGTTGGTTTTAGTCCTCTTTCCTTGTTTGGTGTCATAATATACAAGAGTTTTCTGGAAACCAATATTATTAGATTTAGATTTGGAATTCTTGATAGGCTTTTCTCCATTAGTAGCCTTCCAAAATGATCCACCTTCAACCTGTCGACTTGCCCTAGACCCTTGTTGATGCTTCCTCTTCCATTGTGTGAAAAAATAATGATATTTGTTTTTGCCGTTTCCATCTGCACAATAGTATTAGATTATAATTACTGATTGATATTTGAGTAAGTAAGCTTAATAAAGATTAAAAAAATATATAAAAGAAAAAAGAGTAAATTATATGTACCTCCTTTGTAGTTTGCCTTTAAATTAGGTACATCGTACACCACAAACCTTTTAAATAATTTCAAATATACCCCCTTATATCAAAATAAATTTAAAAAAACAAAACACACTTTGTTAATGAATTTTCGTTAACTGACAACCAAAGCTAAAAGTTAGAATTTTAGTACCTAAAATACCTTCCTGCATAAATTAAAGGACCATTTTAAACCCTTTTAAACCTCCCATTTATTAAAAACTCACTCCCATAAGTTAACGGAAATTCATTAACGGAGTGGGTTTTAGGTAAATGGGAGGTTTAAATGGGGTAAAATGATCCTTTAACTTATGCAGAAGGGTATTTTAGGTATTAAAATTTTAACTTTTAGTTTTTATCGTCAGTTAATGAAAATTCACTAACAGAGTAGTTCTTTTTGAAATTTATTTTGATTTAATTTAAGGTACCTAATTTAAGGACAAACTACAAGGGAGGTACCAATAATTTTTTGAAGAAAAAAAAAAAGAAATATAAAAAACAGGATTCATAATTAATGCAGATGCATGGCTAGTTAAATGATGAGAAGCATACCAAATTTAATAAGTTCCCTGAGATGAAACTTGTAAATATCAACTTCTCTGATAAAAGGGACATTGAATTCTGGATTCTCAACCTTTTTATTTAGGTAGCATAGGATGAGTTGTTCTTCTGTGGGAATAAATCTGTAGCCCGGAAGCATTGTAGTTAGGGTCTCCATTAAGAAAGAAGTGGTCAGAGTTAAACAAGTGCAGAGGGAGATGGAATAATGAAGAGATAGAGAAAAGTAAATAAAAGAGAATGAAGGGACAATGAGAGGTAGGAAGATAAAATATAAAATAGATAGACGATGAGTAACTTAGGCTCTCTTTGGTTTTTGTTAAAAAAAGAGTTATGAGGGGTTTGTGGAAAAACAATTTGTAATAGAAAGTAAAGAGGCAGTGATACCACAAACATAATACATTATACAATGAGATAATGTAAAATCTAATCAAGCTATTTTGAGCATTATCTATTTATAATTATAGGTATACTTGTACATCATGCAGAACAACAAATTTCATAATGTATTCAAATACTTACAAAAAAACAAAGAAAGCTTAGAAAGAGAGAGGGACAAAATACGAATGGGTTGTTCCGGAGGTTCCTTGGGGTTGAATTATCTTTTCTACTTGCTTGATAAGATGAATCTACCTCATCTCATATTATTAGAATTTAGTATCATATGATTTTTAATTATGAGTACCTGATCATTTCAATTAGCATGGACAAGTGGTTTAATATTAATCACTAACTAGAGTTTACATAGTTTAAATTGTTAATCACTAACCTGATTGTTAGGTTTAACTGAAACCCAGCAAGGATAAATTTCTGTAATGGATTAATTGAAAACTTTAAAGCGGTAATTAAAATCTAACAATTGGTATCAAAGCTAAACCATACAAGTCTAGAATCAACAGTGGTTGTATATGTATTACTTTTTAAAAGATTAATTGAGAAATATTAGAAAGTTTTTCTCCTTAATTGGAATTTGTTTTCCACGAAATTTTTTTCAACCTTCAAAAAGTTACAAATTTTATATTGGAATGAAGGTCTCGGAGAAAGGAGTCGATCGGCACAAAAATTGTCGCCGATACGCAGCTAAAAAAAGCGTGTAGCCCATGCAATGGCAATTATATATATAAAAATTATATTTATTATATATATTTATATATTTATATTATATATATTATATATATATTATATTATATATATATTATGGTGGCATCAATTCGTCATCCAGTCGACCCGGTGACGACTCGAGAACCCTAAATCAAGTCAACGATGAGCCAACCTGGTATTTGTGAGTTAAACACAGAGTCAACTCATCGTAATAGGTCGGTTTGACCCGAAGGCTGTTGACCCGGATCCATGGGGCAACCAGAACCAACCCCAGATCCAACTAGAATAACCCAAATAGGCAGACCGGATGTCCAACCCTTGACCCGAAAGGTTTGACCCACCAACCCGACACAATAATTTGAATTAGAAACATTGGAACAATTTTTATCATCAAACTTAAAGAAATGCTCATTGTAGGATTCAAAATCAGCCACCATCATAAAATCTCAAACCAAAAAACCTATATAAATATCCACATACACCTCTAAACTCCATACCATAAACTAGTATTAATTTTCTTTTTGATCAATTCTTCAGACATATCTTCCAACCCAGTTAATGAATCATCTTTTTCTTCTTCTTCTACATCGTTGATCTTAGAAGTTCTATGGCCATTGTTAGAACGCAGGCTTGAAATAACTGTAGGGCTTCTGGAGAAGTTCGCAAGCTTAAAACTCGACGACACAGAAAAGATAGTATCAACAGGTTTAGAGTAAAAAGGATCAATTAAGATTACTATCCATGTTACACTGAAGTAAATGAAGACAGCCTATAAGTTTATGAGAAAGAAAAGAAGGGATCATGTCTTGCTCCCACTCATACCCATTAATGAGGAGTACAAGAAATTCAAGCCGTTTGGTTTCAAATATGACATAGTTCAAATTCTTTTGAAATTAATGGACAATCTTGATGTTCATTGCATAGATGAGATGCGAAAGGACTATTGGTGCTGAGAGAAAGGACTATTGGTGCTGAGAGAGAGATGTAAGATATCTTATGGATTCAATTAATTATAGAGTTAATTGTTCAGTGGGACTTTGCATTATAAGGTAGAGCAGTTTTGGTCTAGTTATCACAAATACGAGATGAACCAACTTAATCCATTGTAACTGGCCCCAAGGTTTGGATAGTATCATAAATACTATGGCTATAATCCCTGTAACCACAGTTGTCATTCCTCTCCCTGCACCTATACATAGAGAGAAGCAAAAGGAACTCACAGGGGCTGTGGAAGACTCAAACCAAAGCGTAGAATCATGCGAAAATCAACCTCTACAACCAGGTATATATGTTTACGTTGTTTAAATTGTTTTATATCGTGTTTTAAGAATTGTATAGAGATCGTTATGGTTAACTGAAACCCTATTGAGATAAATTCCTATAATGGGTTGATTGAAAACCCTTAAAAGGGATTAAAATCTAACAATTGATATGAGAGTTAGACCATACAAGCTTATAATCAATGGTGGTTGCATGTGTATTACTGCTTGAAGGATTGTTCTCCACTTCCAGTTGAGGATAGATGTTGTTCCAAATGATCATTAATGGCTTTGTTATCTTCTCCTTGCGGTACTCCATGATCTTCTTCGGATTTCTGATATGGAAACTGAGGTTGCTCCATGAAATCAATGGGTTGCGTATCCTATGGCGTATCTGGTGGCAAGATCCAACTACCGTCCATAAAACCAGAGAGAAGTTGATTGAAGTCTTTAGTTTGTTGTCCATTATCAGTTGAGGATAGATGTTGTTCCAAATGATCATTAATGGCTTTGTTATCTTCTCCTTGAGGTATTCCACAATCTTCTACGGATTTCTAATATAGAAATCTAGATTGTTGCATGACATCAAAGGGTGGGATATACTATTTCAGATGATCGTCAATGACTTCCTTATCTTCCAATACTCCATGGTCTTTTTTGGATTTCTGATATAGGTATTGAGGTTCCATGAAATCCAAGAGTAGCATATTCGGTGGCATATCTGGTAGCAAGATCCAGCTACCATCCAAAACGTTAAAGATAAACTGATTAAAGGCTTCATTAGGTTTGTCTCCATTACCAGTTGAGGACAAATGCTATTTCAAATGATCAGTAATGGCTTTGTTATCTTCTCGTTGTGTGAAAATCAATATTATTAGATTTAGATTTGGAATTCTTGATAGGCTTTTCTCCATTAGTAGCCTTCCACAGTGACCCATCTTCCATCTGTCGACTTGCCCTAAACCCTTGTTGATGCTTCCTCTTCCTTTATGTGAAAAAATAGTAATACTTGTTTTCGCTGCTTCCATCTGCAAAACAGTATTAGATTCTAATTAATGATCAGTATTCAAGTAAGTAAACTTAATAAAGATTAAAAAGAGGATAGAAGGAAGAAAGAAAAAAAAAGAGAGAGAGATATGAAAAAGAAGATTAATAATGAATGCTGATGCATGGCTAGTTAAATGATGAGAAGCATACCAAATTTATTAAGTTCCCTGGGATGAAACTTGTAAATAAATATCTTCTTTGATAAAAGGGTCATTGAATTTTGGATTCTCAACATTTTTATTTAGGTAGCGCAGGATGAGTTATTCTTCTATGGGAATAAGGCATTGTGTAGTTGGGGGTTCCATTAAGAAAGAAGTGGTGATAGTTGAACAACTGCAGAGAGAGAGAGAGAGAGAAGTAATTAAAAGAGAATGAAGAAACAATGAAAGGTAGCAAGATAAAATATAAAGCAGATGGACGATGAGTAATTTAGAAAGACGGGTAGGAAGACAAAATACAAATAAGTTGTATCGCATCCCAACTCATGATTCTACATACCATGAACTTAACTTATGATTCTACTTCTTGAATTAACTTTTTCATTTTTTTGACGAGATGAATCTACCTTATCTTGTATGATTACAATTTTGTCTCGTATGATTTTTTTTTTTTTTTTTGATAAGTAAATAATTCATTAATCCAAAAGAAAAAAATAGCACAACCAAAAGGGACCTCCAGTAGAGGACCAAAAACCAAACCAGGGAGCATACAACAAACGGCACAACAGGGACCAAGACCTCGGGGCACAGGGTCAGCCGAAGAAGCAAACCTATCACGAAGCAAGGAAACTAATAAAAGGAGCACCATAGGAGTGCAAGACAAAACAAGAGCTGAACAACATTACACATTACGAAGGCGCTTAGATGGTCTTCGGTGTCACGTACTCCTTCTAAGGAATATTGGGGAAAGAGAACTCATGAGAGCCTCAGTTTCCTTGATAAGAACTACAGCTCTATTAAGAGTGTGATGACATTCCTCTCCATTTAAATTCTCAAGGGATTGGACCCCAATTTGATCAAGAGGGGGGTCGGCTACCTATACATCTGATAAGGGAACAAAGAGGGCGGAAGGACACTGAGGTCCAAGTGAGGTGGCTGGAATGAGGTCGAGGTCCACCTCGCCAATAAAAACAGAGGAGGTAAGGGGAGTTAGAGGAGGGGGAGCAGGGGGAGGGGATTGATTCGCAAGAGATAGCACCGAAGGCTGGGCTATGATGCGTTGAGAGGTTGGGAGCATAGAGAGGATGGGGCTAGATAGGGACTAAGAGGCCATAGTAGCAGTCCAACCAACTCGGAAGATGGCCAGCGGGATTTGGCAACAGCCCCGAACAGGCCGACAGAAGATTGCAGGGGAGGCAGTAGATAGGTGAGATGGCGACAAAAGATGGGGATGACTTGTTTCAGGGTTAAGGTTCAAGGGATCAGATTGAGGGAGTAGGGTCGAATCATCAAAGAGGCTGGCAAGGATCCCAAAACGTGAGGAATCCGAAACACTAGAGTTAGCAAGAGGGTAAGGGTTAGAGGGAAGATCAGGATCATGCAATCTCAATCCAAAGGACGAGCTACCATTGACTAGATTTGGATGCTCATCGAACGACTGTCCTTCAGCATCAATGACTCCACCAGACCACTCTGATCTGAAAGAGCTGTCTTCCTTGCCCGACCAGTACGAACCCTACTTTTCTTTTTCATATTAAACTCGAACTCCTTCCCCAAAACCTGATCAACATTATCATTCCTACCCAACTGAGGTCCTGGCTGACCTAATTCCTCCGACAAACATCCATTCTCAACTGCTGAGTTCCTGTTTATACCACCTGAAACTGACGCTTTATCCTTGGAGCTTCCAGAATTCTTTGGCCACACAGGACTCGTGTCGGCCCTCATTACACCCTCAATCAACGCCAACGGGATGTCTGAATTTCCTTTCGATTTAGGTCCGTCATTAGAGAAATCCTTGACCACAGGGTTGACAGAGAATGAGGCCCCCCTCATGGCCAAAGACCTTGGCAGAATAGGCAGTGGGGGGAGCTTCCATTTGTATTCAATTTTTTGCTCGAAAATATTACCTTCATCATCTTAAATATCATCTTAAATGATGACCAAATCCTCCAGATTCTTCGAGCTTGTGAAATGCACGCAACATCTCACGAATGCTCTCCTTGACTTTAGTAAGGTCATCTGATCTGTGTAGAGGAGGGATCCAAGCATAGAACATATCGAACTTAGGGATTCCACCCCCCATAGATGGAGAGGGAGCCCAGGCATGGAAATCCAAAGCGGCATATTCTTAATACCTAAAAAACCGGAGTGAATGCTTCTTTCCCATTTTAGGATGAAAATGGTCTTGCCACCGACACAGAATCTTCCAACCTCTAACACTCTATTTCTGTCTTCCAGATTGGAGAAGCAAATCCTCCGTGAGCTAGGAGGTAGACTTCCATTGATCTGGCTAACTTCCATTGCTTGGTGAAAGAAGATCTGACAAAAGAGAAGCTAGGATGATTCCCCATGAAAAATCCTAGCACTGTGTTCTGCAGTTTTTTGATCTCTTGAGCCACGGCTTCAGTAGAGCATATAACCATTTTCCTAGAATCCTTGGAAGCTGGGGGGACAGAATGAAGGTTCTTCTTTGGTTTACTGGCTTGGGCAAGTTTCGGTTTCGGTTAAACCAAGCATTGGGCTGGTTTGTTGCACCATTAGGATGGAGGGAAGCACTCGAAGAAGAAGGGGCATTAGGGAGGGAGTAAGTGGAAATCATAGGAGGAAATTCCTCCAGGGACCCAGGCACCAGGGTGCTAGGCTGCTCCAAGATGGAGGAAGCAGGGATAAAGGAAGGAAAACCAAGGATTTCCAGAGAAATATAGCCATTCTCTTCAGAGGTCAGCAAAGAAGGGAGAAGAGGTGGAGCAGCCTCGAGCCTACTGTTGGGTTGGGTTTCCCTCTTATGTAGAGGATGGCCCATTACTTATAAGCTCATTAAGATTAAGGGGGTCTTAAGTAACTTTCCTATTTATAGTTGAATTAGGGTTTTATCTCTTTAACCCTATTAGAATGAAACAAGGAGAGAAAGAGAGGTTAAGTGAGTTGCTGTCCGCCCAAAACAGAGAAGAGAAGAAAGCTGCGTGGTTTCAATCAAGGTGAGGAACGGAAGGTCATCCGTGGTCCGATTGAGCTGAAATTTGGACAGCAAATTCGTAACTGAGAGTTCTTCATTCTGAACGGTGCGATTGACGATTGGAGTCTTCTAGATCAGTCCGATAATCAACGTTTCCACCTATTCGGGTGAGATCTCTTTCAATCTTCATCTTGATATTTGGGTTGTTGATGGTGTATTCCTAGAACATGTTGTTCTAGATGTTTTAGATGATATATGCCAAGAATATTGTGTTCTTGAGAAATGATGTTATTGTAAGCCTCTAGTTCTAACTAGAGAAGACTCTTGTATTCCCATATTTTGGTGATAGTGAAGAGATTTGAGTGGACTACGGTCCCGTGGTTTTTACTTCTCACATTGGGGAGGTTTTCCACGTAAAAATTTCTTGTGTTATGTGTGTGGATTTTATTGTACTTGAAATATTATTCTCTATTTGATTATTTCCTATTAGGTTCACTCAAGAGTGGAAAGAGTTTATCACTCCCTTTCCTATCACCTACCACCACTTCCACCATGATGGACCTCTTCTCTCAAACACAAACTTGTAAGAGAAGACGCACCAGTGTCCAAGGTCGTCTCGTATGATTTTTAATTATGAGTACTTGATCATCTCAATTAGCATGGACGAGTGGTTCAATATTAATCATTAATGACCAGAGTTTATATGGTTTAAATTGTTTAAATTGTTTCTCATTGTGTAGTGATGATATCATAGGCAATTAAAGCCCATCTTTAAAAAAAAAAAGCCCTCAACGGGTCCAATGGTTAGTTTCTTTTAAAACCTTTTTATTTATTTATTTTATCCCTCCTTCCTCCCCTATATATATGTAATGTGAAACAAGGAGATGGTGAATTATTTGTAAGCTTATGCTATTTGGGAGTGCTTGTAAGACTCTTTTGAATGAGTTTGAGGTCCTCTTGTGGTGAGAGAGTCTCACACTTGGATTAAGAGAGTCCCCAAAAGACCCTTGGATTGAGTGGTCCCCGTATGACCTTTGTTACCTTGTTCTTGTCTTTTTATTTCTTATAAAATCATTTTCAATTTCTTGTTCGCTCTTTAATTATATTGTGAACTGCATCAAGTGGTATTAGAGCAAGTTCGATTCGTGAGCACGATGCCTAGAGGTAGAACAAAACAAGCATCTCTTGTAGAAGTTTCACTTCAGGATGAGGTGAATGAACTATAACAAACAAACGCCATTTTTCAAAAAACAATGGTAAAAATCTTGAAGATGTTATTTTCATCTAGCAATCTACCACCTCCACCATCTCATGTCTCTTTTGACATCCCCCATTTTAATGAAAAACGGGATGATACGTTAAGTTCAACTTCACATCGATTACACCGATCATTGCAATCTCCATCACCACCTCCACAAGTACAATCCGCACGGGTGATCGAGCGACTTGTACGAGACCTAGAGAATGCCGATAAAAGTATTCGGGTAGATGTTTCTGACTTTGATTAAACTCAATCCTAATTTATATATTGATTGGATTGCTTCACTTGAAATATTTTTTAAATGGAAAGAAATGATGAAATAAAGAAAGATTGATTTTATTGCTACCAAACTTAATGGTCATACCCTATTTTGGAGTTAACAATATCAATTAAGGCGTAAAAAGAGAGAAAACCATCCCATTAGGACTTAGAAAGAAATAAAATTAAAATTAGACAAAAAAATTTCTCCTGGATGATTACTCTCAAACCTTGTACCTAAAATTTCATCATCTCCGTCAAAGAAATGATCAAAATATGAATGATTATACGGAGGAATTTTTTAAATACTTAAGTAGGCTATCTTTGGAAGAAATCGATGACCAATTAGTGGCTAGATACATTGATGGCTTGAACCAAAATATTCAAAATAAAATTTCTCTACACCTTGTATCTTGTATTAACAAGGCTCACCAGTTAGCTTTCAAAGCCGAAGAAAAATCGAAGACGATATCATTTAAAAGATTTGACAAATCTTTTCAAAATGAGACCCCTAGAGGAAGAAGAAATACTCAATCTTTTAGAAATAAAACTCAACAAACTCAAACATCCACATTACATGAAAAGCCTAAAAGTAGTAGATTTTCTTCTAGTTATTTTCGGAGTAGAGAAAAAGTTCACCGTATGCATGACTGTCCCATGAGAAATAGTTATCGTCATTTAAAATTAATTGAGGATATGGAAGGTGATATTAAACATGAAACCGATATTGAGGATGTTAAACCTCAAGAAGTTTGTGACCCCGATAGTGGAGCGGAAAGCCTTGTCATACGACGAGTTTTAACCTCCCCAAATGTTTAGATGATGACCATTGGCTAAGAACTAATATTTTTCATACTTATCACATTTATGGTCGAAAATGCTTACTTTTAATTGATTCCAGTAGTTGTGAAAATATGGTAGCTAAGAGTATGGTGGAAAAGCTGAATTTGAAATGTGAACCCTATCACAACCCATATAATATTTCTTGGTTTAAAAAGAGGGGTGTGGTTCCCATTAATCAAAAGTATTTGATAAAATTTTCAATTGGTAAATATTATGATGAACTTTGGTTTGATGTTTTACCTATGGATGTTGCTACCTCTTACTTGAAAGACCTTCGCAATTTGATCCGAAACACAACATGATGGAGAAAAGAATTCTCATGCTTTATCATTTGATAGGGTAAAATATGTTTTGACTCCATTAAAGAAGTTGCCTTCCAAAGGGATCCGCATCCTATCCTCCCAGTGGTTCTGGGAGGACAGCGGCAACCAAGTCTGGATGGCCAACACGTGGCTCTCGGTGAATCCGAGACCCACGTTCGAGCCGACACCCAGCCGACAAGCCAAGCCGACAGGGGGTGTCGGCTCGAACGTGGGTCTCGGATTCACCCGAGAGCCACGTGTCGGCCATCCAGACTGGGTTGCCGCGTCCTCCCAGAACCACTGGGAGGAGACGATGTAAATCCCCTTCGAAAAACAATAAGAATGGAAAGTCCAATTTATTGTCAATAAAAACATTTGAAAATATTTACAAAGAAACTTCTCAAGCTTATGTTCTAATTGGTAGGGACGTGAGTAAAGAGGAAAATGAAGAAGTAGCTAGTGGCATGAAAGAGCTCCTCAATGAGTTCGCTGATGTTGCTCTGGAAGAATTACCAAATAGTTTACCTCCCATGCGAGATATTCAACATAGAATTGACTTAGTTCCAAGAGCAACTTTGCCAAATTTGCCACATTATCGGATGAACCCAAAGGAACATGCCGAACTCCGAAGGCAAGTAGAGGATTTATTGAAGAAATGATTTATTCAAAAAAGTCTAAGTCCATGTGCCGTTTCAGCCTTTCTTACTCCAAAGAAGGATGGTTCTTGGAAGATGTGTATTGATAGTTTGGCCAAAAACAAAATTATGATAAAGAATCGATTCCCAATACCCTGATTTAATGATATTTTTTATTTTCTACATAGTGTAAAAATATTTTCAAAACTTCATCTTAAAAGTGGATGCCACCAAATCTGCGTCCAACCGGGTGATGAGTGGAAAACTGCTTTTAAAACTCGAGAAGGACTCTATGAATGGCTTATCATGCCATTTGGTTTATCTAATGCACTAAGTACTTACATGAGAGTAATGGCTCATGACTCAAGTTCTTAGAACTTTTATAGGAAAATTTATAGTTATTTATTTTGATGATATTCTCATATTTAGTTCTTCTCATGATGACCACGTTAACCATGTGCGCCAAGATCTTAATGTTTTGCATAGGGAAAAGCTTTATGTCAATCTCATGAGGTGTTCATTCATGACCGGAAGTGTATCATTTTTGGGGTTTGTTATCTCTTCTCAAGGAGTCAAGACGGATGTAGTAAAGATCAAAGCAATTGTGGATTGGCAAACTCTAAGATCGATCACTGAAGTTCAGAGTTTTCATGGATTAGCTACATTTTACCAACGATTCATCAAGAACTTTAGGAACATTGTGGCACCTATGACAAATTGCTTGAAGTCTAAAGAATTTGTGTTGATTAACGAAGCCGATGAGAGCTTCAATTTGATTAAAAAAAGATTGGTTGAAGCACCTACACTTGCTTTATCCAATTTTGAGAAAATCTTTGAAGTAGAGTGTGATGCATCTCATATTGGGATTGGAGGTGTCTTAAGCCAAAAGGAGCACTATATTGCTTATTTTAGTGAAAAACTCAACAATGCTAGGATGAAATACTCTATTTATGACCTTGAGTTTTATGCCGTGGTGCATGCCTTACGGTTTTGGCACCATTACTTGGTTTATAAGGAGTTTGTTTTATACTCCGACCATAAGGCCCTTTGGTTCCTTAATGCCTAAAAAGGACTTAATGCTAGGCACGCTAAGTGGGTTTCTTTTATTCAAGAGTATGATTTTATGATTCGTCATAAATCCGTAACTATGAACAAAGTAGCGGATGCACTTAGTCGTAAACTCTATCTTCACTCTATCTTCTTATGACCATGTCTTATGAAGTAATTAGGTTTGACCTATTACCTAGCAATTATGAGACTGACCCATATTTTGGACTAATTTGAGAAGAATACAAGAGTAATCAAAATTATGAATTCATGATTTTAGACGACTATCTTTTCCAAAAGAACCAACTTTGTATTCCCCAAGGTTCTTTAAGAGAAAAGATCATCTCCAAATTACATGCTGGAGGTCTTTGTAGTTATTTTGGGAAGGACAAGACCTTAGCTTTGGTTAAAGACCATTACTTTTGGCCTAAACTAAACTGTGATGTAGAACGATTTGTCCAAAATTGTTTGATATGTCAAAAGACCAAGGGTGGGACCTAAAATTGTAGACTTTACCAACCTCTACCAATACCGGACCACCCATGGATGATATTAGTATGGATTTTGTTCTTGGATTGCTTAAAACTCAACGTGGCTTTGATTCAATCTTTGTTGTTGTTGATAGGTATTCAAAGATGACACACTTCATTCCATGTAAGAACACTTCCGATGCTTCAAGTGTTGCTCACCTTTTCTTCAAAGAGATTGTTCGACTTCATGGAGTGCTAAGGTCCATTACCTCCGATCGTGACACGAGATTCATTAGCCATTTTTGGCGTACTCTTTGGAAGCTCATAAGCACAAAACTCTAATTTCCAAGTGCCTATCACCCTCAAACTAATAGACAAACCGAAGTGGTTAATTGTTTTCTTGATAATCTTCTAAGATGTCTTGTAAGTGATCATCCGAAGCAATGGGATTCCATTTTACCTCAAACTGAATTTGCCTACAATAGTTCAAAGTACCGATCAACACAAAAGCACCATTTGAGGTAGTTTATGAGAGAAATCCAAGTCATGTTTTGGATCGAATATCTATTCCTAATCCGAGAAGAGTTAGCGTGGAAGCGAAAGAATTAGTCAATCATATCAAGGATGTGCAAGAGCAAGTGAAGATCCAACTGTAACATGCCAACAACCATTACAAGGAAGCTTATGATTCTTGTCGTCGACACCTTGAATTCAAAGAAGGAGATTTGGTTATGGCATATCTGAAGAAAGAAGGTTTTCAAAGGGAATATACAATAAGCTCAAAAATAAGCAGATGGGACCGTGCCGTGTTCTCAAGAAGCTTGGACCTAATACATATCTCATTGAGCTACCCAATGGAGTTGGAATTAGTCTCATCTTCAACGTCGCCGATCTATACCCTTTCCATGGAGATCCCAATCAGCATACACCTAATGATGAGGATGTGAATCTTCCACCAATCGATCTTCCCAAGATTTTGGAAGTTCTTGACTCGTGATCTACTACCATTAGAAATGAAACCTATACACAATACCTTATTCATTGGAAGAATAAACCCGATTCGAAAGATACATGGATTAATTATGAGCATGAGTTAAAAACACTTGATCATGACACTTGGATGAAGGTTGTCAACTCGAAGATGAATTCTTTTAAAGCCGGGGAGAATGATGACGTCATGGGCAATTAAAGCCCATCTTTAAAAAAAAAAACCTTGAACGGCTCCAAATGGCTAGTTTCTTTTAAAAACTCTTTTTTTTTCTCCATCCTTCCTCCCCTATATATATGCAATGTGAAGCAAGAAAGAGATGATAAATTGTTTGTAAGCTTATACTATCTGAGAGTGCTTGTAAGACCCCTTTGAGTGAGTTTGAGGTCCTCTTGTGGTGAGAGACTCCCCAAGAGACCCTTGGGTTGAGTGGTCCCCATACGACCATTGTTACCTGCTTGTTCTTGTCTTCCTATTTTTTATAAAATCATTTTCAACTTCTTGTTTGCTCTTCATTTATATTGTGAACTACATCACTTAGGAATTGTATAGATATCGTTAGGTTTAACTAAAACCCAACGGCGATAAATTCCTATAATAGGTTAATTGAAAACCCTAAAGAGCTAATTAATATCTAACAATTGGTATCAGAGCTAGACCATACAATTCTAGAATATGGTGGTTGCATGTATATTACTGCATAAAAGATTGATTGAGAAATATTAGAAAATTTATCTCCATAATTGGAATTCATTTTGCATGAATTTTTTTTAACATAAAAAAGTTTCAAATTTTATAATGGAATGAAGGTCTCAGAGAGAGGAGTTGAGCGGCACAAAAAGTGTCATCAGACTTCGTCGAACACACTATTGGAACAAAGCACGTGTAGCCCATGCGTTAGTAGATATATCAATAGCGTTAATTCGTCCCCGAGTAGTCGCTAGGTCAAAGGTTGACCTGGCGACGACTCGAAAACCCTAAACTGAGTCGATGATGGGCCAACCTGATAACTGTGAGTTGAACTCTAAGTCAACACATTGTAATGGGTTGGTTTGACCCGAAAACTATTGACCTGGATCCATGGGTCCACCAGAATTGACCCAAGATCCGACTAGAATATCCCGAACATGCACTACAAGAATATTGCTCAACGGCCACCGTAGATACCATAAACGCCGCCAAAACCTATACCTGCGTTTCCTCAAACGCTGCAAAATTCCGTTAAAGGTACCGTAGCCATTGAGTTTACGGCGTTTGTAGCGAATGCCTGTGTAGGAATCATATGGCGGCGTTTATTTACAAACGCCGTTAGAGTATATTCAATAGCGGCGTTTCTTTACAAACGCCGCAGGATCACAAACTTTGAAAGAGACCGGCGTTGTTGAAGAAATGCCGTTTAGTAATATGCGTGGATGGGGTTTGTGTTGATGCCCATATGGCGGCGCTTGCTGGAAAACGCCGCCATACAGATTTTTTTTCTAATATAAAACCTATTTCTATGTCATCACAGCTATAATCTATTGAAGCAAATGACTATAAACATGCAGACCCATCTTTGATCGATCTGCATCAACCTACCTTAGTCCAAAAGTGGCCTGCAAGACACATAAATGATTATAAACACGAATGCACGAAGAGAAAAGGATATAAGTAAGCATTTCAAGCACAAGTTTCAAATAGGAAATGTCCTGACAGTTGACACCATGGTATTAGTAGAAGCCTCCATTAAACTAATATTTTTTGTAGTCCTCTAGAGAATTCAAACTTCAAACGTTCATGAAGCTATTTCAAAGAACATCAAAACAATTTGCCATGAGTAAAACAAGATAAGTATCAAACATAGTGACATTCTATATACCTACGAAAATAGACTGAGAGAGGCATGCCATCTACACAATATCTAGCACCAATTTGAGCATATATATTACAGCCTGAGAAGCCGAACAACCCTAGTTAGTATAAAATATTATTATAAAGGTAATGCATGTCTAGTGGATATTCAAGTAGTGTTCCTTAATTCATAAAATTTAATATTGTTGAACTTGCATTGTTGATAAAGTGAGACAACCTAATCACCAATTCAACCAACGGTCAGAGCTACGAGAGGCAATCAGCTCCATTCAAGATCAGATGTTCAGCAAACAATGTAACACCAATGACTGGAATCAGGTCATCTCCAAAGGACTCAGCAATACCAGTCATATGCAATGAGCAACCTTGTAAATGATATTAGACTTGTTAGAAGGGTATTCAATTCCTAATTAACCCACTAGATGATCATCTGGACTTCAGCAGATGATCTGAAAGCATAATATTCTTCTATTTTTATCTGATACTAGACAACATTATATTAATACCAACTATTTATTGTTTTTAACATCTGTTTGGAAACCCAGAATCCAACCTCAGAAGTAAGTTCCACTCATTTTCCTAGACATCACAACGCAGTCTTCTTCCCTGGAGAACAATTTAGCACTCAGGAGACCAATTTAACTAGTAAATGAAGCAGAACAATGGGATACCAAAGATGATCGGCACCATCAATTATAATGCAAACTTTACAAGTTCTTAGAACCATCACAAAATGAATCTAATGCTTAGAAAGCAAAGCTACATAAGACATTTGATGGGAAGTGAAATTAATTTTAAAAGGAAAAGAAACTTTTGTCTACAGCAGGAGGGAAGTGAATGAATATATGAGAAATCTCAATCAAACATTATAAACAGATAGCATACAAGCTGTCTCAATTAATGCCAATCAAGTCTTAAGTCTATCAGATAAAAGATTTAATTAATGTCATGTTACTAGGCTTTTTGGAAAGTCAACTCAGATTGGACTCTAACTCAATCCTAGATGAGGATTGTACTTTTCTTGGGAGGTAAAAAAAACCCAAAATGAGCTTCGCACCATATTGGGCTTCTTCTACCTTAAAACAAAAACAGCCATGATAAAACCCAACAGGAATTGACTCAGATCGAAAAACTCAACCATTAGAAGTTCAAAATATACATAGGCTTCATTGACAAACTGTAAGACCCGTATCGAACTAACCGGTCTTACCGTCTTGTACCAGGTCTACCCATCATGGTTGAGCCAAATGGACCAAGTGCGTGAAGGAAATAGCAAAACCAGGTACTAAACTGACCCAAAAATAGTAAATTGGAGGGTAGGGTCGCATACCTAGGTAGGCAGGGTCGACCACCCCTCACTAAGAAGTCAGACCCCTAATATTTAACTGGGGGTCGGACAACTTAGAAACTGAGGGTCGACGGGATCTCCGACCCCCTCATCGACCCTCTGTTTGCCGACAGAAACCGCAAATAGGAAACTTTCCAAATTTCAATGGGATTCCTTCCTAATCTCAATGAGACTTATTTTAGGAGATTCTACTCTATAAATAGGACGTCCCTAAGCCTCTTTTACTCTTTTTGAAACCCTAATTGAAAGTGAGAGAAAGAGAAGAGAAGGAAAGTTAGAGAAGAATACCAAAGTGAAGAATTCAGAGAAATCTCCGAATCTCAGCAAACCTAAGGTATGGCACATTTCCATTGACGATCTAAGACCTTAGAATAGTTCATGAAGAGGGTATGGTCTAGGAGAAACCCAAATCATACATCCATGGGAAGATTTCAATGAAATCCATGGAGAAATCATGGTAGGCAAAGTAAGGAAGAAACCTAGAGTTCTAAGCCATAGAACAAGCCTAGAATGGATTGTGGAAGTAAGCCATAGGACCCAAACATGAAAGAATGGACTGTAGAATGATATTCTCGACTCAACCCACAGGGGGTCGCACGTGGGGTCGATTGGGAATCGACCCTACCAGACCATAGGATCGACCCCCAGTATTCGGGAAGTCCAGGAAAGGGGTGGTCGCACCCTGGGTTGATGGAACATCCGACCCTGGGGGTCGCAGTAAACTGCTACCCTACCTGCAACCCACCCTGGGACCCGTGCTTAAAAACAAGCCTAAAATTATCGGAATGACTTCTAACTAAAATCTATCGACTTGTTAGGTTTTCCTATTGATATAAAAGTAGTTTTTAAAGCTTGAAAGAGGATCTACACTCAAGCAAATGTGAGGGAACAAGACCTAAACTAATTGGCTAATATATAATAAATTATTTTTATTTTCTTGAGTCCAATGCCATAACTGATTCTATGCGTATATGCTTGTAATGTGCATTCAACATGTCATCCAATATTTCTGCTATTAATGTTCATGCATATTTAATTCTATTTTTTTTATAACATGATGATGATGATGATGATGCTAGGAATAGACATGTGAATGTATGTGTGTGGTTAGTGTGCTTGATGCGAGTGGAGTATCAGGGGGGATGTGACATTGTGGTTCAGCCTGGTCACTAGACTCTAGCTCTATCTCTACTCAAGTCTTGTCCACTGACATCTTTGTATCGTCATTACCTTAGCAGAACTATTACGTCGTAGGGTATCAGGGGAGGTGGTCTCGGACCGTGTAGTCTTCGACTCTGCCGGGGGGCCTTAGCTCTATCTCTATGGACGTATTGAGGGATGCTAGGGTGAGGCCATAGGTACATTGTTTGACATTAGGATTGGTTAGTTGCGAGCCCAGTTTGCAAGCCCTCGCCAGCAGGGGCTTACGTGTTGGTATGGGTAGAGTATCAGGGGAAGTGTGATGCGGTGTGGTCCTAAGCATTTTAGCTCTATCTCTATTCCATGGTGAGTGCATGTGGGACAACAATAAACGTTAACCTTTGGCGGCTTCACACACTCGTGTAGAGAGGTGAGGCGGCCACCGAACCTTTCTATAGTACATTGCAAACTTATAAACCAGACCACAGATATGAATTGAATGCATGCATATGTTTGTTGCATTATTTTGTTTGCTCACTGAGCCATGATGTGTGCTCACCCTTTCGGGGGTCGAATATTTTTAGTTGATGATGCAGGTACCACGGTGGAAGACTATATGAATGCTTCTGTGTACAGGCACGTTGCTGCGATGGAAGCTGAAGACTTAGTGGAAACACATGACATTTCATGCGAGTGCAACGCGTGCGTTTTCGATTAGATTTCATTTGAATTATTAAGGAAATGTAATTGATATTTTATTTACTTATGTCTCGATTGATACAACATAATTTGATATTTTATTTATGATAATCACAGTTAGATTCCTCAGTTCATTTATTATTAAGACTTCCGCTATTGTGTATTTATTCTGATTATGGTTGTGGATGTGTATGGTTTAATTTCAACGAACACAACCTATTAGAGATCCTGGTTGAACCATTGGTTTATTAGCGGTTCATCACACCGTTCTAAATGGTGCAGAATTAGGGTGTGACAACTTGGTATCAGAGCTCTCAGGCCCTGTCTGTGAAACCAGTATACTTTCACAAAAATTCGTGAACTGAGATAGGATAAAAATTTAAAAGCTGTAGTAATAACACACCATAAGCATCTGTGTTGTTAAGGACAAAATTAAAAGAGAATAATGCATCTATTAAATGAGAAACAAATTTATATACACTCAAAAGAAGAATAAACGTATATATACATGACTAAAGCAGAGTACAGTCCACAACCCGGACAGTTACTCTGAAGTACAAAAAGAAAGATAAAAAGAAAATACATCAAGAAGCTGGAGGTGATGGGGGAGGCGGTGCCTCGCGGTCTCTATCATAATCTTCAGCATAGACTCTAGTCAACCAAGCTATCTGAGTCTGGGTCGTCTGGAGACTAGCTGTGAGATCAGCCACCCGTTAGTCAGTCGCGCGCTGAGGATCCCTCAGCTCTCCCACCCGCTAATACGACAAGCGCTGAGCATCCAAAAGCTCTCCCACCCGCTGATCTGACATGCGCTGAGCAACCAGAAGCTCTCCCACCTACTGATCGGACAAGCGCTGAACATCTAGAAGCTCTCCCATCCTCAAATCAGACATGCGCTAAGCCTCTCGTATCTCATGCAATATCCCCATCATGTCATCAGAAGGTGCATACGAAGGACCAGTTGCATGTGAAGGACCAGCTGAATAAGAAGGACCAGCTCCTGTAGCATGAGTAGGTGATGGAGGAGGTATGGCATCCACGTCCATGTACAAACGATCGTCATCACCCCCATGAACCCCTGCTCCAACGGCTGCTGCTGCTGCCTCAGCATCAGCCATCTCCACTCGAGTACGTGGACGCACCAGAGCGTTCCTCTCCTCGTCGCTGACCTGGGCATCCCGTATGCCCATCTAACAGATGGCCTCCCAATCCAAAGGTGATGAGAAGGATTTCTCCTGAATCCTCTCATCCACCATGTCAACACCCAGGCGGGTCAGTAGCATAAAGATCATGCGTCCATAAGGCAGGTTGCCAGTATGACCGGGCAACATAGCACTGATCATCGTCCGCATGATGATGTAAGGAAGGTAAACGGGCTACCTAGTGCAGATACAGTACAACAGATACTTGGTCAACTGGGAGATCCTCTCGTAGTGCCCACTCTGAGGTATCAAGTTGTGCTGAATAATCTTGCAGTACACCCAAGGCTCTGGACGAAGGTAGATCGCTTTCATCTCCCAGCGATCCTCTCTGATGATCTGACAATCAATCTCAACTCTCATCTCCAATGAAAAGAACTGGGGCTCTCCAGGAGCACAGAACACCAAGGGACCGTCATATGAAATGCCCAACAAGTCGGCTAGCTGTCGAAAATCAAATGAAATCTCGACCCCCTTGACGTAGCTGGTGATCCAGAGCTCTTTAGCCCTCTTGGTATCGTTGTAATCTCCCACCACCTGGAGATTACAGTAAAACTGTCGCACCAAATCCGGCCGAGTGCAAGCGTCATAGGTGATCACAGGAAGCCAACCCATGTCACCAAAAGTCCTCTCCACATCGAACAAGGCCACGCTAGCCAAGTCTACCCGGCGACCTCCCTCTGCCTTCTTACGAGAATAGCGGGCATATTGTGCCTCCGCCTCGTTAGAACGGAAGCGGACTGGGTCATGAACCCTGGGTACTTTGGTACGAGCCATAGTATCTGCAAAAACAAGGAGAAACATATATTGGGTTAGTAAAGATGAAAAACCCAAAAAATTTTGACAGTATAACGACATAAATTGGTCAAAAGCCTCACTTTTCACCCATACACGTGGGCAGGAGGACTTATAAATGTTTTAAACAATCCTGCAAGACTCATACAGTTGGAAATTTCATTTAAAGAGATCGAATTTGAAGAAATTTTAAGAAATTCAAAAATTTCGATAAATTAGGGCAAAAAATGGGAAATTTCAAGTTTCTCGATAACCAACCGATGAAACTCAAAAATTTTTGAGAGATTTCGTCCATTGAATCACCAACAACAAAAGCTCCCAATAAAAATCGAATTTTTACGATTAGAAAAAGTTTAATTTGAAGAAAATGAGTTAAATGAGCAAAAACCTAGTTAAGAAAACCTAAAAACATGAAAATGTAGAGAACATACCTGTAGACGAGGAGTAGACATCGAAATAAGAAGCAAATAGCACCAATGAGTCCGAGTTGGCACTGTAGCAACTCAGAGGGACGAGCCGAGTCGGAAAGGAGGAGAAAGAATGAGAAATGGATTCAAAATCGAGAATAAAAACCTGATTTTTAGTCTGAGGGTCGGAGAATTCTACTAAGACATCCGACCCCCCCTCCGACCCCCTCATCGACCCTCGGCTCTCGGTAATCTGACAGAGAACCAGGGGTCGAACCCTGGGTCGGACATCCATCGACCCCCGGCTCTCGGTAAGAATCAGTGATTCTCAGGGTCGCATACCTGAGGGTCGGACACCCATCGACCCCCACCATCAACCCTATAGTGAAAATACAGCATTTTCGATAGAATGATCTGAAAATTTTGAAATTTGCATTTGTTAGTGGATTTAAATTATGAGAATGAAGTATATAATGATTGTCTCACGTATTCTATGATTTTCAGGCATTCCCACTACCAGAACAGATAATGGTTGGACGCAGAGTGACCAGACATAGCCGTAACTCTATCCCACCACCACCACCTGTGGGGAAGACAGCCAGATACACCCAGAAACACAGGAGAATACGAACACGGCACCGTCCATAATTAATGGGCTGACAAATCCTATAAATCTGCCAGCTCCACCTATAGACCTGGCTACAGCCATCCTGAATTTGGCCCAACAGCTGTAGTAAATACAACAGGCACAAGCTACTATGCAAGCTGCCATAGGCATGACCTTTTCAGCTGCATAGACGACACCGATGCCAGCAGGACAGGCAAGCACAGTACCAAGGGGAAGTAACACAGTACCCCACGCACCTCAGACTCCCATCATGCAGGCTCAAGTACAAAACACTGAAGTAGCTCCAGGTGGATATCAATACCAACCACCTATGTATGGAGCTTATGTTCCGCATCAACTGGACCACTCCAGACTGGTGGAGCGTTTTCTAAAGATGAAGCCCAAGGAGTATAGTGGTAAGCCAGCTGATCCGTTGTGGCCAGCACACTGGATCGATGAGATGGAGAGAAATTTCACGATGATGACAGTGAATGAGGAAGAAAAGGTATTGTGTGCAACGTTTATACTGAAGGCGATGCACACCACTGGTGGAAGTCCACCCGGACATATCTGATGACAAAGCACACCCAATTGACTTGGGATATATATAAGGAGGCATTCTTTGAGAAGTATTTTCCTAGAAGTTTCAGAGATTCCATGGAGAAGGAGTTCTTGAGTTTATATCAGGGACAGATGACTATCGATGCATACCAACAGCGTTATGAAGAGCTGTTTTTCTTCGCACCAGTCAGTATGCAAGTAGAAGATACAAAGACCCAAAGGTTCGTCATGGGACTTAGGGGAAGCATACGCGAACATGTTCTGGGACTTGAAAAGAAAATCTATAATGAAGCTGTACAAATTGCTCGAGTGATAGAGTCGAGCCAGAAAGAGAGCTATTTTGCTCAAAATAGAGGAATCAAAAGGTCAAATGGAAATTCTTACAACGGAGGGAACAACAAGGTATTCAAACCCTTCCATACTCAAGGTTTCAATGCTGCAATCAAAACTACTTCAGCAACTCAACAGCCACAAAAGACAAATAATGAAGGGCTAAAATGCTATAACTGCAATAAAGTGGGGCATATGGCAAGGGAGTGTCCTAAGCCCAAGAAGCAACTACATCAAGGAAGAGTTTACGTTGTTACATCTGAGGATGCTGCCGCATCGCTTGATGTGGTCACAGGTATGACCTGAATCTTAACAGTTTGTGTTACATTATGTGAGCATGTAGACTAAATCAAAATAAATCACAGGTATCATACCTATTAATGACATTCCCGCCAGAGTACTATTTGATTCAGGAGCTACTCATTCTTTTATATCTGTGTCATTTGGAAAGAAGCTAAATCTACCCCTCAAATCCTTAGACTACAAACTGCTTGTACGATCGCCTATGGGATTAGAAGTGGAATTAGAAAAAGGTTACGGACCATGTCCAGTTCTTATTGACGAAAAGACTCTGGATGCAACCTGGATCAAACTTGAGTTGGCAGACTTTGACGTCATCTTGGAAATGGACTGGTTAGCTCGGCATTCTGCAAACCTATTGTGTGCCGAAAAGAAGCTGACATTTAATGACAAAGAAGGAGCAGAGTTCAGTTTTACGGGAACTAAACTTCCCCGTAAACGAAAGCTCATACTCTCTGCAATAAAGGCTAGGAAGTGCCTTGAGAAAGGAGCAGTTGGGTATCTAGTATCTGTGGTTGATCTTACTAAAGAAGCACCACGAATGGAGGACATTGATGTCGTGCGTGACTATCCAGATGTATTTTCTGAAGAACTACCAGGATTCCACCCGACCGTGCTACAGAGTTTGTTATAGATCTGATACCCGGAGCCGCTCCAATATCTAAAGCACCTTATCGAATGGCTCCTACTAAATTAAAGGAATTAAACGTACAACTACCAGAACTGTTGGACAAGGGCTACATCCGACCGAGCATATCACCATGGGCAGCACCAGTATTATTCGTAAAGAAGAAGGACGGTAGTGTTTGATTGTGTATAGACTACCGAGAACTGAATAAACTGACAATCAAGAATCGATATCCATTGCCTCGGATCGATTGTTCGATCAGTTGCAAGGTGCCAAAGTGTTCTCCAAGATCGATCTTCGATCAGGCTACCATCAGATGAAGATTAAGGACGGTGATATTCCCAAGACAGCATTCAGGACCAGATATGGACATTATGAATTTTTGGTCATGTCTTTCGGATTGACGAACGCACCAGCAACTTTTATGGAACTTATGAATTGGGTATTCCATGATATGTTGGATACGTCGGTTATTGTATTCATCGATGATATATTGGTCTACTCCAAAGACGAGGAAACTCATATAAAGAATCTAAACGCCACTCTGCAGTGATTATGGAAGGAGAAGCTCTACGCCAAATTTACAAAGTGTGAGTTTTGGTTAAAGGAAGTCGCTTTTCTAGGCCATGTTGTATCCGCTGAAGGAATTAAAGTGGATCCTAGCAAGATCGAAGCTATTGGGAAGTGGGAAGCACCGAAGAGCGTTGCAGAAATTAGAAGTTTCTTAGGTCTAGCTGGGTATTATCGACGATTTATGGAAGACTATTCCCAAATTTCCGTACCTCTTACCAGTTTGACTAAGAAGGGCGAAAAGTTTGTGTGGATTGATAAATGCGAGAAGAGTTTCCAAACATTGAAGGTTAGATTGATATCAGCTCCAATCTTGACCATTCCGATTCCAGGACAGCCATTTTTTTTGTACACTGATGCATCAGGACTGGGATTAGGATGTATACTTATGCAAGGAGAACAAGTAATTGCTTATGCCTCAAGACAATTGAAGATACATGAGAAGAACTATCCCACTCATGATTTGGAATTAGCGGTAGTAGTACATGCTGTCAAAATATGGAGACATTACTTGTACGGAGAGAAATTTCAGATTAAATCAGATCATAAGAGTCTTACTTACCTCTTTAATCAGAAGGAGTTGAATATGAGACAAAGAAGATGGCTAGAACTATTGAAAGACTATGATTGTGATATCCAGCATCATCCGGGAAAAGCTAATGTGGTTGCGGATGTACTGAGTAGAAAGACAATGATGAAATCTCAAGAAGAGGTTAGCACCACTGCTGCACTGTGTACTACCGGAAGAGTGTTCAATTACGGTAACGAGCAGTTTGTGATAGATGTACCGGGTGAATCAACGAACCAAGGGTTTATCCATCAGTTTTCAAATATGTTTGCCACATTGAAGATTGTACCTGATATACTTGAGTAAGTGAAATCAGCGATTAAAGTGGACCTTTATCTAAGAACGGTACAAGAAGACATCGAAAAAGGTAAGACTGTTCCTGAGTTCACCTTAGATGATGAAAAGGTACTGAAGTACAAAGGAAGAATATGTGTACCCAAAACAAAAAGTTTAGACATTAGACACCGACTAATGAAGGAAGCCCATACCACCACCTATTCGATACACCCTGGAAGTACAGAAATGTATCATGACCTAAAGAAATTATATTGGTGGAGAGGAATGAAAGCAGATATAGCCAAGTTCATGTCTCAATGCCTAAATTGTCAGAAGGTGAAAGCTGAACGACAAAGACCAGCAGGACTATTACAGTCGTTACCAGAACCAGCATGGAAATGGGACTGCATCACTATGGACTTCGTTATAGGGTTACCATTGACTCCCCGAGTAGTTGACGCAGTTTGGGTGATTGCAGATAGACTGACTAAAACGGCTTGATTTATAGCTATACGACCTCAGTATACACTGGAGAGGTTAGCTAAGTTGTATGTGGATAACATTGTCAGATTACACGGTGTACCTGAAAGCATTGTGTCCGACAGAGATCCACGTTTTACTTCAAAGTTTTGGGAAGGATTACAGAAGGCTATGGGTACAACATTGAAGTTCAGTACTGCATTCCATCCTCAGACAGACAGACAATCGGAGCGCACCATTCAGATTCTAGAAGACATGCTTCGAGCTTGTGTAATTGATTTTAAAGGATCATGGGACGAAAAGTTACCACTGATTGAGTTCGCTTACAACAATAGCTATCAAGCTACTATATAGATGTCACCCTATGAAGCACTGTATGGCAGGAAGTGTCGAACTCCTTTGTTATGGAATGAAGTTAGAGAACATAGTATTGTTGGACCAGAATTTGTTGAAGAGACATGTCGAGTAGTCGACAATATCAAGGAACGAGTAAGAACGGCTCAGAATCGTCAGAAGCAATATGCGGATACTAGACGCCGAGACCTTGAATTCGCCATAGGTGATAAGGTATTCCTCAAAGTGTCACCTATGCGAGGTTTGAAACGGTTCGGACAGAAAGGGAAATTAAATCCGAGATATGTCGGACCATATGAGATTCTAGCTAAACGTGAAAAAGTGGCTTATCAGTTAGCACTACCACCATCTATGTCAAGTGTGCATGATGTATTTCATATCTCCTTACTAAAGAAGTATGTTAGAGATCCAACGCACGTTTTGACAGTAGATCTACCTGATTTGACTGATGATTTGACATTTAAAGTAACACCAACTGAAATCACCAGCCGAAAGGTGCAACGACTACGCAACCGTGACATTTATTATGTTAAGGTCACTTGGAGAAGCAAAGATATAAAAGAAATCACATGGGAAGAAGAGAATGCTATGCAAAAGCAATACCCTCATCTATTCGACTCGGAAGGTATGTACAATTTCGAGGACAAAATTTTTATAAGTAGGGGGGAGTTGTAAGACCCGTATCGAACTAACC
Organism: Protea cynaroides; assembly: GCA_028583415.1. Classification (NCBI taxonomy): domain Eukaryota; kingdom Viridiplantae; phylum Streptophyta; class Magnoliopsida; order Proteales; family Proteaceae; genus Protea; species Protea cynaroides. The sequence continues at coordinate 65,179,729 of CM053266.1, read as the reverse complement.
GGTCTTACCACCTTGTACCAGGTCTACCCATCATGGTCGAGCCAAATGGACCAAGTGCGTGAAGGAAATAGCAAAACTAGGTACTAAACTGACCCAAAAATAGTAAATTGGAGGGCAGGGTCGCATACCTAGGTAGGCAAGGTCGACCCCCCCTCACTAAGAAGTCAGACCCCTGAAATTTAACTGGGGGTCGGACAACTTAGAAACTGAGGATCGACGGGATCTCCGACCCCCTCATCGACCCCCTGTTTGCCGACAGAAACTGCTAATAGGAAACTTTCTAAATTTCAATGGGATTCCTTCCTCATCTCAATGGGACTTATTTTGGGAGATTCTACTCTATAAATAGGACGTCCCTAAGCCTCTTTTACTCCTTTTGAAACCCTAATTGAAAGTGAGAGAAAGAGAAGAGAAGGAAAAGAGAAGGAAAGTTAGAGAAGATGACCAAAGTGAAGAATTCAGAGAAATCTCTAAATCTCAGCAAACCTAAGGTATGGGCACATTTCCATTGACGATCTAAGACCTTAGAATAGTTCATGAAGAGGGTATGGTCTAGGAGAAACCCAAATCATACATCCATGGGAAGATTTCAATGAAATCCATGGAGAAATCATGGTAGGCAAAGTAAGGAAGAAACCTAGAGTTCTAAGCCATAGAACAAGCCTAGAATGGATTGTGGAAGTAAGCCATAGGACTCAAACATGAAAGAATGGACTGTAGAATGATATTCTCGACTCAACCCATGGGGGGTCACACGTGGGGTCGATTGGGAATCGACCCTACCAGACCATAGGATCGACCCCCAGTATTCGGGAAGTCCAGGAAAGGGGTGGTAGCACCCAGGGTCGATGGAACATCCAACCCTAGCATCGACCCTACCCTGGGGGTCGCAGTAAACTGCTACCCTACCAGTGACCCACCCTGTGACCCGTGCTTAAAAACAAGCCTAAAATTACCGGAATGACTTCTAACTAAAATCTATCGACTTATTAGGTTTTTCTATTGATATAAAAGTGGTTTTTAAAACTTGAAAGAGGATCTACACTCAAGCAAAGGTGAGGGAACAAGACCTAAACTAATTGGCTAATAATAAACTATTTTTATTTTCTTGAGTCCAATGCCATGACTGATTCTATGCGTATATGCTTGTAATGTGCATTCAACATGTCATCCAATATTCCTGCTATTAATGTTCATGCATATTTAATTCTATTTTGTTTATAACATGATGATGATGATGATGATGCTAGGAATAGACATGTAAATGTATGTGTATGGTTAGTGTGCTTGATGCGAGTGGAGTATCAGGGGGGATGTGACATTGTGGTTCAGCCTGGTCACTAGAATCTAGCTCTATCTCTACTCAAGTCTTGTCTACTGACATCGTCGTATCGCCATTACCTTAGCAGAACTATTACGTCGTAGGGTATCAGGGGAGGTGGTCTCGGATCGTGTAGTCTTCGACTCTGCCGGGGGGCTTAGCTCTATCTCTATGGACGTATTGAGGGATGCTGGGGTGAGGCCATAGGTACATTGTTTGACATTAGGATTGGTTAGTTGCGAGCCCAGTTTGCAAGCCCTTGCCAGTAGGGGCTTACGTGTTGGTATGGGTAGAGTATCAGGAGAAGTGTGATGCGGTGTGGTCCTAAGCACTTTAGCTCTATCTCTATTCCATGGTGGGTGCATGTGGGACAACAATAAACGTTAACCTTTGGCGGCTTCACACACTCGTGTATAGAGGTGAGGCGGCCACCGAACCTTTCTATAGCACATTGCAAACTTATAAACCAGACCACAGATATGAATTGAATGCATGTATATGTTTGTTGCATTGTTTTGTTTGCTCACTGAGCCGTGATGTGTGCTCACCCTTTCGACGTCGAATATTTTTAGTTGATGATGCAGGTACCACGGTGGAAGACTATATGAATGCTTCTGTGTATGGGCACGTTGCTGCGATGGAAGCTGAAGACTTAGTGGAAACGCATGACATTTCATGCGAGTGCAACGCGTGCGTTTTCGATTAGATTTCATTTGAATTATTAAGGAAATGTAATTGATATTTTATTTACTTATGTCTCGATTGATACAACATAATTTGATATTTTATTTATGATAATCACAGTTAGATTCATCAGTTCATTTATTATTAAGACTTCCGCTATTGTGTATTTATTCTGATTATGGTTGTGGATGTGTATGGTTTAATTTCAACGGACACAGCCTATTAGAGATCCTGGTTGAACCATTGGTTTATTAGCGGTTCATCACACCGTTCTGAATGGTGCAGAATTAGGGTGTAACACAAACACATAGTAGTAGTTAACAAATTAGTGTTTGAAATTAATTACCTGTACAACTAGATTCTCTAAATGTATAAACAGGAAAAGCTTCTGCAATGGTCTCATGTATCATCAGTTGTTCCATTGAATGGGTGAACAATATTAGTAGAGTATTTAAGGAAAAAAATTAACAAAATGCTTCAGAATGTAGAACTTACATAAATGAATTAAACTCTAAGAGGTGTTGGAAGGAAAAAAAGTTCATTGTAGCCCAAATTCATAGAAAAACCTTACTCCTCCACATCATTAATGAAATTATCTTATTCTTCAATCTTTAGTCATTAATAAAAAATTATAAGGTAATGGTTCTATCCATTAAATATGTAAAAAGAAAAAGTAATGTCTATTATGACATACAGTTATTTGAAGATACACCATATGCGGAGTGAGATCACAAATATGGTTCAAAATCTCAAACAAGATGCACAAGTATGCTTCCATGAATAATAGAAGATAAAAAGAATAAGTTCTTACTAGACTCCATCCATATCTGATTCAATTCATTGCAAGTCTGGATAACCACAACTGCACCATATACAAGACAAAAATAATTAAAGACCTTAAATAGATACTACTAAATTTAAAATCTAATATTGCTCCTATTTGAAACTAAAGTCAAATAAAGCTTTTAACTAAATAAAAAATGCCACTGTCAAATCAGTGCAGAAATAAAAAAGAAAACCATAATTTTGACACTAATGAATAACAAAACTCCAATGGATAAGAAAATAAAACTCCTATACTGTTACAGTAGTTGTCTTAACCCTGTTTACAACCATCCGTGCTTCATAACTATCAACACAGCTCAGCACAATGCCTACTCCACTATCACCATTCCTAGGCCTGAAATTCTGGTTCCTCAGGCTTTCCATGAAAGTTTCAAAACCTTTAACTATCATGATGTTCAACATGCAGCTCTAAAACCAAAATGAAGCAGTTACCATAGGTAAGAGAAAGCCATATTAGACTGAACTGTCATATATACGCAAGAATCCTGCTTAAATGACAAAATCATCAAAAGAACATCATAAAACACAAATTTAGTAGGCAATTCAACATATGCTAAATGCACAATGCACCAATAGTTCAAGAAAAACTCAATTGGGAACCAAAGGTTTCCTATAGGAAACAGAGAATATTTATTAAGAAAAAAAAAAGAAGAGAAAGATCAAACAAAAGTCAGAATTAAGGAAGCTAGAGCAAAATTCTGCAATAAATCCAAGGAATCAAAAGAAAAAACTGACAGGACTTAGGTGAACAGCAGAATCAAGTATATAACTTAATATGCTTATCATTATAAAATATTAGGAAAAGAAGAACTACGATATAAGAAAAGCCACCTCTTAATTATTACTAATACTGTGAGTCATCTTTATAGTCAGTACTTTCAGCATACATATGCATAGGAGACTAAAGTGTACTCATAGTGATTGCAAAATTGTTGCAACAATACATAAGAATATCTTGACCATCTTTATAATTCTTTAGATTTTTATACTGCTTGGGATGTAATTGCAAAACATGTGCTGCACTATACAATAGATCTTGGGATGTAATTGCAAAACAGGTGCTGCACTATACAGTAGATCCAGTTCTTGCACGTGGGTAAGAATATCTTGATCATTTTTTCTCTGTGCGTTTGGTATTTTTTTCTCCCTTAGGTTTCCATTGTTTTTAAACTAGACCTAGCATTAAGCTATTAACATTCCCATACATTCTTAAGCAATGTTATTGAAGGTTTTTTAGCATATTTATAAGCTTGTTACTTTTATGGCGTTGTCATCACTACTGTTTTTTTTTTTTTCATGGGGAGTGGGGTAATTAGTAGAAATTTATTGACATTTAAAGGGGTAAAAGTACAATGTACAATATGATGTTACAAAAAAAAAAAAAAAACCCAACCCTTTAGCCAAGGAATGAGGACAATGATCCAATAAATATCCCAAAACATTAAGACCCACCCTGCAATTGAACTGAACATATCATATTGACTTATCGTGCTTTCTAACTACATTTCACTTTCACCATGGGTGGTTAGCCCTCACCTTTACCTTTTTGCTATAAGGTGTCAAAGTTGGCTAGCGCATACCCATATCAGAACCATTATGGGAAAGCTTAACGTGAAGAAAGAAATGTCACCAAGAAACATGAGCATAAAGTTGAATATCTAATTATCCAATTAGATAAAATATCTACATTCTATACGGAGAAGGATTTTAGATAAATTTGATTACAAGAGTTTTGTTTATCTTTTCACCAGAAAGAGTTGAATATAAGACAGAGAAGATGGTTTGAACACTTGAGGGATTAAGACTACGATATTCAGTGTCACTCGAGCAAGGCTAATGTAGTAGCTAAGGCCTTAAGCAAAAAGAGAATTATGAAGTCTGAGGAAGGACCCAGTATAAATGCTGCCTTATGTTTCGTAGCAATAGATTCAGATTTGGAAGAAGAGTAACATAAAATAGAAACTCGTGATGATCCAATTGAGCAAGAACTTATGGATGAACTTATTGTTGGCCATGTGTTGTCATTGTTGGTAACTTGGCTGAGTGGGCAGTGTTGATGAGCTTACAGTGAGAGAAAATAGAGAGAAAGTATGAGTCCAGAGTGGGTCCCATTCTTGGTTTAGCAAGAAGAGAGAGAGTGTGGACCCCACATGCTAGCTGACAGTAATACAAGCGATATGGCAGTGATACAGGCGATGTGACAGTGTTACAGGTGATGTGACAGTGTTAATCACTGTGTTGGACACCTTCTGAAGCATGAAGAATGGAGAGAATCAGAAGAGAGAGAAGGAAGAGAGAGAATCAGAAGAGAGAGAAAGAGGAGAGAGAAAGAGGAGAGAGAATTGTGGATGGGACCCACTGTACCTAGGTGGCATGCCACCATGGCAGCCAGCCTGGCCGAGGGCCAAGGCAGCCAGCCAGCAGGCCAGCCGCATGGCACCACAGCAAGGCAGGCCCGCATGGCACCACAGCATGGCACAGCTCGCATGGCACAGCTCGCATGGCACAGCCCGCAAGCCATGCCGCAAGGCAGCTGGCACGCAAGCCATGCCGCAAGGCAGCAGGCTCGCAAGCTATGCCGCAAGGCAACAGGCCTGCGCGCACGCTTCCTCCCTCCCGCATGCCACGCACACCAGGTGTTCGACGGATTTCTAGGAGAGAGAAAAGCTCTCTGGAAATCCACCCTGCAGCAGTTTTAATAAACTTGAAGAATGAATACATATGCCATTTAACATGTTCTCAGGGGTATTTTAGGAAGAAAAAATGAAAAAAGATGCGAGATCGACGGATTAAATGAAGCCACGCAGGTCAGATTCCAAATGGACGGCTCTAGAAGTTGTGCGCTATGGTGTGACGCAGATGGTGCGCCCAGATTCTCCCGCGCATGATTTTATTGGCTAGCCGCAGGTTAATATGGTGTATCGCGTCACATGAAAGGTTTGCTATGATTCAGTGGTGCGCACTTACGATGCGCAACCGTGCAGATGCTGATCGAATGGGCGCGCGTAACTACGATGTTCGAAGACGCGATTTGTGCGGATCCGACGGCCAACTATTGATCCCGCCTTTTTGAGTGAGATCCGACGGCCAAAATTAGAGATTTGTCGATCGGCCAATCAGATCTCGACAGCGCAAGACACGGCGCCGCTACGGTGCTTCGCATGCGCACCAAATCAGCCTCAAAGATTCTATTTTAAATTATTTCATTGGTCGAACTTGTTTTCCTCATAACTTGGCCATCCGGTGGCCAAATCCGACGATCCAAGTTGCACCGAGCTAGGTTTTTCATTCTCTTTCAATTGAGAATGGTTTGAGAAGCTTTTGGCCGCGTGAAACAGAGTGAAGGCTCCGGTTTTTGGGGGAAAACCTTCTCTTGAAGGTATGTGAGTGTTTAATGCTTGTTTTTTTTATTACTAACCTTCCATGGATTCAACTGGACTCTATTAAGCTGTATTGAAGACCCTGTATGAGGGTTTGGGAGAAATAATTATTGTTTGAAGCTTCAATGAGAGCTACAATGGCATTTGCTATGAATGAAAGCTTGGAGTGAAAGTATGCAATCAAACAGGAGCTGTGAGAGCTTGAATGTGCCTATGAAAAGCCAGAAGCCATGTTGAGTTTGTGAAAACCCAAAGGGAGAAAAAGAAGGAAAAGCATGCACTCAAAGTGTTTGTTAAAATGCCAAGGAAGAAAATGGAGACTGCAGTGAGCCGTTGGAAGTACTGAATGGTGTATTGATGTTTTGTAGAAAAGGGGGAAGTGAAATGGAAAGGGAGGCTAGGGTTTGGTGTTAGAATTGTTCATCAAAGATTCCAGTGGACCTGAGGTGTACGCCAGGCTTCACAGAGACATCCCAGAGTCCTCCCAGAGTACCAGAAAATGCCAAACAAGGGTTGTAAGCTTCTTAACCTTGTATGAATTAATTGTTTATTTCTTGTACTCAATGTATGCTAGCTGTAGGTGATAAATCATGAATGCCTAGCTAGTGGGGATTAAATTGTAGGGCATTGATATAAGCCCAAAAACTATATTGTCTGCTTCCCATGGGTGCGGGTTAAGTGTTGTGTGTGCAGTGAGTGCTGAGCACTGGTACTTCGGTACCTAAATTATTGACACATCTGTGCCCTCCTGGTTTTATGCTGGGTAAACTGGGTGTATGTACTCCCTGCTGTGTAGTTAGCTAAAAGTTGAGTATTGAGTATATACGGAGCCCGTAGGGCATTACTCCGTGGACTAGCCATCACATACTGTGGTGGTGAACCACGTATACCTCTGTGTTGTGGATGCCTTGTAAATGTGATTATCTGTATATTGTGAAGTGCGTGGAATGGCCTGCAGGATGGGTATGCATAACATGGTAGACCTAGCCACTTTGTGGTAGTGAGGTGGTTGTGCATACGACTGTGTGTGGTAGTGCTTCAATGATTGTGTGGTCGTGCTTATTGAGTAAAGCATCGGCTCAAGGCGACGTCGTCTTCAAAGGATTATTTAGAAGAATTTTTTTGAAGACACCGATTCACCCCCCCTCTCGGTGTCAACCCGTGATCAACAATTGGTATCGAGCACCGGGGCTCGGTGGAAGCCTAATCGGCATTGAATGATCGAGTACGGTCATGGCACTAGGTGATGGTTTTTGCAAACCCCCACTTTTTTGATGGAAATGATTTTGTGTTCGAAGTGGAGGATGGAAAGTTTTTTGGGGTCTCTTGGTTTTGATGTGTGGCAAGCGATTAGTCTCGGGAAGGTGGATACCCAAGTATGACTCTGACTAAAATGGCAATCACAAATGGATTAGCAGATAGTGTGAGAGTCAAAGTCAGTGGATGCGAGACAGCGATGACACTATGGGACAGATTACAGACTCTATATGGAGATGAATCTGCCTTTAAGGCTCATGCATCACCAGACATTGATTCCATTTCAGAAATAGATAGTAGGAGTTCAGATGAGTGCCCTACTATTGGATTAGAGGATCCCATTCCAGAGGTTGACCTGACAGAGATCCGAGAGCAGCTCGAGATGAGTTGAGACTTGAGAGGGAGAGACTCAAAGGTTGTCTCATGTGGTTTCCACAATGCAAAAGAGATCATCTCAAGTTTGAAGACAAAGGAGAAGGAATCCAGATTTGTTATTACAGCTTTAGATGCTCAGGTCATTAGCAGAGATGAGATGTGTAGGAGCCTTGAGAGGGAGATTACTACATTGAGAACTCAGTTGATAGAGGTGCAGATGAATCAGAGTTGCATTCCGCCAGTGATTGAGGAGTTCATTAAATGTACAGCTCAGACTAGAAATTTTCAAAGACCATCCACCATCAGTCATGATTCTACTTCAGAGCATAGTGAGACATCTAAGAGGACTACAGAGGTAGATATGAATAGACTACAAAGACAGAGTTCAAGCAAAGCACGACCAGAGCATGAGACAGAGGAAGAGAGTGCAGAGGCATAGTGATGTAAGACCTCCAAAGACATCAGGCAAAGTATAGAGTCATTCCCCAAACAGAGAGTGCAGAGATACAATGATACAAGACCTTCAAAGACACAAGGTACAATGTAAAAGTGTTCCACAAAGAGAGCTCGAGACGGGGAATACAGGGCGGTATGCAGAGTGACGGGGTTGAGCAGAGTAGATGGAGCGAGTCCAGTCACGAAGCATAAACAATGAAATACCAACAGAGGCACATAACACCTTACATTAGGCATAAACCTACACCCAGTTGGCATAGGCGTTCTCTTGTGAGACAGTCACACTTTTATGGATATTGTCACAGATGCAATGAGTATGGGCATAGGAGTGTAAACTGCACATCAAGATTTTGTGTTAGTAGTTATGGGAAGAGAACATCCATGTTACCCCAGACGAGGCCAGTTAAGTGCCTCAGATGCCATACACTTGGGCATTGGGCCAAGCGATGCAAGGCAGTGCTCACCCCCGGCTTGCTCAAGCGAGAAAGACTACCGAGTCTCTAGAACCGGAAAAGGAGATGTTCAAGAAGCCGGGTTCGGAAGGCAAAGTTAGGAAGCAGTCTCAATTCAATGGTCAGTCTCATGTGGCCTTGTTTAGTGTATGGAGAAAGAAGACAACAGAGAGATCTTCAGTTGGTATGGTTGAACAGAGACAGAGGATTATGGTTGAACTAGTTGACAAGCATTGTCAGAAGAGAGCATCTATGGAGAAGTTCAAACAAAAGACCAAGACAGATGGTCATGCAAAGTGTGGGAGAGAGAAGCACAAAGAGACACTTACCACCCCTTCATCACCCAAGTTGGGTGTGAAAGGGAGCACTCCTCCTAGGCACTAGGTGCACTGAGGTGCACATGGAGAGGGGGAGCTTACTATATGTTTATTTTTGCCCCTCAGATGGACTTTGTTGATGGCAAAATAGTCCTTCATATTAGTGCTTGGAATCATCAAGTAATACTATATTATCCCTTGTGTTGATGTATTTTGGTTGAGCAGTCCACAAATGAGTAGTGTTATGTCAGTTTGAGGACAGAGTAGTCAGTGATGACACCAGAGTTGTACAGTTGTGTGAGTATGGCAGCTAAAGATATCTCTCTGCCTCAGCATGTTATCAGAGATAGTTGGTATAGTCATGCATGATAGTTTCAAAGTGTGGTTCTCTTTGCATTGATGATATGGGGAGTTATATTGTTCTTATTTGACTGCAAAGGAGTTGCACCTGATAGCTAATGTGTAATCACAGTTGAGTGTTGTTGATATTTGTTTGGGACATATCCCTTGAGATATTCATTGTATAGCATGAGCAATGATGGATGGATGAGGATTAGTGGAGCAATTGAGTTTTCAACTCATAGGACTGAGAAGATGCATATTGGCATTTCTATGTAGTTTGAATACTCACACTTATAGGATTGGGAAGATGTGTATGGGCACTCCTATAGGTGCTTGTATCCCACATTGGGAGATATTGCTCAAGAGATGAAGCAGTGTGACAAGGAGCATGAAGTAACCTTCTATAGTACAGAATGTGAGATCAGAAAAATTGGCAATGGCAAGTTGGTAGCTTCAATGCAGAGATCCTCAGAAAATGTATAGACTTTGACAGAGTGTTGAAGTTCCTTCATGGTGTTTCTCACCAAGCATAGAGATGCTTGTGGTGAGGGGGAGTCCATTATATGTCAAGCCTTAGGTGGACTGCAAATGAGAGGATATTGTTGAGCTAAAGGGAGAGTAAGTTTGATGCATCATACAGTGATGAACCTGGTTGGATACACTGCTACAAGCTATTTTTGTTTGCATTAGAAAATCTTGGTTAAGTATGCATTATTTTCTATGATAGTACACCTTATGTCTGAATGCATGGGAAAGAAAGAAAAGTAACTGGTGATGTATGATAAGAACTTATGCAACAGGTATTGCAATGGTTATCTGTTATTCTCTTATGTGATTGATTTGTTAAATCATTTGTTTGAAGAGTGATAGCATGGACTTAGATGGAATTCATGTTACCTTCTTGCTACTATTGTCAAAGAGATGAGATTCATACGAGTGACAGCTTGTGTTCATCAATTGCTATTATTGATTATAGTATTTGTGTTATTGATGCTGGAAAGAAGCTTTGTGATAGGGGGAGATCACAAAAATTATAGATATGTGCACTCTATGGTTGTGGTCCACAGGATGAAAATCATCTTTGGAGTAGAGAATGAGTTGAGATGCATGGACTCAGGGGGAGTCATTGGTTATCTTTCTGCTAAGACGAGATGATGTGTTGGGATGTGGTGTAGAGATGGTGTTTGTAGAGAGCCCATAGGATTGGAAAGATGCGGTGGGCACTCCTATGTGGTCAGACCCCTTTGTACTTGTTGTCAAAGGGGGAGAGAGCTTCCTTGTGAAAAGTGAGTTGCCAACAATTCCAAAGGGGGAGATTATTGGTCATGTGTTGTCATTGTTGGCAACTTGGCTGAGTGGGCAGTGTTGATGAGCTTACAGTGAGAGAAAATTGAGAGAAAGTATGAGTCCAGAGAGGGTCCCATTCTTGGTTTAGCAAGAAGAGAGAGTGTATGGACCCCACATGCTAGCTGACAGTAATACAAGTGATATGGCAGTGATACAGGCGATGTGACAGTGTTACAGGTGATGTGACAGTGTTAATCACTGTGTTGGACACCTTCTGAAGCATGAAGAATGGAGAGAATCAGAAGAGAGAGAAGGAAGAGAGAGAATTAGAAGAGAGAGAAAAAGGAGAGAGAATTGTGGGTGGGACCCACTGTACCTAGGTGGCATGCCACCACGGCAGCCAGCCTGGCCGAGGGCCAAGGCAGCCAGCCAGCAGGACAGCCGCATGGCACCACAGCAAGGCAGGCCCACATGGCACCACAGCATGGCACAGCTTGTGTCACACCCCAATTCCACACTGTTCAGAATGGTCACACTGCCATAATTGGAATAGTCGCACTGCCATAATTGGAATGATCACATTGCCATAATTGGAATAATCACATTGCCATGATTGGAATGCTACACATGCTTATTGCCATATTTGTCTACTACACTTGCTCACATATTACTGCCATGTTTGGATGCACACTTACCATGTTTGTATTGATTCACATGCTCACTTGCCATTTTTGACTGATGTGTTGCTAAATTTGAATATATTTCCAACATGCTATATTTGGATGCTTACAATCGCTATATTTAAGCTCACATTGCTTTGTTAGATTGTTTACATTGTACAACAAATAGGGCAAGATACACCCTAAGATGGAAAGAATTGAACAATTAGGGTAGTGAAACCCTAAAAATGGAAAGAATAATTAGGGCAAAATAAACCCTAGAATAAAGAGAATAATTAGGGTATGAAACCCCAAAAAATGAAAATCACAATGAAAAGGGATAGGAAACCCTAGAAACCTAAAAATGGAAACAATAAAAATGGTAGGAATTTAGGTCTCATCCCTAGATCCTATTGACAAAAATAGAAATAATTTGGTACACATCCCAAATAAAAATGGTAGGAATTTAGGTCTCATCCCTAGATCCTATTAACAAAAATAGAAAGAATTTGGTACACATCCCAAATAAAAATGGTAGGAATTTAGGTCTCATCCCTAGATCCTATTGACAAAATTGGAAGGATTTTGGTACACATTCCAAATCCGACTCTCAAAACCCTTTCGAACTACGTCGTACCGATTTCTAGGGCAAACCCTAGAATACGTAGGCAATTTGGGAATCCCAAATACGGTACAAAGCCACCCTTCAATCATACATCCAACATAAACTTCAACTTGAACAAAAAAATCTAATTGAAGCAAATGCATAAATCACTTCCATAATCTTTAATCACACAACCCATTTTCGAACTACGTTTTGGACTTGATTTCCGGGATTGGAATACGTAGACAGTTTGAGATGTCTTACACATCTCGGATTCAGTCCAAGACCGAACCATCTTTGGTTCGGTTCATCAGTATAATATTGTACATTACATTTGCTTGTTTATTTGCTTTAAAACATGATTGGCTGAACCCTAGGTTAGAACAACTTAGCAACTTGGTTTAGGACATCCCCCATTGAACCCTAGTCATCCAGTTGACCAAGCACAGTCAAAATTAGAATTTAAGGAAAGTTTAGGAGGCCGATATTGATCGGGCGGTTTGGGTGCCTAACACCTTCCCATAACCGTACCCTGAATACTTACCCGATCTCTTGTAGACCAAAGAACCGATACATTGGGTCACGAGTCAATAGAAGTCTTACCTTAGGGTGAGGCTACATTTTTAGAGGTCCTAGACCTTAATCTAGGTGGCGACTCCAACAGAATACAATCGATCTTCATCGATTACAGGATACACATTTATATCCCGAGGAGGATCACGTCGATTTCCCATTGTCCTCACACCAAGTTGTCACACCCCAATTCCACACTGTTCAGAATGGTGTGATGAACCGCTAACAAACAACGGCTCAACCAGGATCTCTAATAGGCTATCCCCACGTTATCCAAACTTTACACGCATCCACAATCATAATCAGAGTAATACACAATTACGAAAAATTTATAAATAATATGAACTGAGTACTAGAATGATACCCATAAATAATACCAAATTATTCTGTGTTTAACTAAGACATAAATATTTAGATACCAATTACATGTCTTATAAATCCAAATAAGAAAACTGTAAAAATATCTAATCGAATACACACGAGTTGCACTCGCAAGAGGAGTCGTGTGTATCGTCTTCAGCTCCAACATCCATAGCTGCTACGGTTCCATACGCTGACAGGTTCATATAATCTTCAACAGTATATCTTGCATCATCAACTAAAAATATTCGACGTCGAGGGGTGAGCACACAACACGGCTCAGTGAGTAGCCAAAACAATGCAACATTACATATGCATGCAAAAAGTCAATTCATATCTTTGGTCTTGGTTTATAGTTTGCAATGTGCAATAGAAAGGTTGGGTGATCAAAGGTTAACGTTTATTGATACCGCCTCTATACACAGGGTGTGGAAGCCCGCCCCGAAGGTTAACGTTTATCGAGAGACTACAAGGACCGAGACCACCTCCCCCGATACTCTACGACATAATAGTTCCGCTAAGGTAATGGCGATACGACGATGTCAATGCACAAGACTTGAGTTAGAGATAGAGCTAAAGTGCTGAGACCCGCCAAAGGTTAACGTTTATTGACGTTCTCATCACACCTCCCCTGATACTCTCTCGCATCAAGCACACCAACCACACACATATAATCACATGCCTATTCCTATCATCAACATCATCATCATGTTATAAACCATAAAGTAAATATGCATGAACAAGTAATAGAAATATTGGATGGCATGCTGTATGCACATTACAAACACATTTGCATATAATCAAACATGGCATAGGACTCAAGAAATAGAAAACAGTTTATTATTAACCAATTTAGTTTGGGGTTAAGGTTCCTCACCTTAGCTTGCTAATAGATATTTTCCAAGCTTTCGATTCACTGTTATAACGGTACTATATTGCTAGCAAACCTAACAAAGTCGATAGAATTTAATTAAAATTAATTCAGAATTTAAAAACCATTCCGTCAACCGAGGGTCGATGCTAGGGTCGATGCTAGGGTCGATGGGTCTATCGACCCTCCCAAGATTCCCGAACTTCCCGAATGTTGAGGGTCGATGGTCTGAAACACCTAGGGTCGGATGGTCTATCGACCCTCGGTGCGACCCTTGGTGCACTCTGGTTCAATTTCCACTTTTTAATCCATTCTTCGTGTTTGGGGTCCTATGGCTTGCTTCCTACGTTCACTCAACATTCATTCCATGGTCTAGAACCATGTATGATTCATCTAGATAGCTTTCGTGCATCCTCCCATGGCTTCCCATGAAAACCTAACCATGGATGGATGGTTTGGGTTTCTCCGAAATCCTACACTCAATCATATCTAACCTAAGGTCTGTAGAAACTCATGGAATTAGTATCCATACCTGAGAAGATTACTTTTCTCTGCAATTTCTTCTCCTTTTTTGCTAAGCCTTCTTCCTAACCTCCTTTCTTCCTCTTTTCCTTCTTCTCTCTTTCTCTCAATTCAATTAGGGTTGTGAAAGGAGTGAATGTGGCTTAGGGACGTCCTTTAAATAGACTAGGAATGTCCTATAATAATCCCATTGAGATTTGGAAAGAATCCCAACCGAAAATTAGGAAATTTCCTAATTTCGGTTTCCGTCGAAACCGAGGGTCGATGGGAGGGTCGATGATCCCGTCGACCCTAGGGTCTTAAGCTGTCCGACCCTCCCTCAAAAACCGAGGGTCGATCTTTCCGGTTTGGGAGGTCCAACCCCCGCTTAGCTGGGTGTGCGACCCTCCCTAGAATTAAGTGTTTTTGGGTCGATTTCATACCTGGGATCTCGATCTCCTTCATGCCCTTGGTCCATTTGACTCGACCATGATGGGTAGACCTGGTTCAAGGTGGTAAGACCGGGTTAGATTGACACGGGTCTTACAGCTCGCATGGCACAGCCCGCAAGCCATGACGCAAGGCAGCTGGCACGCAAGCCTTGCCGCAAGGCAGCAGGCTCGCAAGCTATGCTGCAAGGCAACAGGCCTGCGCACACGCTTCCTCCCTCCCGCATGCCACGCACACCAGGTGTTCGACGGATTTCTAGGAGAGAGAAAAGCTCTCTGGAAATCCACCCTGCAGCCAGTTTTAATAAATTTGAAGAATGAATACAGACGCCATTTAACATGTTCTCAGGGGTATTTTAGGAAGAAAAAATGAAAAAAGATGCGAGATCGACGGATTAAATGAAGCCACGCAGGTCAGATTCCAAATGGACGGCTCTAGAAGTTGCGCGCTATGGTGTGACGCAGACGGTGCGCCCAGATTCTCCCGCGCATGATTTTATTGGCTAGCCGCAGGTTAATATGGTGTATCGCGTCACATGAAAGGTTTGCTATGATTCAGTGGTGCGCACTTACGATGCGCAATCGTGCAGATGCTGATCGAATGGGCGCGCATAACTACGATGTTCGGAGACGCGATTTGTGCGGATCCGACGGCCAACTATTGATCCCACCTTTTTTAGTGAGATCCGACGGCCGAAATTAGAGATTCGTCAATCGGCCAATCAGATCTCGACAGCGCAAGACACGGCGCCGCTACGGTGCTTCGCAGGCGCACCAAATCAGCCTCAAAGATTCTATTTTAAATTATTTCATTGGCCGAACTTGTTTTCCTCATAACTTGGCCATCCGGTGGCCAAATCCGACGATCCAAGTTGCACCAAGCTAGGTTTTTCATTCTCTTTCAATTGAGAATGGTTTGAGAAGCTTTTGGCCGCGTGAAACAGAGTGAAGGCTCCGGTTTTTGGGGGAAAACCTTCTCTTGAAGGTATGTGAGTGTTTAATGCTTGTTTTTTTTATTACTAACCTTCCATGGATTCAAATCGGACTCTATTAAGCTGTATTGAAGACCCCGTATGAGGGTTTGGGAGAAATAATTATTGTTTGAAGCTTCAATGAGAGCTACAATGGCATTTGCTATGAATGAAAGCTTGGAGTGAAAGTATGCAATCAAACAGAGCCGTGAGAGCTTGAATGTGCCTATGAAAAGCCGGAAGCCATGTTGAGTTTGTGAAAACCCAAAGGGAGAAAAAGAAGGAAAAGCATGCACTCAAAGTGTTTGTTAAAATGCCAAGGAAGAAAATGGAGCCGCAGTGAGCCGTTGGAAGTCCCGAATGGTGTATTGATGTTTTGTAGAAAAGGGGGAAGTGAAATGGAAAGGGAGGCTAGGGTTTGGTGTTAGAATTGTTCATCAAAGATTCCAAGTGGACCTGAGGTGTACGCCGGGCTTCACGAGAGACATCCCGAGTCCTCCCGCAGTACCGGAAAAATGCCGGACAAGGGTTGTAAGCTTCTTAACCTTGTATGAATTAATTGTTTATTTCTTGTACTCAATGTATGCTAGCTGTAGGTGATAAATCATGAATGCCTAGCTAGTGGAGATTAAATTGTAGGGCATTGATATAAGCCCAAAAACTATATTGTCTGCTTCCCGTGGGTGCGGGTTAAGTGTTGTGTGTGCAGTGAGTGCTGAGCACTGGTACTTCGGTACCTAAATTATTGGCACATATGTGCCCTCCTGGTTTTATGCTGGGTAAACTGGGTGTATGTACTCCCCTTGTGTAGTCGCTAAAAATTGAGTATTGAGTATATACGGAGCCCGTAGGGCATTACTCCGTGGACTAGCCATCACATACTGTGGTGGTGAACCACGTATACCTCTGTGTTGTGGATGCCTTGTAAATGTGATTATCTGTATGTTGTGAAGTGCATGGAATGGCATGCAGGATGGGTATGTATAACATGGTAGACCTAGCCACTTTGTGGTAGTGAGGTGGTTGTGCATACGACTGTGTGTGGTAGTGCTTCAATGATTGTGTGGTCGTGCTTAGTGAGTAAAGCATCAGCTCAAGGCAGCGTCTGTCTTCAAAGGATTATTTAGAAGAATTTTTTGAAGACACTGATTCACCCCCCCCCCCTCTCAGTGTCAACCTGTGATCAACACTTATGGAGCAATAGTTCATCGGCTACGCTTGTGGCATTAGAGATCATCTTTGAATTGATGAATGAAGTAAAAGTAGCAATTTTGTTAGATCTGTATATAAGAACGCTGCCAGGAGATTTAGAGAAAGAAAAATCTAACCATGACTTACTTCGGATGCGAAAAAGGTCCTGAGATACAGAGGATGATTATGCATACCTTAAGTGAAAAATGTTGATCATAAGATACAAGATAATGCTAAAAGCCCATTCTATTACGTATTGGGTACATTCTAGAAGTACAAAACATGAAGAGATTATTTTGGTGGAAGGGAACGGAAGTAGTTGTGGATAGATGCATGTTTCAGTAACTTAATTATTAGCAAGTAAAGGCTGAAAGACAAAGACCAACATGGCTTACTACAACCACTATTGGAGCCAGTTTGGAAGTGGAACTGCATTACAATGAACTATGTCACTGATTTGCCACTGACTCCCAGATCGGTTGACGCAGTTTGGGTGATTGTTGATCGCCTTATGAAGATAGCTCATTCCATTGCTATACGACCTTGGTATGCTTTGGAGTGACTAACTAAGCTATATGTGGATAATATTGTCAGATTGAATGGTATGCCTGAGAGCATAGTGTCGGTCAGAGCCTCATGCTTTATCTCGAAGCTTGGCAAGGATTACAGAAAACAATGGGAACAAAGTTGAAGTTTAGTACCGCATTTTACCTTAAACCGACGGACAGTTAGAGCGGACTATACAGATCATAAGAGATATGCCCCGAGCTTGTGAAATTGATTTCAAGGAGCTTGAATTGAGAAGTTACCGTGAATGGAAATTGCTACCAAGCTACCATGTAAATGTCACCTATAAAGCATGGTACGGTAGAAATGTCAAACTCCTTTATTTTGGAATAAAGTTGGTGAATGAAGAATTTTAAGACCTGAGTCTATTGAAGAAACATGTCGAGTGGCAGACAAGGTCAAAGAAAAAGGGGTAGGATAGCTCAAGTTTGTTAGAAGAGACACCAAGACCTTGAGTTCGCCATAAGTGACAAAGTGTTCTTGAAGATATCATTTATGAGTGGTTTGAAACGATTCAACAAGAAGGGAAAGTTGTATCTCGTAAAATTTTGGAGAGACGTGAAAAAGTTGCATATCAACTAGCATTACCGCTGTCCATGTTTAGTATGCATGATGTATTTCGCGTATCTCTATTGAAGAGTACGTTGGAGATCCATATCAAATGTATTGACCACTGATCCACTGGATTAGATAAAAGATTTAACTATTGAAGTGGTACCAGCCTAGTTCACTGGTTGGAAGGTACAACATCTCCAAAGCTGGGATAATTATTATATGAAGATAACCTGGCGAAGACAAGACGTGGAGGAGATTGCATGGGAGGAAGAAGATGCAATGCGGAAACAGAATTCCCACCTATTGACTCCGAAGTAAATTCAAATTTTGAAGACAAAAATTTATTTTAAGGATGGAGGAGTTGTAATATCCGTACGTTCAAATTTTGAGGACGAAATTTCTTTTAAGGGTGGTGGAGTTGTAAGACCTGTATTGAACTAACCAGTCTTACCACCTTATACCAGGTTTACCTATCATGGTCGAGCCACGTGGACCAAGTGCGTGAAGAAACCACAAGACTAGGTATGAAATTTAACTAAAAAACAGTCAAATTTGAGTGTGTGGTCGCATGCCTAAACAGGTATGTTCAACCCCACCTAGAGTCCAACCCATGACTTTTGGTCGTGGGGTCGCATGTTTTAAAAAATGTAGGGTCGACGGATTCTGCGACCCTACATTCGATCCTACGAAAACAGCCAGAAACCGAAAATTAGGATACCTTCCTAATTCGAAGGGTGTCTTTCCTAAACTCATTGGGGCATATTATGGAGGGTTTTTCTCTATAAATAGGACGTCCCTTAGCCTCTTTCACTCCTTTAGAACCCTAATTGAAAGTGAGAGAAAGAGAAGAGAATGAAGAGAAGGAAAATCTAAGAAGAAGACCAAGGAAAAGGAAAGTTCAAAGAAACCTCTAAATCTCAGCAAACCTAAGGTATGAATATATTCTTCATGATTGATTAAGAGCCTAGAATAGTTCATAGGATTTAGGAGAAACCCAAATCATCCATCTATGGACAAATTCCGAGAGAATCCATGGAGGAAATCATTGTAGACAATGGATAGTGTGTAAAAATTGTAGTTTTAAGCCATAGAACAATCATAGGAAGGACTATGAAGATAAGCCAAAGGATTCAAACATGAAGGAATGGACTTAAGAGTGAAAGGTCGACCTGACACGTGTGGTCGCACGTAGGGTCGCATGATATTTGACCCTACGAGACCCACATGATCGACCACATGCCCTCGGAAAGTTCCAGGGAGGGTGTGGTCGCATGTAGGGTCGAAGTATATTCGACCCCACCTGCGACCCTACACCCTGTGGTCGCACGTAGGGTCGCAGTATGTCTGACCCTACCTGCGACCCTACACCCTGTGGTCGCAGAAACTAAGACCCCAGGTGCTACCCCACCTGCGACCCCTCAATTTCTGTTAATCTTAACACATGAGAATTTATTCTAATTAAAATCTATCAACTTGTTAGGTTTTCTAGTTATTTAAGAGTAAATTATAAAGCTTGGACGAGGATCTACTAGCAATCAAAAGGTGAGGGAACAAGACCTAAACTAATTGGCTAATAATAAACTATTTTTATTTATTGAGTCCAATGCCATGAATGATTCTATGCTTCTATGCGTGTATTGTGCATTTCACATGTTATCCAATATTCTTGCTATTAATGTCCATGCATATTTAATTCTGTTTATTTATAACATGATGATGATGATGATGCTAGGAATAAGCATGTGAATGTTTGTGTGGTTAGTGTACTTGATACGAGTGGGGCATCAGGGGAAGTGAGATCCGGTGAGGTCCTAAGCACTTTAGCTCTATCTCTACTCAAGTCTTGTCCACTAACATTGTCGTATCGTTATTACTTTAGCAGAACTATTATGTCGTAGGGCATCAGGGGAGGTGGTCTCGGACCGTGTAGTCTCTGACTCTGTCAGGGGGCCTTAGCTCTATCTCTATGGACGTATTGAGGGATACTGGGGTGAGGCCTTGGATACACTGTTTGATATTAGGATTGATTAGTTGCGAACCCAGTTTGCAAGCCCTCACCAATAGGGGCTTACGTGTTGGTATGGGTAGGGCATCAGGGGAAGTGTGATGCGGTGAGGTCCTAAGCACTTTAGCTCTATCCCTATTCCATGGTGGGGTGGATGTGGATGACAATGATGTTTGATCCATTGGGTGGGCTTACACACCCTGTGTATAGAGATGAGGCGGCCACTGAACCTTTCTATAGCACATTGCAAACTTATTAACCAGACCAAAGATATGAATTGAATGCATGCATATGTTTGTTGCATTGTTTTGTTTAGTCACTGAACTCAAGTTGGAAAGCTGACCCTCGCGCGTGCAATTCTTTTTAGTTTCTGATGTTGCAGGTATTACGATTGAAGATTATGTCGACACGCCAATATATGAACGGGTGGTGGCCATGATGAGCAAGCTGTGGAGGACTATTGTGATTTGTTAAGCGAGCGTTTCAACTGTGGATACACTTAGTGTTTAATTTTCGTATTTGAATATTTGTAATGTGTATTAAATTAGGTTTTGATTACTTGGAGATAAATGGAATATTAATTATTTATCATGACTAGACCTCAGTTCATTATCTATAAGACTTTCGCTATTTACTTTATTATCTCTGATTAATGTGGAATGTGTTTTAGTTTAACATGGTGGGGATAGCCTATTCGAGATCCTGATTGAACCGTTGGTTTATTGACGGTTCATCACACCATTCTGTTTGGTGCAGAATTGGGGTGTGACACCCCCCATTCAATTTGGTGATGAGATTCATCATCACCAATGTTTTTACGATAACAATACCCTCCAAATTGAAGAAAAAAAATTTTCCATTCCCCAGTAAACACTTTTCCTTCATAAAATCCTAGTTTTACTGCAGATACTGCAGCTACAATCATCAGATGTTCAGATCAACCAGTTCCAGGATACAAAACCACCAATTCCTAGAAGTCATCCACACAAAATTCTCTCTAATAGACAAATGATCCCTCATAGAATGAAACTGGAATCCAATTAAAAGCCTAAAAACTCAGCTAATATCAACCGAATAATAAACCCTAAAACAATTGTAACATGGAAGACCTATAAAGATATCTTAGCACAGTTGTTAAAGACGCATCTAGAAATTGATGAAGCAAATGAATGGAGAGTACGATCTGATCACAGTGATGAAGAAATAAATTATTTCAACCACGAAACAACAATGTGTATTCATTTAACTCTATATTCAAGAAAATAAAGGAGGAAATAAATTGGATTAAAATGAAATTTCGCTTCAATCCTCTGAATTCTATCACCAATGCACTAGAATTCAAATAAAAAGACAAGAATCTTTGATATGGGTAATGAAATTTTGCATCTATTTTCCCTTGGATGCTTGTTGAAAAGACAATGAATCTCAGCAAAAGATTAGGCAAAAACAAGAACAATATTATCTTGTAGAATTGAAACCCAAGAACAACGAAAACCTTGAAACAGGTAGACAGTGATAGGAAACCATTTCAAAACCAAATTGATCTGTCTCAAGCCAATGATGAAATCAAAGGTAAATTAAGCTTTATGTGGTGTGGAAACGACATGTGTACAGAAAGCTAGTTCGGTAGAAAAGATTAGGCAGGAGGTACAAGACAGAGGTAAAGCGAGAGAGAGAGAGAGAGAGAGACAGAGAGAGAGAGAAGGAAAGAAGATACCTTAGGATTTCTTCTTCGGTTCAGAGATTGGAATTCAAGATCCCAATAATGGCATATTTAGGGTTATTTCTGCGATTTAAGGCTTCTTGGTTATCGGAACAGTGCCCGGACTTTTCGATTCCTCTCCGATGAGTACTTGAAGGAGAGGGAGCAGCGGTCTCCGGCCTGCTTGAAGGTGAGAGAGCAGCTTGAAGGTGAGAGGGTATTATTGTCCTAAAACATTGGTGATGATGAATCTCATCACCAAATTGAATGGGGGGAAATATTTTCAAAAACAAAGAAGGTGGGAGACATTTTGTATCAAGTTAGGGGTCGTTGCATTTTAGGTATCATCCATGGGAGGTGGGAGAAATTTTTCTTAAATACTATGGTTAAAGTCTCTGCAGCCATTGTTGTCATTCATCTCCCTACACCTATGCATAAAGAAAAACAGAAAACATCTATTGGTACAAAAAGTTGGGAATGACATTAATGAGGAAAGAGAAAACATTAATAAGGAAAAATAAGGGTGTTAAACGATACGGTTTCAGGATTACGGGTCGGTTTTGGTTCGATTCTGTATATAAATGGTGAAACCGAAATCGAACCGTTTAATAAATGGTTTGAAAGTTTTATCGAAACCGATTAGTAAAGGTTTTGGTCTATTAGTTTTTAAACGGTTTTTGGGCTGAACGGTTTAAACGGTTTTAACTACGGTTTAGCTTATCGATTCTACTAAATGATTGTTTTATAGTTCGATTTACCAATAAAAGCCAAAATCAATGGGAAAGAATCGAGAACAACCGAGCAAAGCTGTAGTGGAATAGGGTTTTTTTACTTCTATGGTTTTATATTTCTATAAATCAAAGGTATGAGAATACAAAAAGTTAGGATTTAACTCCATTCCTATTTCCTAGGGAACTTAAATTGTAAGTAGTATCTCTTTTCTATTTCCTAGGTAATTCTATTTCTATTTCTTAGGGAATTTATGTGGGTAAGGGATAGAGTTCAAATCCTCTCCTCCCCGGCTCCCTAGCTCCCTCCCCATCCAATCGTTGGAGTCCGTTGGAGTTCAAGCTGGCTCACAACTCCAACGGCTGGATGGGGTGGGAGCCTGGGAGCCGGGGAGGAGAGGATTTGGATGGTAAAGGATAACTCTATTTCTATTTCCTAAGAACTTGGATAAGTCACATAAGTGGGTAAATGGGTAATCGCCAACTAGGTTAGTGATTTGGACTCTAGGTATAATAGTGTTATTAGTCTATTACGTATAAGTTATTTGGTTTAAATGGTAATAATCGGTATCAACCCATCGGTTTACCTGTTTATACCCAAACCAAACGATTTATATAAACGGTGTCAGAATATAAACCAAAATCAAACCATTTAATAAATGATTTGTCGATTATGGTATAAACGGTCCGGTTCGATTTCATTTTTGACACCCCTAAGGAGAAAGTATGTCAAAGGAAACTACATACGCTAGCGTATAGTTCTTTTTTCTCTTAAATATTTTTCATTCACGTTTTAAACAAGGGTAAATTACACAGACACCCCCTCTATTGTAGTGAAATTACACAGAATTACCCTATTTTTACGAAAGTTACACAGAATACCCCTATAACAATACTATCATACAACCTCACCCCCACCGTTACTTTCACCTTAACGGTAGAGGGTAAATTTTTTTAAGACAAAAATGCCCTTATTCTGGTTTTTATTTTTTTCTTTTACCGTTCTTCTGCTTCAACTTCTACTTTTGTGTTGCTCCGTCTCCTTTTCTTTTCTCTTTCACTCTCACTCTCTCTCTCTCTCTCCTTCTGAAACCCATCGATCATGGGAAAAACAGCAAACATTCCGACATTAATTTGTAGATTCAATAGCTTCAAAGGGATTTCAGAAAGGGATTCAAATGGGAAGTTCCAATTTGATTCAGTAGGTTCTTCTCCACTTCCGTTTTCATCTTTCGTCTTCAATCAAGGTGAGAGCCACTGTGCTGCCTGCTAATCAGAGTTCAGAGAGGAAAGAGGAAGGAAATTTGGAATTTTTGGTAGAAAGGGAAGAAGAAAGAGAGACTGAGATTCATCAAGGGAAAAAGGTTTTTCGTAAGGTTAAATGGCGATTTCATTGGTGATTTCATTAATGGCGATGAGAGGTTAGAGGAGGATCCCACAATCTTCGTTCCTGGATCTCCTCTGTTAAAAGTCTCTTGGCTGGTGCAGTGTTATTCAAACTGTAAGGAAAGCGAATAAAAATCTGGATAAATATTCTAATCAAAGAATACAGAGGTATGACCGGTGATGGTCATGATCGGAGGAGCTGAGTCATCGCCAATAGAGTAGCAGAAAAATTGCTACAATCTCAAAAAGAACACCAAGGCCGCCTGAGAGAGAATCGAACCAAGAAGAATCCGGAAACCATTATACTTGCAAAGATAGCTAATGATACCATTGATTGGATCAGTAGCGCTGATGTAATCAGATTTGAGAAAATCTGGATAAAAAAAAACTTGAATCTTGACCAAATTAAGAAGAGATCGTTATTAAAAATTTGATGAGAGGAAAAACGTTGGATCATTGACCAGAGCAGATCTGAAGAAGAATCTCCGAAATTCGAGAAATCTGGATCTCAAATCGAACGAAAAAACTAGAAATGCATGCTTACATCCAATCACCTAATCTCCCACTTCCTTCCACCATTTCTCCATTTTTTTTTATTTCAATTTGTTTTCATCATGAGTTACCTGCTTCGAACTTTCTTCGCCTTGACTGTTTGTTGATCTTGACCAGAAGTAAGGATTGAAGCAGAGAGAGAATGCCACTTACTCGGATTAGATTGAGGAATGAGTATAGTTTGGGAGCTCCAGAGCTATACATGGCAGCAAACTGCCAAGATCCGAAGGCTATTCTTGATGGAGTCGCCGTTGCAGGACTTGTCGGGGTTTTGAGGCAGTTGGGCGATCTGGCTGAGTAATTTTCTATTTTTTCTAATGGTTTTCTTACTTGCTTTATTTTTCCCTCATTTGAACTCTGTTTCATTGATTATGCGAAGTTCTTAATACAAGAATGGATTTAGTTCTGTTTCATTGATCATGTGAAGTTCTTAATACAACTATTGATTTAGTATAATTGGAAACAACTTTGAACATCTTGGTTCCAGAGAACCTTTGTTGTTGTTATATGTGGCACTCTCCAGTAGCTTATTTCGTTCTGAGAAAAAAACGAAAGTGGAGAAGAGAAGAAAGAGGAATAGGGTTTTGTTGGGTAAAACTAAACAATAGATCTTTTTAGTCATTTTACACATACTAAGGGTATTTTCGTCTTAAAAAAATTAACCTTTTGCCGTTAGGGTAAAAGTAATGGTGGGGTGAGGTTGTATGATAGTATTATTATAGGTGTATTTTGAGTAACTTTCGTAAAAATAGAATAATTCTATGTAATTTCATTACAGTAGAAGGGGTGTCTGTGTAATATACCCTTTAAACAACTATTTGACGGATCAAACCTGACCGGGTCCCATTTTTTTTTTTTTTATCACCGAGGGCACAAAAAACCTGAACCGTAACCATAGACTACAATACTCGCACAGTAGTATTTATCATCCATTGATTCCCTTCTCATAACTTCAGAACCGAGCCTCTAGAGGGTTGGTCCTTTCTCGTGTAAGAGCGAAAGACCGAAGTTTCAATCAAAGAACGCGTATTTTGGTATCTATTTATCCGCCCTTTTTCTCACTTTTTAAAATATTTATGTAATTGTAGTGGTTTATTTCTCTCATTCTATTTGATTCTGTTCATGTTTTGCCTGTTAGTTCGTCATGGTTCTGTGATTTTTCTCGTCAATTTTGTTGTTCTATCCTTTAAAACCTGTTCTTCGTTTGTTTCTTCCTTCGCTTCGTTTTCATGGTGGTGTCTGCAGGGCAGTTAGGGTTTATAACTTCGTGTATTTGGTAAGACAATGAAAATTTGAAATTTTCTGCACTAATTCCAACCGTAGTTATGTTTTGATATGTAATTAGGGATTCGAATGGTGTGGGGGAAGCCGGCATCCGTGTCGTATATATTTCCCCTGTTTTAAGTATGTACTTTGCATTTTCTAAAATGTTAGAACTATCAAGGGGAGTATGGAAGAGATTTTACGATTACTCACTTTGTTCTATACAGAATGGAACAACCCATTACAGTTGAAAGGGTAGGAGGAAAAGGGATTCGCTAGTTTTTATTTTGTTATTTTTAAACTAGTGCTACCTTCTAATCAACTATGACGACACTATCTCAGAATCTCATATCCTCGATCAGTTTGCTTCTATGTGGAGTTGGGGTTGGCGCAGGAAGAAGGTGTCAAATTTTTGGATCTTGAGTCTACCTTTTAAACATTTTTATAGTTTTCATAAAGATAGGAGTGAAAATGGTACCGTTAAGATTGATGATGGGGGGATATCCCGATGGTTGTTTTCGATATTAAGTTCCGTCATTAATAAAGAAAAGGAAATCAGTGGAGATGTTGCGCATAGAATTAAAGAAGGGCAGATGAAATTCTAGAGTCTTATCTGATCGGTACATTCCATTAAAACTAAATTAGGGAGAAAGGATAAAAAAAAAGAAAAAGGACAGCCATAAGATTGACATTGTTTCACAGAACTGAGTAGTTGAGATGAGGATGTTGATGTGGATGAGTTGCAAAACAGAGCTACGATAAAATGAACACAATAGAGGCGATTTAGGACTGGCCCCAAAAGTAACAAGTTGAAGGAGAGTCTTTTGAAATTGTTAAGGCATATGCAATGTAGGCCATTGCAAGGTTGCCACGGCAACAAGGCGATTCAAGGTGTTTGAGGACTGACGGATGTCCTAGGCGCACAATCAAGATGCCTGGATGCCTAGGTGATGCCTTGACAACCTTGGGCCATTGAATGCACTGGTGGTAATAAGGAGTGGTAGTTTGCAGATTAGAGGAGTTAAAAGTACAAGGCCAAAGGTTAATAGGAAGTAGTGACAAAAGCTATGGCTACCTTAGGTTTAAGAATAAATATAGCTTTAAACAGGGTTAAATGGCAGCTATAGGATTCATGTTGCTGATTCTATTTAGTTGGGAAAAAAGCTTAGTTAAGTTGAATACTGAAGTACATTTGCAATACTGAAGTAGTTTTCTAGTTTTAAATTTCTAGGTATTTAGCTTCTATCTTGGTATGCATTAGTTTTCTAGTTTTAAAATTTTAGGTATTTAGCTTCTTTCTTGATCTGATCTGATTTTGTATCATTATCGAGATGTTTTAGGTTACCTCATTTCTTTAGTTCAGTGTCTGCTTTTTTAATTTTAACTTTTCTTTTCTTTTTCTTTTTTTTTTCCTCTTTTTTTTAAAGGACCAATTCGAGATTTTTCCACGCAGCTGGGTTTGCAACCCTTAGATTTTGAATTTAAGATAACTATTGTTGGATCTAACGTAGCTTTAATTTAATAACTAATTATTCAAAGAAACTAGATATTGAATGATATACTTATAGGAATCCGCGTCTCTCAGGTTATCTGTTCCCTCTTTATTTTCCCTCTTTCTCATCCTCGTCCACATCTCTTGCTGTTCTCCGTTTTGAGTTTTTTTTTTTTTTGAAATGTTCATCTTCTTACCATGGCCGGATCCCTTTCTCTCTGTTCCTTCGATCCATTCTCTCACTCTCTCTCCCCCTAGGCCTCTCTCTCTCTCTTTTCCTCTTCTTTTTCTGTTCATGGGTAGGAGATACATAGTCAAGTGATCAGAGGATGTCGGTGCTGTACAATCAAGGAGAGCTTTTTATTTTCTGTTAAAAGGAAAGTTTTGTTATGTCTATGCTGAACAGTGGTTTGAAACTCTCCCATTTTGAGATCCAAGAACACCCTTCTTATTTCCTATTCTGTATGAATATGAAAACACAATGCAATAAGAATCCAAATGTCTCCAAGTATTTTCACACAATCTCTGAAATGATGATCTTCAGAGGTTTGGGAATTCCTTTCCATCCACAAAGCCTAGTTGATAGATTTAAGAACCATATAAAGCAGAAATCTGCCCTCTTTAGTAAATCCATATCCCTTCCATGCTGGCAACAAACCTTTGAAACCTTCAGGTAAACTTGAAATGTTTTTAGAAAGACCATCCAAATTTCATAAGCAAAAGGACAATGAGCAAAAATGTGGCTTGCTTTCTGAATGCTGAAAACATAATATGCTAAAATGAGGAAGTCGGTAGTTTGGATGCGGCCCTTCTCTTAAATCCAAGAAGAATGGCTATTTCTGAAGGCATCTTATCTTTATGGACATTTATTCAATTAGAAATGGGGATCTGTAGAAGAGAACTACAAAGAAAAAAACAGTGAAACTTCCCCTTACTGATGATGGTAGGGAGTGAGAGACAGAGAATAAAGGAAACTTGTTTTTAAGAGAACAGAATTCCTGTACATATCAAGAGTTCATATTGAATAGGCATAGGTGATGGAAAGAGAAGAGATCGAAAGGACTTACAGATAAGTCTGCAAAAAAAAAAAAAATGAAAAGAAAAAAAGAAGAAAAGAAAAAAACAAATCCTCGAACAGAGGGGAGACGATGATAGGGAGAGATAATAAAGAAAACTTGTTAATCTGATGAACAAGTATTTTACAAGTAACTCACCCAAAAAAAAAAGTATTCTATACCTATCTAATATAATATCTTGATTCTTTTAGCATTTAATTACGTAATTAATGATTAATTAAATCCAAGGGTCAATTTCGAAATTTAAAATCAAGGGTTGCAAACCCGGCTGAGTGTAAACTGCGCTCTCCACACAGCTGGACAGTTATTTTGCCCAGGTAAATTATATTCTGTAAGTCCAATATCCAAGGGCTTTCCTGGGGGAAGTAAAGAACAATAAAAAGAAGAAAGAGCAGATGCAAACAACAATATCCAGCTGGGTAAAACAACGAAGAAAAGACAAACCACAATTGGAATGGGCTGACCAAGGTCAAACTAAGACTAGAAACAAGGGGAGCCCCCAGTGTAGATCGCCATACAGGTATCAAATACCACTGCAAAAGGAGACCACGAGACCAGCTGGACCAGCTGGGTTGAATGCACAAGGAATGAATACGCAAAGAAGGTTCCAAGAAGGAAAGTGGAACTGATGCGTTACAGGAAGGTGGACTGATGAGTTAAAGGAAGAAAGAAAGCTGTTCAGTTGTTTTAGAAAGATGTGATCTTTCCATATTATAGTTTCCATATGATAGTTGCCATAGTATTTGCTTACTAAGTTATTTCTTTCCAACGTCATTTACTTTCCTAGTTAGTTTCTTTCTTTTGAAAAACCAGTTTGATTTCTATTTAAATAGATGTGAGGCTTGATGCCAAGGTTAGACAATGAATATAACGAATCTGAGTTTCTTTTTGGGACTGCTGTCCGTGCACATTGGGTGAGAGGCCCAAGACCAGAGATTAGTCGAGTTTGTTTGCTGTATTCTTATTCTTGTTAATACCTGCAGCTCCTTATCGTCACCGTCGCTGCAACACCCCTGCAATTGCCACTAAGTTGCATCAAATTTGGTATCAGAGCGATGGCCGAAGCAAGCTCACATAATTCTGTTCCTGCCAGTTAACCCACGCAATTACAACTAGTTGAACTTATCGCCAAGTCTATTCTCTTCTCAAAAAGGGATTTATAACAGAGAGCATTAGCCCCCTGCGCGGTACCCGCACTACTCACTCCCTAATAAAGATGGTTCGTGGCGCATGTGTATTGATAGCCGGGCCATAAACAAAATAATGGTCAATTATCGATTCCCAATCTCATGATTGGATATGCTCGATATGCTCTCCGGTTCTTGTATCTTTTCCAAAGTCGATCTCCGAAGTGGTTATTATTAGGTACATATTCATCTTGGGGACGTATGGAAAACGACCTTTGAAACAAAAGATAACCTATTTGAATGGAAAGTCATGCCTTTGACCTCACAAATGCCCCTAGTACTTTCTTGTGCGTAATGATGGTTGTTCTCCGTACATTGATTGGAAAATTCATTCTTGTTTATTTTGATGATATATTGATATATAGCCGCGCCACTATAGAGCACCTGGACCATCTTCAGCAAGTACAATGTGTGTTGCGTACTGAGAAGCTTTACATCAATCTTAAAAAGTGCTCTTTCATGTTTCCTCGTGTGATATTCTTTGGGTTCATTATTTCAGCTGAGGGGGTGGAGTCCGACCCTGCCAAAATCCAGAGTATCCTCGATTGGCTGACTCCTAGCACGTTAACCGAGTTACGAAGTTTCCATGGGCTTGCTTATTTTTGCCACAGGTTTATTCGAAAATTCAGCGCAATAATGGCACCTATTTACCCAATGCATGCGAGGAACAAAAGGTCACTTCCAATGGACACCTACCGCAACATGAGCTTTAGCGCTAATTAAGTGCAAGATGATTGAGGCTCCTGTCCTCCACCTTCCCAATTTCGATCTCATATTTGAGGTCGCCACTGATGCTTTGCATGTCGGCCTTGGAGGAGTGAGCATGTGGATTCTATATTTGTTGTTGTTGACTAGTTCTCCAAAATGGCCCATTTTATTCCTTGTCATAAGACCAATGATGCACGATATATTGCGGTATTGTTTTTCAAAGAGGTTGTGCGTCTCCATGGCCTTCTAGAGTCTATTGTTTATGATCGGGATGTGAAATTCACAAGTTATTTTTGGAAGACTGTGTTTGCTAACCAATACCAAACTCCAGTTCTCTTGGGCGTTCCATCCTCAAACTGATGGCCAAACTGAGGTCATGAATCGTAGTTTCAGTAACCTCCTCCGTTGCCTCGTTTGGGATCACCCTTCGTCTTGGCCATTTGTCCTAGCTATTGCGGAGTTTTCCTTCCACGGCTCCGTCAATCGTACCACCGGACGTACACCCTTTGAGATTGTTCTGGGTCTTTCTCCTCGTTGCCTGATCGACCTCGTTCTGCCTCCTCCTGCTTCCTCCTTTTACTACTTATCCACTCGATTTGATCTTGATTGGGATGAAGAGGTTTTGGTGGCACAGTTCCGTAATTGCTTGCATCCATAGATTTGTGCAGCCTTGGCTTCTAGTGATTGCCTACCGGCATAGGTTGCATATCATATTGAGTACAGTTTGAAAAAGCTTTCTTTAGGGGTTATAGTTCTAGCAAGCAGCTTCCACAACTAGAGAAGTCCTTCAACAAGGTTCAGGCTAGCAGTTCTTGTATGGCATCTTCATGGCCAAACCGCCCATACTCTCCACCTCGGCGTGGTTATGACAAACCTCCTTCAAAGCCGAGGGTTGAGATCTAGTGTTTCACATGTAAGGGATTCGGCCATTTCTTCTCTCACTGTCTTAATCGCTAGGTCGCTTTTGCTTAAAGAAGAGCTCATGGAAACTGCTTCTAAGGAGCAATGTAAGAATGAGATAGTCTATTTAATCCAATTGGTGATGACAGCAGCAGTGACAGTGATGGAGCATCAACCTTGCCATGTTCGTCGTCCTCTGGCTACACATAAAATTTCCGAAGAGGATGAGTGGCATTGCAACAGCATTTTTTCAGTTAAGGGTGAGATGCACAACTCTCTATGCACGATAATTTACAGCGGCAGCTGCACCAATGTGGTTTTTGAAGATGTTCGCAAGTTGGGCTTGAAGACAGAACCACACCCAAACCCCTTAAGGTTGCATGGGTGAATAACAGCTACCTTAAGATTCTAGAGAGGTGTTTGCTTACCCTTGAAAGTCTGTCGCATCCTCCTTGGACAACCTTGGTTGTTTGATTAGAAGGTTCAACATGATGGATTGAGAACACCTACTCCTTCAAGCACAATGACTTGAGATGAGATTTGTTTTGGCAAAGGACCTTCCGCCTATCAAGCTTAAGCAGATTACCGATCATTTTTCCTCCAGCTCGTTCCTTCTGATGGTATTCTTGAACCTTATCCAGACTCGACGGAGTCGAGATATTTTGAGAGGAGGAGAGTTGTTGCAGTTACTTACTTGTGGATGGACCATCATGACCCACTTTGGCTACCAAGGCCAAATTGGAAAGGGTTGATAGAAGCTTAATGTAGTTGGGTTTATTTTCTTTCTTTCTTTATTTTATTGCCTTGACAAGCAAACAATAGGTCATAGGACGTTATGGGAGTGATTTAGTTTCCAGTTTTAGAGTTTTGTTTTAGTACTCTTTCAATTCTATTTTAGTTAGGCTTTAAGATTTTATCTTCTTTATAAGCAATGTAACCGAGATTTGATGGAGGATGGAATCATGGAATGAATGAAATTGAAAGAAGTTTAGTTTTATGAGCTGTTGCATAGGCCTGCTGGTGGAGAGTAATTTCTGTTTCCCTTTGTTTCTCCCTCTCCTTTCATCTGCGAACCAAAACCCCCTGTCCTCGGGCAGCGCTTCCCTTCTTCCCTTTTCTCTCCCTTCCTTCTTTTCTTCTTGTTTGCTGTCACTGTTCTTCTTGTTCCCTGTTACGCATGATTGGGGACGGTTGTTATAACTCTCTGGTCTTATATTCAATCAACCCAGGATTCTGGACCCCAGTTTGTCCCTTTAGGGCAATCCATTCTCTAGCAGTTGATCCCTGAGATCCTTCCTATTATGAGAACCCAATTGGAAATCAATTCTGAAACTGCTTTTCCTCCTGGCATTATTTCAGTTTGATTCTTTATTGACTTTGCTAGCTGAACCAAGCAAAGCTTGGCTGGATTCCATAGAATACTGTTTTAACTATCTTGTGACAGATTTTTCAGGCTGAATGGCCGTAAACCGAGTAAGCTGTAAGCTAGACTATTCAAAAAGCAACCTGGTTTTTGCTAGGTTTGCTTCAATCGTGAATCAAGGTTGAAGAAGGCTATTAGATTGAACTTCCAATTTTACCCTTCTTCATTAAAACCTATTCTCCAGATTTCCTTTCCTTAAGTTTGCTTCCTAGTTTGCCCTTTGCCCTTCACAAATAATTATAATTCCCCTATGTCCCTTCTTTATTCACTTATTCATTATCCCTTTAATATTCTGGGTTATTACGAAACTGCCATTGCAACCTAATTTTGATCTTATATTTGGGTGTGCTCACAAGCAGAATCAATTGGGTTTTCCATGTCCCGCATCACATATTCAGATGTTCTTTTCATTTAAACTTAAGTGTCTAACTATTCTAAATCATTGTAGAAGAGGTGAAAGGCTGTGGTTCTTGATTCAGGCACATTATTTGGAGCAGTTGCTAGAAATAAGGTGTGTTTGAAAGCCATTCTGCCTCTTTGCAAGTGGTTCTGAGAAGGAAAAAGAGAAGTTGTTTTTGTGCACTTCTACTTTTGAGTTCCAAGGGCTTCTCATACCTGATGTCAAGTGTCAAACTTGATGGAGAATGAAAGTTCAGAAAAAGCAAGGAAAAAGAGTAGGAGTTAAATGCATAAGCCTAACAAACAGTGTACCAGACACACCCACCCACCCCCCCTCCCTCCCCCCCCCCCAAAAAAAAAAAAAAAAAAAAAAAAACCCCACTTTTTTCCTTTTTTTTTTTTGGGGGGGGGGGGTGATGTGGGGTTGGTTCAGTACTTGAGCTGATGTTTATATCACAAAGTAGGTTTTATTGAGTAATATAAGTTGGCTTGTTTATACCCTTGGGTAGTCTAGAAGTTACATCTTGTTAAAATTTGTTTCTTGTAGCAGGAGTTATATAATTATAAGTGGGATTATTGGCCCTGTGCTGAATAGATTTTTGGGTTCTACGGGCTTAATATTTTAGAGGCTTTTAGTTGGCTGAATGGAGTAGCTTCTAGACTTTCTAGAAGTGCCATAGATTTTCTTGGCTAGTGTCTTTTGTAAGTATTTGCTATTTTATGACTTTTCTAGAATATACATGCACATGGAATCAATGGCCATTTTTATGGTGGATTGAAACTATGTAACAGGGTGCTTTTCCTCATCAAAGATTCGATAGCAGCTTATCTACCTAGCATTAAATTTTTGTATCCGTTTTCTGGCACTTGTAATCCTTTTTATCCATTCAGCATTCTCATTTGAAATCTCAAAATTTCTTGTGCCATTGTTTTTTTTCCTGGACGTTTACTTTTTGAAAAGTGTTAACTGCTCATGCTAGTGCTTCCATCATAAATATTCATGTTATCAGTATTTACTTTCAATAATGACTAATGGTTCTTTTGTTCTTCCATCTATGTTTATTGTAAAAGTTTTGCATTATGTACTCTACTTCTAGTTATACCTTTTTAAATAATTGGGGTTTTGATGTTCTGGCCATTGTGTTTTGTTAGGTTTGCTTATCAATTTCTGCTGCTGAAGCATTAAAAAAAATGAGACGATCAGGGCAATATGCCGATTCTGGGGTCAATGCATATGTTTCTGCCCAGATTCAGCATATGTCTGCACAGAGAATGCAACACAACTCTGCAATGAACCATTTTCCTGGACGTCTGGATGCTTTACCCTCTGAAGAAGAGCATCATTATGTGTCTTCTAAAACAGAGAAACAATGGCAGTGGGATAGAGATGGACCAAAAGCATCAAATTCAACGTCATCTCATGTATACAATGAAGGCAAGTGGAGAAATTTTCAAATTATGTCTAGTGTGAGAGGTGGAGAATGTTTAAGTTGCATGTCTGTTTTCATGTGATTGAGGTACCTCAATTAGCTAAAAAGACTTCAAATTTGTGGATTAATCCACCATTCCTCCATGCTCTCACAAAAAATGATGGTATTATCCAAAAAATGCAGTTGAGATACCTCAATTAGGTCTCTATCAACCATAAATCCTGTGATCAAATTGTACTCCAAAGCTTTAGAAAACAATTTACCTAAACATTCACAACTACCAGTCATGGATCTGTTGCTAATTTCCAGCTTTCCTTTTATGAAATCCAAATTCAACTCTCATTTGCACATCGTACGCCCATACCTCAATCTCTATCGGATACCTTCTCTTCGTTCTCATTGCTCCCGTTTAACTTATCACTTTGTGGCCTGATTTCCTGGAAATGCACCTCCCAAGTGTTTGATGAAATTACTAACCAACTTCCCCTTGTTTGTATTTTTAACATGTGTTTTCACAAATTCATGATGAAGACTAAGCAAATTGACGTCTGATGATGTGACAAAATGACAATGATGCAAATGGCCTATTGAAATTTCAATGTTGAGATAGAATGTGAATGAGGAGGGGTTTAACATTGACGAAGCTCATGATTATTAACCTAACCAATTGTAGTCAAATTTTTCTTAACCAGGAACAGTTGATGCAGCTCAATCTGTATATCAAGAAAGGAGGAATTTTTAGGAATTGAGATGTAGCAGCCAGTCAATGTTGGTTGCTATGAGGCAGGGAATGAATGATTCTTTCTGGAATAATGCTTTGTCTGACCCCTCCTCCCCCCAGGCTCCCTCCCCTTCAGCTGGGAACCCGGGTCCCTGTTTTTGGGTAATGTGTTTATTGATGAAATCAAAAGAAAAGCAAGACTGCATGGCTAATGAAACAAACAAAGCCTGTAGGGGAAGGCATTGCCACCATAGCAACTCCCTACTAGCCTGTAGGTTCTTCTTGTACATTGGCATTGAGTAGGCATTTTACTGTAAGAACTGTCATTTTTATTTTCTTCCCCTTTAATGAAGAGGTTTTTTTTATATTTAGTGAAGTGTTGTTTCCTATGGGAACTATCCTATTTTAACAAGGAAATAATGATCTTAATTTCCATCAACTTTTTCATTTTATATTTTGATAAAAATCAAAATTTGTAGTAACATTGATACTTCTTGAATTTCTTTGACTTTTTGGTCTTAAGTGGGCCATACATGTTGTTATGTAGGTCAAGGAAGTGATCTGTCTAGATCTTATTACCAGGGTCAGAGACCGGATACTAAACTAGGTTTAGAGAAACAAGCCAACAAAGATCCCATAAGCCAGAACCATGAGGAAGATATGGAAATTGGGTATGAGGAGGACAATGCTTTGCCACAGACATTTGAAGGTCTTGAGCAGAAATTCCTAGATGAGATCATGAAACTGACCAAGGAACAGACTGATGCTGAAGATGCAGAAAATGCTAGGCATATGGAGGTAAGTTTAATACAAAATTAGATCATTTTCATTTGTTCTCATCTTTATTTCTATGGTTGGTTGATGAGGGAAATTCTAGCAACATGAAATGTTAGATACATGTTTCGCCCGAGTCATAAATTGAATTACGTGAGAAAAAGATTAACTTGTGGTATTGCCTATCCTCTATGCTGATATGTATGTCAGCTGCTGATTTAAGTGAATTTCTCACTGCTAATTTCCAGCAGTGGTTTTGGTTTCATGAGGGGAAAAGAATGTTAACCTTTCACGTATCTGTATTTTCTGGATATTCTATGGATATTCAGCATTATCGGAGCTGTCAACCATATCATGAAATGGTTTGGATCATGATCTTTTCCATGCAGTTGTAATTTTTATTTAATTTTGCTTGCATATCTTAGCCAGACAATTCATGTACCGTCATAGAACCATGTTAACATTATATGAGATTTATATCTGAAATACACTCAGCAGTTGGGTACTTACACATGGCTATGAAAAAGAAGATTAACCCCATACATTCCTTTTTGGACATCTTTTAGCCTAGTCTTCATGTCTGTAATCTTTTCTGGATGCACGCCTCTTTTCTGGATGCACGCCCACGTATCCTTAGTTATCCAACTCCTGATACATTCTAGTACCTGATCCCTACCTGAAACCGTGTAACCACTATCTGATCCAGATCCGGATTCAATTCAGATCCATACGTGTGTATCAGTATTATCAAACATCCTATGAGGAATATGGACTTGATATGAATTGGATTTGCATATTCTGCTTTATTTTAAGTCCTACTTCATATATTAATGAATGCAAGTACTTCTCAGGACACTAAGAACAGTAAATCCAAACTGGATCCACTTTTTTTTATGAAGGGCCTGTTTTTGAGGGTCATTCCCACTTCAGATGGATACCCCCAAATAATGGTCTAATTTGAACCAGAGAAATCCGGTTGGAATTAGATGCAACAGGGTCTCAGATTAAAGTTGAACAGAACAGCTAAAAGGAGAGAGAACAGGTATCAGATGGGAAGTAACAGCCCAAAACAAACTTCTGGTCGAGTGCTTTTAGGACCTGTGGAATAGTTCTGTAGAATTTCTCGGAAGCCTGAACTAGAATATGCTATATACATAGGTTAATAAATTAGTCACATAACAGGGGAAGAAGTGAGATGTGGGAGGAATATGATAACTCAAATAGAATAATCAGAACAGTCCCAAAGTCGAAGCGAAGCGACTACCCTATTCTAGCTACAAATTCCGCCTGCAGATATTAGGCCAAATCTGATAGCAGAATAGTGAGATATGGGAAAGTAGTCCTAGTGCTACTAGGGAAGTGACTGAGTGAGTAGCAACCAAAACTATACCAATTGATTTTAAAATTATAATCCCGTTTCTTTCCTCATACCTATATTTTTAGGTCTATTAAAGTGGCATATTACAACAAAAACCCCTTGGATCAAAGGCCCAACACATGTGTAACTCAACCCAAGGCGTATTTCCACTAAATAAGCACTTTCTTCAATTTATCTGCATCAATTCATTCTTTCGGGGAAAAAAAAAACTCATTTTCCAGTTTTGAAGTAAATGTCCGGATGGCATCTTCCAAGGATACTTGTTGTGGGGTGGTCTGTAGGCTGCTCTGCTCTCCCTAACATTCTGGGGTTGTTGGCAGCATACTGTTGACCTTCCTCTTCCCTGGGGACTTAAGGAATCTCTTCTATTGAAGCAATAACTAATGGGGTTTCTAAACACCTAGGGCTTAGGGTTAGAAAACCTTAGAGAAAACCAGAATCACAGGATGGTAGGGACCCAAATTAGAAACCAGAATTGGCAACTACTACTAGTAATTATGGTTTAAAATCTCGGCGAGATCTCGGCAATCTCGGTCTTCTCGGTGAAGACCGAGACGAGATCCAGGTCGATACCAGATCTCGGTCTCGGTTACAAGTTCTCGCCCGAGATCGCGGGATATTCTGGTTTCTCGGCAATTTCTCGGTCCATCTCGGCGAGAAATTGCTTTATGCTTTTTTTGTTAAGGCAATAAAAGGGGCAAGCCCCTGTTCTCGGTTGAGTTCTCGACCGAGAACGGGTCTTCTTCTTTTCTACTAAGTTTTTAAAAAAAAAACTTCAAGTCTTCCTCTTTTCTTCAAATCTTGGGTTGTTTTATAATGAAGTGTTATTTTGTTTCTCATTCCCCTAATGCATTATTTGATTGTTTCATTTTCCATTTTTGAATAATTATATTAGATAATTATTGAGTACAATAGCCAATATTAGCCAAAGTTTACAACAAGATTCAGCGTTTACTGCCAAAACATGGGTATAAACCCAAACAACAACAAAATGTGATTATTTTTATAATTTTATGCTCTAAATGTGTTTACGTATGCTAAAATAAGATTTCCCTGAAGTATCAAGCCTAAAAAATGACATTTGGCCACCGAGACAGCCTTTTTTGAGGTATCTCGGTTTTTTGCACTGTCTCGGCGAGATCTCGGTTTTCCAAGAGGCCGAGACACCTCTAAGAACCGAGATTTTAAACCTTGTTAGTAATAGCAAATTCCAAAAATAGCAATTCAGATTTAGGCTGCTCTCCCTAACATTCTGTGGTTGTCCGCAGCATACTGTTGACCTTCTTCCTCCCTGGGGACTTAAGGAGTCTCTTCTATTGGAGCAGTAGCTAATGGGGTTTCTAAACACCTAGGGCTTATGCTTAGAAAACCTCAGAGAAAACCAGAATCACAGGAAGGTAGGGACCTAAATTAGAATCCAGAATTGGCAACTACTGCTAGTATTAGAAGAGACTTCGAAAAATAGCAACTCAGATTTAGTAACTACCTAGGAACAAGATTTACAAAATTTCAGAATAAGAAACT
This sequence comes from Protea cynaroides, assembly GCA_028583415.1. Classification (NCBI taxonomy): domain Eukaryota; kingdom Viridiplantae; phylum Streptophyta; class Magnoliopsida; order Proteales; family Proteaceae; genus Protea; species Protea cynaroides. The sequence continues at coordinate 65,141,063 of CM053266.1, read as the reverse complement.
GGTAGAGAACTGAGAATAGGAACTGGGAATTAGAACTTAGAAATCAATAGAGAAGTTAAAAAAACAATAGAAACTAAACTGAATCTGAAATTTTGATTTAAATATAGAAACTTGCAGAAAGTAGTAATCAGGATTAGGGAGTAATACCAGACAGAATTGGTAATGGAAGAGGCAATTCACAGCAACTGAAATCTGCGTCAGTGGATCAATAAAGCAGATTCACAGAATAGGGGAATATCTGAGATTTGAGAGAAATATGATAACTCAAGCACAATATAGTCAGAGCAGTCCCAAATTCTAGTTGGTAACCCTATCTTTGTAACAGATTCGGCCAGTAGAAATTGGGCCAAATCTGGTAGCAGAATAATTATATATGGGGAGAGTCCTAGTGCTGCTGGGAGATTGAGTAGCAACCCAATTAACTATACCAATTGATTAGCAAATTTCCAGATCAGAGAGCAGAATATCAGAGAGTAGCAAAACAGGAACTGGTGTAATGAATCACGAGATAAACAGATCACTAGATGGAAAGATATGGAAACAAACAGAATCAGAATCAGGATAGTAAACAAAGCTGTCTCAGGTGACAGAGAAGAGAAAAATTTCTGACCTGATGTATGGGAATGGCTAGCATAGAAAATATGAAGATAACTGACCAGGAATCGACCTAGGTCCAGGGTAGGAATCCACCATGCCTCATTAGTGAATCCATAGTCTAACTCATAAAAACCTGAAGTATTGAATTTGCTAAAAATGATGGGGTGGCATACGACCTGTACATGTATTTATAGCCTTTGCTAGCCAGGAATAGGATAGCATAAAACTGAATTACAGGTAAGCTTTATCCAATAGAAATAATAAAAAAGCTAGAGATAAAACCTTAGTCCACTAAACAACTGTCTCTAGAAATAGAGATAAGAAGACAAAGATGAGCTGGATTCCTAACATTAGGCCTATTCCCAGTTAAAGTTGAAATAGAGGTAAAATAAAAAAAAAAATTAAAAAATAATGATACAGAAGTAGTAAAAAAAAAAAGTTAAAGTAGTGGTAAAATAAAATACAACTTCTAAGGCTCCAACCCTGTTCCAGGGATTGACTAGCTTCTGGTGCCCGAATAAAGTAGGAAACTGAAGTGGTCCAGACAATTGGAACACTAAAGTGGCCCACTTTCTTGGTCTAGTTCTTGCCTAACCTTGGTCCAATTCTGGCCGAACAGACAGCCTTAGGCCTGCGCCTCTTCCTCTTATATCTCTGCTCTGCACCAATTCCATCACCAGTAAATGTTGCGTAGCTTCATTTCATGCCTGGGTCTGATGCAATAAAATTCCTTGCTCTTAGTTCAGCATGGCATCGGTGCCGTTCTCATTGATTTTTTTAGTAACTAGAAAAATTTATTAGAAACTGTTAGCTATAAGGGAATGGACCCATTCACAGGGGTTGCTATAGCTAGGACGAAGAAGGGGAAATGGATCCCTGTGAATGGGTCCATTCCCTTATAGCTAACAGTTCTAATAAATTTTTGCTAGTTATTAAAAAAAAAAAAAAAACCAATGAGAACAGCACTGATGCCATGCTGTGTGTGCTGGTTTCATTAGGACAGGTAGCTGTATATGCTGGTTTCGTTATAGTCTTATAACTCTAGTTCTATCTTCTTCTATTCTCATTATGTAAATGGACTCCCTCTCATGTTGACATGTGGAGTCCCTCCCCTATCCTTCTAGCTCTATTGTAGTAGGACTTCCTCTCATGGTGACATCTGGAAGTCCTATCTTATCCATGTACTCTTTCTAATACCTATAAATAGAGGATGCAGGGAGGAGAGTAAAATATTCACATCGAATCTGCCTTCTATAGCAGATTTGACATTCACTCTCTCTCCCCCTTTTCTCCACTTTCTCAATCTTTGGGTTCCTTGTTTCTGATTCGTGGTATATATATATATATATATATATATATATAACAGAAACAAACAACGGAGAGACGGAAAGTAAGTACAGCAAAGATACAGTATATTCGTAACAATAGGCCAAAGACCAAACCTCTCAAAGCAGCTACCCGATCAGATTATTATACAGTACAACTTGGGCAAATCAATGCTTGGATTCTCTATTTATTATTTATGTCACCGATGGACCAGTGTGGAAATCACACTGACTAGATAAATTATAATCATCTAATAAATTTTACGGACCTCCCCTGTGTTTTGGCTAATAGCCCCCCCCCCAACCCACAACACACACACACATTTGGAATCAATCCAGTAGACATCACCTGCAGTTTACATTTAATCCCATTCCGTTAGTTGTCCTCCGTTAAAGTATGATGTACATGGTTCCATATTTTTTAAATGCCAAAACTGCCCTTAATGAATAAGTGAAGTTATTTTTTAACCCCTAGTCTTTGAACCTTATCCCTGCAAAGAGGAGTTCATGCAAAATGAGAGTGGAACACTGAGATCTGAGAGTGGGAACACTGAGATCTGAGAGTGGAATGGAATGAAAGGCTTCAAGCTTCCACCTATGGCATCCTTTTGCATCGCTGTCATCTGCAATATCGAAGTTTTCTTGGGAGAATCCAAGAACAATATTGAGCCTTCTAAGCAGCAGCTCGTTGTGTCACCATCACATAGAAATCCTAGTTAGGTTTTGCACTCCTGGAATTCCTTTTTCCTTTGAAATTCTGGTTAGGTTTTGCACTCCCTGGATTCCCTTTTCTTGCCTCATTCGTGAATGGAGAGCTGAAGCTTCAATGGATTCACTGATCGAATGGGACGAGGCCAATTGTTTCTTGGCATTTTCAGCACGTTGGTAGCCCATCTTTCACTTCAGTCTCCAAAGCTCCCAAATTGATTCTGCCAAACAATTCTATCTAAATCCCCAATTGCTACTAATGAGCGAGCGAGTGATGGAAAATCAAGCTCGGATCCTACACACCTCGAGTCTGTCACTAGCAAAGGTACATTTTGCTCCACAATATTTGCCGGAAAATCACACCTATCATTATCTTGGAGATCTAATTGTAGGAAGGCAAACTGGATCTGCTCATTTCGTCTTCTTGATTTTGATTTCTGGAGCAGTCCGAGTTGGTGGAGTTTGAATGGTTTGTTCTTTGATGAGTTAGGGATTGTCTATTGAGTTCCAAAATAGTTTGTCCCCTCCAACCTCCTCCTGCAACTCCAAAACCATTCACGGCTTGAGCGAATGAGTCACCACCTTTTACAGCAACTGGAAAAGGACAGTAACAGCTGCTCTCTTCTGTTTGCTTTAAGAAAGGAAGAAAACCCAGCGAAGAGTAAAAGAGTGGGAGAGACCAATTAATTTTTTTTTTCTCAGAAGAAAGGCAGTTACATTCTGTGAGGGGGGTTCTGATCACCTACTCTGTCCTTAGTCCTTACTGGGTAATGAGGGACCCAGCCAGAGAGGCCAATTTTGGCTTTTTTTTGTATGATGACCTAAGGGAACTGTTAAAGGGAAAGGTTGCAGGGGTGGAGAGACAGGATTGCAGGGGCAGAGAGAGGGAAGGAGTGAAGGATTGGGGGCTGCAGGGGCGGAGAGATGGTGAGAATGGTTTGGGGGTTTACATGGCAGAGAGATGGAGAGAAGGGTTGGGGGTTTGCAGGGACGATGAGATGGAGAGAAGGGTTGGAGGTTTCCAGGGGTGGTAAGACGGAGAGAAGGGTTGGGAGTTGCAGAAGTTCGAAACGAAGAAGGAAGGAGGGAAATTAACGGGGAAAGGTTGCAGCGGTAAATTTGTCATTTACCTTCCACTTAATGGCCACTTCTAACACCGTCTATTTCAGGGGAGGTGAGTGTATTTTTTAAAATGGAGGGTGTTTTTTTGTCTGTTCGCCATAACACAGGAGGTCCATGAAATTTTCCCTTTATATTATGTTCTCTTTTGTTGGTAGAAAACGAGTTTCACCTTGTTTGGTTGATAGATTCTCTGCAGGAAGGTTGGATGGCAGTAGCTTGATTTTGGTCTGTGGTGAATCTTAGAAGTTTGCCATTTATTTGATTGCCAGGATCAATGAAATGACTCTGTGTTGTATGGTGGATTGAGTTGAATTATGATGTTTCAGTGTCTGCTAGAGGGGTGGGGTGATTATGAATTATGTGACATCCTTGGACAGCCTTTGAAATGAAGCTACCAGACAATAGGTCAAAACTAGTGACTATGCCCCCTTATTGAAGGTTCTAATTCAGTGGTTTGCATCATTTTGGTGAGGGTAAGAAGGAATAGCTCAGTAGTTTTTGAATTAGTTTTGTTGTCTTGAAAATGAATGGACAATTAAATGAAAAAAAAAAAAAATGGATTGGGAGCAGATGAGCAAACTTAAAAAGAGTTGAACTTGGTTATATGTGGGCAACAAACACTTCTAAGTTCTATGTTGTACAAGCATTTCTGGAGGTACATGTGGAGCATGGCAGCTAATGGAGATCAGTTATTGCCTATAAATATGGGGTGGTGAACCAGTTGAACACAGCTATGTTATGCACATCATCGATACCTTTGTGCAGGCATCAGATCCCAGGTAGGGGATTTTCCAGCTTGAGCTTTTGGAGTGACCCCTGGGTTGGCAATCAGCCTCAAGTTCAGATTCTATACTACATATAATTTCTGCTGTTATTGTAAAGCTTTGGTTTTCTACTGTCTTGAGATTGTCAAACTTAAATGCTTCTTGGACTCCAAAACTAAGTAGAAGTTTGAATGATATGGGAAATAAAATGTGGTTGTTGGTGGACCTGATAATAGAGTCTGGTGCTTCCACTGCTCCATTGCCTTGTCAATTAAGTTGCAATATGGAGTTTTTTCGGAGTTCAGCCTTTATCTTTCCCTGCTCCCAAAGTATGGGTCAAATATGTTTTGTCAAGAGTTACAAAATTTTCTATGGTTTGTTATTCCTGGAAACGATTTTTACTAATCAATCATCTCATTTTAAGGGGTACTCAAATCCCGAATACTTGTTCTCTAGTATTTGGATCATCTCTTTTTAATCTGCCCTCACACTGGAATTATGGGAGCATATGTTGGATCTTGTAATTTTTGAATTGGATGATCCGTTGGGAGTACCTTTGATACATGATAAGCTACGAGAAAGTCATTTGAGGTGGCATGACTATGTTTAATGGAGTCCTTAAGATGCTCCACTACGGAGAAATGATTTGATTCAGATTTGTTGAGATTCTTATATTATGGTGACGTTTAGTATACTGCTTAGTCTGTCACTAGTGTTGGTGGTGCTTCATAATTAGTCATTTTAGCTACACTATGTGTAGTTGAATAGGATACTTTCCTTCTAGTTCTTGAGTAGAAGAGTTCTACTTCTGCTAGTTTTATATTTCCTAGTTGATATAGACTTCCTTTGTTTATTGTAACTCAATTATTCATTATAAATAAAGCTTGGATGATGAGAGAGATACCTCACATTGATCCACTATTTTTCCCTCAATTCACTCCATCTTCTTCTCCTCTTTCTTTACTTTGTTACATGTATCAGAATAATTACTTGAGTTGCCGGTTTGGGAGTTGTTTAAGGTTCTCCATTATGGTGTGCAACCATGATGCAGTTGTGAGCCCACAAGATGAGATGGGCTTGGATAGGAATCTTTGTAGGATTTAATTTTCTTTGTAATCTTTTATTTTGGGAAATTTAGGTGGAAAATTTAGATCAGATTTTATTTTAGTTTCCTTTCTTATTGTCTTAGTAAGCAAGTAATAGGTTTTGGTAGGTATTTTATTCCCTAGCTTATGGTTTCCATTTTGATTAGGGATTTTATTTAGTTGCTAGTTTTATTTCAATTAATTTAGGCAAGTTTTCCCTTTAAAAACAAGTGTATTAGTTCTATTATTTTCAGATTTGAAGAATGAAAGGAAGAATTGAATAGAATGAAGAATTGAGTATTGAATTGGTGTGCCTACGGACTGAAGCAATCTCTCTCTCTCTCTCTCTCTCTCTCTCTCTCTGCAAACCAGAATCACCTCTCTTTGGTGAGTTCCTTCCTTCCCTCTTCTAATCCTTTCCTTCTTTCTTCCTATTTCTTCTCGTTTCTTCTGTTATGCTGTGAATCTCCTTGCTGTGAGCGATAGAACAGAATTACTTGATTTGAGTCAAACTCCCATCAGATCAGTCTCTTTCTATCTGATATTTGGTGGGTTGTTCACAGATCGTTGGGCGACCCTACCTGTTGGTTCCCATCCCCAAAATCCACCCTCATCATGAATTTCAGGTTGAAATCAATCTGGTTCCATACTCTACCACCAGAACCAGTTTCAGCAAGTTTATTTTTTCTAATTGTTGATTTGCTGGACTGAATACTGTTTCCATTCAAGAGCTCATTGAATCACTAACCCCTGGCAAAAACCTTGGGTTTCGATTGGAGTTCAAATGAGAAAGTTCTCTCTCATTGGAGTTTTCTGGTTCCACCTCCTCTCTTATCGATGGTAAGGGATGTCCCCTCCCCAGGATGCTAATTTTCCTTTTATTTATCTCCCTCTTTTCCTAAAGTACCCCTCCCTTTAATCTTATTCTTTTTATAGCCATCCCTTACATTTGCTTCCTAGTTTAGCCCTCCCTTTAATTCTAATTCCAGTTATACCCTAAGATCCTGTTTGGCTGTCATATGGTCTCACATCATTGCTGAAATTACAGTTTTGCCATTACTCCTTTAAATTGAGATACTTATTATTTGGGTGGGCCCATTAGTGGACCAATTAAGGTTTTCCAACCTGGGTCCTGCATCAAACCTCCTTTGCCACCATGGCTGCATCTTCCTTCTTAGTTTTCGTTTGCTGGGTGAGTTTTTATTTATTCCTTGTATGTCTTTTCTGGTTTCGGGTTCATAGTTTTATTTTCTTCCTTAATTCTTCCTCTCTCTACCTTTCCTTTTGTTTCCTCTTTTTTTTTTTTTTTTTTCAATCACTGTTCACTGCTTACTGTTAGCGGTAATTCAGAGGCTAACTGATCGCGTGGTAGACTCATCAAGGCACACCAACTTGGGCTGTTATTTGAGGGATTATGTACCTATCCTAGGCCGACCTGAGTCCCAGGTTTTTGGGCCTGAATCAAACCTCTGGTGTGAGAACCACATCTGAAACCAAATCAAACTCTCTACTGCCAGATTCACTTTCAGAAAATTTTAGTCTTTAATTTGTTGGCTGTTTGCCCTTGTTTATTGGATTCAAGAGAAATAAGAGTTCAGATTTATACTCTAGTTTCAGCATAGTTGTATTAAGTGAGATACGATGGCTGAATCGAGGTTGGGTTTCCACTTCTGGTTTGGTCAAAGGTAGAAGACGACTCTAGCCACAATCGTGAATTGTTTTCTTTCCTTATATTTCCATTTTTACTCTTATAATCCCTTATTCCTTAGTTATCCCTTACTTTTAGTTGCAGAACTACTATGAGTTGTCATTTAATTCTTTCTTTCCTATTTTAACCCCCCTCCATTCAACCTTTATTTGTGCTTACCCTGTCTATATGTTTTCCCTTCCTACATGGTAGGCTTCCTGAAATACCCTTCTCATTAAACCTAATCCTGTTTTGTCCTCTATTCACTTTGACTTCCAAGTTTGTCCTCGGCATTAAATATAATTCCTATTTGATCTTTTTCTTTGCTTACTTTACCTTGTATTTTTTCAGAAATTATCATATTGCCACTGGGCTCCATTTGTTCCCTTTCTAAGGGTTTGTTTGCCTTTCCAAGTCCCAAATAGTTTTGAATACCTCATAAATTTGAATCCAACCTTCGGATCAACTTCAATTTGAATATTTTGTTATTGGTGTTATCCTACACCGTATCCTATTGTTTGGTTGGCTATTGGTTATTGGCTGCTTATTGTTGCTCCCGGCGGGAGGTGATTGGAGATTATTTTATTGAGATCTTATTTGTGGCTGCTCTTGTTAATGAGATTTCTTGTGTTGTTCATCTTTCGAGATGCTACTTATTGCTACTGCAGTATGATGGACCTTTTTTTTTTCTTCATCCTCTGCATTTTTTGTTCACATGGAATGTTTCATATTAGGGGAAATGTTCGTGTCTACTCATGGAAGAGATACTTTTTTCATTGTTCAACCTACTACCTATTGCCCGTGATGCAACCTACTACCTATTGCACGTGATACTACCTTTATTACTCTTTGCTCATGTTGGAGATTACTATCTTTTGCTCATTTTGGAGCTTACTATCTCTTTGCTCATGTTGGAACTTACTACCTTTTTTAATCATGAAAGAGCCTACTACTACTACTGCTACTGCCTTCCATGGGAAGAACTTATGCTTCTTGGTATTCGTCAAATGTGCTCCTAACTGAAGATCGTGTTGCGGTTCATATATGTTCTTATTGTTTTCTTCTAGTTCTAGAGTAGAAGAGTTCTACTTCTACTAGTTTTATATTTCCTAGTTGATATTGACTCTCTTTGTTTATTGTAACTCACTTATTCATTATAATTAAAGCTGGGACAATGGGAGGGATAACTCACATTGATCCTCTCTTTCTCCCTCTATTCACTCCTCCTTTTCTCTCTTTCTTTACTTTGTTACAAGATTGAAGAAACCAAAAGATCCTAGAGCTGACCCTAAAATGACTCTACTACTCTAGGAGAGGTGGTGAGGAAAGATATGCATAGTTTAGGCTTTGTATCAAATATGACTTTGAATAGAGCTGATTGGAGGGTAAGGATCCATGTAGCTGCCCCCATTTAGTTGGGATAAGACTTTATTGGTGGTGGTGGTGTTGTTATTGTTGATGATGATCCATTCTGATTGAAGATCATTTTAGCTGCTGCAGTGTTCAATGTGCAGATCACTGTGGTTGGAAGCTTGATGGTCTCATATTGGCATCAGTTTTGTGATGCATTTCGATTTAAGACATTGTTGGACTTTTGTGTGGTGACTATTAAAGTGTAGGGGCATTTATCTTGAAGGAGTCTAGGCTTTTAAGCATTGCTGCTTGGTAGCTTATTTAGTGGCTGGGAAAGTTTAAGTTAGTTATCTTTCAGGCATTGGGCTGTAGGAAGTCAGTCAACTTGTCTATGATGTGTACTAACTCAACTTGTCTATGATGTGTACTAACTGCTACAGTTCTAGGTTTCTTTGCTTCTTCTTCTTCTTCTTTTCTTTTTGGATTTTTAGGGGGTGGGGGTTGGGTTCTGATACTGATATGGGGCCTTGTATAATATCTTGAGGAACAGAACCCCTGATTTAACAAATTTCTTACTTAAAAAAGGGATTAGGGAACTTTTATGGGACCCACATTTTCTGTTACTGGGCACCCAGATGAATGGAAAATTAATTCTCCAGAAAATCCTTCTTTCTCAACTGTATCCCATAGGAAACTGTGTTTCCGGGCAACCAAAATTGTGTTACTTTTAAGAGTATCGCTCATGATCTATGGGGTGGTATTCCTAAATCATACAACGTCTATCCTGCATTCCATGATTGGCTTGTATTTACATTGTCAGGGAATAACTTCATTGATTGTGTTGAGCAATCAAATGCCCTTAATTGTGATTATGGGTGTGGAACCTGTAATTGCTTGATATGAAACAGAAGAATGATGTATCTATTTGTTGCTATAAGCTAAGAAACAACATTTCTTAATCGTAACATCAGGAGTAAGAATAACTATATATTTCTTCCTTACAATAAATCGTAGTTATATTTTGTGAATGTTGTTGTTTCAGAAAATGAATGAGATCAATGCTCAGTACCAGGAAAAGTTGACTGCACTTCGTGCCCGTCATAGCCCTCGCAGAGATGAATTCCTCCGCAGAGAATCACAGGCACGACAGCATCAGTATCAACAAGCAGAAATGAGCCCCTATACCAAGAGTATGGGCCAGAGTGACCCACAAAACTATGGTTCTGCTGCAGCAGCAGCTGCCGCTGACGAAGCACATCGAGCTTATGCCTCTGGTCAGGCTGCTATTGAAGCTCATCGAGCATATGCGACTGGTCAGTTTGATTCCTACAGAGAGCGAACTCAGCTTCTCGCAGCTGGTAGAACTCATGGATTTGAGTCAAGGGGTCCATATCCTGGAGGACGGGTTTATAATACAGGTGGGCGCTACTACTGAATGTGTGGAAGTGAAATACCAATTCAGCCCCTCCCCTTTTCTTATCCTTATTTTTCTTTTTCAGCTCTTGATGTTGGTTAGTTATGGAATATGTAGTTCCTTTCCTTCCCCCAATGGTTTCTATTAAGCATCAATATATGGCTCTACAAAGCCTCAACCAGTCACCATCACAAGTTGTGTTTTTAGCCTCCCTTTTTCAATTCATGCTATTTCTTTTTTTCTGTTTAATTAGCCATTGGCTTGGAGCGATTTTCTTTAAAGTAAAAGCGTTTTTAGGATGATAATTTTTGGTACTGATGGCAATGTTTTGATCCTGGAGCACTGAATGCTGAGATGATTTAACTAATTTATGAATTTATGGTGGCTCTTGGCAAGTGTTCAGGAAACTATTGGCATGCTTATTGCACACATTGTTTCTCTGAAAATGTGGGTGTCTGGTGTCTGGAGAGGGGTGGTGGTGTGTAGGCAATGGGGAGAGGCTTTTCCCCAGAAACTAAAAAATAAATGAATAGAGATAGAGATGCTTCTTTGAGAAGTTAAAATGGATATGGTTTTGCTGAAAGGAGCTTCTCCACAATCATCATCACAAAATAATGGCCTAATGACCCATGTGAGTGAGCCCCTAGAAGAGTTCTGTGAACCTACTTTTGTTAAATGACATAATGAGAAAGGATTCATGCACGGAAATTCAGGAATTGGCTCCTGTAGAAGCTTTGGTTAGGAAGTAAAAATGCATACTGAAAGGGAGCGAAGCAGTTTGGTATTGAGAGAAAAAATAGCAGAGATGTTCGTAGAGGTGGAGAAGAGTTCTGAAACTGTTTTGCAATAAGCAAATAGAGCTTGCAATGTCTTTGGATGGTTCAAATGATAAATAGGTTGGATGTGATGAAACCCTAAGCTATCTGATATTGAGGAATTCATGGTTATCCTCTGGGGTCCTTACTTGTGGATGTGCAATGAGTTGCAAAATTCATGTTTAAATTTTATTATTCTATAATTTCCAATTGAAAGAGGGTGGGCCTTTGCACAACGATAATATTGTTCCGTTGTAATTTGATGGTCACAGGTTCCTATTTGGAAATAGCTTCTCCCTGAAACAGGGATAAGGTTGTAGACATAAGCCCCTCCTTAGACGCCTCAGTGGTGCTGGTATTGTTACAGTAAAATTTTCTATATAAAAGAGAGAGAGAGAGAGTGAGTGCTTCATGATTCATATACAGGTCCTTGGTCTGGGAGGAGACGATGTTACAAAATCTCAATGTGAGAGAGAGAGAGAGAGAGTGAGAGAGTGGCTACTAATCATAACACACCTTTTCATGTTCTCCTTTAAGATTCTGATTTGCAAAGGGAATTAAAGGGAAGGAAAGTGAAATTTTTAAACTTAATCATTACGCTACATGATATCACATGACTATGTAATTAACTCTAAATCATTCCATATTTAGTTATTAATCAAAACTTTACTTTGCATCCAAGTCACTTGTGTTTGAAAGTAAAATAAAATTTACATCTAATACGTATCATTACTTAACATGGTAAAAAAATTTAGGTTTAGGTAATTTTTACAATCAAGTTGTGTTATCGTTGTAAAAGTTTTCATTTAAAGTTTGAAATTTTTTATTTCCCTTTCTTTTAGTTTCCCTTGCAACCAAACTGAGCTTTAATATCATTTGCATGGCAACGATGTTCTATGCTGGCAAGCCCATGATTATATATATATATATATATATATATATATATATATAGTCTCCTACGCTTAAACTAATTAGGTATTAAGTTATCTAAGGTTTAACTAATTAGGACAGAGGTCAACAATATAGATGTCTTGCAATTAGATTGTTTGGAACTAAATGTTATTAAGCAATGATCAATATGATCCTTGGAGTGATTACTAACTCAACAATGATCACTTGAGTGAAAAGAGGACTCTAACAATAATAAGGGCATCATTCATCAATTGTTATGCTGGAAATTTCAGTCTACCTAAAATGATAGCAACTAAGTTTTAATGCCAAGAAAACCAATTTCCATGTGTTTCAATAACATTAAATATAAAAGGAAAAAAAAAAAAATACTAACCAATTTATCCAAATATATATACAAACAAGATTGGTTTAATTTCGAAGAAACTATCAAGAAGTCAAATAAACCATAAATTTTTCTCCGGATCTGAAAGAAATTCATCTCCTGGAACCAAGATCGGTCTAAATACCTCTCTGCTTCTGGCACTACATAACCAAAGATTCTTAGACTTTGAAGACTCCTTACTCGGAATGATTGAAACAAGTCTGTGTAATGTACCTGTTACTTCAACTGTTACACTGATATAGTCTTACCTTGAGGTGACAAAATTCTTTATGATGCACTCAAAGTGAACATCAAAACCCATGGTTACAACATGAAACCTAGGTCTATTCCCATAGCCTTAGTTCATCACATCCAATACAAAGCCATGAAGACTATCGACCCAAAAAGCCCTCAAATGTACAATCAAGGGTCAAACATCTTTTTGTTGAAATTGATTTTGTCCAATCACGAACAGTCTTGCCAAAAACCATCCAATGGAAAGACATTACTTTTCCAGAAGATTGGAACTTTTACTTTTACTTTTTTTGTTTTTTGGGTTAACGCGGCGGGTATCCAAATCTTTGGCCTGACTAATCCTTGGGATTCCAGAGCTTGTATTTTGTCTAACTCAAATTGGCAAAACTATCCCTCGGGGCCACAACCGTAAATGGATCCAAATTGAGTTTTGGTCAATTAGCTCATCTAGAACCCAACTGAGCCGTTGAATGAGAACCATTCTACGCAAAACATGCACCCTTAGGATCCCAACCAGAATGTTACCGAGGAAGACAAGAACACCCCCGTGAGTGGCCCCAAGGCAGTAAGAAGAGTCGAACGCACTACCTTCCGCTTTCTGAGGCGTAGGTTCCTTGGGCCAACCGCAACTTTGGTATTGACTAATTAATAAAAACCCCATATTTGTTGGGTCCTTTTTTTGACATATACACGGTGAATAATAAATAATATTTCCCCTTTTTTTTCAATCAACTTAAAAAAAAAAAAAAAAAATATTTAATCCGAAGATGACTCAATTCATCCACCCCCGGATGGGGGAAAAATAAAAAGGGAGGAAAAGGAAAACCAAACCCCACCCGACCCAAACACCGGGGGGGGGTAGAAGATTGGAACGTGCTATGTCTTGTTCTAACTCCTCAAATTGAGTTAAACAAAACTATTCAATCTATCACCCATAAATAGGATGGCATCACCACCATCAAATTTGACTTGGAGGATTTTGTGAACAATTTGGTTTTGAATCTATCAAAACTTCCCCCAAGAAACATAAAACTTATATACATATCCGATTTAAGGAAAGTTATCCTAATAAACATTCCTCACCAAAAACCTACTACAAAAATTACAGGTCACATTGCCAAAAATACTGCAAAGTCTAAGTACCAAAAAAATTCTTCAAATAAATCCAAAACCAGATGTTTTAACTGTGGCAAACCATGTCACAATGCCAAATACTGCAGAGTCACTAAAAAGATCAACTCTCTCATGATACCTGAAGATTCAAAAACCCAACTATTAGCCATACTTGTAGGGACTAAATCAGAACAATCGGCTAATAAAGACAATCAAATTAACCTATCACAATCAGAAAACTCCAACAATTCACAAATTACATCCTACCACTGCAAATATGGTATCATCTATCAACATGGTGAAGACGATGAGACCAAATCCATAGGGATGATTAGAATTGTTCCTCCACCCGAAGAAGCTTCCCCCTCTTACATCGATCCCTTCCTTCAGGTAGTAGACCACATCACGAATCTCATTCTCAAATGACAATACCTTGAAAATCTCCAGGATATGCTACTACAAAGGCAATAATCCCGGGAGCATATATATATCCAAACATAAAACCCCTTCATATGATTTCAGAACGAAAAAAAGCCAACATCAGCGAATCTCATTCCCAATCGACAAAATCCAAACCCTTGATCTCAGTGATCTAAAATGGTAAAGAGGGGGGGGGGGACAATTTCAGTAGACAGTTACCTACATACTCACCAAAACAATTTCGTAGACTTACTACAAACTATATCATGTCAACAATGGCATGCCAACGTTACCTTATCATTTTTCTCTCAAAATCAACACCATCACTCTTATAGATTTGGGAGCCCAACTCAATTGCATTCAAGGACTAATCCTTACCCAATTCTTTGAAAAATCAACACATAAATTATCTCGCGCGCTAATGATTCGCGCTTAAAGGCCAATTATAAACTCTCTGATGTCCATATCTGCAACCAAGGTATATGCCTTAAACAAGTTTTCATTCTAGTAAAAGATCTCAATACCGAAGTCATCTTAGGCCAATCTTTTCATGAACTAATCAAACCTTTCTCCGTCACTGATCAAGGTATTATTTATTACTAAAGCATTAGGAAAATCCATTATTTTTGCATTTATTGAACCAGCTGAAGAAACACAAATAGCCCTCCTTATAAACATAGCCATCTCTAATGATTCTTCCATTCACTTTATAACCAAGAAAAAAACAGAAGTTAGCATTTTTACAACAAGAAATTACCCATCAATGTATTACCAAGTTACTTCAAGAGAAAACTATTCAAAACAAAATTCACCAAATCAAAGATAAATTTGAACGAAATCTTTGTTCAGAATTCCTTGATGCATTTTGGTCCCGAAACAAACATATTGTTTGTTTACCTTATGAGCCAACTTTCTTAGAAAAAAAATATCCCTACAAAGGCACACCCGACACAAATGAACTAGGAATTACAAGAAACCTATAAAAAAGAAATCTAAGACCTCCTAAAAAAAAAAAAAAAAATTAGCATTGACAAATCCTCTTGAAGTTGGGCAGCTTTCTATGTTAATAAAAATGCTGAGATTGAAAGAGGTACACCAAGACTAGTAATTAACTATAAACCTCTAAATGACGCTTTACAATGGATACAATATTCAATTCCCAACAAAAAAGATCTTTTTCAAACACGTCACCAATAAAAAATCTTCTCTAAATTTGATATGAAATTAGTATTCTGGTAGGTTTGGATCCACCTCCTTGACAAATACAAAACTGCTTTTACAACACCTTTTGGCCATTATGAATGGACTGATATGCCATTTGGTCTTAAGAATGCTCCTAGTGAATTTCAGAATATCATGAACGACATTTTAAAACCTTACAAGTTTGTTATGTTTACATCGATGATGTTTTACTATTTTCTAACTCCATCGAACAACATTTCAAACATTTACAATTTTTTTTAATGTCATTAAATCAAGTGATCTCTAACTATCTTAACAAAAAATGGAACTCTTCCAAATAGAAATCAGATTCTTAAGACATTATATTACCTAAGGCAAAGTCACCCCTATAGAGTGATCAATTACCTCTGCCTTTGGGATGAACTCAGTTACAACGATTTCTTGGCAGTCTAAATTATGTCCGAGATTTTCTTCCCAAATTGGTTTACTATGCCAACCAATTTACAAAAGACTAAAAAAATAACCTCTAGCATGGACTACCGAGCAAACTATAGCTGTCTAAAAAATTAAACGGTTGATCAAAGAAATCCCCTATTTACATTTAGCTAATCCTGACCTATTTAAAATCGTGGAAACCGATGCCTCTAACTTAGGTTATAGAGGAATCCTAAGCAAGTTCTACAAGAACAAGAACAATTAGTCCAGTATACCTCTAGTGTAGTAATATCGGCCAAAAAAATTACAACACCATTAAAAAAGAAGTCTTATCTATTTTCTTATACATCCAAAAATTTTAAAGATTTGTTAAATAAAAAAATTTTGGTTCGGGTTGATTGTAGTTCAGCAAAACAAGTTTTGAAAAATTATGTCCAAAATATTGTCAAATATTGTCTCAAAACAAATTTTCGCTAGATGGCAAGCTTTACTTTCCAATTTTGATTTTGACATTAATTATATCAAAGGAAAAATGAATTTCAACCCTAATTTTCTCTCTTGTGAATTTTTACAGGGTACACAGTCTATTTCTTTCATCATAGCTCATAAGGAGTCTCCCACCTCGAAATCCATTATCAAATCTAAAGTGTTTTATGCCCAGTCCACTCCATCCACCAAATTACTCGTATTTCCTCATCAAGCAAAATCAGTGCCAACATGCCTTTCAATCAGGTGGTAGCAAGCACTTCATCTCAAGTTGTCCTAGCAATGCAATCCTCAAATTCAACCGCCAAACCCAACTCATCCAAGCTTATTTCTAAACCAATAACTATTTTATCAAAACTTCAATATATATGTTCAAAAAAGCTACTGTCAAGATCTGTTTTCTTTGGATGAACAATTCACTCATGGTTGTCACACCCCCCTTGACATCGCTCAAAGAGTTTTCTTCCAAAATTGACACTTTTATTCTCGTAACCCTGCAAAAAATCAAGAATTTTATGAATTTATTCTCATTGGCACTGATTCTATCAGTATTAAGGAAAATTTTGACTGACTTGAACCCAATTTGGTCACGCAATCCACTATTACTATCCACAAAATTATCAATCCAAAAGAATGGGGTACCCACCCTTTAACTACAAAAAATATTTCACAATTTTCTACCCCAAGGTTACCAGTATTTTGACTATATGAATGTTTGGCACCATGCTTTCTTATACCAAAACAACAAATACCGTCAATTCTGATTTTTCAGATTTGATTTTAAGTTTAGCAACAACATTCTCGGTTGGTTTCCTAGATGGTGGACCACCTATGGCCCCATTAAAGATATCTTTCCTGATCAAGTTCTTAAAGTTTTTCAATATTTCTGCACCTGAAGTGTCCAAATCTCGGGGCAACATGTTCTTCTTCGATTCTTTATCCTTTGTCAACTGGCATGGATCATCTATTGGGACTATGATCAGGAACAACTTCTTACCCCGGATTGGAGTATTCCGATTCTTACAAGACATTTCCACGTTAAGTGGTGGAATAATTGTTATTTGAACAAATGTAACAAACCTGCAGTCCTTAAGACCTTAACTGGTCTCAAACCTGTCCTTCCATTTGGGTCCCCTCAAGACAACAAACCTCTAAAACTCAAAGCCCAGTAGGCTGCGATTACAGCCTAATTAACCACTTTAGATGAGGGTGAAGGGTCTTATTCCTGTCTTCGTAGCACTATCCGACTCTGTGATGAACAATTTACCCAAGTTCCTAATGATGATACTCCCAATCTTGAACTCATTAATCAGTAATTTTCTTCACATTCGACAAGATCTACCAGAAAAGCAGTGTGCTCCATATCAAACAAAAACCCAAATAGGTCAGTCTCCAGATCTTGATGTTGGAGACACGTCAGTCATGACGTCACCAAATGGCTAGAATATATGATATGTATCTTATCAAAAAATTCATATCCCTGTCATTATCTCAGGTTTTTAAATAGTCAAGCCAATAGTGAGCCCACACCAATATGGTACATATCCTAAACTAAACTTTGGCATGCCGGGGGCGGTTTTAGAAGTCAAAGTTCCATCTACAATCTAAGATTTGCAAGCAACAAGTTTCGACCCAATTGCATAAGAAAAAAGATCCAATATGCATGATCTGATCCAAGATCTGACTCTCCAAGATCCGATGCAAGATCTGACTCTCCAAGATCCAATCCAAGATCCGACTCTCCAAGATCCAATCCAAGATCCGACTCTCCAAAATCCAATCCAAGATCTGATGATCCGACTCTCCAAAATCCCATCCAAGATCCAATTATCCAAGATCTAAGCTCCAGATCCAAGATCAAGCTCAAGTAAATAGTAAAATGTCATATTTTCTTTTACAGACACTTCCAAAATAACTTTAGGTGGCTTGTCTTCATACTAAGCACTAATGCTTTTGCTTTTACTATTGTCAACAAAGACAAAATACATTTAATAAATGTTTCTCCCTTTTTCTATATAAAGAAACTCATAACGAAAGGGAAACCTTTTGGTTGGATGTTAGGATTTTCCTTTGTTTCAAGTTTCATATTTTCCTTTCTATATAAGCAAAAGATTCTTCTCTCTTTTTCTATGTAAAGAAGCTCATGAATGAAAGGGAGACATTTTGGCTAGATATTAGGATTTTCCTTTGCTTCAAGTTTCATATTTTCCTTTATTTGTTTCATGTTTTCCTTTATATATATATAGACAAAATTCTCAAAAGTTATTGATTAACTATTTACAGAAACTTCGAGGACAGAGTAAGTATAAATAGAATTTCGTAGGGGGGTTTTGCGGTGGGGATATAAGCTTATATATAAGAAAATAAAACAGAAATGGGGAGACGCCAATTTTGTGGACTATAGAGGGGAGGAGGATTAGTTGTTTTAGAAAACAAAATGAAGAATTAAAAGGAAACAAAATGGGGCAGGAATTTCAGAAATAATACAAAAGAAAGGGGAAGAAAAATAGAAGAGAAATTAAGAGAGAGAGAGAGAGAGAGAGAGAGAGAGAGAGAGAGAGAGAGAAAGAGTTAGCTAGAGAAGTTTCATTTAATTTTCATTGCATAATAATTACAACAAAAAAAAGCCTTTAAAAGCTTACACATCCTAACTGTGGAGGGGTGGGGGTGGTTGGAACTGCTTATGGGTAGTTACAACTATTGTAACTTAAAGAAATAACAAAGGGTGGGAAACAGCAAATACTTGACAAGAAAAGGAGGGGGGGGGGGGGGGGACTTTAGATGCTTTTAACAAAAAAGAAATAATAGGAATTCAAAATTACAAAAATGGCAATAAAACAAACAGTTTCTAGAAATAGAAAAAAAAAAGAGAAAACAAAATTACAAAAACAGCAATAAAACAAACAGTTTCTAGAAATAGAAAAAAAAAGAGAAAATAAATAGAATTGTAAGATAAAATAAAAATGTTGTTGCTGCTCCCGGCCAAATGGTAGCCTCGAAACTCGTCGTAAAATCATAGAAGAGAGGGGGAAAGCTGAAATCTATGTTGCCTCTGTTGATACTCGAAACCTTGGGTTAGTAACTGTGATATGTGTGCTTGTGTGCGTGCGTGCGTGCGTGCGTGTGTGTGTGTGTGTCAATTGAAAATTTAGAAAAAAGATCTTCTCCTATTGTTTAATCCCTTCAATCGTGATCCAACGAGTGGAATTCATCTGACACACATACAAATATATTGGTATGCATGCTAAGTGACTTGAGCTACTAAGTCATGACTAGAGTGTTGGGTTTCCTCTTCACACCCACATGGGTGGAGGGACCCACACCTTCCTTCATTGGAAGGTTTTCTCAAAAGGCAGTTTATAGAATCTGTCATTCCCATATCTATCTCATGTATTATGTTTCCTTATATATAAAAGGAAACAAAGTGGCGGTGGCATATTATATGGGCTTGAGTTCCTGAGTGAAAAAAATGGAGAACTCAGAGAGAAGAAAAAAAGGAGCCGTGACTTTTTCAAAGAGTCATAGAGAAAAATCGAGAGCTGAAGTCGACCAAATCCGGTTTTCTCATGTAGAAGAAAAATTGTTATTTTTCTTTATTCTTCCATTGGAGAGTAAAGACTCTTATTCTTCATACGTGCGGCGTGATGGCATTCTCCCTATTGAGGGAAGAGAGAAAGGTGACAGTTCTTCTCAGTATTTGTTACGTCGGCATCGAGGTGAAAGTATTCTTGTTATTCTTAGATTACCACCAATTGTTTTGGTGAGTTATTGTATTACCCAAGAGTGGGTTATTTCTCTTGGAGATTAGAAACATCTAGCTATGACTATAAAAGATTATATTGTGTACTCATTATTATTATAGTGGAGATTTACCTGGACTAGGTCTCGTGGTTTTTTCCCTTTCACCTTGGAAGGGTTTTCCACGTAAAAATTGGTGTGTTCTCTTGTGGTTTGATTATCTCTATATATTTTCGCTGCTATATATTTGTGTATATTTTTGTGATTGCATATTCCATTGGTTTACATACAAGAGGAAAAAGTAGTCTTGTGTTTTTCCCTAACATAAAGGGACTCTAGCAACAAGTTAGGATCCAAACCCAAAATTTTATCAATGTAAATTCCCCAATCCAACATGTATCTCTCCAACCTTTGATACCTAAATGGTGTTAAAAATAAGTATACAATGTCATTTTTTAGATTTTTCATGGAGTTGAATTTATTTCCATAGGCTACCCATAAAAGATATGTAAATGGGTACTTATTTCAACCATGTGTGTCACACCTCAATTCCGATTGAACCAGAAGTGTTAGTGAACCGTTACTGAACCAACGGTTCACACCAGAATCTCAATAAGACTGTGTTTACTCATACAAACCATTGCACATAACCATAATCATAATATAATTAAATACAGCGGAAGTCTTAAATTAAATGAACTAAATTCTCTATTGATAATTTAAATAAAATATCTAATTATTCAAAACACCAGAATGTAAATAATTATCCTTACATCACTTATAAATCTAATTGAAAATAAATAAAATAAACAAATCAAATATCCTAGAGGTACACGTAGAAAGGGCACTCGCATGAAGCGTCATGCTCGTCCTCCCCTGCTTGCACTTTCAAGGCAATAGCACCTCCATATACTGGAGTGTCCATGTAATCCTCCACAGTATAACCTGCATCAACATTTAAAAATAGTGTGTACACAAAGGTGAGCTCAGAACTTAACTCAGTAAGAAAATCAAACAATACCACAAACAACATGCATGAGTAACATTTACATTATGGTTTGGTTTTAAGTTTGTAATGTGCTATAGAAAGGATTGGCGGTCACCGCACCTCTATACTCGAGTGTGTGAATCCGCCCAATGGATCAAACACCACTGTCGTCCCACATTCACCCACCATGGAATAGAGATAGAGCTAAAGCGTCCAGATCAAATACCGCCAACACTTTCCCTGATGCCCTACCCATACCAACACGTAAGCCCTTATTGGTCAGGACCTGCAAACTAGGCTCTTAACTAACCAATCCTATATGTCATCACAGTAGGCCATATCCCAGCACAACTCCCTACGACATAGAGATAGAGCTAGAGTCTAGTGGTCAGGCCGGAGACCACAGTGCCACTTCCCCTCCCTGATACTCTACCTGCACCAAGCATACTAAGACAAAAATGATACGAAAAGGTGCTAGTGTGAGGAATGATCCCAGACCCCAAGCCCTTCCCATTCTACACACCAACGAAAATAATCACATGCCTAACAGTCACATCCTAGCATAGCGAGTATGCATGAACAATATAATAACTGAAAGTAAAGATGACATGCAAGTATGCACAAACACTATTCCATAGAATCATAATTATTAACAACTTTTTACTGTTATTAAGTTATTAGGGTTTAGGTTTGATTCCTTTACTTGACGCTTGATTGCTAGCTTGCTCCTCGTCACAGAATCCAAACTTGCTAACACAGGGTCTTACACGTTATTAGGATTGAATTAGAATAATTTTCTTAGGATTTACATTGGTCGAAAAACTAACTGGGTCAAAAACACTCCTCACAGTCAGACCGATCGCAGGTACCGGTAGCGACACTGTGGGGAAAGGTGCAACCGGTATGGTCGATCGGTCCCCACAGACCAGTCTCCGAGAGATACCGGTTGCAGTATCGATCGCATAGGGTGCGACCTGTATGGTTGACCGGTACGTCTCCGGAAGACCATAAGCTCGGTTCTCGCCTTCCATCGGTCACCCCCTATAAATTATAGGGTTTCTCCTATACATTATAGGTCTGAGCAACGAGTTAGAATTGTTTCATACTCTATTCAAGTCTTAGTTTCGATGATCCTCAACCTAAGACTCGAATCTAGGGTTTAACGACTGTATTAGGGTTTGATGACAAATTCAAAGGTTTAGATCAATACCTCGCCTTGCATGGTATTAATCCATTCATGACTAACATTCTATAACGCTTAACTTAGAGGAAGGTTTAAGCACTTACCGTTGGTTCGCAAGTAGGGTGTTCTTCATCCAACGGCGGCTCTTCTTCCTCTTTCCTTAGTTCTTTCTCCTTTTTCGTTCTCTTTCTCTTCTCTAGGGTTTGTGAGGATCAATGAAAGAGATTTAAGGAGGTTTAGGGATCCTTAAATGGACTAAGATTGAGTTTAGGAAGTCCCCTTACGTTAGGAAAGTCCTAGGGTTCGATATTTAGAAAGTGGGACCCGCAGAGATCCTTTTCCAGATCTAAGTAGTTTGCCTGCGCAGACATACCGGTTGACCGGTACATCGACCGATATGAAATAATTATCATAAATTAGGGTCCTTTTCATACCTGGTTGTCATCCGTTCGTCCCTTCTAGCCCGATAATGATTGGAAAACCTGTTACAACATGAATTAAAGGTTTAGATCGGGTTCATGGAGTGCGGGTCTTACAATATGCGTGGTTGGTCCGATGGGGTTAAAATTTTTGTGGGTCCAATGTGTCAAGTTTTAGCTCAAAATGAGTTAACAACATGGTAATTATTTTTTTTGAAACTCAAAGACCCCCAAAAAGTGTTATAGGAATGCGTGGCCAACAAGAATGCATGGACATACACGGGAGTGTAAATGTTTGAGTTTCGGACTAGAATTTTACTCGTTATTAATCCAGATAATTTCTTATACATCCAATGGTCAGAATAGGTGAACCGTCCTTCCACGTGATATAAAATAGGTGTCGGCGTACCTATTTTAGTAGGTATGCTAATAGAGATAAACTTTAGCTCTTTAAATAATAATAAAAAAAAATCCCCATAACATCAGTATGAGGATTTCTTCTCACACCTTCTCACATTCTGGTATTTTTTCCCTTTTTTCGTGACCACGTGAACCTTTATTGGGAATACCATTTTCTACCCATATTGGTGTGGTGTGTGCATTTCTTCACACTAAAGTTGTTGAAACCTTCCTCAAAAAATAATTAAATAGATTCCAAAAATGTCTACAATAATTAAAAAAACACATGGTGATGGCCCGATGGGATCCGCAACCTATCCTCCCAGTGGTTCTACGAGGACAGTGGCAGCCTTACCCGAATGGCCTCCACGTGGTTCTCGAGGGAATTTGAGATCCATGTCCGAGCCGACACCTAGCCGACAAGCAGAGCCGGCAGGGGATGTCGGCTAGAACGCGGGTTTCAGATTCACTCGACAGCCACGTGGCAGCCATCCAGGTAAGGCTGCCGCATCCTCCCAAAACCACTGGGAGAAGACGATGTGAATCTTGAGCCTATGGCATTTAGAAAGAAAATATTCATGGATTCTTTTAGCATTTTAAATTAATTTTCTATATATCATTTTTTCTTTCTTTCTTTTTTTTTTTTTTTTTTTTTTTTGAGAAAAGAAAGTACATCAGTATCTATCTCTTTCTCCCTTGTAATCTAGACCTACTTTCTCTTTCCTTCTAGGGACGGCTACTAGTTTTTGTACTCTCATTTTTCCCGTTAGCATATAAGATCTCAATATGCCACCCTAACTTGTAGATCCTCCTCTCATTACATTATAGTAGAAGTTTATAGAAAAGGAAGACCAAAACAGCCCCCCTTTTGATCTCGTGACACCCTTAATTCTGTATCCCAGTTTTGATTCAGAATTGACACCCTTAACAACAAAGATGATGACGGTTGCAACACTCGGCCCCACAATTCGTGGAGGAAAATCCATCACTGTTTATAGTAGTAATGCCTTCCCCTTTGAAAGGAGCTAGTTAACCCAATAAACCCAAGTCACTGAGATGGATGGTGAGCGGAAGCAGAAACATTCGGACAAGAGAAAACACTTCTAAATGAAGAAATGATGAGTTCAACTCTCTTTGGTCATATCCTATCCCAAAAAAAAAAAAAGGGTTTAGAAATGACGACTAGGTTATATTGAGTTGTCATACTAAAATTGCCTTTTTTTTGTATAGTAGGTAGGATTCTTTGTCCAAAGACAAAATTGGTAAAAAAAACTTGTTATTTTTCTAAACATAGCAAGGAATCTATTCTGCCACATGGGTAGATGATGTGTCCATTCCAACAATTTGATAGAAAAAACATGGTATAGATTACCCACATATCGAATTTCAAATTCTAATTCGATCAAATACCCCCTATATATTTGCATGCATCCTGTGTATGTCTATGCATGTGTACGAGCACTCTAAACATTACTATAACACCACTAAAATTTGAATAAATTAGATTAAAAAAATAATAAAAATGAATAATCTAAATTTATTTTGTTACATTTCTAAACATAACAAACCTTTATTACAATAACAACAATCCTATATATATATATATATATATATATCTTTTGTCTTATATGGGTTAACATTAGATGTTGATAGTTCCATATAACCATGCATGATTACCTATAGTGTTTGGACTTTCAAAGCATTATGGCAAATAAGGTCGTAGGAGAAAAGTTATATGGCATTTGGTATATAACGCTTTTGGCTTACATGGAGGAGAGGTTATACACGGCACCATCTAGATTATTATTTGTGTTTGTTGCCATTAAAACATTATTTCTTAAAAAACTAACATTAATTTGTATTGTCTATGGGTTTTTCTTTTTTAATAGTATACATGATGATAATGCAGATATGGGTATAAATAATGTAGGTTAGAAAAAAAAAAGTATGATAATTTGATTCTAGTGTCTTCCATGGGCCACAATTATATGATTAATCTGTATACCCCCTTTTTTTTACTTACCCAAAAATAAAAGAAAAAAAAAATCTACTTTTTGAAAAAGTTCCATTTTATGTAATTTGTTTTCAAATTTCTTATATTTTGGGTAAATTATTTTTGTTTTCTCTTTCTTTTTTGACTGGACGCTGCCAAAGGGATATTGTTCATTTAACAGCTTATCTTAAGGGAACTTCAGTAATTCAGTGTTATTCATGAATTTTTGGAGTCTATAGAAGTTTTAAGGTTAAGTTATTTAGACCTTCTAATTATTTTTATGCATTTAGTGGAATTATAAATTACACTTAGCTTTCGGAGTTTCGAGACTTGTAGATTGTAATGTAAAAATGAAGAATTTGAAACAGATGTAGCAATAGATCTGAAGTAACATATCAGAAGGAGATCGACTGATAGAAAACAGCTCGTGAAGCAACAAATCTGAGCTGCAATAGATTAGAAGAAAAAATGGGGTTGGATCATTGTAGATCAAAGTAGCAGATCGACCAATGACTACCCAAAAAATTAAAGGAACAAAAATGAAACCCTTTCTTAGTCTTGCCTCAATTTACCCTTTCGATAGGTTTCGAAAGTGAGTGGATTAAGATGGGAAAAGCTTAGATCCTTGAGAGGACGGGGATAGGGGGTGGAAAAGAGGTTAGGATGGAGCCAGGGTGGTTGCAGAGGGGCCGATTCTAGTGGAAGGGTAAATTAGACATTTCAGTTTTTAATTCCATTAACTGAAATGAGTTGAGTGTATTATGTAAACGACCAAAGAAAAGAGAGGATTATGGTCCCTCCCATGATAGATTCTAACAAAGGTTCTTAAAATAAAAAATTTTCTGGTGAAAAGGTCATTAGAAAATTGTTTATGTTTTCGGGACTAATATTTTCACAAGGGTCTATTATTTTTCCATTTGGACGGATGATATATATATATATTTCAATCATTTAATAGAGTTGATATGGTCTACACTAGCCATGACCTATATGTCTAATTTCATAATATAATTAAAAAAAATACCTTGTGCATTTGACATGTTTCATGTATATGTCTATCATTACATACCTTACACTCTCCAACTCTAAGCGAAATAATCAGTTTATGCTTTGTTTGGTTGCAAGGGGAATTGAAGAGAAAGGAAGTGAAATTTTTTAACTTTAAATAGAAACTTTTATAGTTGTAACACAATATGATTGCATAAATTACCTAAATTTCTTAACATATTGAGTAATGATGCTTATAAGATATAAAATTTATTTTTTTTTTCAAATGGGAGGGATTTTGATGCAAAGTGAAGTCTAAATTAATAACTAAATATTGAATAATTTGGAAATAGTTACATGGTAATGACATAGTATGTACTATAATCATTACAAAAGTTTCTATTTAAAATTAAAATTTTTTATTTTTCATTTTTTTTAATTTTTCTTACAACCAAACAAAGTCATAGAAAAAACCTTGAAAATGAACAGCTCAAATCTATACGAAACTTTCAAAATGTCATAAATATTGTAACACCAATAATACCCAATGATAAATAAATGGGGAAGGGTTCTATTAAGGAATTGAGCATAAAAAATGGAGTGATTATAACTTTTGTTTTTGGATACTTTAGTCATTATGACTCTTGGTGGGGCAAGATGGGTATTGAGGGAAACTTCAATATACATGAGGTGTGGGGGGTTTGTACTGTTTTTAAAGGTGAAATGTTCATACCATCGAAATAGATTTTTTCTGTTGTCTAGTCTCTCCAATCATGATCCAACGAATGGAGTTCACTGTATGTACATATCAATTGTAGTCCTTCTAATAATAGAGGAAATGGACAGGACCTCTATATAAAATACGTAACAGGTCAAGTGCATCCAAGTGAAACCTAAATCATCTCCTATTGTCTAGTCCGTCCAGCCCTGATAGGCATGATTGCACCGTTGACACCTCTTCAATTTCTATCTGCTAGAGTGGGCCTGAATCTCTACCATTCAATGGAATCATGGAATCATTTTTTTTGTCCTCTTTAAGGCCAAACTGAGAAAATAATTATTTTAAACTCGTGCAGATCATTTATTTATTTTTATAAGATCTAGTTTTATTTTACACCTTTTAACGATGAACCCATTTAGCAATAAAAAAAAAATAAAAAAATAAAATAAAAAATAAAAAAATTTGGTATGTACTTTTCCATTGGACGGTCCAGATTAAATCTGACATTTGTCGTATCTACTTTCTAAATCATTTTCTGTCGTATATATATGAGCTTAATTTTTTAATTTTTTTATTTTTTTGGGCGCGAGGCATACATAGGTGGGATCCGAAGTGTAGAAGCGCGATATAAGTAGTTTCATTTTCTTTCTTTCGTGTCTTGTGGTTAATTTGGTTTCCCTATATTTTTTGGTGTTTTTATAAATATTTTCCCTCCTTGAATCGACGAATCCTCTTCACAAATAACCTCCGCAAATCCGCCATTTTCTCTCTGAATTTGAGCTTCAAATGGTCTGCATTTCTCTTAATCAGTAAATCTTTTCCTCCATTTTTGATCTCGGAGGCCTCAATTCTTTAGAAATGGAGGGCTGCGTTTCTGACTCCGATGGGGCTCAGTTTACCACATCAGAAGATGAAAGAGTCTACTTCGTGCCTTACAGGTACTTGTTTCTTCATGTTTTATCTATTGTTTTCTAAGTTCATCGTCTCGATAGATCTTAATCAGAGTTTGATTTCTGAATCTAAAATTAGTTAATAAGAGTTTGATTTCTGAATCTGAGATTACTTGTCCATTGAACTGCAGAATTAAGGGTTTCTTTTTGTCGTATTTTTCCCTTCTGGAATTCATGGAGAATGGACATTGGTTTACCCAGTAGTTGGATGCAGTTGGTTGTGCTCTCTTTTGTTTGTTTCAGAAGATGGAGGGGGTTCGTTTTTTGTTTCTTAGATACATTGATTTTATTCTCTGATGGATGGAGTGGATTTCAGGTGGTGGAAAGAAGCACAAGACTCTTCTTCTGGGGATGCTGATGAGAACAAAGGGATTTTATATACAGCGTCATCAACTTCTTATGGAGGCCCTATGAAGATCATTAACACCATATTCTATTCGGATATCAGTTTTAATCTTAGGAGAGAAGAGGATTCTGGGCAAAATGATCATGCCGAGGAGGGAGTTTCTGGCCGGGATTATGCATTAGTTCCAGGGGAAATGTGGTTGCAAGCGCTCAAATGGTGAGAGGAATAAATTGGGATGCTCCTCGTTATTTTATTTACTGACTTTTATTATATGTCGATTTTCCTTAAATTCTCATCTCCTTTCATTGGACGTCTAAGTTTAAGCTGGGAGCCTAAATTATTTGAAATAGTTAAAAAGAAGAAGAAATGAATCTGTTCGTGTCACTTTCCTTGTCAATGTGCTTTCACAGCTAGTGCTTATGAGGTTACTGTTAGGTTGCCACTTGTGCTTCAAATCTCAGTAGTCGTAGTTGGCTTCATTTATTTGCTGTGAATATTCCCCGCCTTTATTCTATTGCTTCTGCTCCCCAAAAGCTACATTACATTTTATTGCCGATCAAACACTTACAGTAAATTTTTTGTTGTTTCTTTATTTTGTCATTAAATGTGCTGCCTTGAAGAATTGTGGTTTTCTGATATGTGGGTTAATGTTTTCTCAACTTTTGCTGATTTTGCATGTGCTCGTCGTATCTATAAGCTTGGATTGAATTGATTTTTTTTTTTTTGGTTTTGCGGTGTTAATCTGCCCGTTGAGTGCTGAGAAGCATTAAAATAAGTAACACATTAAAATAGCAGATGAATTTTGGGCCTTTCTCTTAACCCCTCTCTAAATTCCAATTTTTGGATATCAAAACAAATGCGCTGCAGTATTAACATGAAAGGAAGAGGTATCTATGTTAAAGCCATGATATATTGCTGATGATTTTAGAGCTAAGTAATTTTTCTATTTAGTTTTTTTTTTCATCTTTTATATATATTATATATTATATATTATTTTTTGAATTAGAGGTACATCCTTTATATTGATGTTGGTCCTCCTGCACTTGTAGGCACAGTGATTCTAATGCGTCAATGAAGGATGGTAGGCCCTTTTTGGCTGCAGAAGATGATATGGCAGATGTGTATCCCTTACAACTCAGGCTTTCTGTTATGCGAGAAACAAATTTGTTTGCTGTAAAAATTAGCAAAAAGGTCAATTCCTATGATTTTCCTTTCCATTTCCCTTCATTGTTTTTTCGAAGTAAGCTTGGAATGTAGGCCCTTTACGGATTATAATGTCCATAAATTGATACACGAGGCATATGTATTTTGCACAGAAAATCTTTGTTTGTCCTTCCTCCAAGGTCTTTTGTGCTCAATGGAGTTCTGGATTTGTACTTGTAGGTGCTCTCCAATGAGCTATTAACCTACTTTGAAGTACACATTGAAAAATTAAGCCCAGGTTTAAGTGCATTAATATGGTACTGTGAGTCACAACATAGGAAATTGGTTCATGAGCCTAAGAGTTAAGGAAGCTATTTCTTGGTTGCCTTAGTCTGTCAAGGCCATAGTTGTCAAGGTGCCAAGGCGGCCCAAGGCCCTGGAGAGGTGCTTGGGTGCCTAGGTGTATCCAAGGCGTTGTAAGAATACATCTTATTAAGAGGATTTGTACAAAAAGGATGGGGTTAGTACATCAATTTTTATTGCTTTTTAATACATGTGCATGATTCCATGCATTATGGTGTATGTATGTACTTTATACATTTAATAGTATTGAATTATATAAGGGAATGACATACTTGTAATTTTATATTTTGTATTTGTTTTATTTCATTTCCTTAGAATTCTAGTCACACTAGAGTTGGGACTCCTAGTCACTCTAGAGTTGGGTCTTCTAGTCTCTCTAGAATTCCTG
Source organism: Protea cynaroides (assembly GCA_028583415.1). Classification (NCBI taxonomy): domain Eukaryota; kingdom Viridiplantae; phylum Streptophyta; class Magnoliopsida; order Proteales; family Proteaceae; genus Protea; species Protea cynaroides. The sequence goes on along the minus strand of CM053266.1, from coordinate 65,111,411 downwards.
TTAATTTGTAATATTATTCATTATAAATATGAAGGTTGTGTGGAGAGATAATTAATTCTCTCCCATTCTCTGATTCAACATGGTATCAGAGCTAACGTAAGATACCTGATTTTTTCTTTTCTCTTCTTCTCTCCACAACCTGCCGCCAACCCCTGGTTCCCAGCCCTCACCGCCAACATCTGTAGCCATTAAATCACTACCACCATCCCTCTCTACCCTCTCAAACCCTCCCGTCAGTCCTACCCAGCCCTTACCACACCTCCAGACCTTTTTTTTTAGAACCTATCGCTACTTACTTCCAGTTATAACAAACTCTCACTCATTCTTTCTTTTAATCAACATGGTATCAGAGTGGGTGCTGGTTTGAGAGTCGTCTAAAGTTCTTTGTCATGGTGTGCAGCCACCATTGCTGTCTCTGCTGCATCTGAAGTTCTGATTTTGTTTTCTATTCTATTTTCCATTGCTTCTCATCCTCTATTCATAATCAGTGGGCCCAAGAGGGTCATTCTCAAATCCCGGTCTGCATCATTTGGTGTTCTCGTTGAGTGTTCCTCTTCGTTATTTGTTCACGTGGCATGCTCCACGTAAGGGGGAGATTAGAGATTCATAGTTGCTCAAGTTATCAGTTGAAGATTACTTATCTACTCAAGTTATCAATTGAAGATTATTATTATTTGTTGGTTCGTGTCTACTCATGGAAAACACTTTTCTCTACTACCTTGTTCATGTTGGAGCCTACTTCAGTTGCACAAGATGCAACCTTTATTCAGGTTTACTCATTGGCGGGGGACTATTATCCAGTTGCACAAGATACAACCTTGTTTCTTACCCATGAACTAAACTTTCCATAGGAGTTTGTTAATACCAGTTGCCATGTATCCCCTATTGCTGGGCTACTTTAAAGAGAGCACTCGAATAGCCAACCTTGATTCTTCCCTACCTGTATGAAGATTGAAAATTGCTGCATATGTGTCTCTTGTTGTCGGGCTACTTTAAAGAGACCACTCAAATCGCCAACCTCAATTCTTCTCTGACTGTATGAAGATCGAAAATTGCTGCATATGTGTCTCTTGTTCCCAAAAGTTTGATACACGGCATCACTGTTGAAGGTATTTTACATTGTTTTGCTCCATTGTGGTGGCTCGTTCCAATGCAGAAGCAGAATTTTGAGCAATGGCTTAGGGAATATGTGAACTATTGTGGTTGAAGGGCTTACTCGAAGACTTGAAAGTCAAGTGTCCTCAATTTATGACTTTGTTTTATGACAATAAAGCAGCCATCAACATTGCTCACGATTCAGTTCAGCACGATCTGACTAAGCATGTTGAGGTAGATCGTCACTTCATCAAGGAAAAGTTAGAAAGTGGTCAGATTCAAATTTCATTTGTCAGATCCGATGATCAGCTAGTTGACATTCTCACTAAAGGTTTACCTGGGAAACTATTCCACATGATATTGTCCAAGTTGGGTATGCATGATATAAGGGTGTCAAAAATGGGCCCGGCCCGGTAGCACAGACCGAGCCGTCCCGATATAACCCGAACCTAGCCCGGACCGAACCTTAATGGACAGGTTTCGTCTCGGCTTGTAAAGCTCGACACCGTTTCAGCCCAAATTGAAACCAGACCGGACCGACCCGTTAAGAAGCCCGAACTAGCCCGAACCAATAATACCTAACCCGAACACTGGTAAGGTCAATCTGGGCCCAGTTTCTTAATTTTAATGGTTTTAAATTTTGATGGATTATTTTACACTGTTATAGTTCACTTCTTGATTCGAAAGATTATATGAATCCATAGTTGAAAAAAGTATGTTAATTGTTACAATTTATTGAATTACATATAGAATGAATGATGCTAATTTTATAAATAGAAATAATAAAATAGACTATATATCTTATATATAAAATAGGCCCGATAAGTTTGAAAAGCTCAGTCCGGACCAAACCAGTCCGAAATCACCTCAATAAGCCCAGCCCGATAACAAACCGACACCGGACCAGCCCGTTAGTTATTGTGTCCAGCGCAGCCCAACCCAGCCCGAACTCTTAATGGACATGTTTTGGGCTAGGCTTATAAAACCCGACACTGGTTCAGCTCAGACCAAAACCGGTCCGGACCGGCCCGTTGACACCCTTAATGATATATATGCACCAATTTGAGGGGGAGTGTTGAATTATATAAGGGAATGGCATACTTGTTTATATTTTGTATTTGATTTATTTCCTTTCCTTAGAATCCCAGTCACACTAGAGTTGGGACTTCTAGTCACTCTAGAGTTGGGTCTTCTAGTTTCTCTAGAGTTCCTGTTAGTTTGTAATCTTATTCATTATAAATAAGAAGGTTGTGTGGACAGATAATTAGTTCTCTCCCATTCTCTGATTCAACAAATAGAAATGCTACAAATGGAATTAATCCAAAAAAAAAAAAAAGCAAACAAATAAAACAAGACGTGATACTATAAGGTGATCAAACTACCTAGCCCTATTTGACTCGCTTAGACACCTAGGCAATGCCTTGGCAATTATGGTCAAAGCATTTAAGTACTAACAACAAATGTTTTTTTTTTTTTTTGGGGGGGGGGGTGAAGGAAGCATTGGATGATTGATATTCTGTTTTTTATTTATTTATTTATTTATTTTTGTACGTATGATCTAGGAGAGGTGATAGAATTAGACTAGAGGGGGTGAGGCTTCTTGTTTATTATCTTTGGGTACTAATGGCTCTTACCTTGAAATTCCTTAGGTTCTTCTATTTCGTTTAGAGTATGAGGTAGTCATTAGTGGGTATATATTTAGGCCTGATTGCAGTTTGAGATGGGACATTGGCTTTAGAAGGATCTTAGAGTAGTGAGTTGAGCCTATTTCTCTTTTGCTTGGTATGCGAGAGGAGGTTCTCATTGAGGGTTATGAAATTGACAGGAAAATTTAGACTCTGATCACGGATGTTGAGTTTTCACGTGAATCATGTTTTATGGTCTTTATTCAGTTGAATACATCAAAAAATTATGGTTATGATGGCCTCTTCTCGTACAAACTCATTTGAAAATCTCCCGCTTTAGGCTCTACCAAAATAGAAGACTATTTTGCGAAGTAAGTTATAACACTGTTAGTGGTGAAGGACTTCAGAGAAAAAAGAAGAGTTGGTTTATTTTCCCTCTGGCTTGTACGTTATGCTATGCGGATGAGGAATCTGTTGATTATCTCTTCATCCACTGTGCTTTTACTAGAACCATTTGAGCACATATTTTTTTGGATTATTTGCAGCAAATTGGTTGTACCCTATGGATATTGTCTATCAGGGAGATGTGTTTTCGGGACTTCACTTCTATGTGCAAAAGGAGAAACTTTTGTGGAGGTGATGAGGTGTGTTATGATTGTTGGGAATTGGTTAACAATCCATGTGGAACAGAGGAACAATAGTATATCAAAAGGTGGTCGCGTCGTTGGGTAGATCATTCAAACCATTATACTCTGAGCAGCAAAATTCGTACTCCAACTTGAATGTTTCCAAGATATGTCTTTTTAATCCATTGGAAGATTTTGCGATGTTACAGCAATAGTCTCCCTTGGACATTCTTCTTCAGCATGAGTAGATGCCACCCCAATGGGAATGTTGAAACTCAAACTTTGATGGGAGTTCCATAGGAAAACCTGGACCAGGAGCAGGTATGGGAGGGGTGATTAAGGACTGTGAAGGCAGCACTGTGTTGGTCTAATCAGGTCCCTTTAGTGAGGCCGATTATGTATCAGTGGATATAAAAGCTGTCATTTTAGATTGACTCTTGATCCATGGTTGGAGGTTTATCACTTACTGATAGGTGAGATTGAGCTGGTTGGGTGAATGAATGGAAGATGGATATATCCGTGGAAATACTATTTTCTTATCTGATATACTAGAGCACATGTTTCTTGAGGGAAAATCTCGTTCCAGTGCATGCAGTGATCAACGTATGCCTTGGCTGATGGATAACTGAGGGTGGAAAGAACAGTGGTTTTAAATATGTTGGCTGTATCCTCTAATGTAGTGGAGTTTGTGTAAATGAATGAGTGGTCTCGTGTTTGTTCCTCTAGTTCTATCCTGTTCTTGAAACTGCCAACATGTTTGATTCTCTATCTTTTGCACTGTAATGGAATTACTTTAGTATTGACACATTTTAAGCATGGTTACGGTCAATGGTAATGGGTTAGGGTGATATTTGCACAGCATTTGTGCTTCATATTCATATGTATTCTTTTTTTTTGAAAACTCCATTATTGTATGTCTTGGTGGACCAGGCCCTTCTTCCAAGAATTAAAATTAGAATTGAAATTTTCATTCTTCTTTTTGGTGGGTGTCCAAATGGACCAAACCCACCTGACTGAAAACATCCATTATTATTTTTTTTGCCTTGGCAGGTCAGGCCCTGCTGCCAATAATTAAATTAGAATTTAAAATTTTCATTCTTCTTTTTAGTGGGCTGTCTAAAGCCACCTGACTGCCAGTGGGCGTGGGCAGGCCAATAGGCTTCCTGTTGCTGAGTTTATTCTGTTGAGTGATTTCAGCTTGGGCTGATGGTATATGATCCTCAGCTCAACCTGGCTGATGGTACATGATCCTCAGCTTGGCTGAACCCACCTGGACCTGCCCAATCCTTCCATATACCTTGAACTTCAGTGTTAATTTCTAAACTCTAACTGTGCCCGTAGTTTCTCCCATTCAAGATGGCTTGTGTGTAAGTTATTTATTGAATGTAATGCTCTTAGGCCGCTGCACTCCCATGAGACGGTGTTTTATAGTTTGTACTAGTTGATCTGTTGGACAAATGAGCAGTCCTTGCATTATTTGCATGCCAGATTTCATGGCTCATCTCCAGCATATTCCCATCATCATTTGGGTTTCTTCTGATGTAGTTTCTGTTGTCAAATCAGTGGACGTTGGATTTGGCAATTCTAACTATTTGATAGCTTGGGGACCATGTGAGTTGGCCATTTGTCAAATATGAAAGTTAACCTCAAGTATATGGTCAACAATGTTTGAACTTTTCCTTAGCCATTCAAGTCTTGACCAGACTTGATCTGTTGATTGTCTCACATGGTTTAATGCTTTTGGGATAAAAGTTACGAATGTGTCACGGATGGTGTGGAACATAGATATCTGAGTCCAACTAAACTGTTATCTAGTGGATATTTAGTACTTTTTGGTGAGCTTCTCCCAATGGACCATGAAGGCAACTCAAGCCCTACATATATTTCTACCATCCATTCAGTTGTGAGGAATTAAATATTATTGCTTTCTTTAGTGTTATTATCGTTTTTCCCATTTTCTCTTCTGTTAATATAGCTCATATATTTTCAATACTGATTACATTCGATGCTTTATGTTTCCATGCTTTAAAATAATAAGACTACACTTGTTTTTATGAATGGTTCTATATGTTTATATTTTAAAAATTTAATGTGTATCCTACAGGACAATGCAGTTGAATTATACAAAAGAGCCTGCAAGGTTTTCAGTGTTGAATCAGAGCTGGTAGGTTTCCAAATGATCAACTTAAATACTTGTTCTTGTTGCTGTTGGTTTCTTTGCAGACTTGATAATTTATTTCTGCTAATGACAGGTACGCATTTGGGACTTCTCTGGGCAGATAAACATGTTTTTCATAAATGACAGAAATAAGTTTCCTAAAGATGGTCAACGTCAGTCAGAAGAGGTAAACAGCTGATGTGTGTTTGATGGAAGTTTTCTTAGGTTATATCAGATTGCATTTCTTCAGTTTTCAGATGTTATATATATATATATATATATATATAGTTGTAAGTCTTGTTATTTTTATTAGTAGTGGTAGTAGTGTTATTATGAGGGTACTTTGTGTATTTGGTGTCTAATTTTATTTGTCTTAATTTTCTCTTATTATTGTAAGGGGTATAGTTGTAATCTTGTCCTTATTATCTCAATATAAATAGATGTGGAAGGTGAGGAGATCATTAATTCTCCTCTTTTCTTTTTTCTCTGATTCAACATGGTATCAGAGCCTCCTTAGGTTCTCTTCATCACTGCCGCCAACCCACCTTCCTTCGCCTTAGGTCCTCTTCTCCTTTCTCCCTGTCGACACCATCTGTAAACCTATCCCAGCATTACCGCCATCTATCCCAACCCCTCCCAGACCTGCCGTAACTCTCTATCACACCTCCCACACCTGCTAACTCGCTGTAATCAACCCCAATGCTGTCGTAATAACCTACAGACCTACCCAACCCTGTCGTAACTCCCTGTAATAACCCCCAATCCTGTCGTACTCACCTAAAGACCTACCCAACCCTATCATAATTATCTAAAGACCTAACCAACCCTGCTGTAATCCCTTACAGACCTATCCCAACCCTGCTGTAATCCCTTAAACCTTCATATACCCTACCGCCAGCCTCCCTCTATACATATCTTACAGCCAGCCTTGTTTCTCTTCCATATAAATTACCTCTACCTCTAAACCTCGTGTGACCCTTATTGTCAGTTTTTTCTATGACCTAAATATCTCATCAGTATCTTTCTTATCATTGTAGCCGTGTATCCCTTGTTATAGGGATGTGCTTCACAGAGATCACAAGAAAAGCTAGCCTTGATGCTTCCATGATTGATTGAAGATCAAAACTTGCTGCAGATGTGTACCTCAATCTTAGAAGCTTGACACACGGCACCATATCTTATTATCTCTTCCTTGCGGCATCCCTTTAGAGGTATTTTATACTATCAAACCATTCGTGGGTGGTGTTCCTCACCATGGCTGACTCTTCAGGAGTTGTTTCACCTATTACGGAGATCTCCAAAGTTGAGTTTACTGCAATAGCCCTAAATCCCATCAAGTTGGATGGGACTAACTACCTCATGTGGTCTAAAACTTCCCATATGGCTGTCTGTGCAAGAGGTCTGTTGGGCTACATTACGGATAACAAAAAAGCACCAGCCCCCACTGACCGACTCTATGATAAATGGGTGTCGGAAAATTCTCTGGTAATGGCTTACCTGATTGGCTATATGGAACCAAAAATTGACCGTGGATATGTATTATTGCTTGATGCTACTAAAATCTGGAATGCAACAAAGGAGACTTACTCTCAGGTGAGAAATTATTCTCTGATTTATGATCTACATGTGAAGATTAATGCAACTAAGCAAAGGGATATCTTTGTGTCTCAATATTATTCTGAACTCCGTAGTCTATGGCAAGAGCTAGATTACTACGACACCTTTACTGTTGCCTGTTCCACTGATGCTAGTGCAATGAAGATGGCTAAGGACAAACTATGTGTGTATAACTTCTTGGCTGGACTTAATGTTGAATTTGATCAGATTAGGGCTTAAATCCTCAGTAGGGAGCCTCTCCCATCCTTAGAACAAGCTTATGCCTTGGTTCAATCTGAGGACATGCGTTGCACCTCCATGATGCCTCCTTTACCAGCAAAAAGGTTGGTTTCTTCAGACTACTCAGCGAAATAGTCCTATATTTTCTAAACTAGTTAGCTGTGAACATTGTGGGAAGGAAAGACATACCAAGGATACCTGCTGGAAATTACATGGCAAACTAGCCGACTTTGAGGCTAAGCGGCGTGAGAAAGGGACACAAAAATCCAAGAATTTTTGATGCCCACAGGCAAATCAAACAGAGGCTTGCCCTCCTACTGGGACTTTACCTACACTATCAACAGAAGAACTTCAGGCACTTAAAAATTTACTAAAGCCATCCGTTGCTGCCCACATTGCTTCTCCATTATCATCTGCCACATCAGGTTCTTACTTTGTCCAAACAGGTATTTCTCATGTCGGTCATTGCGCTTCTTTAGTCTCTAGCCCATGGGTTATGGATACCGGAGCCACGGATCACATGATAGGTTTGGCCAATTCGTTTTTTGTATACTCTCCCTCTTATGGGAAAGATACAGTCCGAGTAGACGATGGATCTCTCTCTCCTGTATCTGGGAATGGCTCCATTCGTTGCTCTCCTTCTCTTACTTTACAGTCAGTCCTTCATGTACCTAGTTTTTCTACAAATTTGCTCTATATAAGTAGTCTAACTAAATTTCTTAACTGTAAAGTAACCTTTTTCCCTTCCTCGTGTGTAATTCAGGATCTGGAGAGCGGGAAGATGATTGGACATGATAGTTTGCATGGTGGTCTCTACTTGCTTGATGATGGTCCTTTAGAATCCTGACCTTCACCACCGCCCATTGCACATCATCTCTATTCGGCTGTGAGCACTCTACAATAGTGGCATCGCCGTCTGGTTCGCCCTTCCCCAGTTGTTTTATCCCAGTTATTCCCTTTTCTTTCCAAGCATTGTAATAAAAACAAGTTATTATGTGAAGCCTGTATTCTGGCTAAGCAGGCTCGTACAACCTATTTACCTACATTTAATAAAAACAGTAGTATGTTCAATTTGGTTTATTCTGATGTTTGGGCTCCCGCTAGGACAACTTCTATCTCAGGGCATTGTTGGTTTGTAACTTTTATTGATTGTCACACTAGAACTACTTGGGTCTATCTTATGCATCACAAAAGTGAAGTTTTTAAATGTTTTTGTCAATTTAATAATGTGATAAAGACTCAATTTCAGACCCAAATAAAGGTACTTGAAGTGATAATGGGAGGGAATATCTTGAAGGGACTTTTCAACAATATCTATCTGATCATGGGATCTTGCATCAAACGAGCTGTGTTGATACATCAGCTCAAAATGGGATTCTCGAGAGAAAGAATCACCATCTCCTTGAAACAGCTTGAGCTTTTATGTTTGAGAGTCATGTGCCAACACAATTTTGGAGTGTTGCTGTTCTTACTGCGACCTCCCTCATCAACAGGCTTCCTTCAAGAATATTAAACAACAAGGCTCCTTTGGAACTATTACTTGGTGATACTTCATTTGCCCTCCCACCAAAGATCTTTGGTTGTGTGTGTTATGCTCGCAACCACCATTCTCCTGGCAAGCTTGATCTTAGGGGACTACGTTGCATCTTCCTTGGCTATCCTGCTACACAAAAAGGATATAAATGTTATCATCCACCATTTCGTCGGACTTTTGTTACCAAAGACGTCATCTTTCATGAAGACATGATGTACTATAAGTTACATCTTCAGGGGGAGAAGGATGTAGCTGAACCTGAAGATGTGCCTTTGATTATACCAACGGAGACAGAAAGAGTCCAAGCAAGAAGAATCATGGATCTGGATCCATACTTCCTAGATGAGATAGCAGTCCATGAGATACCAGATGATGTCCTAGATGAGACGGCAGCCCATGAGATACCGATACCACCCTCTACACCATCACCCACCATTGCCTCTGCCAGTCCGAATGCTACCAAGCCTTTACAAGTTTATAGCTGTGCCAGAAACAAGCAAGAAAAAATTACTACCATCATTGCAACTTTACATGTCCCTTTGTCAGCCCAGGATCCAGAGACTGAGCTACTTGGTAAGGAAATTTCTTCCTTTGATTCTAACTCTGATCTCTCTATTGCCATTCGGAAAGGTACTAGGGCTTGCGCCCTTCATCCAATCTCTAATTTTGTTTCCTATGACTCTTTATCTCCTTCCTTCTATGCATTTATGTCTTGTCTTTCCTCTGTGTCTATCCTTTAGAAATGGCAAGATGCAATTTTGGATGAACGGTGGAAAGCTGCAATGATGGAAGAAATGAAAGCTCTGAAGAAGAATAATACTTGAGAACTTGTCACTCCCACTAGGTAAGAGACCAGTAGGGTGCAAATGGGTTTTTACAGTCAAGTAGAATAGTTATGGCACAATGGACTGGCACAAAGCAAGGGTAGTAGCTCGTGGATTTACCCAAACATATGGTATTAATTACCAAGAAACCTTTGCACCTGTGGCTAAGATGACAACTGTGCGGGTTCTCTTGGCATGTGCTGTACACCACAGCTGGGATCTGCAACAGCTTAATGTAAAGAATGCCTTCCTCCATGGGGAGTTCAATGAGGAAGTTTATATAGACTGTCCACTTGGGTTTACAGATGCAAACACCAATGGAAAGGTATGTAGAATGAAACGCTCTGTTTATAGACTCAAACAGTCCCCTAGAGCATCGTTTGGTAGACTTCACAAAGCTATGACAGCCTTTGATTATGCATAGAGTAATGCTGACCATACATTGTTTACCAAGCATTCGTCTTGAAAATTCAATGCACTGCTGGTATATGTGGATGATATTATTGTCACTGGGAATAGTGAAGATGAAATAAGGAAACTCAAAATGTTTTCGGGGGAGGAGTTTGAAATTAAAGATCTTGGAAAGCTTATGTACTTTCTTGGGATTGAAGTTGCTCGTTCTGCAAAAGGCATCTCTCTCTCAAAGGAAGTACATCCTTGATCTCCTATCAGAGACAGGACTGTTAGGCTGTAGACCGTGTGATACCCCACTGGATTTAAATACGAAGCTCAGGGAGAAAGAAAGAACACCAACAGATAAAGGAAGATATTAGCGGTTGATTGGAAGGTTTATTTATTTGTCCCATGCCAGACCAGATATAGCATTTGCAGTCAGTTTGGTAAGCCGGTTAATGCATGATCCTTATTCTATGCATATGGAAGCTGTCTATAGGATTCTGCATTACCTATAGGCAGCTCCAGGAAAAGGGATCTTACTTTCACCACATGATTTTAAAGTGGAAGCTTATACTTATGTCGATTGGGCAGGTAGTCCAAACCGGAAGTCTATTTCTGGTTATTGTACTTTTGTGGGAGGAAATCTAGTTACTTGTCGTAGTAAGAAGTAGAATGTAGTGGCACGTTCTAGTGCAGAAGCAGAATTCAGAGCAATGGCTCAAGTAATATGTGAACTCCTGTGGTTGAAAGGTTTACTCAGTGACTTGAAAGTAGAGTATACTCTACCCATGACTCTCTTTTGTGGTAATAAAGCAGCCATAAGCATTGCTTATGATCCAGTACTACATGATAGGGTTAAACATGTTGAAATCGACCGTCACTTTATCAAAGAGAAGTTAGAGAGTGGTCAGATTCAGATTCTTCATGTCAGATCAGAGGATCAGTTGGCTGATATTTTTACTAAAGGCTTACCTGTAAAATCATTTTAAGTAATATTGTCCAAGTTGGGTATGCATGATATTTATGCACCAACTTGAGGGGGAGTATTGTAAGTCTTGTTATTTTTATTAGTAGTGGTAGTAGTGTTATTAAGAGGGTACTTTAGGTATTTGGTGTCTTATTTTAATTGTCTTAATTTTCTCTTATTATTGTAACGGGTATAGTTGTAATCTCGTCCTAATTATCTCAATATAAATAGATGTGGGGGTGAGGAGATTATTAATTCTCCTCTTTTCTTTGATTCAACATATATATGGGAAAGTTGTCGACGCAAATTGTCTTCCAATTGAGCAACATAATCTTCCCATGACATTCTTGATGCAAAGTAGTTCTGGTAGTCTTGCACATGATTCATAAATATAACATCAGTAGCTGTCCGAAGGATACCAATCTTTGGGAAGAATGGAAAAACTTCAGTAGTACTGCGGTGCGTAGAATCTTGCGGAAATGCGATGGAATGGAATAGAAGTTGGTTGATCCACTATGACTTCCGTGTATGTGCTCCCGCATCCGAACCATCGTCGAAAGAAGAACCATATGCGATCGTAGTGGGATGGGGCGAAGTTGATATCAACATAATCATTTGAGGTGTATGTTGAACCGGTGCTATATCCGGAAAGTTCCATTGCTCATGTCCACTGCAAGATCGCTATTCTCCTCCACACTCAATCCTCGTAAGCCACTGAGAGGCTATCAATATCGGCGTCCATCGTCTTACTACAATCGGCATCTTCATCATGTTGAGAATGGGAATGATGTCGAGGCCTACGCCGAATACTGGGTTGGTCTACGTGATGAGGATGGCGCACGTGCACCATGGTCATCATCCTGTGTTGTATGAGTGTACCGGCTCTCCCCGGTGTATCCCAACAGTGATGCTCGTGGCTCTGGATCAGCCCCAATATTGACAAAAGTGGCTCGACCCCCACCCCCATGATCACCGCCACTAGCTCCACTACCACTCCAACTCCACTCGGGATCTTACGTATCGGTGCCGGCGGGAGGGTCAAATGGCACGGGTGACCGTGTATGGACTCGACCCTCTTCGGAGGCTAAAAACTCGTCGACATCGGTATCCAAATGGCTGGCCAAATGGGAGTCGGGCATCCCCCGGGCTCGTCCATCACGGGTACTCCGTCCCGCACCCGCTCTTACTAATGGATCTTCCTCTTGAGTCGAGTGTGGAAGATGTTGGCGAAGCCTCGGCGGGGTATCATCCTCCTTATCAAAGAACATGTTTTGCACCCTCGACCTCATGTTGTAATGCACAAAGACCAAGTCATTTAGCCGTTGGGAGCCAAGTCGATTCCGCCTCTTTGAATGAATGAGGTTGAAAGTACTCGGTTCGCTCACAACCGGATGCGAGCATGTTTGAGCTAACACTCTACTTGCTATCTTCTTGAGCAGTGCATCTTTACCATACAACACCCACCATTCATTTGCATAAGAACAATAGCATATTTTAATTTCGTATGTCATTCAAATGTAATACATAAAACATAAGATAATTTAATTTCGTATGTCAATTAAACGTAATACATACACGGATCACTTTTGTCACGTCCGACCATCCGCATTGGGAACCCAAAACTCCCACGGGCTTCCCTAAAGGTTTTAATCTACACACAATCGAAAACTTATAAATATTTGCAATTACAATATATAGTTGAAGCACATATTTCCGATGGTGAAGCACACAACTCACCTCTAGGTTTGCCAATGCTCGTGGCAGGGATGCGGCTCCAACTTTGCAACCACTAAGCCCCATTGCCTCAATGAGTTACTGCGTTCGTCCCAAGTACATGCGTATCTTGGTACTTGGGGTTGAAATAGTATGCTGAAATATTTGACAATGGACACATGGTTAAAACAAATAAAAATTATATTGGTACATAAGTAACACTAAAGTAAATACATCATCAAATTTACTCACCGACCTTATGCAATGGATGCATGAGTTGGCTTTCCCATCGGTCATTGATGATCTTTATATAATTCTTATAGCCACGTGGTATCAAAGCTTTAACACGTACTTTCAATGCGTCCGCAGCGGCATAAAGAAGTGGCATGGTTGGTTTTCGCTCGGTATCTACCAATCTCAACACCGTACTACGGGATGCAACACCCTTACTACCACCTTCACATTTTGCCAAAATTGATGCGAAGCGATGGTACTGTGCTTCCACTCCCGGGGTGTAGCCGATTGTCTCACGAAAACCAATCCTCGGATGCAAACATCGATCCGAGTCCGGCCATCTTCGCCTCAAAGCTCTTCAATGCTATGAAGTTCGTAGCGAATACGGTGATGCCCGGTCGACCAAGTCCCCCCACATCTCTCCCCCGAGCATGTTCAAGGAATAACCATGGTTGTAGATGAAAGTGGTTACTTGTCTTGCTTGCTTTCAACCACTCTCTTGACTTTACTTATCTTGCCCATGTCCTTGACATCAAATCAATACAATGGGCAGCACATGGAGTCCGGGAAGAGATTGTAGTCGGGATTGTTCATTAACATCTCCCCGCCTTCTTAAAATTCTTTGCCGTTGTCCGTCACAATCGGACAACATTCCGAGCTCCCACCTCAACCACCACCTCTTGCAACAGCCCATAAATATAATCGCATCTTTTACTTGGTTGATGCATCAACGGACCTAAGGAACACCGTCCTCCCATCACAAGAAACCATGAAGTTGATGATGGACTTTAAAGTAGGACCAGTCCAACCATCACACATAATAGTTACTCCGAAATCTTCCCAATTCCTCTTACGGCTTAGAATCCAGTCTTGTAATTCCTTCTTATGTTGAGGCAAATAATGAGTCATTAACTCATATTGATTTGGCCCCTCACCCCCCGCACTGCCTCGCCAAGAATCGCATCTAGCATGCTACGAAAGAAAGGGCCGTGGTGGCGTTCTTTGGGATGCCATGATAAACGACCACTTAGAGTAAGAATACCCTAACGACTCCCTATTCTTTCCCCCAAACATTGCCTTTATTTTTTTTGCTTACTACCTTGCTTCAGAAAGACTGCGGGATCTTGCTCTAGAACTTGAACATAATCATCCCGGTCCCCGTAGCACGGGTTCTTCCCTTCTACTCGTGATCTAGAAAACCGGGAACCAATCCCTTTGCTCGTCTCTCGTGGCTCGGGCTCAACAAATCCACTACCACGCCACCCGCTCCGGATGTACCCGCTCCCGTCCGTCTCCTCTCCGCATCCGATCTAAGGGTTTCTCTACTAGCCATTGCCGCATGGCATCTGTCTTGCCTCGCCTCTGTCATATCTTACATCCCATCCCTTAACCTCATGTTCCTCATTTGGATTACAGTACGGTGCCTCGAATTGCCTCTTCAAATTGTTGTTTTTCTCTTTCCATTGCTGCCCTCCTCGCCTCCCTCCCTCAATTGTTCACCTATGGCCCCGGATATCTCCACAGGACAACTTGCGGGCATTTGGAAACATCTTTGCCCAATCCACTCAAGTGTTGCTTGGTCTTGTGATGCCGCCAGGGCCGAAGCTTCTTCCCACAAAAATTACACTGGGTCTTCTTCCTATCACCCCGAAGGGGTCGCATCTCGCCATGCAGGGTCGGTTCGGGAACCGGTACCGTCGCCCCCATCGCCCGCCGAACTTGGTCTCGACATAATTTCCAAGCAACCGTTTCATAGAAAACACAAACTTCAATAACCTTACAAACTTGAACACGTAGAAATTACATTTCAAAATTTTTCTCATATTTTAAAAGCGATCGAACATTTTTCCTTATTTTTCCCGATTTTATAGCATTTTTAATCAATTTTAAATTAATTTTTAATTGCTGAAAATTATTTTTTTAATATAAATAATTTCTAAAAAAAACATACAACAACCGAAATCGAAATCCGAAATCGTAGGGACATAGAATCGCCAACGGTGATTAACATATAAATAGGTCATCATCATCAAATGAGTAATAATAATTAATATTTTAAATTTTAATTGCTGAAAATTCATTTTTAAATGCAAATAATTGAAAAAAATACCTACAACAATCAAAATCGAAAACTGAAACCGTGAGCTTGTAGATCGGGCTCACGTAACTAACATATAAAAATTTCATCACATTCTAGAAAAAAAAAATTTCTCCCTTTTTGTAGTCTCATGTAAAAATTTCATTTTTCGGCAAGAAACTTACCTTCAACAGTTGATATGAAGCTCTTACAGCAATCCCCGCAGTCCGAAGCACCACTCGTAGCAATTTAGAAGTCCAAACAAAAAAAAAAATGGGGAAGAAATGAAGAAATGAAGAAAATATCGGAGGGGGACTGTTCTCGGTCGAGTTCTCGACCGAGAACAGACCCTCTGTCTGTTTATAAAGAAAAAAAAAAAAGCAAAAAGCAAAATCTCGCGAGATCTCGGCGAGATCTCGCGAGAGATAGCGAGATCTCGCGAGATCTCGGCGAGAATAGGTAAATGCCGAGACGAAAATGGTTATCGCCTCTGTTTTCGTCTCGGCTAGTGTCGAAACCAGCGAAATCGGCGCCGAGATCTCGCCGAGATTTTAATCCATGGCTACAAGGTGACCTGGGATGCCTTGGGTGACTGGTTGTCTTAAACATCAAGTCACCCAGAACAGGCAAAGGGGGGAAAAGGGAAAGAAAGGGAACAATAAAATGAGTAAGAAGAAAGGAATTAGGTAAAAAGAGGAGTAAAAAGGGTAAGTAGAAGAGAAAACGTACTTGGATTTGGTACAAAATTGGCAGTTAAGCATTGTCTTGTGTGCCTTGGCTGGCTTTGACTGGGCACCAAGGCTTCCGGTCACTACCTTGGCGCCATGACAGCTGTGATGCTGATTGTAGTTGGAGATTATTATTTATAAGGATTATCTAATTGTCATAAGTATGGGTGAAATTTAATTGTCACTGAGTCACAATCTATTGGCATGTGGTGTACATGGGTGGGTTCTTTAGATGGAGGATCTCACACCTCTCACTGGCCAAAATTTCAGTTCAAATAAGAATTGAAAGTAGTTAAAAATTAAACTGCTTATCTATAAAAAAAAAGTGAATCTGAAGTTTTATTAAATTACAAGAATGTCATTTCATATTAATGTATCTAGTGGCACCTTTGTGTTTATTTGTCAGTTTTGACTCTCTTTTTAGGCAGTTCTGAAACTTTTTTGGGGTTGAAATTTGACCACTCACATGGATCTACCCATGTCTACCATATGGTCAGAAATTCTGATATGCTGACAGGTTCAATACCACCAAAAAATATTGACTGCTAGACAATTTATAGTGCATATTCAGTTCTCTTTTTGGTTTAGTGAAACCATTATTTCTTTTAAAGATATTTTTTTATTGAAGTTTTATTTGGTGTTCATTATAATATTTTTTAACATGTTTTTATAGCAATACCTATTAGTTTATTCTGTTCGGCAAAGTCATGGGCTAGAGTTGGGTTGGAAGATTTTCAATTTTTGAAGGGACCATTGGTTATACTTCACGACTTTTAAGTTACATAATTAAATGGACGAGTCTTATTATTCGTGCCTGGGATTTGTTGAAAAGGAAAAATCACTTGCTTCGAATGATTCAGCATTTGATTTGGCAGATTCGAATCTGAGGATGTTTATTAGTTTCTTGAACTACTGATCATATTTTCTGATTGGGTTCTCGAATTTACTTATCATTCTCTTTAGGGTTTTTTTTTTTTTGGGAGCTCTTATGCTAGGTGTCAAAATTAGGCCCATACCTGAAAACCGAAACTGAACCAGCCCAATTTGGCCTGGCAAAATCGAAACCGAACTTTGTTGGGCCGTAATTTAGAGCCCGGTGAAAAACCAAAACCAGACAGGATCAATTGATAAGCCCGAATCAAATCGTACCAATAGGCCCAAACCGAAACTAAAACTGAACCAGCCTGATAATGGACCGATGAGAGTCTAAAATAAGCCAACATTATATTAAATATACATGTAGGAAACCATAACGAAACCAAACCAACCCGATAATGGCCCGATAGAACCCATTAAGCCAATTTGTTACTACATATACATATGGTAACTAAAACTGAGCCAATAGTGTACTGATAAAAGCCCATTAACCCAGCCTGATAAAAGCCTGAAACCTAACTGGATTGAAACCGAAACTGGACTGAAAAGCCAAAATTTTTTTTGAGTCGTAATTTGGCTGGGGGTGTATAGGACCGAAACCAAATCGGTCCAGACCGAAACCAGACTGTACCGGCCTATTGACACCCATAAATGTGGGAGTCTAGCATCAAAGCTGTCTTGCCCTGTACCTTCTGGTTAGGGTCCTTAAAGCCTTGATTGTGATTTATTAAATAAAAAATGGACCTCAAAGATGAGAATTACTGTTCATTTGAGGTTCGGGCGCATACTTTCCATGTACTAGTGGTTCGATAACCATTACTGCATCATTTTCGTAACATGCCTTGTATCCTATTTCTTGCTAAAAATTGCCTTCATCCCTAATCCCTGATCCTAATGATTAAGCTGGTCCCATGATTGTTCTGAACTGAAAGGAAATGTGTTTTTTGTAGTATAATTTGTTGAAAAACATAGATGATGATTAGGAAGTTCTTCCTCAACGAATTTGGAGAGGAAGATGTTGAAAGTTAGAAGGGAAAGAATAGGGCAAATATTTTGGGTTCATATCCTACTTGTATTTAGTTGTATGCACTGAAATTACTAAGTAGAAATACCAAGGTGGGTCACAAATCGCAATTGAAAATTTTCGTTCTGCACCCAATGTCCAGAAAAAGTCCCAATTGTTTCCAACTTTCTATTTTTTGAATGGGATGTCTTTTGGAATCCCGAGGCTTGTCCTTGGGTATTTCCTGTTCGATCACGATTTCGGCCATTGGTCCACCGAGCTTGATCACATCCCCATCATCTTGGGTGATGCACTGACAAATTATACTGAAATAACTAAATTTAGTAGTTTCCTTTATTGATAATGACTTCAGCATTTCTAGCACCTCTATGCATTCTTAGCGACATGATGCTCTAGATCAAATTTAAGGTTGTCTGGAATCAAAGCCTAATATGTACTAGGGTTGAGTCCCATTCAAGCTCGTTTGATTATGCTCTTGATGAAAGGAGACTAACTCAGATGTGCTTTATAAGATGGCTTCTAAATGAATGATTCACATTATCTTTTCTTTTTCTGTCCGTCTATCTTTTCTGATCATTTAAAAACTATTCTTAAGGTAGTGACTTGTATACCAGGGTTGAGTATCAGTTTTAAAGCTTCAAATAAAAACATTGAATGCTGGGCATTTCCATTATCATTCTTATTTGAAGGCAAGTTTTGAGTTCAAGTACAATGACCTGTTTACGGAATAATTTTCTTATTCTAGATTATTTGTATGTCATTTCTGGCATTCACTGTTCGGTTGCTTATGTTGTTATTCTTGATTCTTCTGTACTTTTCTGCAGATTCTTCTGGAACTGCAAGTTTATGGATTATCAGATTCAATGAAGTGTAGGGAAGGGAGGAAAAATGAACTGGCAGTCCAACAGTCTAAGATGGCAGTTTCTTCAAGTGGTAGCTCACTTCTCATGAATGGCAGCATTGGGGAGTCTGGTTCTTTGGGCTTGACTGGGTTACAAAATCTTGGAAATACTTGTTTCATGAACAGTGCTGTCCAGTGTTTGACACATACACCAAAGCTTGTTGACTATTTCCTTGGAGATTACAGTAGAGAGATAAATCAGGATAACCCATTGGGCATGGATGTATGTTATATTTTTACATCTTTTTTTATTTTTATTTTAATTTAGTCATGTCTCAGAGCTTAAACTTTGTTACAAAGTTATAGAAATCAAATCCATTCAAACCAGGTTAAATTGGACTGCCACCAAATAGTTCCTGGTTTCCTTGTTGTACCATCATTTTTGTTATATACCAATTTCCTTGTTAGACCGTTAATACCAATGGTCAAGAATGAAACTGGATCCAGGCTCCAGAACAGACATCCAGTGTTTCTTTTTTTTTTTTTTTTTTTTTTAAACTATGGTCTGGGGAGTAGTAGTACCTTGGTTTTTATTTTTAATTTTTAAATTTGGTGGTTGCTTGTGGTCTTGGAAAATGTTGCACTTTGTTTATGGAGTTATATTTCTCTTTCGTAATCTGTTTAGTGGTGCCTCTTTGTGGTCAGGGTGAACTTGCCTTAGCATTTGGAAACTTACTACGAAAATTATGGGCTCCCGGGGCAACTCCGGTGGCACCAAGAGTGTTCAAGTCAAAGCTTGCTCGTTTTGCCCCCCAATTTAGTGGCTTTAACCAGCATGATTCCCAAGTTAGTGTTCTAATTGGAAAGATGTTTTTAATGATCCATTATGTTTATTGATTTATGCTAGTGAGAAGGGAGTATTAATGGTTTGCAGTCGCTGCTTCATAGGAGCTTCTTGCTTTTCTGTTGGATGGACTCCATGAAGATCTAAATCGTGTGAAATGCAAGCCTTACATTGAAGTGAAGGATGCAGATGGTCGTCCAGATGGAGAAGTTGCTGATGAATATTGGCGGAATCATCTGGCTCGTAATGACTCCATCATAGTTGATGTATGCCAAGTGAGTATTTCCTTCTAGGTATCCTCTGTATTGTGAGATTTCAACCATCACTCCTCCCCTACCACCACTGTTTTTCTTTTTTAGCTTTTACTATTTTATGGTGCTTAAGTAACAGTTATTCCCAACTATTTAGGTGTGGCTACATGAATTCCATTCCATTTCTGTCTCTATCTTCTTCTTCTTCTCTTTTTTTTTAGTGGAAGATTGGTGTGATACTTTTTTTTTTTTGGGGTAGATAGATGATTGGTATGATACTGTTTATAACCTTACAATTGTCAAATCCAACTTAATTTTGTAATCATTTGTAAATTTTCTTGTTCAAAGATTTTGAATCAAACACTCAGAAAAGTCGTCCATGAATTTTAGTTCCAACTGCGGTTCTAGAGTTTTATGATTTTTATCAGTTGAGATGGCTGGTGTCATGGTTCTCTTCACAAACTATGGTTGCAGACTTGCAGTTAGCTAGTACTTAGTTTGTAGCATTTGGAATTAGTGTTTTTTTTGCTTCCTCATCTAAACATTTCTTTCTCTGCTGCAGGGTCAATACAGGTCAACATTAGTTTGCCCTGTTTGCAAGAAAGTCTCTGTTACATTTGATCCATTCATGTACCTATCGCTACCTCTACCTTCAACAACAATGCGGACAATGACTGTGACAATCTTGGGCACTGATAGAACTACGCTGCCATGTCCAATAACAGTGACTGTGCCCAAGGCTGGATATTGCAAGGATCTTATTCAGGCCTTAAGCAATGCTTGTTCTTTAAGGAGTGATGAGACCCTATTGGTGGTGGAGGTATGCTCTGATAAATTTGTTGAAATGCGTCTGTTACTGCAACTACTATTAGTTTTTCTGAAGTGTGCATGTGCATACTTGGGTCCAGGGGGTTCCATTGGGTGTAGCAATGAGTGCATTGATTTGTTATTCCATTTTTAGTTTTGAGTTGTGAGGATATGAAGTTCTTTGCAGATATACACCAGTCGCATTATTCGTAATCTAGAGGATCCCTCTGACTCATTATCCTTGATTAGAGATGATGATCGACTTGTCGCTTATCGATTACCAAAAGATCTTGACAGATTCCCTTTGGTTGTGTTCATGCATCAGCGGGTGGAGGAGTAAGCCTTATATTGTTCTTATTCTAATCTGTTGTTTGCCTGGTGTTTTCTTATTCTTCAGATTTCAAATCCATATTCATTTTGTTTCTCATTTGGGTTGCTGGTAGTACTGTTTCTTATTATTTCCTATTTATTTTAAGGTGTTGAAATGCAACTTTCTTTTATTGGTGAGTAGAAAAGTGTACTTATTAGCTAACCTGGAACAAATTCATTTATTCTGAGGTCGTGGGCACTGGAAAGCGTTTAAACTAGCTCAACAGGAAATGCAATCTCCCTGGGGGGTTGCTGCGCCTCAACGCATTTTGGGGAGAACCATCCAGGCTCTATCTTCTTTTATTGGTCATCTGTCAGTGAATTTGTTGGAAAAGGCTCTTTCTCTTTGCTGTCTCAATATGTCCATGAGTACCCTCTCTTGCTTATTGTTTACAAATAAGATCTTTTCTTTTTTCTTCTCATCGAAGTTAATTCACAAAGACTTGCCATGGTAAGGAAGAAGGGGGGAACGGCTCCAGTGGCTACATTTATGTTAAGTCTGGTCTCTTGAGCCGTTTTACCTTTTGACTATGGTAAGCACTACTGAGCAATTCACGTATAACTTGATACGGCTCAATACTCTGAGAAAGACAAAAAAAAAGAAAAAAAAAAGAAAAAAAAAAGAAAAAGAAAAAGGAAAACAACTGAGTCCACAGATCAGTAGCTTGAGGACGATCCTATCTTTTCAAAGAATTGATCTGCCGGATTCAAAGAAGTTGAAGCACTCAAGTGCGCTCAGGTATGAAGTCTTTTTGAAAAAGAGACTCTCCTTGGACTTGCCACTTCCCCTTTTGAATGAGAGCATGATTTTACTCCTACAGGGGTGAGGAGGCGGTGCGCTTCTCGTGCCAACTCGAGATCTTTGCTCCAATTCTCCTTAGACTTAAAGTGTGGGTGGATTCCCCTCCTCCGATAGGGCCAGCTCCAGTTGTCTCGTTGACAAAACGAAACCTGTCTGTAGGAACCACGATGATCCTGTAGCCGTTTGGCCAGTAATTGAAAGAAAAAGTTTGCATCTGCTCCCCCTATTATATAACCGATCCCATCTCTCTCCAGACCCAATGATTGGAAACACTGCCAAATTATTCGTTATGATAATTAGCATGTCTAAAGGAAGAAAATATAGACTCTATGATTAGGATTTCTGCTGGAATGCATTAGATCTTCATGTTGTGAGGCCGTTATTGTCAATCCGCTTGGGTTTTATACGTGATAGATAAGACTGCAACTTGAGTGGGTTTTTTACTTTGTTCTGCAGACCTTGTTTCCTAAAATTTCCAGCCTTCGTACCAAAAAGGATAAAGAAGTTTCGGATGCATGGGTTGGATGGACTGCGGAGCCAGCCAAGACCAAAATGAGCTGAAGTTTTTGGGATCGGTTTCGGCTATTTCATAGGATATTTATTATAAAACATATAAGTAAAACAAGTCATATATGTACAAATGTAAGTTTCTTTTATAAACTTACGGTCATATTATACATGAGGATGTGCATATAATACGTAGTATACAAACTTAACCTTTCTGCGTTTTGAGTTACGTATATTTTATTTTATATATACTAAAGATACATAGTCTCTGTACAAACTTAATCCTTCTGGGGTTAAAGATACATGTAATTTACATAGAGATGTCAATCTGTAAATTGCACTGTTTAAAACTGACCAATCCGGACCAATTAATAAACAGTCTGGACCTAGGCCTGATTGATTAATAATCGGTAGTCCTAGTCCTCAATAACAGACCGACGAGGACCCGATCGGACATTGACCGACCATACCACATCATTCGTTGTCTTCAGATATATATAACAAAGCCTTGTCCCAACTAAATGGGGTCAGCTACATGGATTCTTGCCCTCCAATTAAGGTGTTTGTGCGCTTAGTTCAGCTTCGTAATTCGGGTGAAAGATAGGTATATTACATCATAGCGAGCCAAAGGGTGTTAAAACGGTTTATAACCGGTTTAACGGTCCGGTCCAGTGCGGTGCAGTGTATAAGAGGCTAAAACCAAAACCGAACCGATTAACCAAATGGTGTGAAAATTGAAACCAGAACGATTAGTAATCAGTTTTGGTTTTCCGATTTTTAAACGGTTTTTCATTAATCGGTTTTGATTGCGGTTTATAATTGGTTTTGATTGCGGTTTATAAATGGTTTAATGCATCAGTTATAAACCCTTTGTTGAGCACAAGTCAGAGGTCAATGTGTAGTCTTGATTGGTATTTTCTTTTTGTCTTCTTCCAAATTTTCGAATGCTGAAGCTTTTCCATTTTTCCCTTCAATTGCATTATCATGCCCATTATTTGGAATCTCTTGACTCATGGACAAATGGCCAATGTAGGTCAGTTTTAGACATTAATGTGGCTTCTTGAAAATGCAAATGCCAGCGCATTCATAGAAGGTTCTTAAATTGTGTAATTATAAAATAAAGTGGAATAAATATAAGCTTTGAATCATACCGAACTATTAACTAATTGTGCAAAAAGTGGGGTTGGGCGTTGGGAACTTGAAGTCTTGGGGAAATAATATATTAATTGGGGTTGGGGTTGGGGTTGGGGTCTTGGGGAAGTAACATATTAAATTATTGAGATTAGGGTTTAGCTTTTAGGGAATTAAACGGTTCATTCTATTCGGTTTAGTCGGTGTTTAGCTGGTGTGATCTGCTGGTTTAAATGGTTTCAAAACAACCAAATCGATTAAGTAAATGGTGTCATATTTCAAATCAGAACCGAACCGATTACTAAACGGTCTCTTGGTTCCAGTGTAAACGATTTTGTCCGATTTCGGTAAAGGGTTTCGGTGCAAATGTTGCACCCTTATTCTCCAATTAGTTCTGTTCAATGTCATACTTGAAACAAGGCCTGAGCTATGCATGTCTTTCCTCACTACCTCCCTAGAGTCATCTTTGGTCTGTCCATAGCTCTTTTAGATCCTTCAATCTTTATTAAATCACTTCTTCGTATTGGAGCATCTAATGACCTCCGTTGAACATGATCGTACCATTTCAAACGACTTTCTCGTAGCATATCATGTATTGATGCTACTCCCAAATAATACGATCATTCCTTACCTCATCCTTCCTAGTTTTGCCACACATCTATCTCAATATCCTCATCTCAGCTACACTAAGTTTATCTATATGATGCTTCTTAACAGCTCAACATTCCGCACGATACATCATGACTGGTCGAATGACTGTTCTATAAAATTTTCCTTTAAGTTTTAAAGAAATATGCCGATCACATAGCACTCCAAATGCACCTCTCCATCAATCATCCTATTTTAATCCTATGTAAAACATCATCCTCTATATCACCTTCTTTATTTATGATTAAACATAGTTACTTAATCACTTTGTTGTATCTCCCTCTCATCAATTGTCACCACTTCATTATTTTTCCTTGTGTGACTAAAGTTATATACTCTGTCTTCGTTCTACTTATATTAAAACCCTTGGATTCCAATTTTGATCTTCATAGTTTCAACTTGGTGTTAATCTTTGCTTTTGTCTCATCCACCAAAACAATATAATCAGCAAAAAGCATGCACAAATGAACTTCATCTTTAATGTCCTGGTTAAATTATCCATAATGAGGGCAAATAGATAAGGGCTTAAATATGATCTTTGATGTAACTCAATTGTAATTGGGAATTCACTACTTTGACCCCTCATGCTTTTCACACCAGTCACTACATTATAATACATATCCTTGACTATGTTCACATATTAGTTTGAAACACTTTTTTTCTGTAGTACTTGCCAGATTAACTCTCTCGGGACTCTGTCATAAGCTTTTTCTAGATCAATAAAGACCATATGGATGTCTTTCTTCTCTTGCCTAATTTAAATTTTTCCATGAGTCTCTTAAGCAAGTAAAAAGCATTTGTCGTGGATCTACCTGGCGTAAAATCAAATTGGTTCTCCATAATAGTAGTTTTTTGTCTCATGCGAGTTTTAATAATCTTCTCCCATAGTTTCATATTATGACTCATTGGTTTTATGTCTTTGTAGTTATTGCAGCTCTGAATATCACTTTTTTTTTTTAATGAATTGGAACCACAATGCTTCTCCTCCATTAATTTGGCATTTTCTTTGTGCTCATAATTTTTATTGAACAACATAGTTAGCCAAGATATTCCATACATTCCTAGGCTCTTCTAAATTTCTATTAGGACCTCATTTGAGACTGGTGCTTTGCCTACATTTATCCTTTTTAAAGCTTCTTTATATATATATATATATATATATAACATGTGGTGTCATGGTGGGTAATGTAGCCTTCTAGGATACTATACTTGAAATGTCTTCATTTAGTAGGCTGTAGAAATAATCGTTCCATTTCTCTTTAATGACTTCATCTCTTACTAGAACTCTACCATACATCTAACATAGTCTAAATCTCTACTCTCCCCTTCCCTCATCTTAGTTATTTTTTAGATAGTTTTTTCTCCTTCATTTGTGCTCAGATTGTTATAATGATCTTCATATTTCTTCGCCTTTTACTTTTTCCACAATCTTTTTGGTTTCATTTCTGGCAAGTTTATACCTTTTTAAATCTTCTATATCCTTAGTTTTTTGCTATGTCTTAAAACTGTCTTTCTTAGCTTTAGTGGCTGCTTGAACCTCATTATCCCATCACCAAGACTCTTAGGGGAATGACATTTTCGTTTAATATACTTAGGACATCTTTAGCAACTTTCTTAATACAAGCAGTCATCTCGTTTCACATTGTACTAGTGTCTCCTTCAAAGTCCCACGTTCCTTGTTAGACCAGATTATTAGTAAAATCTTTCAAGGTATTTCCTTTTAAGCTCCACCACCTTATCCTGGGGCAAAAAACCTGACCTTTCTTACGATTCGGCGTAATGAGACATATAACCATGACCAATAATCTATGTTGAGTGGTTAGGTTCTCCCCTGGTATAGCTTTACAATCCTTACACAACAACCTATCAGACCTTTTAGTTAAAATGAAATCTATTTGGCTACTATGATGCCCACTTTTAAAGATGACTAGATGCTCCTTTCTCTTTTCAAAGTATGTGTTTACAATAGATAAAAAAAAGGCGTCCCAATGCACAAGGTTCCCACTACTGCAGGGTCTGAGGAGAGCAGAATGTACGCAGCCTTACCCCCACAATGTGAAGAGGCTGTTTTCAGAATCGAATCCGTGACCACCAGGTTGCAATATGACAATCTTACCGTCACACCAAGGCTCGCCCTCATGTGTTTACAATGGATAAGTTGTGGCAAAATCTAAAATTGAAGTCCCCTCATTCCTCTCTTCAAACCATATCCTCTGTGTACACCTTTATAATCTCTATGATCTCTCCCTACATAACCATTCAGATCACCTCCTATTATAATCTTTTCTCTTTGTTTAAAATTTTGCACTAATCCATCTATGTGTTCCCAAAAATTGTAGCCTACAACTTGCATCCAATCCTACTTGGGGTGCATAAGCGTTAATTATAATGACTATCTCTTTCTCCATCACCAACTTGATGGCTATAATTCTATCACCGTATCTTTTAACATCCACCACATCATTCTTTATATCTTTATACATTATTATACCCACTATATATATATATATATATATATATATATATATATATATATATATATATATATATATATATATATATACACTCCCTGTGTCGATATGTTAATTTATTAAACAATAGTAAACTGTAAACACTTGTTGAATTCATTATTATGGTAGCTATGTCATATTAAATTATTAATATATAATACATCAATTTCATTTGTCATCGTCCTCGCCTTTTATGCTGTTTCAGAAGCCAAAGCCAAAGTTTGAAAAGTATTACCGCAGCCTGTGGTTGTAACAACCGACGATCGATCGCCACCCTCCCCCCTTAACGTTTTTTAATTTTTCTTCCTCCAGCACCTCCCTCCTCCTCTGTCAATCAGCTCTACCCTTATCCTCTATTTCTTACTCTCCCTGTCAATCACTGTCATCATGTATGCTCCTCATCCTCTTCATCCTTCAAATACTCCCTCCTTCTTGGTGCCCTATGTGAGAAGGGATTCAGAGCCAGAGACCAAGAGATCAGGTAAGGTCTTAGAGAGCTCAAAGCCGGTGATTTCAGGGAAGCTCAACCCCTTTCAGCAACAGTTTTCACAAATAAACACTTTGAACAACGTTGCAGGTACTGTTGGAAGTTGGAGCACCCCTCTCTCTCTCTCTCACACACACACGTGCGCAAGCAGACACCCCCCCCGACCCACCCATCCCCCATCTCCTTCTCAATGAAGACGTGAACCTCATTTACACATTCACTAACCACCAGTGAGTGATTAGGCCTGGTATCCGATCAACCGTTTGCCGGTTGGCCACGGTGGTAGGTTTTGGAGACCAATTACCTAAATGGTCAGTCACAGTAGGAGGTTTCAAAATGGTGGAACTGATTAAGGTCCACCTGAAACCAGCCGAGACTGACCAATTGACACCCCTAATTTTACAAATACTGTGAACTATACATAGTACTTGCTCTGGTTTTAGGTTGGGTCAATCAGGTGCCTGAAGGTCCTTAATATTAAGCCTGCTAAGTATTTTGTTATTAAAATTAGAACGGGTTTAGTCAAACAGGAAATACTGCCTTGGTTCTTAGATCTAGGAGCAATGGAGAAATTGAAGCTGTCTCGCTGATTTATTATCCTTTATCTCTTTGCACTAGCAGTTGTAGAACTGTTAACTTAGTTGCTTACAAAATTTGGCATGAAATGGACTATATCATATGGAATGTTTTTATCACCCGCTTATTAGGTACTGCCTTGACCATCTGCGTGTACTTATTTGAACTATAACGTTTGTTTCCGTACTAAATTAATTCAATTTTTTGTGGCCATCTGAGTGATTCCGTCGAAATTCAATTGTTGAATATATCCTATCCTATCTTGGTACTTTCTGATGGGAACATTTATATTGTCAGGCAGTACATCCATGGAAAGGCAACCCAATGTATGAAGGCGTTTGGCATTCCTCTTGTATCAAGGCTCTGTAATGTTATTAATGGATCAGATATCCATGACCTTTTCCTGAAATTGCTGAACCCATTTCTAATATGCAATGAAGGTGCTCTAGACATTGTCGATGACTGTGAAAACAATGCAAAAGATGAAGTTACTGAGATGGAGGATGCGACAAACCTATGTAGTGGTGAAA
This sequence comes from Protea cynaroides, assembly GCA_028583415.1. NCBI lineage: Eukaryota > Viridiplantae > Streptophyta > Magnoliopsida > Proteales > Proteaceae > Protea > Protea cynaroides. The sequence goes on along the minus strand of CM053266.1, from coordinate 65,083,395 downwards.
ATCCAGCTGATAAAATGGAGGATGGACAGCTTTCTGATACTGAATTTCAGTTCTATCTGACAGATGAGAGGTGTACAGTAAAAGACTCCAAGATAGAAATGAATGAGCCACTGCTGGTATCAGGGTCGCCCAAGCGTTTTTTTGTGCTTGTGTCTTGGCCTAATGATAAGATTGAGCAGTATGATACATGTCTCCTCAGTTCTTTACCTGAGGTCTTTAAGTCAAGCTTTATCTTGAGAAGGCCTCAAGAATCCATTTCTCTATATGCATGCCTTGAGGCTTTTTTGAAGGAGGAGCCTTTAGGACCAGAAGATATGTGGTGAGTGTGTGCTTTATTAATGCATTTTAGTATTACTTTTGAAAATATTATTGTTTCAGTAGATGAGTAGTGTGTGTTGCATTGCACTTGGGGGCTCACAGGAAAAAGATTGCTCTTTTGGCAGCATAATTACTTGGTTCTTTTATAAACTAAAGGTTTGTACTGGTAAATCAGCATGGTATCAAGCATGTTTAGTATGGCTCATAAGGAGATCCCAGGCTATTGCTTTTTCTGTTAACCACACTTGTTCAAGTCATTTGAAAATTTGATTGCTCATGTTCATCTTTATTCTCGTCTAACACACTTTCAAATATTCAGGGTTGGTTGCAAGAATCCTCTTTCATTGTACTGTTCTTTTGAGTGCTTTATCCTTCTGCTACATTGATCGATGCTCTTTTGTCTTCCTGTCTTCTTTTTGGGCACATGTGAACTTGATGGGTGCAGATATTGTGATGGGGTGGAAACCAGAACAGCAACAAAGATGAAAAATTAGAGAGGAAAACTCAATAGAAGGGAGGGGCACAGATTTCATGGACAGTGAAGGGGAAAGGTGTTTTGTTTTTAATTTCAGAAAATGAACATTAAGAAATAAGAGAGAAAGAGAGGGGTAGGGAAAACAGAAATAGAAACTAAAACTATAAATAGAGGCAAACAGTTTCTAGAAATAGAAAAAAAATCAGAAAATAAGTAGAAACGTAATATAAAATAAAAGGCTGCTGCTGCTCCTCATCAACTCTCCTTTACTTTAAAAAGAAAAACTCGACCTCGAGTTTGGGTAAACCCAAGAAACCAGTCCATGTGATGTTCATCCATTCCGTACAAAAGCTCCGATAATTCTCGAGTAGATGGGATGAAATACTGCATGTCCTCCTCTCAATAATACTGAGTGGAATATCGAAGTCATACGCCATTATTATTGCAGCATCTCTGGAGTTCTCCATTCCATAAGATGAAACGGTTGATTGTTGCAATCGTGTGGGTAAAGGGGTTCAATGGATGTTACGGTAATGGGGATAAGGTTGTATATGGGCATTTGAAATTCTGGCTTGAGATTTCAAAAATAGGGAAGGGAACAAGATAAGAGAAGTTAGATAGGAGAAGAAGGATAAGAGGAGGGGGAGAGGGACTGATAAGTAGAAGAATCCGAGAGAGAGAAGGATAGATCTCACAAGTGGGTGGCGAGGAAAGCTTCAGCCACACAGGAAAAAGAAAAAGAGAGAGATTTACCCAACGTGGCTCTGATACCAAAATGATGGGGTGGAAAGAACAGAGACAAAGAAGAAAAATTAGAGAGGAAAAGTCAATAGAAGGGAGAGGGATCACAGATTTCGTGGACAGTGAAGGGGAAAGGTGTTTTGTCTTTAATTTCAGAAAATGAACATTCAGAAATAAGATGAGAGAAAGAGGGGTATGGAAAACAGAAGTTGATATAGGGGTGGGGAAAAGAAGAAGAGAAGGGAAATTGAGAGGGAGAGGGAGAGAGAGAAGAGAGAGAGAACTTACAGTCCAAGAGAGATTTTCTTTTCTTTCATTTCTACCTTTACTGTAGAAAAAAAATGCCTTAAAGGCTTAAATAGTGAGACCTTGGGGGGGGGCATGGAACTGCCCAGTTACAACCCACTAACTAAAAAAAAAAAAAAAAAGAAAGAAACATAACTACAGAAAAGGTGGGTGGGAACTGTTCACATGAACAGTGAACAGGGGGGAGGGGTAACAGTGAACAGGGGGAGGGGTTTACGTGCTGTAATAAAAAAAGAAAATGATAACATAATTCAAATTACAAAAAACAAAGACAATTTCTAGAAATAGAAAAAAACAGAAAATATGTAGTACTGTAATATAAAATAAAAGGCTGCTGCTGCTCCTGCATCATATTGCCTTTTCACAAGATGTGCACATATCAAACACTCCTATTTAAATTCTCACCGATTGGAGATTCTCCTAACTTATGGATTTCATAATGATTTCCTTCTCATTTATACTTCCTGTGTCTTTTTTGGTTCACTATTAAACATCTAACTTATTTTGCAAAAAGTATTGTTCTTTTATTTGCCAACTTTCTTTTCCATGAAACTTAGCAGGTTGTCTTGCTATCTTTTAATCAAAGGATGAATCTACTAACAGTTGAATCTTATTGCTATCTTTTAATCAAAGGATGAATCTTACATAAATTATTCAGTTTTTAATGCAATATTAGGCATTTGTTTTGCCTCTTCTTTGCACATCTGTGGTCTGTCCTATTCTTTCTGTTGTTTGTTTGATAATGTTCATGTTTACAATTTTATAGGTACTGCCCTGGCTGCAAGAAGCATCGGCAAGCAAGCAAGAAACTAGATCTGTGGAGACTACCAGAGATTCTTGTTATTCATCTAAAGAGATTCTCATACAGCCGGTTCATGAAGAACAAACTTGAGACATTTGTGAACTTCCCCATTCATGACCTTGATTTGTCTACATACATTGCTCATGATAACAGCCAGTTGTCCAACCGCTACATGCTATACGCTATTAGTAATCATTATGGGGGCATGGGAGGTGGTCACTATACTGCATTTGTCCACGTGAGTAGATTTTTTAACCTGCTCTTGTTTATTATGTTCGTCGCTTGTTGTCAAAAGCTTTGTCTATATTGAATTCCTTTTTCCATTCTTAAAGTGTGGTTATCTCGGGAACAGGACAGCTAAGGTTTCTGTCATCATGCTTCACCTTTTCCCTTGATATGGCTTTGACATTTATTGAAGTCTTCCCGTATGTATGCAACCAATTTATCCTCTACACCTGGGGTTCTATCCATATTGATATTGGAAGTTAGAATAATTGAAGGACTAAGGATTTGTTGTAAAAATAGAACAAGGTTCTCAATTTCAGTTTCGGGGCTCACTTTGGCCGTCGAAACAAAACAAATTTCGGCCGAAATGGGGTCGAAATCTAAGATTTTTTCTGAGTGAAGTCGAAACTTTGGCTTCGAGGCCCAGAAGTTGGTTACTTAAGATATTATTCATAAATAAACAAACATCTTCACATTTAAACCCAATAAAAGTAGTTTAAAATTCAAATTCCAAAAATATAAAAAGTCAACTTCCTAGTTCAAGAACAAAAACTAGATTTTCAATTGTGGGATAATTTTCTACTTATAAATGCTAGTTTTTTTTTAAATCTAAAAATTCCATAAATCTTATTAGAGTAAAACATCATTAAAAACCAAGAGTTCATCAAAATAATATTTTGTTTTGATGTCAAAAAAATTATTTTCATTCAGAAGATTTTAAACTGCATTCGTATATTCTCAATGATGTTTGACTGGAGCGTAACTCCTTTAATATAACTCTAATTCAATCAATGTCAGATTTGTTGGAAAACTAGCATAATCAGCTTTGCAACAAATCCGAGATTGCTTGAATCCGAATTATATTGAAGGAGTTACGTTTCAGTCAAATTTTGTTTGGAGTATGCGAATGTTGTTTAAAGTTGTCTGAATGTAAATAATTTTTTTGACATTAAACAAAAGATTATTTTGGCATGACTCTTGATTTTTAGTGATGTTTTATTTTAATAAGATTTATGAAATTTTTAGATTGGAGAAAAATGTTAGCTTTTGAAAGTTAAAAATTGCCCCGTGATCGAAGACCCAATTTTTGTTCTTGAACCGCAAAGTTGACTTTTTATCCTTTTGGCATTTGATCGAAATATGTTACATTTTAATTTTGAACTAGGGTCTCGTTTTGGATTTGTAAAAATCTAAAATATTTCGGCTGAAATTTAAAACCATGAAATATAGGAATACAAAATCGATAAATCAACTATGGGAGTGATCCAAAATGTAGGTGGGTGGACAATGGAACCCCCCCCCCCACCCCAAAAAAAAAAAAAAAAAAGTAGGACAAAAAACTATCGAAATATATTTTCACACTTTGAATCCATATAGATAGAGCACAAAAGATGTAAAATTCTATATTTCAGCAGTGAAAACAGGTGCAGCAAATCCCTTTATTCCAAGGACTACTTGAACCCCCTTATTAACACCTAACTTGACTATAAATTTGAAAGAATGGTAACTCTGTAACATACCTAGTTACTATTGATCGTAACACTGCAAGTCACGTAGTACTCGATCATTTTGGACTTTTAAAAATATAACAAGGACAATTCAAATCATGGCTCTAAAATTTGGCTGAAATTTCGGATTTCAGTTTTTTTTTTTTCTTTCTTTCTTTCTTAAAACCAAAATGAAATGCTAGGTCAAAACCAAATGGTTCAGGATTTTGGTCCGAAATCATTGTTTTGACCAGGTTTCGGTCAAAATCTCTAGTTTCGGCTGAATTTTGGTCAAAACTTGTTTATTTTGACCCTCGAAACTTGGTGTACTCCGACTTTAGAAGTCAGAGTTGTACAAGACAGGGAATAGTAAAACAGGAGGGGGATAATATACAACACATAACACAATACTTATTTATGTCTAATATTATGTAAGTAAATCTTTGTTAACTTTTATATTTCATTTATTTAATATATTATTCATAAATAAGTAAACACCCTCCATTTGAATCCAATAAAAATAGTCTAAAATTCAAATTTCGAAAGGATAGAAAGTCAACTTTCCAGTTCAAGTACAAAAATTGGATTTTCGATCACAGGGCGATTTTCAACTTTAAAAGGCTAGCTTTTTTCTCGAGTCTAAAAATTTCATAAATTTTATTAGAGCATAACATTACTAAAAAATCAAGAGTCCGGCAAATAATCTTTTGTTTTGATGTCTAAAAAATTATTTTCATTTAGACGACTTTAAACAGTATTCGTATACTCCGAACAAGGTTTGACCGGAACGTAACTCCTTCAATATAATTCGGATTGGATTTGTTGTAAAGTTGATAATGCTAGCTTTCCAACAAATCTGACATTACTTGAATCTGAGTTATAATGAAGGAGTTACAGTTTAGTCAAATCTTGTTCGGAGTATGCGAATGCAATTTAAAGTCGTCTATTTGAGAATAATTTTTTGGACATCTAAACAAAAGATTATTTTTCGTGGACTCTTAGTTTATAGTGATATTTTATTTTAATAATATTATGGAATTTTTAAATTGGAGTAAAAAAGCTAGCATTTGAATTTGAGTTATAATGAAGGAGTTACAACCTAGTCAAATCTTGTTCGGAGTATGCGAATGCAATTTAAAGTCGTCTATTTGAGAATTATTTTTTGGACATTTAAACAAAAGATTATTTTTCGTGGACTCTTGGTTTATAGTGATATTTTATTTTAATAATATTATGAAAATTTTAAATTGGAGTAAAAAAGCTAGCATTTGAATTTGAGTTATAATGAAGGAGTTACAGTCTAGTCAAATCTTGTTCGGAGTATACGAATGCAATTTAAAGTCATCTATTTGAGAATAATTTTTTGGACATCTAAACAAAAAATTATTTTTGTGGACTCTTGGTTTATAGTGATATTTTATTTTAATAATGTTATGGAATTTTTAAATTGGAGTAAAAAAGCTAGCATTAGAAAGTTGAAAATCGCCCCGTGATTGAAAATTCAGTTATTATTCTTGAACGGGAAAGTTGACTTTTAACTTTTTGGAATTTGAATTTTAGACTATTTTTATTGGATTCAAATGGGGGGTGTTTGCTTATTTATGAATAATATCTCAAGTGTTATTAATCATAAATAAGTATTGCCTATTTAACTTTGAATACCATCCCCAGACTCCATCATACATTACTCTACTATGGTTTAGACATAAAATTCATTTAGAATGTTTTCTTTTAGTGAAAATCATTTAATGGATATATGAAGAAGTTTAAAAATGCATCACACACACAAAAAAAAAAAAAGGGCTTAAAGAACAACCTTTTGGCCACCGAAACTAAGTTTCGTAATTTGACAGAAAAAATCCCAAGTTTCGGAGAACTTTCGGCTGAAATTACTGATATTTCGGTTTTAACCGGAATTTAGAACCTTGATTCAAACTATGAAGTTGAGTGGATAACTTGTGAATTCATATGATAACAGGAATAGTTATCATATGTTGATCAAGATTTTCAGTCAAATTGATGTTTTTGTTAGATGGTTTCCTGTTTTGGTTACTGTAAGCATGCTGCCCTGTTGTAATGCATACTTAATGCCCGCATTCAAGCTGTTTAAATTGCATGGTATTTTCTATTTAAAAGAGAATCTATGTTTTCTAATTTATAACATTCGAAGGTATCTGGAGGTGGTTCTCCTACATTTACTATATTATTTGCTTAACATGGGTGGTTAAACTGGAGGATTATCACTTTGTCCACTACAGGAACATGTTTATGTATTGATGTGTGCACATTCTGAATCTACTTATTTTGTTAATTTTTCTTTTTGCAGCAAGGGGGTAATCAGTGGTATGAGTTTGATGACAGCCATGTTTTCCCGGTTAGTGAGGACAAGATAAGAACATCAGCTGCTTATGTTCTTTTCTATAGGAGAGTCACAGATGCATAAACTCACATATACGATTAGATTTAACTTCTAACCATTGGAAACCATTATGAAGCTAGAGTTACCTGGATGATCTACTTTTTGGTAGCTTTATGTGTATCATCTGAAAGTAGCATTCTTTTCTTGTCGGCATTGCATAGTTTGGATTAACCTACCGACATGGATGAATAAGAAAGGAGGATTTTGAGTGTAATATTGGTTGCATAGATGACTGTAACATAGTAACAATTAAGAGTTGTGATTCTTATTTTATAGGCAAGCTCCTAGCATCCTCTGTAAGTTCTTTACATGTATAACTTCGTATTAAACGAAAATCCATCCCTAATATTTATTTTTTCTGAAAGGGATGGCAGCTTCCAACAAATTAAGGTGTATTTTTTTATTGTTAGTGATCTGTCTTTTAGTAAATTTCTTTGTCATTGTTATTGGTTAATTTGTGAATTTTATATTTATCTGTATTGTGTTCATGTGCACTGTCAACTATTTTTCTCTTTTTTTGAATGTACTAAGAGGTTTGCACAGCTACAACTTATCCAATTTACTGGTAGATAAATAAGTTGCATGATCGATTTACTGCGATATTTCAATCTAAAACCTTTTTAAGGGTTGCAAATTTGCAATTTCTCCCAGTTCTCTTTATTTACTGCTGAACAACTACTGGATATAAATGAATGTTGATTTGTATAATAATGTACCAAAATTCATAGTGGCTCAATTGGGGTGTGTTGGTCAGCTTAACCATGGTCGCCTTTTGTTCTACTTACTACTGTAGTGGGAGAATTGTTCAGGTCTGAGTTTTGAAATTCTGATGATCCAATTCCTGCTCTTATCAGAAATGGTGATAAAGGAATACGTGAGATGGAATTTGTTTAAGGTTATTCAAGCCTGGCAATTGACAATCTTAACGAACAGATCATTGTTTAGTCAACCTGATGGCTGTTTTAAACACTGATCTGGGTGTTGAGAGAGTGATGAGATAAAATAGCCTCCCAATAACAACAAAACAAAGTTCTGGAAATAAAAAAAACCCGAACATGTCTAACTAATCCTTGGTCATATAATCGCATTTAAAATCCCTATTTTTATTGTTGGATGACCTCCTAACAAAAATCTTCATCATCAATTACTGGACCAACCTTGATAATGGGACAAATCCCCAATCCTTATTATGATCAAAACATCGGGAAATTCAACTGAACTAACACTTCTCATTAACTAAATAGGATTAGCAATCCTGTTTTGCCATTCAACCTTGTGTAGACAACTAATGTTAAAAGCCATTTTGAGAATCAAGACACCATTAAGAGCTTTTAAAGCTCCTTCAGATGATTTATGTTTGAATTCAGGATCTTTGTATCATAGCTAGATTAGTATTCCATTTAAAATGACTTCCTTTTCTCATCGGCCTCATTGCCTTTGGATTAAATTCCATGATAAAATATTCGATTTCATTTCCCTCTGTTCCTTCCACAGCCAGAGATTTGATTACCATAGTTAATGGCCAATTCTAGATACCTTATGGGTCCCTGGAGATTTTGGATGATCTCTAATTAATTTTTCTCGAGCATTTTTCATTGAAAAATTCCATCCAATGTGTTTGTTAAGCAGCCCATCAGGATCTTTGGTTTATAACAAACCTGGTAATTGTTAAGATTGTTGCCAATCATTTTAGGGAGATCTATACTTCTTCTAGGTCTCTTGCCTCATCTGTAATTGGGACCTTGTTTACCCGTCGTTAGTCATTACTCATTAGTAGGGAGGGTATTGAACATCTCATATCTACCCCTTCCTTGAAGGAGATTAGATCGGTGATTTTCAGTTTTCATCCCTACAAGGCCCGAAGAAGCTGTCATGGTCCTCTAAGCTTGCTTCTTTTGTTGTTGTTGTTGTTGTCGTCTTGCTGGAATGTTATTTAGGATGATTTTGTTAGGTTGGTTTCAGATTTTTTTTAGCAATAGTTTTTACTTATTCGGTCTAAACCATACCCTTATCTCTTATTCAGAGAAAAAGAAAACTGCTTTGACAGTAGAGGATTTCAGACCAATTAGCCTATGCATTGTCGTTTATAAGTTGCTAAAATCATGGTTAATAGGCTTTGGCTTCACCTTAATAAACTTATATCCTCATTGCATTGTTTAAGGGTCCGTTTATATAACACTGGTCGGTGTTAGTGGCCCATTATCGATTCCTTTTTATGCCCACTCATTGAACTGTCACCGAAATCACAATATACAGGGGATATATTCGGCATTTAAGGGGAGGGGGAGTTTGCGTGATCCAATGTATACCGAGCACCGATGTCAATGGCTATTGACACCAGATCAGTGTCAATGATCATTCATATTCATAATGTTTTTTTATTTTTCCATACGATTGAATGGATTCCTTTTAGGCACTTAGTTAGCGGATTCAAATCCTCTCCTCCCAGAGATTCGGGAGGAGAGGCGGTGACCCCCAGTGGATGGTCGACACCTGGGGGTCGAATGAATCCAACCCCTCCATCTGAGCCGACACTCTTTTGTCGGCTCACCTTGTCGGTTTGGATGGAAGGGTCGGATTCATCCGACCCCTAAGTGTCGACCATCTACTGGAGTCACCACCCCTCCTCCTGAATCTCTGGGAGGAGACGATGTGGATCCCTCAGTTAGCATGGCTAGAGATATTGTAGTCCTTTAGTTTCCTTCATAATGTGTAAGCTATAAAATCCTGGATGATCACAGTAGGGTTAGGTCATCCTGGCTATGAAATATTGCCATATGGGCTCCAGCCCAGTATCCCAACAATCACAAGTCCGGAAGTAAACTCCATTTGGTTTGGGTTTTCAAAGAATTTAATTCGAACCTAAGCAACATGTCTCACTAAGGGTGCCAGAAACAAACTGAGACCGTTTATTGAAATCCCACCAAACCATATAAATTGGAACAGTTAAAACCAATTAATAAATGGTTCAATTTTGAATTCATTTTTAATTAAGGATTCGGTAAAATTTTGGATTGATTAACCGATGAAACCATTTAAAACCGACTAAAAACTACAACTTAAATGTTCTCAGGGAATCAGTTTATAATTTTATATTGAGGTGAAAAAATAATAAGTCGCTCACTTTTTTTAGATTTCACTTTTATTCTCCTCATCTTTCTAAGAAAAAACAATTAAAAATCAATAAACAGAAACTGATTAAATCAATTTTGGTAAACATTTTCAAACCATTTAAAAAAATGATTCGATTTCAATATTAACACCTTATGCACCAGCCTCAAACTGAAACCACACAATTGAACACGTTTAGGTCTCACTATTTGATTGGATTTCCTAAAGAGAATATATCAATTTTAGGTTAGATCCAACCAACCTCATCCTGATTCATGATCATCTGATCGTACATTTCCTCAAAGGAATTTAAGTAAGACATGTGGATTGTCACTTGATCGCTATTAATGTTCTGATTTATTTGTCGTCCTCAAAAGTTTGAACCCACCATTCCTTAGTATAAGACAAGATTGATGGGTGAAACAGTGGAATATGTTCATAGCATTCAATCTGGCCATGTGCAGATTGTGAAGGTGTTCAATGTTTTTGCACGTTTTAGATTTTGGTAAGTGTTAGGATTGGAGATACGTAAACAAGAAGAAAACACAATGAATTAACGTGATTTAACACTCTATCGTGAGATGTCTACGTCCATCAGAGAAAAGAGAAATCTTTATTCCCAAGAAGCCTCTCTAACTCTCCACCTGATAGGCTTATCTCATCTGTCAGCTTTATAGTATTCCAGCTCTCCACTGTCAGAGGAGAATCATCTGACAGCCCTTACAGTCTTACCTAGGTTTTCCCACACAGAGACAATATATAAAGAAACCTAGAAATCCTAATCTCACCACAATTATAAGTTTATTCCGTATATGTAATAGACCAAATCCTAATACAAGTACGACTCTATTACCTAGATCGGTCAGTGATATGAGAGAAGAGGAGACGTACGTGAAAAATATGAAGAAGAAAATACAAAGAATTAACGTGATTCAGCACCTCATCGTGGGATGCCTACGTCCATAAGAGAAAAGAGAAATCTTTATTCCCAAGAAGCCTCTCTAACTCTCCACCTGACAGGCTTATCTCATCTATTAGCCTTACAGCATTCTAGCTCTCTACTGTCAGAGGAGAATCATCTAACAGCCCTTACAGTCTTACCTAGGTTTTTCCACATAGAGACAATATATAAGGAAACCTAGAAATCCTAATCCCACCACAATTATAAGTTTATCCTGTATATGTAATAGACGGAACCCTAATACAAGTACAACTCTATTAATTGTGTGGATCCCACAGAATACAAGACACTAATCCAACAAATCTCCACCTGGCTTGAATTCTGCAAACCATCTTGAAGAAAACCCATTGATGTTGATTCTGTAACTCCGTATCTGTCAAACCGCTACACCCAAACCGACATAGCCCACACCCCGTCTGGGTGTCCCGTACAACTCACCATCGTACGATGTGAAGTGACTCCATCTCTCCCACTGCTCCAGCTTCACCGGAAAGATCACCGTTACACACAATCTTCCTGCAACTCCAGTTGCATCTGGAACCCGAGCCTCTCATCACTGCACCTCCAATGCAGACCTTGAGAACCGACTCCTCATCCTAGCCCTCTGCAACTCTAATTGCACCTGAAACCTAAGCCTCTCACCTCTGCACCTCCAATGCAAACTTAGAGATCCGACTCCTTGTCTCAGTCTGCCAGTACTCCTTTGCCCCACTGTATGACATAAATTGACCATTATGTGCATCGTATCGAGATTTAAACCCGCCGTCAGATCTAACACCCGATCTAATCAAGTCCACTAGGCCACTGAGATCCATTGCTGTCACACCTGAGTCAAACTTTGCAAATCTCGACTCCATGATCCTTGCTGGCACATGCAATGACAGGAAGAATCATCTTCCTAGCTTGAGATTTCCTTCCATCTCTTCTTGATGACACCCCCTTTTTTCTTTTTTTTTTTCTCAAAAGATAATTGTGGAAACAAAAAAACTTAAAAAACCACACAAGTGTAATCATTACACTTTTTTTTCCTTCTACGTTTTCAAACTCTTCTTCTTTATTTTTTTTCACACTACCATAATCATGATCTTGAAAACCGTAGATCAAGAAAAAGTTTAAAAAAAACTCAATAATTTTTTTTGGCTAATTCCTTTACTTTTCCAAAGGAATATGAGAGAAAAAAAAGAAAAAAATTCATCCTTTTTTTTTTCTTTTTTTTCTTCTTCTTCTTCGTACCTTCCATGCACCTCCCTCCTTCTCCTAGATCACTAATCGATGTATCAAACCTAGCTTTGATACCACTTGTTAGGATTGGAGACAAGCAAACAAGAAAAAAATACAAAGAATTAACGTGATCCAGCACCCCATCGTGGGATGCCTACGTCCACCAGAGAAAAGATAAATCTTTATTCCCAAGAAGCCTCTTTAACTCTCCACCTGACAGGTTTATCTCATCTGTCAGCCTTACAACATTTTAGCTCTCCACTGTCAGAGGAGAATCATCTGATAGCCCTTACAGTCTTACCTAGGTTTTCCCATACAGAGACAATATATAAGAAAACTTAGAAATCCTAATTCCACCACAATTATAAGTTTATCCTGTATATGTAATAGACTAAACCCTAATACAAATACAACTCTATTAACTGTATGGACTCGACATAATACAAGACACCAACCCAACAGTAAGTACGTGAAAGTTGAAAACCTTCTGTTATAATTAGGTGGGAGAACCTCAACACTTAAGAACCACACTTTGGTGTGTGTGGGATCCGATGTGGGATCATAACATTGCCATTCCCTTTTCAAAGTCGACACCCACATCGGTCCACTCTAGATTGCCCATTCTGGATCGTTTTCACTCTGCTTCACCAGGTAGCCCTTTCCCAGGTGGCTATTTCTCTAGGTCGTCCCTCCAGTAGGGTTGGCCTCTCAATGAAAACACCAAATGTTATAATTTAAGCAAAAAAAAAAAAAATCCAACCCAAAAAACTAGTCTATTAAATAAGAAAACCCTAAAATTTAATGAACCACATTTTAATATATGTGGGATCTGATGTGGGATGGCATGGTGTCGGCCATGGACTTTCAATTAAGAAAGGCAAAAAAATCGTCTCTTGCGTGCCAGCCAGTCAGCCCACCATCTGACGGGTTGGAATACATCGGTATGTGTATCAGTGTATTTCAATTCGTCAGATGATGGACTGACGGACTGGTGCGCGAGAGACGATTTGAATTCTTAAGAAAGACATTGAAAAAGACTGAATAGCTATATATTGAAAGGACATTCCGCGGAAGAAGGGCTAGGGTTTGAAATGTCTAATACAATTATACATGCATGCTTTGGTGCTTTCAATGAAAAGACTGAAAGTGAAAAAAGTCTCATTAACAGCTGTGATGGTAAGCTTCAAAGAAGACATGTCTGTCGTTGACTGGTTTATGACTGATCTTCTAGGTTGGATGCCCTTAAAATCTTTCTAGTTGGATCTTTGGTGTGACCTTCATTCTGAGCTTTGATGGTTCAAAAACTTTCTTGAGGTGACTTTCTTGTGGTTCAAAAACTTTATTTTAGTTTTCAAGGCCAAAGGAAGATTCTATTTGAAATATCACTTAGAATCTCCTAAAAAATGGAATCTTTTACTTCAAAACTGTAAAAATATCCTTTGGTAGATATTTTGCTATTTCATGTGAAAGTTTTCTTAGACCATAATGCAGTTGAAGATTCCCACCCTTTCTTGTTTTTGTCTCTTCATGATGGGAAATTTTTAGATCATTGAATTCATGGTTTCCTTCCTTTAGCAAATGTCTACATGAACTGATTTCAGTTCTTGGTCTATGGTTCCCTTTAATGAGATAATCTTGTTCTGAAGTTTCAAAAAGTTGAACTTATATATCAAAGCATCCAATCTTCGATTATTTATATGGATTATTTATAAGTCCGTCTGAATGTAACAAGGGTGGTTACAACATGTAGTATTGTAATTGGTTATCTTTAATGCACATTCATAAGGCCATCGATCACAAAAATCTCAATATACAAGGGATATTTTTGGTAATTCATTTAGGGACTGACGTAAATTCGACAATGAAAATGATAGTTGTTACATCAAGGAGAAAAATCGGTATCTAATGCCGGCTAAAGAGTACAGTTATGACGTATCTCTTGGCTTTTGACATTTAGTTGCAAGTAACCTCTATAAAGTAGTCTATTTTTTGGATGATTTATCGAGGGTTATTTGTTAGGAATTTAGTCATACAATGATTATCAATTAATTTACAGTTCTCCACCTACCGGTTCGAACTTTTGAAATGAAAACTTTTCATTATTGCTGATACTTAATTGTGTATATAATACATTTATATTTTGATTTCTTTTTATCTTCGTTAATTGTATGGTTTTTTTCTTGGAATGTGAAACCTTTCATTACAAATGGAATAAAAATGTGTTTTTGGAATCTGTGGGTTAATCAGATATTTTTCTGTCGAACCTTTCTTGACATAAATATTTGTTATCAAGTTTTCTAGAATAAAATGATATGAGAGCCTAAACATGTACTTCATAAGCATTTGGCTATGCTTACACACAATAGAATTGTGAATGTTTTGTTGGTGACTAATGCAAATGCTAATCTTTTAGATTCATCACCTGTGGATAAAACCTAACTATAATTTGATCAATAAATCTACTGAACTGAATATATAATTCAACACAAAATTAATTAACTACCAGCTTTCTGTGGATTTAATTTGTTGCAAACCCTTTCTGTATTGAGATTATCAAAGAACTAGGTAAGCATGGGCTAAAGTTTCACAAGTTTGATAACAACTGATCATTGACCTGCATTAATTGCTATCCCATCTATACCATCATTTTACTACAATCCAAACTTTAAGATAAACTTGTACTATATTATAGCTAGGTTTAACTGGGCTTTTCTTAATGATTGACCCATCTTTGTATCTAGGGGATTCTAGAAAACCAACCTATCTTGTTTTATTTTATTTTATTTTTTTCATTTCATTTCATTTCATTTCATTTCATTTCATTTCATTTCTCTTTTTCTTATTATGAGAAGGTTGGTATATAGTGAATCCATTATGGTTTCTTTCAGTATTTCCACAATAAATAGATAACACAAACTCTAGTATTGATACTTGTTGGATTCTTACTCAAAAGCTTAAACTATTAATTGAAAAGGTTCAACTAATATATAAAGATATCCAAAATCCCAGATTTAACTAATGTGAAATTATTCTCATCATGATCAATGATATCCTTCACTGCCTCCACATTTTTTTCCCCACCTAGTTCATTGCATTTGCTTTGTATTAGAATACTAACATAAAATGCAGTGATTGAAGCAAAACGTGATGCAGTGATTGAAGCAAAAGTGATCATACTTAATTCTATGGCCTCTACCACTCAACATTTTCATATTAAGGCTTAGTTTGTTTCTAGGTAAAAAACTGCAATAAAGGAACAAATAAAATCTTAATTTTTATATTCTGATTTTACATGTAAGTTCTCTTTTTGCATTTTTTTTTGCCTACAAACAAATGGAAAATTAAGGGAAAAATAAATCCATGGCTCATGATAGCTTCTATACATTGGCCATGATTTCATCCATTTTGATTGTTGACTTTTCTGTTATGACTGTTGGATATATAGCAAGGTTAGTATGTGAATTCATCCATGTGTCAATTTTTGTGTCAATCTTAATCATGCAACTGACTATGTATTTAACTTATTGTACCTCTTGTAATTTATTGGTTCAATTGTATTCAAAATAAGCACCTTTTCACATGAATGCGACTGATGGGAACAATACATCCATAGCTTTGGTGCTGGTTAATGAGTTTCCACATTTCTAAAGGTCAACATCCAATTTGATTCATATCAACTTATAAATTTTTATGCTGTTAGCCAAGGATAGCTATGCCAAAGGTGGGGTAGGGATCTTAATTTTCTTGTTCTTTTTCTTTCTTTCCTTTGCATCATTTTTTTTATCAATATATTCTTTTTGATCTTTAGCAAAAAAAAAAAAAAAAAAAAAAAAAGTCAATTATAGCTATGTTTTTTGTTTCTATAGGGTGCAAGAAATTTTTTTTTTTTGGTAAGGCTATAAGGTGCAAGTTAGAATGGGAACTATCAAGGGGTATTTTATATCCACATCAAGTAGTATGCCTCTTTTCTAAATCATATTTGTCATGTTTGGTCAGGGATTATAGTAGTAGGTTTCTTTTAAAATTTAGTTTTCCTTATGATTAAACTTGTCGGATTTATCAATTTCTTCGGGCATCAACTTTGATGTTGAATGGGATGCATAATTTATGCCACATTATCATATTAATTGAATTCCAATTGATTTAGTGTCGGGGCTCGTTGATGGTCATGTTGAAGGTGGAGTCATGATTTTTTTTTCTTTCTTTAGGATTCTTTGCCTGGGTTTTTTGCCTACTCTGTTCATGTATTCTATATTCTCTTTTTCTAATATATATTCTTGCTGATTTTTAGTAAAAAAAAAAAATGTTGACTTGAGTTAAAAAAAAAGAAAAAAAGAAAAAAAACTGTTGGGTACAATCAGTTTTTCTTAGTATGATTAGGCTAGGCCCTTTCAGACATGCAATAGTTTTTTATTATTTTTTATGAGAGAGTGAGTAAAAATGATTCGTTCAAATCTAACTGTTCAAATGAAAATAGTATTCAATCCCAATACCTAATACCATCAAACTAGAATCCTTGCTGATTAAATTAATCAACATATTTAGCCAAAGTTAATTGAAAAACTCGAAATCAAATACAAAATTTTTATCTAATTGTTTTGGAATTGGCTAGAATCAATCAACACAAAATAGATCAATTCTAATTTGATTTTGAAAAACCAAATATTTGAGTTTGATTCTTCATATTTTTCTTGCAAAATTAATTAAAAAAAAAAAAAAAATCTTGATGCAACAAAATTTGCCTAGCTTCCACTCTCAGCATGCATTTTGGAGTTTGTGGTGTTGGATGTAAGTAAACACCACAAAAAAAAGGAAATAGCATTTTGACACATGTGACACGTGCTGGTTACGCAATTCCAACCGCTCTTTTTCTGCTCTTTTTCTTTTACTTTTTAGAAAAGAATAACACGTGGACCAATGAATGAAACAGAACATGACCAGAGTTCAGATCCGATGAATTCAAAAAGATGGAAATGAAATGACCCTGAAACCCTACCTGCTGTACTGTCCATCCATGGCGAAAACGACAAGGGTTCTTCCGCAATGTATCCAATTTTTCTGTGAAAATTTTTGTCGTGAAGGTGGGCCTGACAGATAGACAGAAAGAGACATCTCACATCTGACGCAATCTATAAAATGGAAGTTTTCACTCAGGGACACTGAGTCATGATCGTCGTGACTCATGCAAGGTGGCGCCCCTTTTTCCTCTGCTCAATATGTCGTTCTTCATGGTTTCCAAATTTATGATTTGATCTCTGATTTGATATCTTTGTTTTCTTTCTTGGGTTATTATTTGCAGTCTTCATAACTCTTCTTTTAGACCCGTTTGGATCCAATTCCTCTTTTATTTCCTTGTTATAGTGGTAAATCAAAACTATGTTCATCAGAGACATTGTTAATTTGTTACTGAATTTGGGTTGAAAATTCATCTTCATTACCCATCCCTATATTGAGGCAGATTAATGGAAGAGATTGTTTGTGGAAACCATGCATGTGGCATTAAAAACAGATCATAGACCATAATCCCCTCCCCTCCACACCCATCCAAAAAAAAAAAGGTGGGGGGGGGGGGGGTAGATTTGGGGGTTAGTGTTTAATAACAATCTTTGGTGGCGTTAAAAAAAGTACAAACGGTCACTCTTGAATGTACCCAATTCATCCAAAGTGAAGGCGTGATTGAATCTCAAGACCTGACACCACCAAATTAGAATCTTTATCGACTAAGTAAGACGAGTACACCTTCGATGACATTAAATATTGAGACAAGTTTGATGGAAGACATCATTTCTCCCTATTGATAGATAGCCTTAATATACAGAAACAAATGCATGTGGCATTAAAAACAAAGAATTCATGGAGGTAGTTAGCCTGGTACAGGAGGTGGGGTAGGATAAAAAAGAGAAATCAGATTGAAGTAGCAACTAGCTGGATCAGAATAGGTAAATCTATTTCTTAAGGACTCATATGCAGAGTTGCAATGATGGATAGTTATCACAGATCTTCATTTTCAATGGATGTATAATATTACAATGTCAACCTTAATGTAAATATTACATAATCTTAAACTTTTCTTCATGAATGAAGCCAGAATCCTTCAACTTGTGTACATTTTTTTTTACGCTCCGCCAATTCAGGATGGAACTTGTACTGTGGGCCACGGCTCTTTGATTGGAAAAATGTGGGAAGATTGATTCTTTCATTATACCGACAATGTGCACTCAAGGAGAATTGAATTAATGATCTCTTAATTATGAGGTGTTGGTCTTTGACACCTGAGCTAACCCCTTGGGTCATGATTATGAATTAAAACAAACTATCATTATATTCTTGTTATTAGAAGATATTAGTATCCCAATCAGAATAATTCTCTCTATCATACATAATCAAAGAAATTGAAAGGTTCAAAAAAATAAACAAGCCTATTTTTCTTGCATTTATCAATACGTACACTTTATTTTCTTCCTACAAATGTGCATTTTTATGCTACACTAATTTTGTCATAGCAATAGATTAATCTCATCCTTTAAACTAATCTTGAACTAAAGTTAGCTTTGGCTGTTTGATTGCAAGTAAAAGGAAGAGAAAGGAAGTTAGATTGATTTTAGAAAGAAAACTTTCATAATTATTATCTAACATGATTGTATACCCTGCTTTGATTTCTTACCTAATCAAAACCACAAAATTTTGATTAGATGTGGATGCTTTTCTAACTTCAGTTTGAATTTATCAACCATTTCTAGTGATACCATATTTTCACAACTTCCACCAACAATGATGATTGCGAAGCCAAGAATCAAGGGCCCCACTATAGCTAAAGCCCTTATTTGAGTAAGGTGCACGCAACCTAGTTGCACGTTTTTGTGAGTCCCCTTCAACGACTCGTAAATGACGCGCGGACTAAAAGCTAAGTTTAGATGGATGGCGGAACTAGGAGAATGGACATTGGGTCCCACCAATAGAGCTCACATTGTTGACTCAAAGGTATCTCCTTCTTTAATTTCGGTCTCGATTAGTTCACAAGATTGAATAGCCAAGTCCTAAATGGCCTTGATTCGATTGTTTTCCAAGAATGTTGAGCTGGGTATGCAAGCCATGTATTGATTGTTTTTTCAAGGGATTTGGACGGAAAATAAAGTGAAATTTAATAATCAAGTTTGAAATGATTTGGAGTTAGTAGCACATTCATATAAGATAATAATTGATTATAAAAGTTTCTTTTCTTTGGTTTGAAAATTTCAACTTCTTTTCCCTAAATTTTCCTTGCAACTAGATGGATCCTTCAAGATTAGATATGACACATTAATTTTTTTTTTATATATTTTTTTATTTATTTTTATCAATGTATCGTTTCTCTTATTCTGGAAAATTCAATCGCAATGTACATTTTTATGCAACATTAATTTTTTTGGTTGCAATAGTCAATATCTTTTAAACAAATCTAGAACTCAAATTAGCTTCAAGACAGATGATTTGCTGGCTGCAACCTCATTTGATTCACTGCAGGAAGAACCTTATTGCTATTAATTTGATATAACAACACAATGTGATGGTGAATACAATGTGATGGTGAATCAGTTTAGTTTTCATTTGAAAATTTCCAATGAATTCTTTGTTCTCCATCTCCTTGAACGAGATTTTGTTTGGATTTTTTCTTCTTTTGTTTGTTTATGTAATGGGGCCATTCTTACTGTTAAGACAAAATTTTTGGACAGACTTACCAGAATTGCAATGAAAGATACAAAACATCTCTCTGTCTTAATTCTTGAGGGGATGAGTACAACTTTTAAATAGTCAAATAGTCAAAGCATCTCCATTTCATTCTTTATATTATAGAATTTCTCAGATGCCTCTTATTGGTCAAACAAATTGTAGGTGTATTTCCTCTTGAAACCCTAAGCATACTTTTAAGTTTTGCAGAAGTCATTTAGAGGGTGTTATTATCTTTGTAGTATATATAACACTATATTCCTCAAACCAGACTAAAAGCCTGATTAGTGAAGGCGGATTTTGATCCACAATTTCTCCAAGAATTGTTGGCACTTAATTTCTGCAAGTAACACTCCAAGAATATAAGACAAAATTCTAAGTTGTTATATCTTTCGTTTTTCTATAAAAAAATTCCTAAGCTTTGTACACACACACACACACTTTGCATGAAACTGTTTGAATTTTTTCTATCTTTTGATCCATAATTTGCTCAGATGGGTGAAACAGATTTCATTGGGCGGTTTTGGGAAAGGGATTTGGTGTGTTTACTGTTTTGTTAGTTGGAAGACTCAAAATCAAACTTAGACAGCCCTCTCTTATCTCTTACAGTGAATAAATCTCAGGGATTTCTGCAAACAAGACTTCTGAAGGAAAATAAGAGACATTCATTTAGGAAATTGGATGTAATCTTAAGTGGAAGTTGTAGGAGCCTACAGATTAGTGTACAATCTGGATATGTAATGGATTTAGGAGAAATATTTTATGTTCCATCATTTGATAAAAATCAGGTCTCTGTTTTCAAATTAACACCTTTGGATTATGGGTTTAATTTTTCTGGTACAATACTAAAGATTCTTAAGAATGATGTAATAATCGGTTTAGGTTCTTTAATTGATGGGTTTTTTTTTTTTTTTTATCTTAAACATAGATCCAACATATAAGAGTAGTTTACTTTCTGTTAATAATATTGGCATTAAAAGAATGAATGCGAATGAGAAATCCTCTAAGTTATGAAACTTTGGATTAGGTCACAAATCTAGTGACAAAATCAAAAAATTAGTGAATGATGGAATCTTGAGACTCTTGATTTCATTGACATGGGATTATGTGTGGACTGCATCAAGGGGAAGTAGACAAACTGTAAGACCTGCACTCCATGAACCCGATCTAATTTAGGTTTTTGTGTCGTGACAGGTCTTCTAGTTATAACCGGGTCAGAAGAGACGATCGGATGATGAACCATGAATCCAGGTACAAAAATGGACGAAACAGAATTAAAAATAAGTTGTTCGGTCTGACTGGTTGAGACATATTGGTCTGAAGAACAGTCCAATCGGATAAACTTTTTAGTATGGAAACAGACTCCAGTGGGTCCCACCTTCCAAATCATATTGTTAGAGACCTTCTATACGTGGGAAACTCTCCTAAAAGGCTACCTCCCTCTATATATTGATCCTTTCTCCTCCTTAGACCTTCTGTTTACTCTCACAAACCTTAGAGTCTGAAAGAGGGACCTGAAGAGAGCAAGGAAGGTTTGCAAGGGAAGAACACCATTTTGGAGAGGAGCACCATCGTCAATAGGCCAACGGTAAGTGCTCAACCTTTGTAGAATAGATCGAAATATGTTGGTTTAGAAGCAATACCAAGAATGGCTAGGTATTGATTCGAAACCCTAGTTCCGTTCGAAAACCCTAGATTCTTATATGGGAATTATTAAAATCAATGTTATGGGAAATATAGAATCATGAACGGTTTAAAAGTGATGATGTTAATGTTTAGTTTCACCATTGAATGGCTTAGGAGGAACCCTAGAAAAACCAAGTCAAAGACCGACTTAAGGGAAGGTTAGAGATTGACACACGGACCTTGTCTGGTTGGACTATCTGGTGGCACATAAGTGCGACTGGACAAGCCACCGGACCTATTCGGGAAGTCTGGGAAATTTGTCTTGTAGAACATACCGGTCTGAGAACTAGTCTGACAGTCTGTACCCTAATGTGCGATCAGACAGGGTATTTTGGATTGTTTGTCAGCCTAGGTTTGGTTCCCTCCAACTTGGATCTTACAAACCTAATTCTAATCAACTCCTATTGTTATTTAGGACTTGTAGACGGTGAGGTTGGGCTTTATGACTTAGAAAATACTTGCTATCACACGTTAGGTAAGGAACAAGACCCAAACCTAAATGACTAATAACAGTAAACCGCTCTGTCTATCGTTGTTGTGTGATGTTTGTGCATTTTAACATGTCACCTCTTATTATGCTATTATTTGTTCATGCATATTATTATTTCTAAGATGTGATGTTAGGCATTTATATGTTTTCGTTGGTGTATGGAGTGGGGAAGGGGTTAGAGTCCTGGACCATTCTCCACACTGACAACTTTTCGTATCGCTTCTATTTTAGCGTGCTTGGTACAGGTAGAGTATCAAGGGGAGGACATGGTAATGAAGATTGTAGCCTGACCATCAGACTCTAGCTCTATCTCTAGTCCGTACGGAGCTATGCGAGGTAGGGCCTTGGATACTTGA
Source organism: Protea cynaroides (assembly GCA_028583415.1). Lineage (NCBI taxonomy): Eukaryota > Viridiplantae > Streptophyta > Magnoliopsida > Proteales > Proteaceae > Protea > Protea cynaroides. The sequence continues at coordinate 65,061,090 of CM053266.1, read as the reverse complement.
TGATGACATGCAGGATTGGTTAGTAATGGAACCCCAACTTGCAAGCCCTTGCCAATAAGGATGTACGTATTGGTACGGAGTAGAGTATTAGGGGAAGAACGCGGTAGTGTGGATTGTAGCCTAACCGTCAGACTCTAGCTCTATCTCTATTCTGGAGTGAGTGTTGTGGGGCAACAATAGTAGTGTGGATTGTGACCTGACTATTGGGTGTGCCCACACTTTCGTGCATGGAGGTGTGGTAGCTGCCTATCCTTACCATAACGCATTGCAAGTTATATCAGACCAAATATTGAATGTTACCTCATGCATTTTCCTGCTGCATTGTCCATTTTTTTTTACTAAGCTAAGTTGTGAGCTCACCCTTGTGTATATACTCTTTTTAGATGTTGATGCAGGATACACTATTGAGGACTTTGTTGGAGCTCCGACTTATGGAGGCGTTGTTGCTTTGGACGTGCAGCCAGTGGAGAGCGAGCATGATTCGTCATGTGGGTGCCACTTCTGCATATTTCTTTAGGTTTTATTTTGAGTTGGATTATAAACAGTTGTAATAGATTATTTAAAGACATTTTGGTTTATTGAGATAATTGGGATATTTATTATTTTATCATGTAGATCTCAGTTCATTTAATTAAAGACTTCCATTGCTATTATTTATATTCTGATTGTGGTTAGAATGCATGGTTTGTGTGTTGACACGGTCTATTTGAGATCCTGATGTGAACTATTGGTTCGATAACGATTCATTCACACTTCTGGTTCAACCAGAATTGGGGTGTGACAACTTGACATCATAACATTTAGGCTTTGTCCAACAACCATACATGCATCTAACAGAGTCAATGAACTGAGATAGAAAAATCTAAAAGCTTTAATATAAACACACCATTAAGTATTGCGTGATAACTAAGACCAAACTAACAAAAAGCATAATATATTATAATAAAAAAGAAATCATATAAACATTCGTGAAATTTAGAGTACGATAGGGTATGGCCCATAGGTCGAAAGGTTACCTTGTTGACAAAAGAAATCGGTAAAGACAACATAAACTAAAGAGGTAGTCTATTACTGAGCTAGAGGCGGAGGGGCTGCCGGCTCAGTTATGTCATAGTCCTACTCGTATGCATCCCTGAGCCAGTGCACCTGCTTCTGATTGGTTCAGAGACTCTGAGTGAGCTCCACTATATGATAGTCAGTCACACGTTGAGCCTCCCAGATCTCTAAGAGCAGTGACATCAACTGCTCAGAGATAGGCTAAGAAGGTCCTGCTATAGGGATAGGCTGTGGTGTAGGGGTGGGAATATCCTCCATGTGTATGTCCTCGTCACCCCTTACATCTTCTGCAGGTGCTGCTGCTGCTACCACTGCTATGGTCGCTGCTCCTCTAGGTGGACGCTGACGAGCTTCTAACTCCTCTCGTCACTGAGCTCCAAGGTGTCCATCTTCATCTTGTGAATGGCCTCGCAGTTAATGTCGGATGCCATGGAATCTTCATAAGCCAACTCGTCACGCATGTCCACTTCCAGAAGACGCAGAAGTGCAGTGATGAGTTGACCATATGGGAGATTGCCCTTCAGGTTGGGCGTAGTAGCATGCACCATAATCTGGATAATGATGTATGGGAGACAGACACACTGCCTAGTGGCCACACAATAGGTAACATACTGAGTCAATTGGGAGACCTTGTTGTAGTGCCCGCCTTGAGGAATGATGTTGTATAATGCGACTAGACACCCGAGGTAAAGGCCGTATGTTCTTTGCCAACATGAGGAAACCTAGGGTAAGGATCTGAGTAGCAACTTCTTGACATAGGTCTTCAGTAAAATTACCCTTCTCCTTGGGGATACAGTAGATTAGATCACCATCATTGGGGATTTATAGAAGCTCTGCCAACTAGTGGGTGTTGAAGGTTATCTTAACCTCCTTTACCATACTGATAACGCGAAGATCTCGACAATGTTCAAAATCATTGATATCCCCCTCAAGCTCCAAGTTGGCATAGCAGTGCTTCACTAGATCCAGCCGAGTGACATCATAGTATTGAATTACTGGTAACCACCCAAGGGCAACAAATTAACGTCGCCGTGACATCGAATCTGTGCAGATGCTCCAAATTCATGAAGCGGCTAGATTCAACCTTTTTACCTTCAAACCATGGGTAACGGGCTTGTGCATCCGTCGAATGGAACCGTCGGGCATAAAAAAGTCTATTAGGTGGGAGTGGTCCTCGAGAACTGGAAGGACCAACGTTCTTGGGGGCTGCGTAATATCTAAACATGATTAACCTACAAATCAAACCAAACAAGTACAGATTAGTGATAAGTATGTGATTTCTATATTTTTATTTCCTTTGCACTATACTTTTTAATATATTTTATGCCTAATTAAACTGAATAGGATGAATTTTATTAATTTGACATATTTTAGAGACATTGTGAATTAATCATAGATCACAGTTTCGGCCAAAATTTTGGATTTCGGCCGAAACATATCAGTTTTTAGTAGAACCGATACGAAACTGATTGACGATACTTTTTGTACCAGATTTTCGTCCAAGTTGCAAATTTCGACCTATTTCGGTATAGTTTCTCTCCTTCTTCTCTGAATCTCCTTCTTCTCTAGTTCTCCTCTTCATTTTCTTCTTCTTCGATTCTCCTTCTTCTCCGAATGTCCTTCTTCTCCGGCTCTCTTTTCTTCTTCCCTGATTCTCCTTCTTCTCTGAATCCCCTTCTTCCCCAATTCTCCTTTTTTTCTGAATCTCCTTCTTCTTCGGTTCTCCTCTTCTTCTTCCTCTCTGATTCTTCTTTTTCCCTGATTCTGCTTCTTCTCCTCTTCTTCTTCTTCGATTCTCCTTCTTCTCCAATTCTCCTCTTCTTCTTCTTCTCCGATTCTTCTTCATCTCTGAATCTCCTTCTTCTCTAGTTCTCCTCTTCTTCTTCTTCTCTGAATCTCCTTTTTCTCCAGTTGTCCTCTTCTTCTTCTTCTTCTCCAATTCTTCTTCCTCGATTCTTGTCAAACTGGTACAAAGTAGAAGACTCCAGATCGAAACTCAAAGATCATTCCATTCTATTTCATTAACAGTACATCAGCCTATTTATACAAGCTATCAAGTATCAACCAGTTAGTCTAACTAAGGACAGAAAGGTAAAATTACATAAATTAGTATAATACACTTTAATAATTCTCTCCTGCTAACTGCCAATGATGAAAAAAACTAGAAAAAAAGAAAAAGAAAAAAAAAGCAAGCTTAAATGACCTTTTTTTTTTTTTTTTGTGAGATCTTCCTATTTCAGTTTTAGTTTTCAACAAAAACTTAGTTTGAGACTTTGAGTTATATTAGGACTAGACTTTGAGTTATATTAGAACCCACATATGAAACTATATATATATATATATATATATATATATATATATATATATATATATATATATATATATATATATATATATATATACTCTTCCTTCTGAGTGCAAACCCCAAATGGGAATCCCAATTTGAACGGATAAAAGAAGAAAGGATTTAGAGAAGAAACCCTTTCTTCTCTGATTATCTTCGTCGATGTAAGCCTTTTCTTCCCCGATGATGGTGCAACGATTCTTGTAGACTCCCTGTTCCTTGAGCTTTTACTGATGAACCAGCTCAAGCAATTCCCATTGTTCCGGTAATGAACAAACAACTGGAGGAGGAGGCTCTACCTAAAAATCAAAATCAGATATGATGTTACCAAAAAAAAATAAAAAAATCCGGATCTGATTGTTTCTTTAATATATCTTCTTTCAGAGATATATTAAAGAAGAGATATATTAGAGAAGAACTCTGCTTGAAACTCCAATATTCTCTTCTCTCTATCTATTGCACGCCGTATACGTCGTCCCTACCTATGGCCACCTATTATAAACCAGAGGTATAAATTTTTTTGGACAAAACTTCTCTCGATTCTATCACATCCGATAACCTGAGCTTACAAAATGCAGACAATTGAATCGCTGAAACCCATAACTCACTGGAAAATCTCTGCAACTTTGAATTTTTATGTAAAATAAATTGCGAGATTGAACTTTTGGTGTAGTCGCTCGAGGGTTCTTCCGTTGAAACCGCCTCATTTTGGTAGGGACTCGACTTCATTGTCTGTGATTAGCGCCTATAGGCAAACTAGGGTTTCAAGAAATATTGGAGGATTCAATTCTTATGAGGTTTCTTTAACAACCAGAGATGCAAAGAGAGGAGAATTCGGGTAACTAGCTCTTGTGAACAAGACAATGATTCGAAGACTACTTCGAGTGAAAAGAGCGAAGGGAAGCCGACTGAGAACAAAGGAGTTACTAAGCCATCCCCTGCTTCTTCTTCTGCACCGTCTCCTTGTTGTGGGAAGAACGGATGGTGGGAGGGAGGGAAGTAGCAATGGAATCTAATAATTCCGGCTCAAGAGATCGGGATATTGCTTCTACAACTAGGGATTTTCATGTTTGTCATGAGATTGCTTTGGCCAGGAATTTCTTTGCCGGGTTCAGAACCAAGGACCTCGATGGCCTTTGCGAGCTTCCCTTATAGTGATTTCTTGAGCAAAATCAATAATAATCAGGTGCAGAAAGTGAAAATTGATGGAGTCCATATCTTGTTTAGATTGAAGTTTGAACCTGAAAGTCTGGAAAATGAAGTGAGTAGCACTAGTAAATTGATCCATTGTTTTCATAGATTTTAGCTCTTGAATTGCTTTTTCCTTATGTGTCCTGGTGTTTTATGCTCATATGTGGAAATTAATCTGAACAAAACATAGCAACCAGGAAGCAGGGGAGCGTTGTGAGGGGAGAACGATGAAGGAGAAGAAAAAGGGGAGAATGAAAATGTGAAGGGCTATATTAGTCATTTTATTAGCTTTTAAAAAATTTCAATTAAAAACAAAAAGGGTAAAAATGTCTAACAGTGATTTCAGTCTCTTCTGTCAGTTACTTGGGTATAGTTGTAGTTTTATGAAAGGGGGGGTGGTAGGTGATGTTTCAAAACTATTTTGCGTGGTAGCTAATTTTTTTTCTTAAGAAAAATAGTTTTAACATCCATTTGATGAATAACAAGTTTATAAATAGAGGCAATAGCAAACATAGTTCTTATAGTAGCAATCCGAGCAATTGGTGAGAAAGTATCAACGAAGTCTATATTTTGTTTTCGTTTAAAACCTTTGGCTATCATTCTTGCTTTAAATTTGTCAAATAAACCATCAGGTTTAAGTTTTTTTTCTTAAAAATCCACTTGGTATCTAAAGGCTTGTATTAGGTGGAGGATTTATCAATTTCCAAGTACAATTTTATATAATAAAATCTAACTCACTTTTTATAGGCCCTTTTCAAAACACAGCATCAGGATATGTTACAGCCTCCTGATATGTTAATGGATCTCGCTCAACAAAGTAAATCAGCATATCATCGCCAAAATTGGTAGGTTTTCTTTGTCTTTTACTTTTTCTTATTTGGTCATCCTCCTTGAAATCTAGTCCATTAATCTTATTTCCATTACTATGAGTATTCATATTATGATATTTCAAAATAATTTTATTAGAAGAATCCGTATTATTAAACTGATCTTTAATCATAGGAAATATATATTCAAAAAATTTTGCATCTCTTGACTCAATTATAGTATTTGCATCAAAGAGATTTTCATTAGTTTTAAAAACCAAAAATCTATATGCAGCACTATGTTGTGCATACCCACTGGAAATATAATCACAAGTTTTTGAACCTAGTTTTCTTTTCTTTTGTTCTGGAATGCAAACCTTTGCTAAACAACCTCAAACTTTTAAATAACTAAATGAATGCTTTTTTCCATGCCATAATTTGATTTGAAAGATATTAAATCATAATTTTTAAGAGGTATTCTATTAAGGATGTAACAAGTAGAAAGAATTCCTTCCCCCCCCACCTATTTGAGGGTAAACCAGAATTTATTAAGAAGTAATTCATTATTTCCTTTAAAGTTCTATTTTTTTTTCTAGCAATTCCATTAGATTCAGGTTGATATGGTATAATAGTTTCATGTATAATGCCACTATCTTCACAAAATTTACTTAAGCTTTGAGTTCCATATTCAGTTCCCCTATCTATTCTTAACCTTTTGAATGTTTTCCCTAATTGATTTTCCAGTTCTTATTTGTATGCTTTAAATCCATTTTCTGCTTCATCTTTTGTTCTCAAATATAACCTTAGAGTATCTAGAATAATCTTCAATAAATGTTATATAATATTTTTTTGCCACCCCTTGACTCATGAGATCTAAAATCAACAAGGTCACTATGAATAATATCTAAAAGATCATTTTTCTTTCAATCGTTTTATGAGGTTTTTTTTAGTTATTTTTGCCTCTACACAAATAGGACATTTATGAGGTAGTGGTTCTGGATTTCCTTTACTAAATCCTAATTTTAAAAATCTTTTAATGTATGGTGCACTTCGGTGTCCTAATCTACCATGTCATAAATCAAACGACTCAATCAAATAAGAAGTGACAACATTTTCATCTATTACATTGTCAACACTTAATATAAAAGACCATTGGTCACATACCCTTTACCCATATAAACATCTCCTTTTAACAGTATTGTCTTATCGGCTTTAAAAATTAATTTCATTCCTACCTTGTTGAGGAGAGAGTCAGACACCAAATTTCGACCAATTTTTGAAACATGTAAAACATCATTCAGCATGAGAGTCTTTTCTGAAGTCAATTTCAGAAGTACCTGTCCCTTGCCCATAGCTTGAGATGTTTGGGATTTTCCCATATACACAAGGTTAACACCACTAACCATTGAATATTTCATAAATGAGTTTCGATCATCGCATTTGTTCCCTGTTGCACGAGTGTCAACAACCCATTCTTTTGGTTTCTCCACAAATGTACTTCAATCACCGCCATCACAAACTAATTTTCTTCAGTGAGATTCACTCTAGCCTTGTCATTACCCTTGTTGTCATCACCCCTGTTCTTTTTGTAAAGTTGACACTTTTTCTTGAAATGACCAACCTTCCCGCAAAAGAAAGAAGTGCCTTTTAACTTCTTGAACTTACTATCCTTCTTCATATGATGGTAGTTCTTAGGTTGCCCTCTTTCCTTTTTCTTGGATTGTTCCTCTTTTCCAGACTCTACAAGATTTACCTTGAATTTAAATTCCTTGGCCTTTTCTATCTTGTCTTTTTCCTGATTCTTCTCCTCTATCTTAACTCGGACAATGATTTGATCAACTGTCCAGTCCTTAGTCTTATGCTTCATATGAGATTTAAACTCATTCCATGAAAAGGGTAGTTTCTCAATAAATGCTCCAGCTACAAAAGACTCAGGTAAAGTAATCCCTTCTTTACCCAGATTACCAACCGACACTTGGACCAAGTCCATTTGCATGGAGATGTTCATGTCATCTTTCATTTTAAAGTTTAAGAAATTTGCAGTAAATATACTTCTTACTACAAACATCATCTAATGAATATTTTTTCTTTAGTGCGTTCTAGATAGTAGAATCATATTAATAAGATGGATACATATTATAAAGATCATTAGACAGTGAATTTAGAATCCTATTCTTACATTGATAATCAGCCTCTACCCATGCTATCCATTTGGCTTTCAAAACAGGATCATCATCCTCATCCGATATGAGTTTAGTCAGAGCAAACACTACTCCTAGTTGAACCAATGCAAAGTTCATCATTTGCTTTTACCTCTTGAAGTTTGACCCATTAAATGGTTCAATTTTGTCAAACTCAGTCAGAAGACATAGTTTTTCAATTGAAGGAACAATAGAAGCAACCAAACCAGATTCAGTAGCCATGGTTCTCAGTCTCAAACTTTGAATTTTAATCTTAAGAACTGAAGTAAAATATAGTTTCAAAATAAATTTAAGACTATAACAGTATTATACAACAAGTATCGATTATATTTAAATTTATCAAATGCGCAAACATGTAATATAAATTACTTACAGAATTGAAGAACAACGAACAGAAATAAGGATAGGGCTAAGTCGTACCACCGGTCACTACCTTTAAGATTAAATTCACCCCTTACGTGCAAAGAGTTTTTGTGAAATAATCCCCAAGATAAAACAACCTAATGTAGTGAAGCTTCTTCTAGTTAGGTTGCATTCCAAGAACTGGTCTTCGTCAGAAAATCGACGGCTATAATTAACACTTAGTAACAAAATAGAAGGTTTTCGAAATTTAAAACAGAGTAATGTTGGAGGGAGAGAGAGGTAGAGAGAGATAGAGAGAGAATTCAAACTTTCTGTAACCTGTGCCTATAAATATTCCTTTTATTTATAGAAGACTGAAACATATTCCAACGGGTAGGAAGAATAGGTGCACTCATCCAATGGGTTACAATGAGTGGTTGCATCTTTAGAATATATGGTCTCGATTTAATCTTTTCAACGATCATAAAGATCAATGCTTGAGATTAAACCCCTTACAAACTCGTATAGGTACGAATGTACCTATTCATGTATGTCATACTTCTACATATTCAAATACGTAGAGACATATTCTTTCACAAAAAAATAGACCAATGGATAGACCCGCACCTGCACCCGCGCCCGCGCCCATGACCATGCCTACATCCGGCCCGGCTCACCCGGCGTGGCGCACGCACACGCATGTGTTAAAGCACCTTGGACCTCTCGGACCCTTCCCTCTAGACTCTAAAGGCATCCTTTCATTTAAGGGTCCAAGATGTTATAGGTCACACAATATATATATATATATATATATATATATATATATATATATATATATATATATATATATAACCTTAACTCCCTAAGAAATAAGAAATGTGGGACTAAAAGAAGTTCTAGCTAAACCAACAAAAAATACAAATGTGGGAGAATTTCCCTCCAAAACCAAAAACCCAAAAGTGAACTAAACTTTGAAACTGTTTTTATGTTTGAAAACCAACATGGAGTAAGATCTTGATGCCAAGGATCTCCCTATTTGTGTGGCATTATAGCAATGGTTGCCTTCCAACAGATGATAGAGTGGTTAATTGTCAGGTTCTTAGGGTTTCTCGGTGTGGATTGTGCAATAAATATGGAGGAACCTGCTTCTTTCCTCGAATGTGAGTTAGCAGTGGCGATGTGCCGTGGCTTTGCAGCTTTATTTAACATTCACTGGTTGGGCTTTGAGAGTATTGTGTTACCGTTTTCTAGGTGGAAAAGAAAACGATCCGTTGCTTGCATGAAGGACATCTGGAATGCTGGATTATTTATTGTAGCTCGTTGTTTATGGTTGAAGCGTAATTGGCGATCCTTTGAGGGAGTAGGGCGAACAGCGTGGCTAGCCTGTTGACACTTATTTCGGCGGATATTAAGGAAATGTCGGTTCAGTTTCCTTGCTCCATATCCTTGATTATAAACTGGGTTTTTGCTCAACGATTCTAGGTTCGAACTCAAGCGGTGGCAGTCTTTAATGTGGTTTTAGTTTAACGGGTTAAACCTATGGGGGACTGGATTAAGTTAAATGTTGATGGCGGTTCGCTGGAAAATCCAGGCCGAGTGGGGCTGGTGGTGGTGTTTTGAGGTGTTCATCTGGTGCTGTGGTGGCTTCTTTTACGGTGTGCTTGGAGGTGTCTGCAAACTGTATCGCTGAATTCTCGACGGTTATGATTGGGGTTAGGCGTGCTCCAGAGTTAAGCTGCTCTCAATTATGAGGAGAGAGTGACTCGGCGGCAGTAGTTTATGGTATGCTGCGATCTTCCATCCCACCACGGTTGTGTTTGCAGCAATGGATGAGTCTTTCTTAGGGAGTACTGAGTGGCGTGTCACACACTATTAATGTGAAGTGAACGTGGTGGCTGATGGGCTATCAAGGTTTGCTGCGTGCTCTTAGTCTTCTAGTTCATTGGTTTTGATGCCCTTCCTCTGTTTTGAGAGATGTAAATTGGGATTCTCAAGAGCATCCTCAGTTCCACTTTTGTTAGTTTTGTAAAATGCTTCTCCTTGCTAATGGTATTGTTGATGGTGCATGTGATTCATACCTAATGTAGATTTCTCCTTATTATATTTATTCTTTAATTTTTAATGAATTTTTGCTGAGCTTAAGAGGAAAAAAAAAAAAGTAGACTCAATTACGTGGTAATTCAATCTGGAAAAGGTTCAGATTGAATGTAGTCTTGTGAAGTAGAGGACGTGATCGAACATCGAGCCAAATGACATACTACCAAGAACCAAAAAGGGCGCTTTGACGGAGATATTGACGGTGGTTAATGTAAAGCGCCTCTAAATGTCACGTATGAACGAGGTAAAAAGTGATGGCCTCATATTTTAATTTGGTAATATCTTACGCGACGGATTTACAAAACCACCGTCATTGAGTCTGCTCCAAGAGAGGTCTAATAAAACCGCCTCATATAGACTGCAAAATTTTAGCATCTAGAAGAACATGAGACCTCAAAGCTTAAGAAAGCAACCACCACCTTCATGGTATTTCCATCTTCAAATTAGCCGACTATCCCAGTCAATTTAGAGGATCTTAAGTGAATTGGGGAAATTTTAGTTTGGACATCCTCTATCTATCTAAAACATGCAATTCAATTTGTAACTTTTTATTTATTTATTTATTTATTTATTTATTTTTTAATAAATAGATGATTTATTAAAACCCAAAAGAAAAGAGAACCCAACATGCCTCCACTTGGGGAAAACCCTAAAGGAGGACCCAAAACTCACGAGTCCAAAGAGGAGGGAACAACCACCCTCCACTAAGGAGGCAACAAGAACTCAAAGACCCAAAAGAATTACATAATATGAATTACAACTTAAGAACTGCATCCTCAGGATTGGACGCACCGTCCCAGTCCATCTATAGCTTGATGCCAGAGGGATCTTCAACAAATAAATCAATGCGGGAAATCCGGAAGATGAATTGGAAATCTTCTTAGCAAGCCATGCCACTTCTTCTCTCTCTTCTTCAGAGGAACGGTAACCATCGTCCCCCTCCCAACTGCGTTGGCGAAATTTGGCACTGATGCCAGCGAGGACAGATTCAAAGACGGATGGGAATCTACCAAATGCTCGTCCACATCTCCATTAGACCGCTGAAGCGGACCATGGCTTGCTAATGGCACTAGGTCAATGAAAAGAGGAGATGGGTTCGGATCAGGATTATCAAACGGACCAATCAGAGCACCCGCAAGAGATGGATTGGTTGACGCAATAGGAGGCCTCATATTTCGGCAAATCGGGTTAACTTAGAAGTAGGGCAGAAAGAAATATCAAAATCAGGGGAAAGATGGTTGGAAATTCCAGAAGACTGGTAACCAAATGGGATAGAGGCCGCATGTTTAGACAAGGAAGCAAATGGGTTAGATGGAGTGCTTGCAGGGGAGGGAATCGAGGAGTCATGGACGATCATGGAATCAACCACCGAGTTGTCTCCATCCGCAGACAAAAGGACACAGGGGGAGTTGGAAGTATCGCCCAACGGGAAGGGGCAATGACCAATGGAGGAATGGTGTGTGGAACAAATGGCAAGAGGCACATGCAGAGGGTCCGGTGGCTAATCTAAAGAGTTGGGATCAATCGGTTGGCCTACCAATACATGAAGAGATGGATCGATTGAAATCTCGTCCTTCGCAAGCGACAGATCAGCAGAAGACGATTTAATTGCGGGAATCAGGGGTTGGTGACTCCTCTATCAGAGAAAGAGCATGAAAATGATTATTTGAGCAGACGCCAGACGCCTGCAAGGCAGGGAAATTTGAATAATGTTTCTCAAAATGGAAGGAGGCAGAAGAGATAGACACGCGTCCAGATCTAGATCTGGACTGAGAGGGGAGAGGGTTAGAAGTCGGATCAACATGTAGATTTCTCGAGCCCACACCCAAGTCTAGAGAACCCGTCACTTTCACCCGAGAGGCCCTACGCCTGGTTTTTTTGAGAGAAGAAAAATCTATCTCAGCAACAATAGCACCTAGTGACACCTTCGGAGGGCCATCACCAGATGCAAGCAAAAATGACCCAGAATCACCAGCAGTTTCTTTGTTCAGAACCCGAATCTCGAGAGAATCAGCAAAACCTTCAACCGGACTCGCCTTGCTACCACCAAAAGAATCCCCATCGGTCGAAGAGGTCTTCCCAGCCTGACCAGAGGAAGGAAAAGCCTCTTGAGACTTCATCCTATAAGAATCCTACACGTGGCCAAACACACCACAGTCGTTGCAGATCGGCCGCTTCCAGTCGTACTTTACCGGCTGGTAAAAAATATTTCCCACGTCATCTTCAATAACCAGATAGTCCTTCATTGGAACATTGTCGGAATCCTCAACACACACTCTCGCGAAGGCCGACCTGGACTTTAGGGCAGTATATCGATCCGAGTAAAGAGGCTTGCCCAACAGGGAGTTAATGGAACTAAGAGAGTCTTCTCCCCACAGATGGAGAGGCAAGCTGGGGAGAGAGACCCAATGTCACACCCTAATTTTAGACTAACCAGAATAGTGTGATGAACGATCAATAAACCAACAGTTCAACCAGAATCTTGTTTAGGTAGTACCCACCATAACAACCACACATATATTCCACAGTAATAATCAAAGATAACAAATAAATAAGTGGAAGTCTTTATAATTAATGAATTGAGTATCTAACAGTGATAAATAAATATTTAACCTAGTTATCTCCAAGTAACTAGGTTACATAAAATAAAATAATCAATTACATGTCTGTTAACCAAAATATAACTAAACTATTCAAAGACACATTGATTGCACTAGCATGATGGTTCATGCGCATCTTCAACAGCTTCTACGTCCATAGCTGCCATGTGTCCATATGTTGACGCATTCACGTACTCTTCTACAGTAGTATCTGCATCATCAACTAAAAATATTCGACGTCGAAAGGGTGAGCACACATCACGGCTCAGTGAGCAAACAAAACAATGCAACAAACATATGCATGCATTCAATTCATATCTTTGGTCTGATTTTTAAGTTTACAATATGTTATAGAAATGATTGGCGGCCACTGCACCTCTATACACGAGTTTATGAATCCACCCAATGGATCAAACACTATTATTGTCCCACATGTACCCACCATGGAATAGAAATAGAGCTAAAGTGTCAGGATCAAACACCGCCAACACTTCCCCTGATGCCCTACCCATACCAATACGTAAGCCCCTATTGGCGAGGGCTAGCAAACTGGGCTCGCATCTAACCAATCCTAAATGTCATCTAGTTTATCCAAGGCCTCACCCCAGCATCCTTCAATACGTCGATAGAGATAGAGCTAAGGCCCCCTGACAGAGTCAAAGACCACATGGTCCGAGACCACCTCCCCTGATGCCCTACGATGTAATAGTTCTACTAAGGTAATGGCGATACGACCATGTCAATGGGCAAGACTTGAGTAGAGATAAATCTAGAGTCTGGTGACTAGGTCAAATACCACAATGCCATGTCCTTCCCCTGATGCTCTACTTCCATCCATCACACTAACCACACACACACACAGTTACATGCCTATTCTTAGCATCACCAATCAACATGGTAGTAAATAAACAAAAGTAAATATGCATGAGCAGTAATAATCTAATATTGGATGACATATGAGATGCACATTACAAGCATACAAGCATAGAATCAATCATTGCATTGGACAAATAAAGTAAAACAGTTTGTTATTATCCAATTAGTTTAAGTCTTGTTCCCTTACCTGTTAGCAAAACTTAATCTCCTTCCAAGCCTTGTAATTCTTTTTAAATCAATTTAATGACTTAAAAGTTATATAAATTTAAGTTAGGATTCATGTGTAATGTGTTACAGTAGTCGAAAATCAGAACAGATCATTGATAGGTGTCTGATAGGCCCTATGGTCGCATGCTGTGTCAACCTTATCACGTATAGTCGATACCCTACGGTTGCACTATATGCGACCATACCCTACAACCATATGTTTCTTAAATTTTTTCCGAATAGCTATGGTCGACACTATGGTGAACCTACTTTTAGTCCGAACTCTTCCTCTTGGCTCCTTAGTAGGGTCCTTCCTAATGATCATTCTAAGTTCCATTATCTTAGTTTAATCAACTAATTACTCTAATCCATTCTCTATGGTCTTCTCTTGAGTTTTTCTTAGAGAATCCCTTAATTGAATCTTTACATTGGGTTTGGTATTACAATTTACATTAGAGACTTCTAATCTTGATGTTTTAAGGCAACAGAGATAAGGTTCATACCTTACTTGTTGTAGGGAATCAGTAGAACTCCTCTCTTAGCCTTCTCCTTAGTTTTCTCTCCTTCTCCTTCTCTTCCTTCTCTTCTTCTAGAATTTGCTAATGTTCCAAAAGAGTGAAAAAGGGTTGAGGGACGTCCTTTATATAGAGAGAAACCTTCCATGTAGAGTTCTCCAATATTAGGAAAGAGATCCCCCCCCCCCCCCTTAATTTGGAAAGTTTCTAACTCAGAGTCTGGTTTTGGGGTCGTATGGTCGGATGGTACGATTGCATAATCCGTCGATGATACGCTCAAAAACATCGACCGTACGGTCACTATTTGTATGGTCTTTATTTCTTACCGTATGGTCCTCTATACCTACCCAAGTAGTCGACGATACACTTGATTCAAAGTGTTTTTGGAGTCGATTCTCATACCTGATCTTGTGGTCCATCTTTACACTGTCGATCCACTTGATCCAGCAATGATGGGAAGACCTGGCACGACACAGTTAGACTGAGTTAGTGGAGTGTGGGTCTTACACCCAAAGTGGAATGTGCTTCAGGCCAAGCATTCGAGAATGAATCGATCGCTCCCACTGCATGAGAAAAATTGGTTTACCTCCAACATAGTAGACCCTAGTTTCTAGGACTTCTTCTTTGTCTTCTAAGTTAGAGAAGTGAAAGGAGTAACCACAATGAAGCAGCATCATTACCTCCATGGACCCAACCATCTTCCATTGTTTCAACAAAGCCGATCTGACGAAAATCTTGGTCGTTTCTCTAAGAAGAAACCGATCAGCATATTCTCAAGGGACTATAACTCGCCTGAAACAGCAACCTTCAGGCAAACACCAACTCTCAAAGATCCACGGTCAACAAGAGGGGTGAACTTCAGTTTCAGTTTTGAAACAGGTTTTGGGGTCGTTTCAGGGGGTTTATTCCAAGGATTATTGGCATTTAACGAGGGGGTGGGGGAAGTCAGTGGGTGAAGTATCGAACACTACCGACAGAGGTTCTGAGCTAGGGAGAAGTGGATATGTGGCTATGGTAGGTCTAGGAGGAGGAAGGGAAGAAAGGGGAGGGGGATATGGGATGGGGGTTTTGGTCAGTGGGACGTCCGACATCTTTACCTAAAACAGAGAAGAAACTGGGGAAGTTCTTCCATCTTTGTTCTCTCTCTTCATCTCCGTGGCAGCTTTCCTAGTGATCTCTCTCTTTCTCTCTCCTCAATTTGTAATGTTTATGTATGAACGTTTATGTATGAAGGTTCTTCCATTTGTAACATTTATGTATGAAGGTTCTTTCTACTCAATCCTTCTTAATGGAGATCACAGGTATTATTAATTTGTCATTCTGTGCTTTGTGTTGGGCCGCTGCAGAATCATTGGAGCAACTACATTGTGAATGTTCATTATCTTTGTGGTTATGAAATGACATCTTATATTTATACTCACTTTGTTTAGAAGGATAAAGTGTTGACTTGGTGAGAGACAGAACAAAAATACATTGAAAGATTACAAGATCCATTTCGGCATTGCCATCAACGAAATGTTCTAACAAAAAAAAAAAAAGATAGGAAGGATAAACAATAAAATATTAATGTAGGCCAAAATCAAATGTAGAATAAAGAAGAAAATATAGAATTACTATAGAAAAATAACTAACAATTACTTGATAGTTTTAACTCTGGGTCTCTTGAGGATTTACTTAATCCAAGTACTCATCCTTGAATTTGAATCAATCAATTCTCATTCTCCCCACTTTGAAAAAACTCATCTTCGAATTTGAATCAATCAATTCCCAATGCTAAAGTATCTTCTTAATTTGTACTTGCTAAATTAAATCCAAGTATCTTTTAAATCGGCTTATTCTTCAATTGGCCGACTAGAAATTATTAGCCAGGAGAATCAAAACTTGCTCTGATACCAAGTTGATTCAGCCCAAAACCAAATGTAAAATAAGAAAGGAAATCTGGAATTACTCTATTGCAAAATAAGAAAACAATTATATGATAGAAATGGTCCATGGACCACTTAAACCAAGGTTTCAGAGAGGACTACTTAACTCTAGGAACTCTTGAAGATTCACTCAACCCAATAATGAGACTCATTCACCATTGGAGGACCTCAACTCTCCAAGGGGGCTCATATTGGCACACTCAAAATTCCAAAAATACTATTTTTTTTGCTAGAAGTTAGTAAAAATTCATTTACAGAATATAAAGAAATGTACAATTGGATAAAAAAATAGCCTCAAAGCCCTTCCCTCACCTTTGGCATTAGCATTAGTAGGGAAAAGGCTAAGAGCCCTTTCCTTATTTTAAAAACAAACATAAGTATAAATAGAGGAAGATAAAAGAGTTGTTGGATATGACCATTGGAATATGGCCGTTAGAAAAGAGTTGTTGGAGAGTGCCTTAAAAGTTAAAGCTCATTGAATACATTGATTGCATATCAAATACTAAAGGCACTTAGGCTACAAATTTGAATCTAGTGTTTCCATGAACACAAAACTAGGATGATGATCCCAAGAGAATTATGACTTGGGAAGTTATAGCTTTCTTGGCAAGTAAAATTCGCTATAACGTTAGCCTCAAGAAAAGTATGTGTTATCTTCCCCTCAATAGAATTTAGATAACCCTTTAGAGCAATCCAAAAAGATTTTAATTTTTAAGGGATTGAGGTTGCTGATTGGATGGAGAGGAAAATAGTTTTAAAGTCAGTCTCAACTCATAACTTTAAAATTTCTTTTTGCTTTGCCATACAAGTAGAGAACTCTACAAAAAGGTTTGTATGGATACCAAGATACTTCGAGAAACACCCATAATGAGAACTAGAGGAGTCTCCAAAAATACCCCCAGCCCCTGTCCTGCTCGAATTATCCAATGAGTACCCATCAATGTTGACCTTGTACCAATGTTCCCGAGACTTGCTCTGATGGACCTCAAGGATACTAGAGGGACATCAATAGGATGATAAGTAACGTTGAAAACTGTTAGGGTCATTAGTTCAGTCCATGATTTTCCATAAATAACAAACATTTCTTAGGATGCTAAATCTAATGAAGAATTGGTTTATGAGTGAGATGCATCATAGATGTGAACTTGGTAGGAATCTTGAAACAAATCAAGTGTGTGGCCTCCAAGAAGTCTTCTCTATGGGTGAAATGGATGAATCATAGGTATTTGAAAGGGGAATCCATCTAGACTGTCAAACCATCACAAATTTTTTCATGGGTGTGCAGGAAAGTGCTAAAGCTTCAGATTCAGGCTTTTCCCTTCGTCTTTCAACGGATTAGAGATGGGCCATGTTCTATTATATGGCTAGACCCACTGCAATCAGACAAGAATCTAATTGTAAGATATGGAGACCGAATTTGTTATGCTGGATCCAAAAAATTTGCCTTAGTGAACTAGATTCTTCAAGAAGGAGGTTGGGACCCTAGACCTGCGCAACATGTGGAACAGGTTGACCTGCACAACATATGGACTGACTGACCTTTTTGCCCTCTTCTTTACTAAATCGACCTGGAACTACTCAGGCGCTTTACACCTAAGATATCATGGAGTAGACGCTCTACCCATATTAGGTTCCCTTCTTTGCCTTGTATTTCATCTTAATTCAATTTCACTGCTATCATGGAGTAGACGCTCTACCCATATTAGGTTCCCTTCTTTGCCTTGTATTTCGTCTTAATTCAATTTCACTACTTGGTTCTTCATCAATTATCATAAGATTAATATTATCCTCATTTTCATGCATTAGATGTTCATTAGAAATAGATATATTACTAGACAAATATTTCTTCATAGGAAACACATGTTTAAAAATTTTACATCTCTAGATTCAATTATGCTATTAACATTAAATAAACCATCCAAGAATTTAAGCATTAAAAATCTATATGCAGCACTATGAAAAGTATATCCGATAAAAACACAATCACAAGTCCTTGGTCTAAGTTTTCTTTTCTTAGGTTTAGGTATGCCCACTTAACCAAGCACCCCATACCTTTAAATATTTAAGATTAGGTTTCCTACCATGCCATTGTGTAAGTGAAATAGAACTAGTTTTTCTATGATGTATTTTATTTAAAACAAAGTAAACAGATAAGATTGTTTTCCATATTCATGGATAAATCAGAACTAATTAACATGGAGTTCATTGTCTCTTTAAGAGACCAATTCATTCTTTTGGCGACTCCATTTGATTCGGGTTGATAAGGAGCTGTGGTTTCATGTATTATTATGTTTTCTTCACAAAATTGTGAAACATTATACTTTGTTCCTTTATCAGTCCTAAGTCTCTTAATTTTCTTCCCCAATTGGTTTTCAACCTCAGTTTTATATGACACATAAAAGCATCACTTACTTCATCCTTGGTCCGAAGTAAATAAATCATAGTATATCTAGAGTAATCATCAATAAAGGTAAGAAAATATCTTTTTACAGCTCTTGACTCATGTGATTTAAAATCTCTTAAATCACAATGGATCAATTCTAATAATTCATACATCTAGTTGATCCAGATATATGTAGTTTCTTTGTAAATTTAACCTCTGTACAAATTGGGCATTTATCCGACTTAAATTGTATATTTTCTTCAATCAAACCATCATGATATAAACATTTAATATAAGGAGTATTACAATGTCCTGATCTACTATGCCATATATCATACAAGTCAACAATATAAATAGAACTACTTGCATTATTATTTATAAAAACAGAATCAACATTCAATATAAACAGTGCATCAAAATTATATCCCTTTCTAATGACTATATTACTCTTGGTTATAACAACCTTATTCTCTTTGAATGCTGACGAAATCTTGCCTTATTCAAAAGAGCCCTAGAAACAAGATTATGCCTTATTTCAGGCACATGTAGTACATCTTTGAGGTAGAGAGATATCCCTAAAGTTAACTTCAGTTTGAATAACCCTTTCCCTATAACTTGAGAAGTCTGAGAATTTTCCTTAAAAACTTGTTCTCCAGAACTACCATTGAATAGTTGACAAAAGAATTTTGATCCCCACATACATGCTTGGTGGCATCTGTAACTAGGATTTAGTTAGTTGGTTTGTTAACCAAATTCACTTTAGTCACTATAGCGGCAAAGAAATCTGCTTCTGTCAAGTTAACATTAAGCCTTGCCATAATCCTTATTTTTTCAATTTTCAATAATCTTTTATGAAATGTTTTAGTTAGCCACACAAAACAAAGTTTATTCTGTTTCTTGAAAGTTGTTTCCTTTTTTGCTTTCAGGTTCTTCTTGTAAAGCTTTCGCTTCTTTGACTTAACCAAATCAGCCTTAGATTTACACTCTATGGCTTCTTTAGTTTTTCCTTTTACGGTTCTTTTTATGAACCTTGATATGGACAATCACTTGGTCCAAAGTCAAATATTTTTTCTTGTATTAAAGACTTAACTTAAAATCATTCCAATAGCTAGGAAACTTCTCAATAAGAGACTAGGAAATGAAATCATCCGGTAACACCTCTCTCTTTGGCCAAGTCATGCATAAGAATTTAGAATTGGTCTATTTGAGTCGATATACTCTTGTCATCAGTTATAACATATCTAAGAAAATTTGCAATCACATATTTCTTATTTTCAATATTTTCCAATGAATACTTAGTATCTAATGCATTCCAAATAGATGAAGCAGAATCATGGAAAGCATAGACACTACAGAGTTCATTAGACAGAGAGTTTAGAATGTGATTCTTGAATTGTAATCTGTAATAACCCATTCTTCTCTCTCCTTCTTAATAGGATCATTATTTTCTTCAAGAATGGAAGTGGTCAAAGCAAATGATACAACTAATTGATTTAGAACAAACAAAATCTTCCGTTTCCATCTTTTATAGTGCGAGCCATTAAATGACTCAACTTTGTCAAAATCTGATATCAGTTTCAAGTTTTGCATTTCAGGAACTGAAGTAGCCATGGACAGGTTCTCAAATAAAGAAGTCCAATAAAAAATTATGTCTTTAGATTGTTGAGAATATAGTACTTATATGAGAAGTCACTTATATGTTTCTTGAAGAAGTTGTTATGTAAATTAAATGTACATGTAATTGCAAGTGCACAGTATCATGCAGTAATGGGTTGATCTCAGGGAGGAATCACTATTATTCTAACTCAAATAAGATAAAGTATACTAAAGGGATTTGAATGAATTAACACCTTAATCATTTCAAATAAAAACTAATCAAGCAATAAAAATAATAATAACCAATTCCTAAAGGCATGAAGATTTATGAAACCACTATATTAACCATAGAGTAACACAGATCTATTGCATGGAGTGAATGAAGTTAAAAATAAAATAATATAAGAAAAATTTATTTCGTTGGAAGATTTCTCTGTCGTTGGGTGTCGTTTTATTGTCACTCCAAGGCGATATGCAAACGATTACAAAGGAAGCCTTCTCCCTTAAATTAAATTAATAATGGGGTACAACCTATATTGATCTATCCTACTATAAAATTTTGAATTTGAAATTAAAATTTGATAAAAGAAATTAAGCAAGAGGAACACAACTTGAAAAGAAGAAACTATGACTCTCAAATTGTCACACCCCAATTCTGGACTAACCATTAGTATATGAACCGTCATAAGAATCAATGGTTCAAATCAAGATCTTGTCTAGGTCATACCCATCTTAATAAATCAAACATATTTTACATTAATAATAAGAGATAATAATTAAATAACAGAAGTCTTTATTAATAATGAACTGAGGTCTAACAATAATAAATAAATAATTAAATCTAATTATCTGTAAATGACTCAAGACATAAAGTAAAATAATCAATTACATGTTTCAGTACTCAAATATAACTAAACTAATTAAAAATACATTGATTGCATTTGCATGATGGATCATGCGCTTCCTCCTCAGCTTGTGCATCCATAGCCGCCACATATCCGTACAATGACGCATTCATGTAGTCCTTCACTGTAGTATCTATTTCATCAACTAAAAATATACGATGTCTTAGGGTGAGCACACATCACGGCTCAGTGAGCAAACAAAATAATATGTAAACATATGTATGCATTCAATTCATATCTTTGGTCTGATTTTAAGTTTACAACTGTGCTATAGAAAGGATTGGCAACCACCGCACCTTTATACACGAGTATGTGAATCCACCCGATGGATCAAACATCATTGTCACCCCACATGTACCCACCATGGCATAGAGATAGAGCTAAAGTGTCTGGATCACACACCTCCAATACTTTCCCTGATGCCCTACCCATACCAATATGTATGCCCTTACTGGAAAGCACTTGCAAACTAGGCTCATAACTAATCAATCCTAATATCATCTAAATGTATCCAAGGTCTCACCTTAGTATCCCTCAATACGTTTATAGAGATAGAGCTAAGGCCCCCCGGTGAGTCAAAGATCACACGGTCTGAGACCACCTCCCCTGATGCCCTATGACGTAATAGTTTCACTAAGGTAATGACGATACGATGATGTCAGTGGGTAGGACTGAGTAGAGATAGAGCTAGAGTCTAGTGGTCAAACTGAACCACAGTACCATACCCTCTCCCTGATGATCTACTTGTATCCAACACTCTAATCACACATATAATCACATGCCTATTCCTAGCATCATCATCATCATCATCATCATGTTATAAATAGATAGAAATAAATATACATGAGCAAAAATAACAGTAATATTCGATGAAATGTGAGATGCACATTACACGCATACAAGCATAGTATCAATCATAGCATTGGACAATAAAATAAAAATAGTTTGTTATTATCCAATTAGTTTAGGTCATGTTCCCTCACCTGTAAACGATATTTGATTTTTTTCCAAGCTTTGAAAATCATTTTGAACTACTTGGAAACCTAGGGAACGTATGGATTTAACTTAGGATTCAATTACATCAAGTTACAGTAGTTGAAAACCTAATCTAGTCTTAGAGATGCTTCCTGAAATCGTGTGGTCGATATATATGGTCTCAGTATATGTCGATGATAAGTGTGTGATTTTTATATTTTTATTCCCTTTATACTATGCTTTTTAATGTGTTTTATGTCTTATTGAACTGAATAGGTTGAATTTTATTAATTTGATATATTTTAGAGACATTGTGAATTAATTGTTAAGAGATAGGAAAATTTCAGCATCCTTAATATTGACGTTTTGAGTTTCATACAGGTTGTTGACATGGAAAGAGTTTTAGAATTGAAAAGTTATCTTCAGTAAAGTTGGAGAGGATGTCTCAACCTTTTTGGAATGATATTATGGAGAAAAATTTGAGTTTGTTTGAGTCTCCAAACGTGGCTTCAAAGTCTGACATGAAAATCTGATCGAATCCAAATTGGGGCAGTCGTCTGATCTGATTAAAGCATTCAACGGTTGATGTAAATTACATAAAGAGTCTCCTAATCAAGTTAGAAAACCTAAACCTACAATAGAAGACTCCAAATAAGAAAAGAAGACTCTACAATTTCAGAATTCTAAATAGAGAAGAACTCCTACATGAAGAAGGAATCCTACACAAAGAAGGAGTTATAAGTCACAAAGGATTGTCATGTTTTATATATAGAGCATTAGTGTTAAGATAAAAGCTCTCTCTCTTTTGACTGGAAATTTTTCTATCTCTCAAAGGATTGTAATGTCTAGCTAATTTTCTCATTCAGTTCAAGGAGATTTTAAAGCCCAATCTCATGTCAATGGTGTAATCTCTATTTAGTAACGTTGTTCTTCTTCTCTCTTTTATTGGAATTGCTTATGTTATTCTTTTATCGTTAATTATGATATTTGTCTGAATAATTCAGTAAGGGTCTGCTGAATCAGTTAGATTAATATTGATTGCCAGATCTAGAATATGTGATACGTAATCGTCCTAATTCTAATCACAAGTAACAAACAGTGGTAGATGATTATGTCCAAGTTTTCGTTTCATCATTGTGAATAATATAACCTAAGTTAAATAATCTCTGTTTGTGTGTGCTTGTTACTTAGATTGATCTATTTTCTACCCTCTTAATACTGCCATTGGATTAAATATTGAGAGCTTATTCAGTGTTGTTCAATGGTTAGATCTCTCTGAAGAGCTTGTTTCAGTTGAGGTACTTAAGGGAAAACTTAGGTAACAGAGCTTATTGTTATCTAGGGTCTTTAATTCTAATTGAGAGGGAGAGATTAATGTTACTATTAATTTTACTCGTTGCATGTTTAGGTGGATATTGAACCAAGAACTGAATCTTCTCATCTAATTATCTTTCTATTTAAATTCTGTCTGTTTACTTTCAATTTGATTCAAACAACCAAACTCTCCTTCGTTATTGTGTTTACCTAGCATTAATTAGTATATTTAGTTTGACTAGAATATAAATTTTAATCAATTCATTCTCTGTGGGATCAACTTTTGCTTATCCTATTTACATTTTATTAATCAGGTCAGTAAAGAAATATTTAATTAAATTGGTGCATTCGATACGCTACCAAATTTTGGCGTCGTTGTCGGGGAGTAAATTTTGATTAGTTTTTTATATTATCTTTATCAATTTTTCTTTTTCAAATTAGTGTGGTTTTTCTATTCTAATTTTTTTATTTTATTTTTTTATTTTCTTTTCTTCTTATTATCTTTTCGTTTGTTTGGTTTTTGTTTCTTTGTTTTCGTTTCTTCCTATTAAGTTTTTTTTAGTTAATTATCTTAGCTAATTGTGTAAGTTTACGATTCTAACATGATCCACTCAAAAAGGAGATCTAAATTTTGATCCAGAACTTGAGCGTACTGTGCGTCAATTAAGAAAAGAAGCTAGGTAAATTACGACAAAAAGAGAATCAATCCCTCTCACAGGATTTATTTTTGAAATTTCTTCGAGTGACTCTGAACAAGGAAAAATCATGGCTGAGAATGACAGGACATTAAAGGAGTTGACTATCCCTGATTTTAACCAACAACCTTTGTGCATTCAATACCCTACTTTGGATGTCGCTTTTGAGCTTAAGTTTGGTTTAATTAATTTGTTGCCTAAATTTTGTGGTTATACAGGTGAGGATCTAAATAAACACCTGAAGGAATTTCATGTAGTGTGTTCAAGCATGAAGCCGACAGCAGTGTCTGAAGAACATATCAAATTACGAGCCTTTTCTTTTTTATTATCAGATGATGCAAAAGATTGGCTCTACTACCTACCATTTGGGACGATCACTACATGGAATGAAATTAAAAAGTTATTTTTGGAAAAATACTTTCTAGCCTCTAAAGCTGCCACCATCAGAAAGGAAATCTGTGGCATACGACAGTATAATAGAGAAACACTCCATGAATATTGGGAGCATTTCAAGAAACTATGTGCCAGCTGTCCACATCATCAGATAAGTGATCAACTCCTAATTCAGTTTTTTTATGAAGGATTATTGCCCATGGAAAAGAACATGATAGATGCAGCAAGTGGAAGAGCTCTAGTGGATAAAACCCCTGAAGCTGCAAGAAGGTTAATTGCAAACATGGCTATAAATTCTCAATAGTTTGGTATAAGAAACGATGCACCACTCAAAAAGGTGAATGAGGTAAATACATCTTTTCTTGAACAACAGTTATCTGACCTTACCTCTCTTGTTAGAGAAATGGCCGTAGGAAATTTACAATAGGTAAATGCTTGTGGGATATGTTCGATGATGGGATACTCAACTGATATGTGTCCCCAACACTTCAAGAAGGATCCACCGGACAAGCCAATGCTGCAGGTAACTTTTTAGGACCACCAAGGCAGTATGATCCATACTCTAACACATACAATCCAGGTTGGAGAGATCATCCAAACTTGAGCTATGCAGAAAACAGACCAGTAGGGCAGAACTTCTATCAAAATAGACAACCAACATTTCAACCCAGACCACTTGTCCCTCAGAATTCAAACTCATCATTAAAGGACATAGTTAAATCTCTTGCTCTAAATACCCAACAATTTCAAAAGGAAACAAAATCTAGCATTTAAAGTCTAGAGAGCTAGGTGAGTCAAATGGTAACTGCTATGAATCGTTTAGAAGCTCAGGTTGGAGGAAAATTACCATCACAAACTATGGTGAATCCAAAAGAAAATGTGAATGTTGTGACACTCCGAAGTGGTCAAGAACTTAAGGAACCGAAAAGGGTGAGCCCTGTTGTACCAAATAAAGAAGAAATTGAGAAAGAAATTAAGAAAGATGAAATAACAGCTCAACCTAAGGTAACACTCAAACCTTCTATTCTGTCTAAGACTAATCCTCTTCCTTTTCCTAGCAGATTTGCAAAATCCAAGAAACAGGACAAGGATAAGGAAATTTTAAATATGTTTCGTAAAGTGGAGGTAAATATACCCCTGTTGGATGCAATCTAACAGGTACCCAGGTATGCAAAATTTCTTAAAGAGTTATGTACTAATAAAAAGAAGTTGAATGGTAATGAAATATTAAGTATGGGAGAGAATGTCTCAACAATCCTCCAAAGAAAACTTCCTCCCAAGTGTAGACCCAGGTATGTTCACTATTCCCTGCAAAATAGGTAATACCAGAGTTGAAAGAGCTATGCTAGATTTAGGAGCATCTATTAATATAATGCCACAATCTATTTATGCTTCATTAAATTTAGGCCCCTTGAAAGAAACTGGTGTCATTATCCAACTGGCTGATCGTACTAATGCATACCTTGAAGGGGTACTTGAGGATGTTCTTGTACAGATAAATAAGCTAATATTTCTAGCTGATTTCTATATTCTAGACATGGAAGATGATATCTGTCCTAATCCAGCACCTATTTTGTTGGGAAGGTCATTCTTAAATACAGCTCAAACAAAGATAGACGTTTATGATGGTACCCTCACAATGGAATTTAATGGTGAAGTAATTCATTTTAATATTTTTGAAGCCATGAAACACCCTACTGATGTTCATTTAGTTTTTGCTATTAATACTGTTGATTCTAGATTACAGGAAGTGTTTAAATTAAATAATAAGAATGAACTGGAGGTTGCAATTACCACAGAATTACAATTAGAGGAGAACCATGAGATAAAGATTAGTAAATAATTAAAAGAGACTGTGGCAGTTTTACATTCTTTAAAATTAATTACAGAAAAATGTGGAGTTTCTTTTATAAAGCTACCTGAGTCTCATAAAAAATTATTATCCTCTGTTTTGCAGGCTCCTACCCTAGAATTGAAGCCATTGCCATCCCATTTAAACTACGAGTACTTAGGAGAAAATGAGATATTATCGATAAACATTGCGAAGAACTTGACACCTAGTCAAGAAGAAAAATTGGTTCAAATGCTATTGTATCATAAGGAATATTAGACCTATTGGGCGTTCAAGTATTGCAACATGAATATGACTGATGCTAGTGTTCAAAGAAAGTTACAATTGTAAGAACTTGAGGAGTTGAGGAATGATGCCTACGAGAGCTCCAACATTTACAAAGCAAAAACCAAGGCCTTTCATGAAAAGATGAATTCTAGAAAGAATTTTATTGTTGGCAAAAAAGTTCTTATCTTTCATTCACGGTTAAAGCTATTTCAGGTAAGTTACATTCTCGATAGATTGGCCCTTTTGTTGTGACTAATGTTTTTCATCATGGTGTAGTGGAAATAAAGAGCTTGAAAACAAACAAGATATTTAAGGTGAATGGTCACAGACTTAAACCTTACTTTGATGATTTTTAAATGGATAATATTGAAAAAATGGGACTAGCAGATCCTACTTATGAGGAGTAATGGACAAAGCTAGTCGGGCTAATGACGTTAAACAAATGCTACTTGGGAGGTAACCCAAGAAAATAGATTTGACTTTTTTCTCTCTATTAATTGCTTTCTTTTGCATTCTTATTTTCCATTGAGGACAATGTTTGATTTAAGTGTGGGGGCAGAGAAATTAGGATCTGTTATATGAAATTTAGTTTTATTTAGAGTTTTATGTTTTACTTAGCTTTATTTTTTTTTTTAGACTTATTTAGTGTCGTGTTTTTATTTTTAGTTTCTTTTAGTGTTAATATGCTTTGAGAGTAGTTTTAATGAAAAATTTTAACATTTTTAACATTGGTTTAGTAAAGTCATACACTCTTACTATAGTTTTGACACAAAAATAAAAGGAAAGAGAGACTTAAGAAAATACCTAGTTTGTATCTTGAGGTGGGAATCGAGTTAGAAAATACATTTTACCTAACCTAAAGGTAGAAACTTTTTATAGAGCTAGTTGGCATTTAAACCTTTGATTAAAGCTAAGACCTTATTATTATTAAAAAAAAAAAGAAGAAGAAGAAGAAGAAGAAGAAGAATTTATGTTCTTGGAACTAGACAGGGCATTTCGCTTCAAGAAGCGAGGTATCTTGATTGAAATTCCTTGGATGAGATTTTTTGAAAAAAAAAGAAGAAAAAAATACTCTCTAGCATCAATGTCCTTGAGGATATATGCAAAAGCAAAGCTACATAAGTAACATGGGAATGCATAACCACCTGCACTTCTCATACCAACTGTAATGGAGTAGTTTAGAGAGAAAGAGTATAGAAAAGAAATATGAAATATAAGCGTTGATATCTGAATATGGTCAAATATGTTCTAAATCTTGGGTCTTGGTTACCAATGTGTTGCCATAGGATTTACTTTAAGGAAAGATATGTTTGGAAGATATAACAAGATTCCCTAATTAAATATGCGTGCTTAGTATTTGAATCAATGAGGTAATAAAGTTTATGTGTGGGGGCTTCCTTATTTTTTTGATCCCAGGTTGAATGTCTTAACTAATAGGATTTGTGTATGTTCTTTTCCTAAATACCAAAGTTAAAGTTTAGAATTTTTATATGAATTTTGTGTGTTTATTCTCTGAAAACACTCACGAGACACAACTCGTCCACTAGGGGTGACCTAGGGGTTTAAAGGCTTGTTGCACATGCTAAGTGCAATCGTGATTTCTACGAAAATGAGTTAGGATTTTATTTTATTTTACTTTTATATTTTTCTTTGCCCGAGGACGTGCAAAAGCTAAGTGTGAGGGTATTTGATAAGTGTGTGATTTTTATATTTTTATTCCCTTTATACTATGCTTTTTAATGTGTTTTATGTCTTTGAACTGAATAAGTTGAATTTTATTAATTTGACATATTTTAGAGACATTATGAATTAATTGTTAAAAGATAAGAAAATTCCAGCATCCTTAATATTGACGTTTTGAGTTTCATGCATGTTTTTGACATGGAAAGAGTTTCAGAATTGAAAAATTATCTTCAGTAAAGTTGTAGAGGATGTCTCAACCTTTTTGGAATGATATTATGGAGAAAAATTCGAGTTCGTTTGACTCTCCAAACGTGGTTTCAAAGTTTGACACGAAAATCTAACCGAATCCCAATTAGAGCAGCCGTCAGATCTGATTAAAGCATTCAACGGTGGATGTAAATTATATAAAGAGTCTCCTAATCAAGTTAGAAAACCTAAACCTACAAAAAGACTCCAAATAAGAAAAGAAGACTCTACAATTTCAAAATTCTAAATAGAGAAGAACTCCTATATGAAGAAGGAATCCTACACAAAGAAGGAGTTATAAGTCACAAAGGATTGTCAGGTTTTATATATAGAACATTAGTATTAAGATAAAAGCTCTCTCTCTCTCTTTTGACAGAAAATTTTTCTATCTCTCAAAGGATTGTAATGTCTAGCTAATTTTCTCATTCAGTTCAAAGGGATTTTGAAGCCCAATCTCATGTCAATGGTGTAATCTCTATTCAGTAACGTTGTTCTTCTTCTCTCTTTTATTGGAATTACTTATTGTTGATCCCAGGTAGTCACTGAGAGGGGGGGTGAATCAGTGCCCTCAAAATATTTCCACTTATATGATTTGCCTACTGCTTTGGAAATTACTGCCAAGAGCTGTTGTTTACTATGTGCTGCCTTGAGCTGTCAACTGGACTTTTCTCACTGTCAATATGTCAAACATATTTCGTGCACACATCAACTACACACCCATAGGTATCCATACCAGGGGCTTGGCCTGCCAAGTGTGTACACCCAGACCTGCAGCACACAGACTTCTATTCCACACTCATAAACAATTTCATACACATTTACGATACAGAATGTAACGTGGTTCACCAATCACTCACTGTGATGGCTAGTCCACGGGGTAATACCCTAACTAGGGTTTTGTATTATAGCCGATACACAACTTTAATAGGTAGTCTTAGACTGCTACAACAGCAAGGTGCTACACCACCAAATAAGACAAGCTACAACTTGAATATGGGCTACTACCCACACACCTATCAGGACTCAACTTGACAGGCTATACATATGAATCATTTACTAATTATAAATCCATCCCATTCATCACATTCATCATAAAAAAAGAGTTTGTGTGCGAGGTTACCTTCCCATTTTGCTCACAGCTGATGTAAAGCTCACTGTGCAAGCTTATCGACCTCTTTACTAACTACACAAGTCATTCTTCATCGCCATGACTCCATTGGACACTCAATGCTTTGTCCCAGCACCCTTCCTTAGCTTCAATGCAGCATTAATGGCCATACAGAAAAGATTGGAGTCAGAACATAGCCCTTTGAAGCTTCAACGAGATGTTTGCCCTAAAATTTCCCTTCAGCTTATTCTTCTCGAGCTCTAACTTGTTCTGCAGGCTTACTCTCCAAAAATCCTTCAGTTTGATATATTACACGCCCAAAATAGAGATCGGATGGTTGAGATATGGCCAGAAGAAGATCGGACAATCAGAATATTCCAAAAGGAATCATCTGGGCTGATTCCATGCGGCACTAAGCACCGTCGCGCGGCCGCCGCTGACCCACCATACACCGTTGTCGAGACGTGATTGGCTCGCAGCGGAATCTTCATTCTGAGCCATTGGATCCGTCAGATCAATGCGGAATTGATCTAGGGCTTACGATCGGCCTCATCACGTCAGGTGCGATCGGGATACATTATGGCCGTCAGATCGAGATCCGCAATTTCGATGCACCATACGAGTGCAACACTGAATCCTGGATTCAGTTCCATGCGACGCGGATCACTATTTTAGACCGCCTTCAGCCAATCACAGGATTTGCGCAAGAATTTTGACGCGATCAGAGAGAAGCACAGAATCCCGCCTCGTTGTGAGACGCCGATCTTGGATCTAACGTATGTGGCTTGATCTGAGCCATTGAGGTGGAATTTCCCACTTTTTCTTTGACCAAAATGCCCCTCAACAAAGTGTGGTAATGCCCTGTAAATCCAAAATTTTCCAGTAAGGCCCTGAGTCGACTTTTCTTTGCAGAACTTTGTCGAACACTTGGTCAGCATGCGAGCCAAGCCTTGCGAAGGCTTGCGAGGCGCGCGCGGCTGGTCTTGCGGGCCTGCGGGCTTGCGAGCCTTGCTGGCTTGCTCGAGGCCGGCTGTGCAACAATCCTATGCTGCTGCTGGCTTGCTATGCACGGCTTAGCAGTGCTGCTGTGCTGTGCATGGTATGCTGTTGTGTTGTAGTGTGCGCGCGGCATGCTCTGCTGCTGTGCACTTGGCATGCAGCTGTGCTGAGCTGTTGGGCATTGCTTGCATGCTGCTGCCTTGGTGCCTTGGGCATCGGCCATGCTAGCCAGGGCTAGCTGCCATGCTGGCCTGGTCACCCCAGGTGGGACCCACCTGGTCCCCACCCACTCTCTCTCCTCATCTTCACTTTCCTCTTTCTCTCTCCTCATCTTCTCTCTCCTCTTTCTGGTCTTCATTCTCTTTCTTCTGCTGGACTTTCTCATCAGCTGTTGTCAGTGCACCATCCCAGTCACCCTGTCTGTCAGTGGGACCCATAGACACTCTCTCTCCTTCATATCACTCTGTTAAGATTGCCAACAATGATAACTTATTCTGTACTGTCTGGACAAGGTTCCAATAATCTCCCCCTTTGGAATTGTTGGCAACTCATACAAGATATCTCTCTCAATGTAATACGGCCTTTTTCTCCCCCTTTGACAACAAGTCCCAAAGGACATAAATATAATAGAAATGCTCCCCCTTCATAGGTACTCCCCCTTCATATGAACTCCCCTTACATAGCCTCACCTGTAGGAGTGCCCACCGCATCTTTCCAATCCTACAGATGAAAGATGATGCTATGTAGTCATCAACTCCCCCTACACATGTGCCATCTACAGTGTGCTAAGAGTCACCACTCCTAGCTGGTCTCTGAGTTTCTCAAAGGAGTCCTTCGGAAGTGCCTTGGTGAAGATGTCTGCCTCCTGGTCTGCAGTAGGAACAAAGTCCAATCTCACTTCTCCTTTAAACACTTTCTCCTTCAAATAATGATATATAATATCAATGTACTTGGTTCTTGAGTGTTGCACAGGATTCTTGGAGATGTTTATTGCACTCATGTTGTCACATTTAATGACCACTGGCTCTTCACAAGTAACACTGAAATCTGACATCTGTCTTTTCATCCAGATTACCTGAGTGCATGTAGCTGCTACTGCTATGTACTCTGCCTCTGCTGTAGATAAGGAGACAGACTCATGTTTCTTGCTGTGCCATGCTACTAAACTCTTCCCCAAAAAGAATGCACCACCACTAGTGCTCTTTCTATCATCAATGTTACCAGCCCAGTCTGCATCTGAAAATGCTGTCAATGTGAACCTTCCAATCTTGGGATACCACAGTCCATAATCTGTTGTGCCTTTCAAATATCTGAATATCCTATTCACGGCCATTAAGTGAGTCTCCTTTGGACAAGCCTGAAACCTGGCCACCAGGCACACTGCTTGTAGAATATCAGGCCTTGAAGCTGTCAAGTACAATAAACTGCCAATCATTGACCTCTGCAGTGTCTGATCAACTGTTGGTGAATCATCTTCTGAGCTCAGCTTGATATTTACTGTCATTGGTGTCCCCACTGGTTTACAGTCCTCCATCACAAATTTCTTCAACATCTTTTTGGTATACTTCATTTGAGTGATGAAGATGCCATTGTCTTTCTGATGAATCTACAGCCCCAGAAAATAGGACATCTCTCCAAGCATGTACATCTCAAACTCTGTCCTCATCTTCTCAGCAAACTGCTTGCAAAGCTTCTCACAGTGTCCCCCAAAAATGATTTCATCCACATAGACCACAACTACTAGTTGACTGCTGTCTTCTGTCATGACATATAGGTTGCTGTCCACTACTCTTCTTCGTAGATCCAATTTATGTAGATATGTGTCAAGTCTTTCATACCAAGCTCTTGGAGCTTGCTTCAACCCATATAGAGCCTTCTTCAACTTGCAAACCATATCTTCATCATTACTGAGTTGGAACCCTTCAGGTTGCTCAGTGTACACCTCCTATTCTAGATTGCCATTCAGAAATGTAGATTTTACATCCATTTGATAAACCTTGAATCCTCTGTGCACAGCTAATGCTAAGAACATTCTGATAGAATCAAGCCTTGACACAGGTGCAAAAGTTTCATCAAAATCAATTCCTTCTACTTGAGCATAACCTTTGCATACAAGTCTAGCCTTGTTTCTCACAACCTGGCCTTCTTCATTTAGTTTGTTCCTGAAAACCCACTTTGTGTCAATCACATTTTTGTCTGCTGGTCTAGGGACTAGCTCCCAAGTGTTATTCTTCTCAATTTGGTCAAGCTCATCATTCATAGCTTTCAACCAACATTCATCATTGCTAGCCTCATGTACAGTCTTAGGCTCTACCTCAGACAATAATGAATAAGCAGTAGCTTTCATCCTTCTGGTTTGTATTCCTGCATTTAGATCCCCTATCACTTGATGATTAGGATGAATTTTCAACCATTTGTTGTCTTTCGGTCTGCCATCTTTCTACATTTCACTATGAATCTCTTGCATTTCAGATTCTTCTTTATCTTGCTGCCCTTTGTCAACTAATAGTGTGTCATCTTCATCAAGTTCTTCAAGGATGGAATTAGGTTCCCTATATTCTCATCAATTTTTACATCTGAACTCTCAACAATTCTTTCTAGTCTTTTGTTGTAGCACCTGTATGCCTTACTTTTGAAAGAGTAACCAAGAAATATGCCTTCATCAGCTCTGTCATCAAATTTGCCAAGATTCTCCTCCTTTCGCTTGATGTAGGACTTAGAACCAAAAACCCTGAGATACTTCACTGTAGCTTTCCTCCCAAACCACAATTCATAAGGTGTCTTGTTCTCATGAGGTCTTAGTAGACATCTATTGGTGATATGCACTGCAGTATAAATGCCTTCTCTCCAGAAATACTTTGCTGTGTTATTTTCTGCCATCATAGTTCTAGCCATTTCTTGCACTGTTTTGTTCTTTCTTTCAACCACTCTATTTTGCTGAGGTGTTCTAGCAGCTGAATGTTGAATTCTGATTCCACTTTCACTGCAAAAGTTTGAGAATTCATTCCATGTAAATTCCTTGCCTTGATCAGACCTCAAACATTTAATTGTGTTTCATGTCTCATTTTCCACTCTCTTCTTGAATGTTTTGAACTTGTCAAGAGCTTCAGTTTTGTCCTTCAGAAACATCACCCAGGTCATTCTAGAATACTCATCTATGAACAGGATGAAGTATCTCTCACTTTCTATGGCCTGTGTTCTCATAGGTCTACACAAGTCTGTGTTTATCAAGTCAAGAGGTTTACTTGAATGGTACTCCTTTAATTTATAAGTGGCTCTTGCTTGCTTACCCTTCTGACATGGACCACACACATGGTTCTCTGGTGTCTTCATCTTGGGAAGATCTCTGACTGCTTGCTCCTTGCTAATTTTAGTTAAGTTTTTGAAATGAATGTGTCACATTCTTCTATGCCACAGTCAATTTTCATCTTCTTGAGTTAACATGCACTTGTTGATGGCATCAGTCAACACATAAAGATTTTCAACTGTTCTTTCACCAGCGGCCACTGCCTTACCTGTTATAACCCTGTTGACAATAAATCCTTCATTGTTGAAAGTGATATCATGTCCTTGATCACATATCTGACTCACACTGAGTAGATTATGTTTCAATCCATTTACATACAAGACATTGTAAGACTTTATCCTCCCATTGTTGATGTTCACTGAACCTCTTCCTTCAACTCTGGTACCTTCATTATTTCCAAATTTCACTGTTCCTCCTTCTGCAGCATTAAAACTTGTGAATTTTTCTTTGTTGCCAGTCATGTGTGTAGAGCATCCACTATCAAGGATCTATGGAGATTGCTTACTTTTGTTTGCTTTAAGTGCTGCTTGCACCATCAAAAACTTGTTCCTTTTCATCTGTGGTTTTTCCACCCATATAGCCTTGTCTTTTACTGTAATAGGCTCCCTTGTTTTTCTTTTCATTTCATTTCTTTCTTCTCTCTGAACTGGTTTTCTTGGAGGATCTTTTCTTCCCTTCCTCTTAGCTTGCCTTTGAGATGGAAAAATTATTTTACAGTTTTTGGCAATATGCCCAAGTCTCACATCTATAGCACATTACTCTCTCATCAACAAAAGGAGAAAATCTGTTTCTGTCAATGAATACTGGAGGTCTCTCTTGTCTCCTACACTCTGCCACTCTATGCCCATAGGCATTGCAGCTATAACAGTATCCTCTGAACCTGTTTCTCTGAACCTGTCTGTTTCTCTGAAACTGATTATTCCTCTAAAATTGACTTTGTTTTATCTGTCTGCCTTGCCTGATTGTCTTGAAACCCTCTTCATCATTCTTACTTTTCATAGCTTTCACTGCTAGTGATTCCTTTTGCTTTTCCTTTACAAACACAATGGATTATCTGAAGACCCTTCATCCTTTCTCTTCTTAGATAGCTTCTCGGTGTATCCAAGTCCAGATTTAATGTTAGAAGATCTCTGGTAACTTAAAATCTCATCAAGGATGTTGTCTTCCTCCTTGTCTTCATCTTCAAAACTTTTAGTTTCTTCATCTTCCTATAGCCTGACATTCTTATCTCTTGACTCTAGAATTGCTACATGGAGAATTTTTGCAGTAGCTTCAGCATAACTTTTCTTCTTTGTAGACTTGGCTAATTCTGCCTCAAGTCTTACAACAACTTCCTCAAGCTTCTTACACTCAGAAGTTTTTAGTGTAAGATCATTGTCAAGCTCATCAACAATTGTTTTTGCTTTCCTGAGTGTTTCCATAATCTCAGCATTTATGTCATTGGCTTGGTTGAGTTGATCATTTAAACTTTTATTTTTCTTTCTTTCTGACTTGAGCTCTGTGAGTACAGAAAGTAACTCTGCTTCAAGATCTGGATTGTCATCATCTTCTACTCTTCTCTTGAAGTTATCACTTCTCTTCTTTGTTGCTTCAATCCCTGTAGGGGTTTCTTTAAGTCTTGCCATGAAAAGAATATCATCATCATTTTCTTCCTCAGACTCATCAGAGGGGTTATCATACTTTGAAAGATAACTTCTCTTTCTTGGAATGAATTTCTTCTTTCCTTTCTTCTCTTGACTTCCTTTAGGCTCTTCTTCATCAGAATCATACACTCTACCCTTTTTCTGACACTTAGAAGCAAAGTGTCCTAAGCCACCACAGTTGAAGCATCTCATTGAAGACTTATTTTTAAACTTCTCAGATATCTTTTTGAGTCTGTTAGCCAGATAGGCTATAAGCTCATCATCTGAATCATCTGTGTCATCCTCTGCATCAGCTTTTGAATTTTCCACTAACTCTTTCATTTTTAATTTTTTAAAAGCCTCAAAGCGGCTTACTTCTCAGCTGATACTGGCTCAATCATTCTCATCTCATAGGTAACCAAGATACCATGCAATTCATCTATGGTCAATGTATCCAAAGTAGCAATTTCTTCAAGGGCTGATACCTTGGCATTGTATAGTTTTGGAAGTGTCCTCAACACCTTCTTGACCACATGAATCTCCTTCAGTTCTTCACCCAATGCTCTAATTGCATTGGTGACCTTGTTTACTCTGTTCAGGTAAAACTCAATTGTCTTACCTTCACTCATTCTCAAGCTTTCAAATTGAGATCTCAGTATTTGTAATTTGGCCTCCTTAATTTTACTGTCACCTTCATGTACACTCTGCAACTTGTCCCATATCTCCTTTGATGTTGGACAGCTAATTACTCTAGTAAGCTCATTACTTGCTAGTGAAGCTAGAAGAGCTGTGACTGCCTTAGCTTCATTTTCTCAACTGCATCACTGATATCTTCAGTTGTGTGCTTGTACCCATTCTTCACTGCTAACCATACCCCATATCCTTGTGCTATCAGATATGCCTCCATCCTAACTTTCCACACACTATAGTTGGAGCCATCAAACATAGGAATTCTACTGTGCCCATGATGTTATTCATTTGTAGCCATATCTCTATCTGAATGCACTATCTGTACCGAAAGCTGTCAAACTTCTTCCCTTGGGAACCTCACTCTGATACCAATTATTGATCCCAGGTAGTCACTGAGAGGGGGGGGGGTGAATCAGTGCCCTCAAAATATTTCCACTGATATGATTTGGCCTATTGCTTTGTAAATTGCAGCCAAGAGCTATTGTTTACTATGTGCTGCCTTGAGCTGTCAAGTGGACTTTTCTCACTGTCAATATGTCAAACACATTTCGTGCACAAACCAACCACACACCCATAGGTATCCATACCAGGGGCTTGGCCTGCCAAGTGTGTACACCCAAACCTGCAGCACACAACTTCTATTCCACACTCATAAATAATTTCATACACATTTTTACGACACAGAATGTAACGTGGTTCACCAATCACTCACTGTGATGGCTAGTCCACGGGGTAATACCCTAACCAGGGTTTCGTATTATACCCGATACACAACTTTAATAGGTAGTCTTCGACTGCTACAACAGCAAGGTGCTACTCCACCAGATAAGACAAGCTACAACTTGAATATGGGCTACTACCCACACACCTATCAGGACTCAACTTGACAGGCTATACATATGAATCATTTATTAATTACAAACCCAACCCATTCATCATATTCATCATAAAAAAGGGGTTTGTGTGCGAGGTTACCTTCCCGTTTTGCTCATAGCTGATGTAAAGCTCACTGCGCAAGCTTATCGACCTCTTTACTAACTACACAAGTCATTCTTCATCGCCATGACTCCATTGGACACTCAATGCTTTGTCCCAGCACTCTTCCTTAGCTTCAATGAAGCGTTAATGGCCACATAGAGAAGATTGGAGTCAGAACATAGCCCTTTGAAGCTTCAACGAGATGTTTGCCCTAAAATCACCCTTCAGATTCTTCTTCTCGAGCTCTAACTTGTTCTGCAGGCTTACTCTCCAAAAATCCTTCAGTTTGATATATTACACGCCCAAAATAGAGATTGAACGGCTGAGATATGGCCAGAAGAAGATTGGCCAATCAAAATATTCCAAAAGGAATCATCTGGGCTGATTCCATGCGGCGCGAAGCACCGTAGCGTGGCCGCCGCTGACCCACCGTACGCCGTTGTCGAGACGTGATTGGCTCGCAATGGAATCTTCATTCTGAGTCGCTGGATCCGTCAGATCAACACGGGAATTGATCTAGGACTTACGATCGGCCTCATCACGTCAGGCGCGATCGGGATACATTATGGCCGTCAGATCGAGATCCGCAACTTCGACGCACCATACAAGTGCAACACTGAATCCTGGATTCAGTTTCATGAGATGCGGATCACTATTTTAAACTGCCTTCAGCCAATCACAGGATTCGCGCAAGAATCTTGACGCGATCAGAGAGAAGCATAGAATCCCGCCTCTTTGTGAGACGTCGATCTTGGATCTAACGTACGTGGCTTGATCTGAGCCGTTGAGGAGGAATTTTCCACTTTTTCTTTGACCAAAATGCCCCTCAACAAAGTGTGGTAATGCCTTATAAATCCAAAATTTTCCAGTAGGGTCTTGAGTCGACTTTTCTTTGCGGAAATTTATCGAACACTTGGTCAGCATGCCAGGTGAGCCTTGTGGAGGCTTGCGAGGCGCCTGCGGCTGGTCTTGCGGGCCTGCGGGCTTGCGAGCCTTGTTGGCCTGCTCGAGGCCGGCTGTGCAGCAATCCTATGCTGCTGCTGGCTTGCTATGCGCGGCATAGTAGTGCTGCTGTGCTGTGCATGGCATGCTGTTGTGTTGTAGTGTGCGCGTGGCATGCTCTGCTGCTGTGCGCATGGCATGCTGTCGTGCGCATGGCATGCAGCTGTGCTGAGCTGCTGGGCATTGCTTGCATGCTGCTGCCTTGGTGCCGCGGGCATCGGCCATGCGGGCCAGGGCTGGCTGCCATGCTGGCCTGGTCATCCCAGGTGGGACCCACCTGGTCCCCACCCACTTTCTCTCCTCATCTTCTCTCTCCTCTTTCTCTCTCCTCTTTCTCTCTCCTTATCTTCTCTCTCCTTATCTTCTCTCTCCTCTTTTTGGTCTTCATTCTCTTTCTTCTGTTGGACTTTCTCATCAGCTACTGTCAGTGCACTAACCCAGTCACCCTATCTGTCAGTGGGACCCATAGATACTCTCTCTCCTCCATATCACTCTGCTAAGATTGCCAACAATGACAACTTATTCTGTACTGTCTGGGCAAGGTTCCAATAATATTGCTTATGTTATTATTTTATCTTTAATTATGATATTTGTCTGAATAATTCAGTAAGGGCCTGCTGAATCAGTTAGATTAATATTGATTACTAGATCTAGAATCTATGATACGTAATCGTTCTGATTCTAATTACAAGTAGCAAACAGTGGTTGATGATTATGTCCAAGTTTTCGTCTCATCATTGTGAATAATATAACCTAAGTTAAATAATCCCCGCTTGTATGTGATTGTTGCTTAGATTGATCTGTTTTCTACCCTCTTAATGCTGCCATTGAATTAAATATTGAGAGCTTATTCAGTGTTGTCCAATGGTTAGATCTCTCTGAAGAGCTTGTTTCAGTTGAGTTACTTAAGGGAAAACTTAGGTAACAGAGCTTATTGTTATCTAGGGTCTTTAATTCTAATTGGGAGGGAGAGCTTAATGTTACTATTAATTTTGCTCATTGCATGTGTAGGTGGATATTAAACCAAGAACTGAATCTTCTTATCTAATTATCTTTCTATTTAAATTCTGTCTGTTTACTTTCAATTTGATTCAAACAACCAAACTCTCCTTCATTATTGTGTTTACCTAGCATTAATTAATATATTTAGTTTGACTAGAATATAAATTTTAATCAATTCATTCTTTGTGGGATCGACCTTTGCTTATCCTATTTACATTTTATTAATTAGGTCAACAAAGAAATATTTAATTAAATTGGTGCATTCGACACGCTACCAGTTAACCATAGGCTGTATGGTTGATAGGTATGGTCGCATATCATGCGACCACAGCATGCGACCATACCTTTCCTGGGAACTTCCCAAATAGCTGTGGTTGACCCTCTGATCACCCTGTGGTCGACCACAAGCTGCGACCACATGATGTTTGGTCAGTTTTCATCATCAATTCGAATCCTTCATGAGTCGATTCCTTGGCTCATCAACAGGGTTCCTCCTATGATCAGTCTATGGCCACTAAATCATAATTTTATAAAATTATTCATCCTAACCTATTCTCCATGGTTTTCCTCTGAGATTTATTCATAGAGTTCCATGGTCAAAGTCTTACATTAATCCCATGATTCAATTTGCAATGGAAACTCCTATTTTAGGTTTCTACTGCTACAGGGAAGAGTTCCATACCTTAAGCTTGTAGAGAACTAGGACCTCCCTCTACTCGGCCTTCTTCTTCAGGTCTCCTTCTCTTTCTCTTCCTCTCTCTCTCTCTTTCTCTATTAGGTTTAGGGTTTGAGATTGATCCAAAAGAGTGAGAGAGAGTAGAGGGACGTCCTCTATATAGAGAGAAACTCTCCATATAGAGTCCCACTTTAATTAGGAAAGAGATCTCTTAAGATTTGAAAAGTTTAAAAATCACGGAGTCTGATTTGGCAACTTGCGATTGATACGTATGGTCACAAAGTCCATTGATCGCACGTCGGTTTTTGACTACTCTCACTTCCTTTATGGTGTGGTCGACCATACCAGTTCAGGTAGTCAACCACACTTTTACAATTCACTATTTTTGGATCAATTTACATACCTAGCCTTGTGGTTTCTTTATACGCTTGGTCTACTCGATTCGACTATGATAGGAAGAACTAGCACGACACGGTTAGATCGGATTAGTAGAGTGCGGGTCTTTTACAAACTCTCCCATAATTTTTAAAACTAAAAAAAAATTACAATAAAATTCTTAGATGATTTTTCTATTGCTGAGCATCACATATATATACAATTAAGTAAAGATCACAATCAATCTTTACAATTGGATTACAAAGGATTTTGTGGAGATAATTTTGATAACCAAATGCAACCTTTTAGGTGTCACATCCCAATTCTGGACTAACCAGAGTAGTGTGATGAACCATCAATAAACCAACGGTTCAATCAGGATCTCGTATAGGTCGTACATACCATATCAAACCACACACACATTCCACAATAATAATCAGAGATAATAAACAAATAAGCAAAAGTCTTTATAAATAATGAACTAAGTATTTAACAGTGATAAATAAATATTTAATCCAGTTATCTCCAAATAATCAATTACATGTCCATTACTCAAAAATAGTTAAACTAATTAAAGACACATTGATTGCACTCGCATGAAGAATCATGCACATCTTCTATAGTTTTTATGTCCATAGCCGCCATGTGTCCATATGACGGCACATTCATGAAATCTTCTACAATAGTACTTGCATCATCAACTAAAGGCTGAACATACATCATGACTCAGTGAGTAAACAAAACAATGCACAAACATATGCATGCATTCAATTCAATATCTTTGGTCTGGTTTTTAAGTTTACAATGTGTTATAGAAAGGTTTGGTGGCCCTCGCACCTCTATACACGAGTGTGTGAATCAGTCAAATGGATCAAACACCATTGTCATCCCATATGCACCCACCATGGAACAGAGATAGAACTAAAGTGTCCGGATCACACACCGTCAACACTTCCCCTGATGCCTTACCCACACCAACGCGTAAGTCCCTATTGGCAAGGGCTTGCAAACTGGGCTCGCAACTAACCAATCCTAATACCATCTAGTGTATCCAAGGCCTCACCCCAGCATCCCTCAATATATTTATAGAGATAGAGCTAAGGCCCCCTGGCAGAGTCAAAGACCATACGGTCTGAAACAACCTCCCCTGATGCCCTACAATGTAATAGTTCTGCTAAGGCAATGGTGATACGATGATGTCAATGGGCAAGACTTGAGTAGAGATAGAGCTAGAGTCTGGTGACCAGGATGAACCACAATGTCACGTCCTCCCCTTGATGCTCCACTCGCATCCAACACAATGTCGACCATAGCTGCGACCTTGATATTTCTGGTCACAGTCTACATAAAATTCGAGTTCTTCCTGGGTTAATTCTTTTGTTTTACAATGGGGTTTATTCTAAGGTCATCCTATGGCCATCATTAGTAATTTCTTATCAACTCTTATCATCAGATTCACTCCTCATGGTTCTCCTTGGGATTTTCTCAAGGAAATCGCATAGATCATAATAGGTTGATAATGCCCATTTTCCATAGAAGTCTTATTCCTTAGAGTTTACATCTCCAGAGATTCGTTTCATACCTTTGCCTATGATAGAGAGTCAAACTCTTCTCAGCAAATTCTTCTCCTTAGCTTTTTCTTCTTCTCCTTTTCTTCCTTCTCTTCCTTCTCTTTTTCTAGGGTTTACTAATGTTCTAAAAAAGTGAAAAAGGACTGAGGGACATCATTTATATAGAGGAAAACTCTCCATATAGAGTCCTCTTTCAATTAGGAAAGCAATCCCTTAGTTTAGGAAAATTTTCAAAACTCGGAGTTTAATCTGGGTTCCCATGGTCGATCATACGGTTGCATAAATCGTCGATCGTAGGGTCAAAATCATCGACCGTAGGGTTCTGGATTTTAGATTTTTGTTTCCCTTCCTTATGGTCGACCATACCTACCCAAGTATGCGACCTTAGGTATGTTTTTAGTGTTTTTAACTCGATTCTCATACCTGATTTGTGATCTATCTTCACACGCTCGGTCCACTTAGTTCATGAATGATGGGAAGACTTGGCACGACACGGTTAGACCAAGTTAGTGGAGTGCGGGTCTTACAACTCCCCCCTCTTATATAAATTTCATCCTTGAAATTTACACATACCTTCCGAGTAGAATAGGTGAGGATATTTCTTCCGCATAGCGTTCTCTTCTTCCCATGTAACTTCTTCTACATTTTGACTTCTCCAAGTAACCTTAAAGTAGTAAATGTCGTGGTTGTGAAGACGTTGCATCTTCCGGCTAGTGATCTCAAAAGTACTACTTCAAACGTCAAATCTTCAGTTAAATCCGGTGGATCTGTTGTTAACACGTGTATTAGATCTCTAACGTACTTCTTTAGTAATGAGATATGAAATATATCATGCACACTTGACATGGACGGTGGTAGTGTTAACTGATATGCTACTTTTCCCAGTCTATCTAGAACTTCATAGGGTCTAATATATCTGGGACACAGCTTTTTCTTCTGTCCAAATCTTTTCAAACCATGCGTAAGAGATATTTTTAGAAATACCTTATCACCTATAGTGAATTCGATATCTCTGCGTCGATTATCTGCATATTGCTTCTGACGGTTTTGAGCTATTCGGACTTTTTCCTTGATAATGTCGACTACTCGACATGTTTCTTCAACAAACTCTGGTCCAACAATACTCCGTTCTCCAACTTCATTCCAAAACAAAGGAGTTCGGTATTTCCTACCATACAGTGCTTAATAGGATGAGATCTGTATAGTCGCTTGATAGCTGTTTGTTATAAGCGAACTCAATCAATGGTAATTTCTCATCACATGATCCTTTAAAATCAATAACACAAGCTCGAAGCATGTCTTCTAAAATCTGAATAATACGCTCCGACTGTCCGTCTGTCTGAGGATGGAATGCAATACTAAACTTTAATGTTATACCCATAGCCTTCTGTAATCCTTCCCAAAACTTTGAGGTAAAGCGTGGGTCTCTGTCGGACACAATGCTTTTAGGTACACCATGTAATCGGACAATATTATCTACATAAAGCTTAGCTAACCTCTTTAGGGTATACTGAGGTCGTATAGCTATGAAACGAGCTGTCTTGGTCAAACGATCCATAATCACCCAGACCGCGTCAACTACTTAAGGAGTCAATGGTAACCCGTTGACGAAGTCCATAGTGATGCAGTCTCATTTCCATGCTGGTTCTGGCAGTGGCTGCAACAATCCTGTAAGTCTTTGTCTTTCAGCCTTTACTTGCTGATAATTCAAGCGTTGAGACACAAATTTAGCTACATCCGCTTTCATTCCTCTCCACTAATATAGTTTCTTCAGATCATGATACATCTTTGTACTTCCAGGATGTGCCGAATAAGCGGTGGTGTGAGCTTCCTTCATTAGTCTGTGTCTAATATCCAAGTCTTTATTTTCAGAAACACATACCATTCCTTTGTATTTTACTACCTTTTCAACGTCCAAGGTGAACTCAGGAGTAGTCCTACCTTTTACGAGGTCTTCTTGCACCGTTCTCAGATAAGGGTCTGATTTAGTAGTTGTTTTCACTTCGTCTAATAGATCAGGTACAATCTTCAATGTAGAAAATATGTTTGAGAATTGATGAATAAATCCTTGGTCAGTTGATTCATTCGGAATATCAATCAGGAACTGCTCTTTACCGTAATTAAATATTCTCCCTGTGACACACGCCATAGCATTTGCACTAACTTCTTCTTGGGATTCTGTCATAGCTTTCCTGCTTAGTGAGTCAGCAACTACATTAGCTTATCTTGAATGATACTGGATGTCACAATCATAATCCTTCAATAATTGCAGCCATCTTTTTTGTCTCATGTTCAACTCCTTTTGATTAAAAAGATGAGTGAGACTCTTATGATCTGATTTAATCTGAAATTTCTCTCCATACAAATAATGTCTCCATATGTTAATAGCATGTACTACTGTTGCTAATTCCAAGTCATGAGTGGGATAGTTCTTCTCATGTGTCTTCAGCTGTCTTGAGGCATACGTAATTACTTGTTCTCCTTGCATAAGCACACATCCTAAACCTAACCCAAACGCATCAGTGTACAAGGTAAATGGTTGTCCTGGGATCCAAATAGTCAAGATGGGAGCTGATATCAATCTAGTCTTTAATGTTTGAAAACACTCTTTACATTTATCGGTCCAAACGAATTTTTCTCCTTTTTTTGTTAGACTGGTGAGAGGTACGGCAATTCTAGAGTAACCTTCTACGAATCGTCGATAGTAACCAGCTAAACTTAAGAAACTTCTGATTTCTACAACATTCTTAGGTACTTTCCATTTCACAATGGATTTAATCTTGCAAGGATCCACTTTAATTCCTTCAGCAGATACAACATGGCCTAAGAAAATGACTTCATTTAGTTAGAATTCAAACTTTGTAAATTTTGCGTAAAACTTCTCTTTTCTTAGTCACTACAGAGCCGCTCTTAGATTTGTGACATGATTTTCTTTGTCCTTGGAGTAGACTAGTATGTCGTCAATAAAT
The DNA here is from genome assembly GCA_028583415.1 of Protea cynaroides. Lineage (NCBI taxonomy): Eukaryota > Viridiplantae > Streptophyta > Magnoliopsida > Proteales > Proteaceae > Protea > Protea cynaroides. Next base: position 65,016,322 of record CM053266.1, on the reverse strand, counting down.
ACAATGACTGACATGTCCAACATATCATGGTGGAATAACCGATTCATGAGTTCCATAAAAGTTACGGGTGCATTAGTTAATCCAAAAGACATGACTAAAAATTCATAATGTCCATATCAAGTTCTGAATGCTGTCTTCGGAATATCACCTTCTTTAATCTTCAACTGATGGTATCCTGACCAAAGATTAATTTTGGAGAACACTTTGGCACCTTGAAACTGATTGAACAAGTCATTGATCTGAGGCAACGGGTACCGATTCTTGATTGTAAGCTTATTCAATTCTCGATAATCTATACACAGTCGAACGCTACCGTCCTTCTTTTTCACGAACAATACTGGCGCTCCCCATGGTGATATGCTAGGTCTGATATAACCCTTGTCCATTAATTCTTGTAATTGTACCTTCATTTCCTTCAGTTCAGTAGGAGCCATTCGATAAGGTACTTTTGATACTGGTGCGGCTCCAGGTATAAGATCTATAACAAACTCTGTCGCTCGGTCGAGTGGTAGTCCTGGTAGTTCCTCAGGAAATATATCTGAAAATTCACGCATAACTTCAATATCCTCCATTCGTGGTGCTTCCTTAGTGAGGTCGATCACGGATACTAGATACCCAATTCCTCTTTTCTCGAGGCATTTTCTAGCCTTTAATGCAGAGAGAATGAGTTTTCATTTACGGGGAAGTTTGGTTCCCGCAAAACTAAACTCTGCTCCATCCTTGTCTTTAAATGTCAATTTTTTTTCTGCACATAATAGGTTTGCGGAGTGTCAAGCTAACCAATCCATTCCCAAGATAACATCAAAGTCTGCCATCTCGAATTGAATTAAGGTTACATCCAAAATCTTCTAACCAATAAGAACTAGACATGGTCCATAACCTTTGTCTAGTTCTACTCCTAATCTCATAGGTGATTGTACAAGCAGTTTATAGTCTAAAGGTCTAAGGGGTAGATTTAACTTCTTTTCAAACAACACAGATATAAAAGAATGAGCAGCTCTAGAGTCAAAGAGTACTCTGACGGGTAAGCCATTAATAGGTACGATACCTGTGATTTGATTTAATTTAGTCTGCATGCTCACACAAGGTAGTACAAAATAAAAGGTTCAAGTCATACCTGTGACCACATCAGACGATGCGATAGCATCCTCAGATGTAACTGCATAAACCTTTCCTTGCTGTAGCTGCTTCCTTGGCTTAGGACACTCCCTTGAATAATGTCCTACTTGATTACAGTTAAAGCATTTAACTCCAGCATTACTTTGCTTATGTTGAGGTTGGGCTGTCGGAGTAGTCTTGGCTGCAGCATTGAAGCCTTGAGTACGGAAGGGTTTAAATGTCTTTGAGTTCCCTCCATTGTATGAGTTTCCATTAGGCCTTTTAATACCTTTGTTCTGAGCAAAATAACTTTTCCTCTGGCGCGATTCTAGTACTCGAGCAATCTGTACAGCTTCATTATGAATCTTCTTTTCCAGTCCCAATACATGCTTACAGATGCTTCCCCTAAGTCCCATGACGAACCTTTGGGTTTTGATACTTTCTTCCTGCATGCTAGAGGGAGTAAAGAAAAATAGTTCTTTATAACGCTTTGATATGCGTCTACAGTCATCTGTCCCTGATACAGACTCAGAAACTCCTTTTCCATTTGATCTCTGAAACTCCTGGGAAAATACTTCTCGAAGAAAGCTTCTTTATAAATAGCCCAGGTCAGTTGGGCGTGCTTTGTCAACAGATAATTCCGAGTAGATTTCCACCAATGGTGCGCATCACCTTTCAGCATAAAAGTGGCACATAATACCTTCTCTTCTTCATTTATAGTCATCATCATATAGTTTCTTTCGATCTCATCGATCCAGTGAGCTGGTCATAACGGATCGGATGGTTTGCCTGTAAATTCCTTCGGCTTCAACTTTAAAAAACGCTCGATCAGTCTGGAGTGATCAAGTTGATATTGTACATATACTCCATACATAGGCGGTTGATACTGATAATTACCTTGGTTATACCTGCCTTAGGGTGCTTCAGGGTTTTGCACTTGGCCTTGTACTACTGGTATTTGTAGTGCTTGGGGTACGGTGTTGCTACCACCAGGTGCAGTACTAGCTTGTCCTACAGGTAGAGGTGTCATATTTGTAGCTAGGAAAGCAATTCCCATAGCAGCTTGTATGTTGGCTTGTACTTGCTGTATTTGCAACATTTGTTGTGCTAAATTCATCACCGTAGTAGCCAAATCTGTAGGTGGTGTAGGTAAGTTGGTTGGATTGGCTTGGGTGTGCACATTCTGAGGTGCAGCATTTCGAGTTCCAATATTTCCTTCCTGTCTTTGCTGACCTTTATTGTCATTAGTCTCCATAGGTGGTGGAGATGGGTTTGCATTCTGTCTCCTTCTACTTAATCTGCGTCCAACCATTTAAACTCTTGGTTGAATGGAACTTGAAAAGGTTGTACATGTGAGACAAGATATGACGGTAGTATTGGGTTAGTCTCACAATGGAAGGCGAGAGAAAAACAAAATCAATAGGTAAAAGTTCAAACAAAATCAAAATATAGACAACAGTAGGTCATACGGTCGCATGTTGTGCGACCATCACATCCCTTGCAACTTACCGAGACCCTATGGTCGATCATACGGTCGATGGTTTTGGTCGAATTGTGCAACCGTAAGATCCAAAATCAGTTTTTAAAACCTATTTTCGAGAGTTTCCCTCTCATTTCTCCTTCTTCCTCCTACGGTCTCTACTCAACTTGCCACCAGTGAGTTGCTACAATGTGGACCATACAAACTTGGTGATTTCTCCTTTGATCTATGACCTACATTCCGTTCCATAAGGTATATTCTCTACTCCCTTTCATTTTTAAGCTTTCATACCTAGGTTTTTTCCATTTGTAGGATTTTCTTCTAATTAATATTTTTATGACAGTAAAAATTTAATTTTTATTGGGGGTTTTTGCTATTGGCCACCCAATGAATGAAATCCCTCAAGAAAATTTGAGTTTCATCAGTTAGTTTAGTAGAAACTTGAAAATTCTCATTTTTGACCTAAATTTTGGGGTTTTTGCCTAATTATCAAAAATTTTCAAATTCGACCTACCCAGTTAAAATTTTCGATTGGATATGCATTGTAGGATGGTTTGGGACTTATGTAAGTCCTCCTGCCCAGTGTTTGGGTGAAAAGTGAGGCTTTTTCTCATTTTACGTCGTTATGCTGTCAAATTTTTCCAAATTTTCTAACTTGATTTTTTTTATTTTCTTTTCTTGCAGTTATCATGGTTCGCACTAAGGTTCCTCGAGTTCATGACCCACGACGCTTCAGGTCCGTTGAAGCAGAGGTGCGCTATCCTTGGTTTGATCGGAAGAAAGTTGAAGGGGGTCGGTATGTGAACCTAGCCCACTTGGCCCTGTTTGATGTGGAACGGGCGTTTGGTGATATAGGTTGGCTTACAGTGATCTTGTACGAGGCTTGCACTCGTCCGGACTTGGTCAAGCAGTTCTACTATAACCTACAGATAGAGGGTGAGTTAGAAGATGTTGACAGGGGTAGAGAGCTTCGGATCACCAGCTGGGTGAAAGGGGTTCCGATTTCTTTCAACTGTCAGGAGTTGGCTGATCTCCTAGGTATCTCCAATGATGGGCAGTTGGTTTACTGTGCACCCAGAGAGCCACAGTTTCTTTCTACACAGATGCGTGCAGAGATAGATAGTCAGATTCTTCGGGATGACCGCTACGAGGTAAAAGCAGTCAACCTGCGTTCAGAGCCACGTGTCTACTACAAGATTATCCAGCATAATTTGATTCGCCAGGGAAGACATTATGAGATGATCTCACAGCTGACTCAGTACCTTCTGTACTGTATTTGTACTAGGCCATATGTCTCCCTCCCATACATTATTCTTCAGACCATGCACCGAGCTACGTTGCCTGACTCGAGAGGCAACTTGCCCTATGGGCGGTTGATCTCCACCTTACTTGCTCATCTATAGGTGGACCCAGTAGATGAGAGGATCCTTGAGGACACCTTCTCAGCTGACCTTGATTGGGAGGCCATCAGTAGGATGGGCATGAGAGAGATACAGGTTAGTGATGATGAGAGGAATGCTATGAGACCTCCTCTCACTCTGGTAGCGGCAGCAGATGCAGAGGCTGCAGTAGCAACAACAGCAGAGGTAGCGGCAAAGGCACACGAGGGTAGTGATGAGGAGGATGATGATAAGATGTACATGGATGTGGATGTCATCCCTCCTCCATCGTCACAGCATTCTATTGGAGCTGGCCTTTCTAGGGCTTCTCATTCAGCTGGCCCTTCACATCCACCACTAGATGACATGATGAGGTTGTTATGTGAGATTAAAGAGGCTCAACGCATGACTGGTTGGAGAGTAGGAGAGCTTGCCCAACGCTCTACAGACCAGCGGATAGTGGATCTGACAGCTAGTCTCCGAGCGACTCAGACTCAGGTGGCCTGGCTCGCGAGAGTATATTCTGAGGACTACGATAGAGATCGTGAGACACCTCCTCCTCCAGCACCTCCAGCTCCATGATTGCCATTTATATCTTTTTCTTTTTTATACTACAGAGTAACTATCCGGATTGTGGACTATACTCTGATTTGAATGTACATTTGTCTATTCCTATTTGGATATATATATATATATATATATATATATATATATATATATATATATATATATATATATATATATATATATATATATATATATATATATATATATATATATATATATATATATATAATTGGTTTTCCCTTTTACATATGTGCATTACACTCTCTTAGTTTATGTCTCATACAACACATGTGCTTATGGTGTATTCTTATTATAGTTTTTAATTTTATCTTAACTCAGTTCATGACTCATGTGGAAGTAGTTAGGTCAATGGGTAGAACCTGAGATGCTCTGATACCAAGCTGTCGCACCTCAATTTTGGTATAATCAGAATGGTGTGATGAACCGCGCCAATAAACCAACAGTTCACCCAGGATCTCGCATAGGTCGTACCCACCATATCAAACCACACACACATTCCACATTAATAATTAGAGGTCATAAACAAATAAGCAAAAGTCTTACAGATAATGAACTGAGAGTTTAACAGTGATAAATAAGTATTTAGTCCAATTATCTCCAAACCACAAGACATAAAAAATAAATAATCAATTACATAATCGATGTTCAAATTATAGCTAAAACTTAAGCAAAAACACATTGATTGCACTCGCATGATGAATCATGCGCATCTTCTTCAGCTTCTACATCCATCGCAGCAACGTGTCCATACGTCGGTGCATTCATATATTCTTCAATGGTAAGACCTGCATCATTAACTAAAAATATTCGACGTCGAAAGGGTGAGCACACATCATGGCTCAGTGAGCAAACAAAACAATGCAACAAACATATGCATGCATTCAATTCATATCTTTGGTCTGGTTTATAAGTTTGCAATGTGCTATAGAAAGGTTTGGTGGCCCGCACCTCTATACACTAGTGTGTGAATCCGCCCAATGGATCAAACACCATTGCCGTCCCATATGCACCCACCATGGAATAGAGATAGAGCTAAAGTGTCCGGATTAAACACCGCCAATACTTTCCCTGATGCCCTACCCATACCAACACGTAAGCCCCTATTGGCGAGGGCTTACAAACTGGGCTCACAACTAACCAATCCTAATGCCAAACAGTGTATCCAAGGTCTCACCCTAGCATCCCTTAATACATCCATAGAGATAGAGCTAAGGCCTCCCCGACAGAGTCAGAGATCACACGGTCCGAGACCACCTCCCCTGATGCCCTACGACATAATAGTTCTGCTAAGGTAATGACGATACGATGATGTTAGTGGGCAAGACTTGAGTAGAGATAGAGCTAGAGTCTGGTGACGAGGTCAAAGACCACCATGCCACGTTCTCCCCCTGATGCTCCACTCGCTTCCAATACACCAACCATACACATACATTCACATGCTTATTCCTAGCATCATCTTCATCATCATCATGTTATAAATAAACAAAATTAAATATGCATGAACAGTAATAGAAGGAATATTGGATGACATGTGAGATGCACATTACAAGCATACAAGCATAGAATCAATCATGGCATTGGACTCAATAAATAAAACAACTTTTTATTAGCCAATTAGTTTAGGTCTTGTTCCCTCACTTGTTAGTAATTCTCGATGTCCTTCCAAGCCTTGAAATTCTCTTTGAATTGATTTAATAACCTAAAAGTTATATGAATTTAAGTTAGGGTTCATATGTGACATGTTACAGTAGTCAAAAATCGAAACAGAGCACTGATAGGTGCCTGATTGGTCCTATGGTCTCATGTTGTATCGACCTTACTGTTTACGATCGATACCCTACGGTCGCATATGGTGCGACCATAGCTGCGACCATATAATTTCTGAAATCTTCCCGAATGCCTATGGTCGATCCTCTGGTCATACTGGTCATGCTATGGTTGACCATAGCTGCGACCTTGAGATTTTTTGTCACAGTTTACATGAAATTCGAGTTCTTCCTGGGTCAATTCTTTTGTTCTACAATGGGATTTATTCTAAGGTCATCCTATGGCCATCATTAGTAATTTCTTATCAACCATAATCATCAGATTCACTCCTCATAGTTCTCCTTGGGATTTTCTCAAGGAAATCACATAGATTATAATAGGTTGATAATGCCTATTTTTCATAGAAGTCTTTTTCCTTAGAGTTTACATCTCTAGAGATTCGTTTCATACATTTGCCTATGATAGAGAGTCAAACTCTGCTCAGCAAATTCTTCTCCTTAGCTTTTTCTTCTTCTCCTTCTCTTCCTTCTCTTCCTTCTCTTTCTCTAGGGTTTCCTAATGTTCTAAAAGAGTAAAAAAGGGTTAAGGGACGTCCTTTATATAGAGAAAAATTCTCCATATAGAGTCCTCTTTCAATTAGGAAAGCAATCCCCTAGTTTAGGAAAGTTTCAAAAACTCGGAGTCTAATCTGGGTTCTTACGGTCGATCATACGGTCGCATAAATCGTCGATCGTAAGGTCGAAATCATCGACCGTGGGATTCTGGATTTGAGATTTTTGTTTCCCTTCCTTAGGGTCGACCATACCTACCTAGGTATGCGACCTTAGGTATGTTTTCAGTATTTCTAACTCGATTCTCATACCTGGTTTGTGATCTATCTTCACACGCTTGGTCCACTTGGTCTAGGAATGATGGGAAGACCTGGACGAGATGGTTAGACCAAGTTAGTGGAGTACGGGTTTTACAACTGGTCTCATGGTCCTTCTTCACATGGTCGATCCACTTGATCCAGTAATGATGGGAAGACCTGGCACGACATGGTTAGACCGGGTTAGTGGAGTGCAGGTCTTACAGTAAATTTATTGTATGTGGACGATTCTTGAGTAGAAAAGATCTTGCAACAGCTCATTGTATCTTTGACATCATTATCTCTTCTTGAAAACTTCCATAATTAATTGAACCTTTCTATTCTTCCATGCCATGCCAATCTTGTAAATTTCATTATAAATAAGGAATATTTTCTCAAGAGAATAGAATCGTTCACATGAGATTGGACTACTTTTTGACTTGATCCAAGGCTGATCTTATATACAAAATTCTTGGCTCTCCTCATAAAATTCATCCCTATGCTCGATTGTTGAGTTGACTGGACAGTATCACCAAAAATGCATAAAATGGTCTTTTCAAGCTCTGATTTCTCCATTCTTTCACCTACACCCTACAAACATAAAAACAACATTAAATACCAAGGAAGCATTATAAAAAGAATAAGAGATGCATACTTTATGCCTTAAATTCACACATAAAATGTGTTCATCAAGTTGTATTCTAGTGATGAAGACATCAGTTAATACTCAAGACAATGTGTTTTAAGCTGGGTCGTATCACAATCGATAATATCCTAAAGACAGAATTTTCCCCCAGTGATTCAATCAGGTTATGATGTAAATTTGGTTCCAAGATAAAGAAGTTTCGACTTCCCGCAGCAAACCTGCATTGGTTTGATGCACCCTTTTGAGTACTTTGGAGTAGTGCTAAAGGCAAATGCATATGGTTGATAATAGCAAAAACCGAATTTGAAAATCAGTAGTTAATTTGTCGAGGGAACAGCATACACTATAAGCTATTAGAGAGAGAGAGAGAGAGAAAGAGAGAGAGAGAGAGAGAGAGAGAGAGAGAGAGAGAGAGAGAGAGAGAGAGAATTCGTGTTGCAAATGAGGGTCCCCTTACCTCTATTTATAGACCTAGACATACCTTTACAAGGTGCGTCTCGGTACAAGTGTGCCTTTTAATTTGAACGGCTTAGATCGTCAAATCCAAATCTAAGGGATTTGATCGCACTCTTTACAAAAGGATCAGTCTCATTGAATAGATGCAACCATATGATCTAATAGCTTGGATTGATTGATCGATCCTAATCCAAGTGTTCAGATCGTACATTTTGCCAAAGGATCTGTCTAATAGAAGCAAATGTATCTTTACGATCTAACAACTTGGATTGATTGATCCCAATCCAAGCATTTAGATAGAACCCATTTAGATTGACCCGGACACAAGGGAGGAGGGAGTCTTCCCTCTAAATAACCCTATCCCTTATAGTTCGCAAAACTATATATAAGGTACCCTAAAGTCTCTTCCACTTCCCATGTGAAACTAAAGAAATAAATTTGCCATACTATATGCAGAACCCAAAACTGGGTTTTAAACCTACTAACCTCATCTCACAATTCGCATAAGCCATATACTATAACAAAAAAAAAAAAAAAGAGAGAACGACATTTTTATTTTTGAAACTTTATTTTAAAAATAAATAAACTACAGCACATTCTAAGACAAGTATTATGGTAGATGCTCTTCTTACTTTAGTCCAGCTTAAAAAGAGTAATATTATTGGTTAATCCATTTTGTCGCTTTTGCTGGGATAGTTTAGAGAGTAGAGACCATATTTTTTTTTTGAGTGCCCCTTATTATATCAGAGGTGGGGAGATATTATGAGATTGAGTGGTCCTCATCTGGGATCCCTGAACGAAGGGTAATTATGGAATGGCAGTGAGTGGAGAAAGCTTTCAAGGGGCATTCCATTGGATATTGCCCAGTTAGCATTTTGCTGCATCATTTATTTATTTATATATTTATTTATTTGGATAAGTGAATAAGTTATTGATCCAAAAGGGAGAACATAACAAACTGGAACCTCACGAGAGATCCAGACAAAACACATACAAAACCGACAACAACAACTAGGATTTGATAACAACATAACTAAGGCTTAGTAAAAAAAAAAAAAAAAGACAACCATTACACCCCAGCTCATTTTTGCTGCATCATTGATCATATTTGGAGGAAAAGAAACTTATGTACCTTCCGCAACCAGTCCTGTTCTAGGGCTATTATCATCCATGGAAAGCCAGATTCTGTGTGATTATTCTCAAAGTTCCTAGATGCCCAAGAACTTTTTTCTTGGTAGATAAGTGTGGGGGATTTGGCCGGAGTGGTCTCTTAGTTGATTTGATGGCGCGGAAAGGTGATTCTTTCTTGGCTGCGGTTTTTTCTTTTTTAAGTGTTGTTCTTGGCCTTAGCTTTCAGGCTGTCCTTGTTCGGATGCCTCATTTAGCTTGAGTGTTAAGTCTCCAAATGTTTGGGGGCAGCATCAGTGCTTCTTGTACAATTTCTTTCTTTAATAACATCAATTTATTTTTATTTTGGATACTCGATCGACCACATCATTTTTTGAAGAGGAAGAGACGAGCTACAAAATATACAGCTATTCAACCCTGAGAGGTTATGCATGTGATGGGATGCCTAATTCATTGAATAGCATGGTGATTTCTTTCCTTTAATTGAAGGTACGGACCAAATTGCATTACTCTATGTCCTTCCCATCGAGGCCAACAGTGGTTTATGGTTAAGCATCAAGCAATCTAAGCTTTCGAAGTGAAGAAGTAATGCAGATTCAAAAGATTAAAAACCCATGAAAGGTCAAATCAAGTCCTGCGAGGGACATCCACAGAGATTAATAAAGTGAAACACTGGGGACGTGTACTTCAGACCGATCAGAAAAGACTGCAAATAAAACCTACAGACAAAGGAGATTATGGAGACGCTGGAATGAACAGCTGGGCTTGTTTGAGCCCATGAATGGCCTCATGTATATCATGGGGTCAAGGGGTCATGCATGGGAGGGTTCCATGTGGGGAGAGGATTCAGACTCAACGTATTAGCAGGCCTTGTCATTAGGGCATTGAATTATTTTCAACAATTTTTAAAGCTAACAAGTGTTTTATTTAGGTTCCAACGAGTGAATCAAGATAAACCAAATTGGGTTGGTTCTACATATACAAAAATCAGGAGGGTTAGGACTGAAATTACCGAACACTAACCCAAACCTAACCATGTTAAATCAAGATTGTTGCAATTTTAGAACCACCTATATGTTAGTACTATATTTTGTCAACCTATGGTGGAAAGATATGTGTTCAAGGACTCAGGGATGTCAATATTATAACACATGTCTTACACATGTCAGATTACAAATTAAATTAGGATGTTTCCCAACTTGGAGGGAAACATTTCCTCAATCAGCATGTACATGCCCAATTTAACGGACCAATATGCTAGCAACTGCTTCTATTATATCCGTATGATCATCATCCAATAGTATACACTATTAACTGTGAAAGACTTCGGTTCCCTGCAGTTCTGTAACTCCTAAAGGGTAATTCGGACATCATCAACGATTGGACGTTCCTATATAAGTTCATAGACACAAAGGTAAAGAGACGGATAATTTTCAATTTACTCAAACCTTACCCCACTCGCAGAAGAAGTAATTATTCTTATATTCTTCATACTATTATCCATGTGAACTGACTTAATCATCGGAGTGGCCAATGGATTACCCAATCCACCTTCTGTGATTTTTCCTATCTCTTTCAGGACTTAACTGTGAACTCAATTAGAACGTGTGAACTTGTCCATATCGTATGCAACTTGGCTTACATGTAGACAACTTGACTAGATCAGTTTTCAGGGGCAACACTATACCATCAGAAATTCAGAACAAACAAATAATTATAGCCAGTTTCACAGTGAAAATTGGAAACTTAGATTGAGATCCGAGAAGTACTCGTATTATTCCAGAAATTTGATGGTAAAATCAATTAACAACCAACAAAAGCCTCACCCTGATCACATTTCTTCGGAGATTAGAATCCAACAAGGCAGGAGCACCCAAAAAATTATCAATATATGATTGAGGGTGTGTGAGCCAGGGGAGAATTTGGCAAACAAATGGGACTGCAAAAGAAGTTTTTTCAAAAATAAGAAACAAACTATATACTAGTTCTTATGGAAAGGGGACTCTCTAACTGACACAAAAAATGGAATCTTTATTCTGTATTATATTGGCTCCCTTTGGATGTAAGGGAAATTATAGGGAAGGAAAAAGGGATTTTCAAATTTAAAAAAAAAAAAAAAAACTTTCGTAATTATTGTAGAACATAATTATGTAACTAACTCTAAATTTTAATAATTTATACAATTATATTAGGCTATCTTTGGCATGTATTATAGAATTAATTATATAATATATTATGATATATGTAGTTGTTCGGTATGATTTATGATATGTATTTATATTTAAAATAAATTGATATAATCTAAAATCTACAAATAGGTTAGAAGATGTTTATTATTATATATTGTGATAATCTATTATTACTTCTTTATATTTAGTGGTATTAAACGATTATTATTTATGACTCATAATTTATACTCATAAATGATTTATCATAAGTAATTCATAAACATAAATATAAACTATATCAAAACAACTTAGATAATAACAAATAAAAATTTCATTTTAAGCTTAAAAATTTTTAATTGCATTCTGTTTGTTTCCTTTGGAGTCCAATTCGTCTCCAATTATTGAAAACTCCAATCGTCAATCCAATGGTTGGAGTTAACTGGGTGCGTCTACCAATACATCGATAGGTGTGCCTGATTAACTCCAATCGCTGGATGCACGATTGAAACCTTCAATAATTAGAGATGATTTCGACCCTTTCCTTTCAGTTACCTCTTCTCTGTGATATTCTTCGCCTTTTCATTTAAATTGGTTGTTGCTGATGTGATAGTGACAAGCGTAGTTCCTTGGGTTTTTCTCTTTCTAGTTTTCAGACAATAAAAGCATTCTGGTTTCGTGGATTTCATTGATTCTCTTTCATGGGTTACCATTTTAGCCGTTAAGAGCATAGTTCAGCCCTTGGGTTTTCAGGGAGGAGCTGCTTTGCTATATACGTGGCACTCATGGAGGAGATCAGAGGTGAGACACATGAGTCATTCCGTAACATGCATGTGAATAAGGATCCACATCCTCTCCTCTAAGAGAATCTGAAGGAGAGGTGGTGCCCCCATTGGATGGACAATACTTGAGGCTCGGGTGAATCAGAGCCAACATCCCCTGTTGGCTCAGTTTGTCGGTTCGATGTCGGCTCAGATGAAGGGCTCAAATTCATCCGAGACCTAGGTGTCATCCATCCAAATGGGACGCCACCTCTCCTCTAGATTTTCTTGAAAGAGAGAATTTGAATCCTGTGAATACAGCCTCCCCGATACAAGGATGAAGCTAATGTTCAGCCTAAATTGGGTAGAAGGAGGTCTCGTAGATTGGAATGGTAAGAGCCATTTGAATTGGATTACGCATTTGGGCTCATAGATCTTCTTAAGGGGACCAACGGATGGTGGGTCCCACTTTCCTGGATTGCATATTCAGGCAGCAAGGAGTAATTTGTTTTCCCTAGCCTCCTTTTGAATGTAGAAGTTAATGGTGATTGATACAGGTACATTTTTGCTCATTTCCAGTATAAACCCCAGAATAAAGAAAGAAACACTGAAGAATTAAATCTCTCACTCTCCCTTGTCTCTGTGTGTTGGTGTGGCCTATGGGTGTTTTAGTTTTGTAACTAAGAGAGATACCACTATATATTTCCGGGTAAAGAACATTAATCACTAGAGAAGGTGGATCTGAGGATGAAATTTTTTTTTTTTTTTGTAAAATTTTATAATTATATTAAAGAAGAATGAAATAAATCGATAATTTCTTTCAATTAAGTTTATTTCAGACACGAGAAGGAAATTTTTTTAGTAGGGTTCTACTTGCTTGGTTTACTATGACTTAGATTCAGTGGTTCACTGAGTAAACTCCATTTGATTAATATTTGTTGAGATGCTCAAGAAAAGTAAAATATCAGGTTTTTATTTTTATTTTTAGTTTTTAAACTTTATTTCAATCTTTTCTCTTACTGTTGGCAATTCCGAAAATGAGATTTAAGTTATCTCAGAAATCTATTTGTCCCCCATGCATCTGGATATACGTGTTTAAACTTTTATTCTCTCTCTCTCTCTCTCTCTCTCTCTCTCTCTCTCTTCTATATATATATATATATATATATATATATATATATATATATATATATATATATATATATATATATATATATATATATATATAATTCTTTATTAATATTCTTTTACTAATCTTTAAAAAAAAAAAAAGAGGCCTATTACCAATAAAAAGTTTTTTTTTGTTTTTTTTCTTTTTTAAAATTCTCCTCCATCTCTATCTCAACAGACGTCCCATCTTTTATGAAGTCTGAAAGCCTCTGCTTCTCTCTCATCCATAACATTCCAAACAATTAATATCTCCTTCCCCCCCCTCTTCTCTCTCTCTCTCTCTCTCTCTCTGGGCCCCAATAAACCCACTATCTGCCAATCCACAAAAACCGTTTTTGGCCACATCATAAAACCACTCTTCCGTACTCCCACCATCTTCAAATCCTTTCCCACTCCGGGTTTCTGCCGACCCGATCTTACATCTTTGTTACCTGTACAGGACAACATATACTATATAGCATATACTCCATTACTCCCTAGTCCCTTTCCCCCTTCCTTAATTCCATTTAGACCCAACTTCACTCTCTCTCTCTCTCTCTCTCTCTCAGAAAAGCTTTTTCTAGTTCCCTCTCCTGTGTTTCTTGTCATTCTTTTTTCTTCTTTCTTCCTAGTTTTGGATCTTCATAATTTTCTTTATGTTTTTAGAAGAGTGACTTGGGTGTGGTGATCTGCAATTCCCCAAACAAAAATGTCAGTTGACGTCTCGTCTGAACATGTTTGTTATGTCCACTGCAACTTCTGCAACACCATTTTAGCGGTATACCACTCTCCTCTATTCTCTTTCTAACTTTCTCTAGGTTTTCTTAACCACTATAACTCATCTCTCTTCACCTTAAAATACCTATTAACTTAAATTCCAGATTAGAACCCTCTTTCTCTGTGTAAACAGTTTGTAATATTCAACAACTTTGATATGTGATCCTTATACGGATCAAAATTCTCCAGTTCTTGAAATGAAAAGAAAAGGGGGTATTTTATGTTACTATTAGTATTTTATTTTCTTCGCCCATGAAAGTCCCAAAGCCTTTGATTATGATGAATTAAAATTTGAAATTTGAAAATTTTATATGATCACTTTCTTTCTTTTCATTTCTGATCATAGCCCTTCCACGATAATATAAGCTGTTGATTCTACAAAGTCAAAGGTCACTAAATTTGATCTTTTACTAGTTAGTATGATGTTAACATACATATGCAATATAAGCTAGGATTTTAAAATAATTCAAAGGGTTGAGAACATTAATATACTAACTGCAATTTTGACGACTCATTTTGATCCCTTAAGGTTGCAGATTCATACAGAAAGTCTTAGGGTTTAAGTTTTAAACTTAGCCACTTTTATTGGTAGAGTTTACAGAAACCTTTTTTTTCTTTTTTTTTTTTTTTTTTTATTCTTCTGAACTTTACCTGATAAGCAGTCATGCCAGAGGATAGTTCTAAACTCTATTTTAAAAACCACAAGAGCTGGCATGGATAACCACTGATCATGATACTGTTCTGCATGCGGATCAGTACTAAAACTAATTCTGGCTTGTTCAGAATGTTAAAGTACTGATGGGTTATGGTTAGGCCAAAGGCTAGGGATAGGGCTAGTTCTTAGGGTTTTTCCAAAATGAAGTCTCATGCACTGGAACCCTTATTTATATATCAATTTACACACATATTAAACCCAAGGCTAGGGATAGGGCTAGATCTTAGGGTTTCTCCGAAATGGAGTCTTGTGCACTGGAATGTTCATTTTTAATATCAATTTACTCTTGTATTAGATCTTGGTATTTGGATGGGTTCCTTCTACCCACCGTTAGCTACTCCCAACTCAACAGTGAAGCTTCTTATAAATCCATTATTTCATTTTTCATCTTTTTGTGTGGGGAAGAGACTGGTTTTGATTTCCTTTTTTGGTATTGGGTTGGCATGTTCAACATCATTTGGAGCATATTTTTGAAGTAGCTGTGGAGAAATATCATTTCGAGCACTTGTTTCTTTTTCTATCTTCTTTTCATCATAGCAAGCCTCTTTTACCAAACCCTTTGAAAGCTTTCCCTATTTATCTCCTGCAAGAAGAGCAGGAGATCTAGTCCTCTCTCTCTCTCTCTCTCTCTCTTCCCATGTCCACAAAGAGCTGTGATTATGGCCTTCAGTGGTTTCCGTTCCAGTCACGTCCCTATCCTCTCTCTCTCCCCCCACTAGATTTCATTTCTCTTCTTTCTCTTTCCTTTTTTTTCTCCTTGCTTTCGGTGTCAGATAAAAATGAGAAAAGTCTGGTGCGCACCGAAAGGAAAGAGAAATGGCGAAGTAAGACTGTTGAGAATCTAATCAACTACGACGTTCTTCTTCTTTCTCTTCCTCCTCTTCTCTCTCTCTCTCTCTCTCTCTCTCTCGTAACAGCTGATAATTTGCAGGGTTATTCTCAAGTGAGAGAATATGGTTTTTCTTAAAGTTTTTGGTGGGTTCTTACAAATTTTTTTTGCGGGGTCCAAGGTGGGTTTTTACAGCTGTGGAAGCTTAAGGTGAAAATACAGAATTAATGGTTTTGGTGCAGTGCTAAAAAATCGAAACAGAGAAGACGGAAATATCAGAATTAACTCAGTTAACCGTAGGATGTCCAATGATCTAAACCTGCACTCAAAAACCATATCATTCTCTGACTCTTTTTTTTTTTTTTTTTTTTTTCTGGTTAAAAGCACGGTATCGGGGGGCAGTGCCGTCTACAGATCTCTCTAGTCATGACTTACCTAGTTTGCTTCTGGGTTTTCCTTATAGACCTGTGGTTATAAACTTTTTCTTCAAAGGAGAAATAAAACAATTTCTAGGGTACAAACATGGCTGAATTGTTATTAAATTGTGCTTCGTGTCTCTCTCTCTCTCTCATGGTTAAAAAAAATATAAATAAATAAAAGATACCTTTCTAGACAATATGGTTTTTGTTTTTGATTCTGAATTTGTACTTGCAGGTTAGCGTTCCAAGCAGCAGCTTATGTAACGTTGTGACGGTGAGATGCGGGTATTGTGCTAATTTGCTATCTGTGAACATGGCAGCTTTGCTACAGTCAACCCCACTTCAAGATCTCCAGGTATGACTACATGCCATTTTAAAATTAGAAATAAGCTCCCGGTTTTTTATTGAAAAATAAATAAATAAATAAACACAGGTTTTCATTTTTCTTATTTTTCCGAGCTTGATTTCTTCCCTTTTCGTTCAGAGATTAGATTTTCTTTCTTCTTTTTTTTCTGGATGTTTTACCTGCAAAGAGCCCAAGACACTTAGTTGTCCTCTAATTGGAAAGTGGATCTCTAACCGCGAAATAACAGAAATTAATCCAAAAATATGCTTGTTTTAGAGATAGGGTATTAATGTGATGATGGGTAACTTCTTGGTTGAAATAAGTTTCAGAATCATAATGTAAGCTCCAAAGATTCCAATAAGGATGGTGCATCTTCTTCCAAATGCAACAGAGTCTCCACACCGGAGTATGCAGAAAGTGAACAATCTCAAAGTGTCCCTATACGTCGTAAGCTCTCTCTCTCTCTCTCTCTCTCTCTCTCTCTCTCTCTCTCTCTCTCTCTCTGTCTCTCTCTCTCTCTCTCTCTCTCTCTCTCTCTCAACACCTGTGATGGTACCTGGGGGACCGTTGTATCCAGGACCATGACTTCAAAATATCAATTTATTGAGGATATATAATTACTAATAATCTTATATATAATTTCTGACATTAATTTTCGTCTTTATCTTTCTTGGTTTTATATGGGGGGTCAGAAACCGTGTAAACTAGTGTCTAGCATCGAAGTATACATTTATTTGGCATTGCATCAAAACG
Organism: Protea cynaroides; assembly: GCA_028583415.1. Classification (NCBI taxonomy): domain Eukaryota; kingdom Viridiplantae; phylum Streptophyta; class Magnoliopsida; order Proteales; family Proteaceae; genus Protea; species Protea cynaroides. The sequence continues at coordinate 64,999,019 of CM053266.1, read as the reverse complement.
TTGGATAAATATATAAAAACATATTTCCATTAAAAATCCTTGACATCTTAACTATTGTCAATCTTGCACCATTTAATTAGGGTTGAACTACCTCTTTAACTGGCTAAACGTGCAACCAACTAGAATCATTTGATCATTAGGAAATGACCAACTTCTAGTTTTAGAGGTGTTGCTAGAACTTCTCAATTATAAGAAAATAATGGGAAATGGGGCAACAAATCTATTCATCAAATTATGATCATACCACCATGGAGTGGCCCCATCCATTGAGATTAATTAAGGTGCACTTTCTCACATTGAATGGAACAGTTATAAAGCATTAGAGAGGGCTCCCCACAATGCTACTATGTGGGAATCTCCCACAAGGTCAGGAGAGGAGAGAGTGTGTGATTGTGTGGGAGGTTGTGAGAAAGAATCCCACAGTGGCATTGTACCAAGGTCTTTTCACCTTCAAATTTGCATAGTACCCAAGTGAAATACCAAAACTGCCCCCTTGTGTTTTAAGTTTTTCATGATGGTCCAATAAATGTGCATTAAATACAACTACATGTTGTAACAAACCTTGTTACATTCAAAAGGACCCTTGTTACAATCAGATATATGCACATGACTACATATGTTTCTAACCAAATGCATGTTGTGCTTTTCACTTTTTAATTACCATCAAAGCTAATCAATATTCCTTGCCATGATGAAATAAGCAGCACCAGAGAAGAGGCAACGAGTTCCATCTGCATACAACAAATTTATTAAGTGAGTTTGTTTAAATTTTGATCATTTCTTAATGTATTATTGTGTGAATGACCTCAATTGCTTGAGTTGGCGATGAAATAGAATTACTACACAGAATTTTGCATTTATTTTAAGTCGGACAGCTATAGTGTGCCTTATTATTTTGCTTTTTCTTTCACAGGGAAGAGATCCAAAGGATCAAGGCTAATAATCCTGACATCAGCCACAGAGAAGCTTTTAGCACTGCAGCAAAAAATGTGAGTTTCTTCTTCTTCTTCTTATGGACTACAACTTTATCGAGGAACAGAGAGGACTATTGAAGGCCTACAAGGGGATAAAAGGACATAAGGACATAGGGTTCATAACAACAACAGAAAAAAAAAATTAACACTAAACTGTAAGGTCAGGTTCACTACAGGCAGAGTTGCAGACTTAAGATGTTTCCAACCTTCCCCTTTCAAATTCATGCATCATTAATTACTAGCTAGAAATTTAGACTATAATTAGCTAAGATCTTCAATGAAGTTCATTGAAGCCTAACCATTCTAACGAGACGAGAGTCACCAACATTTATCAAGGAAGGTCTCGGTTTAGATTTAGCACTTGAATTTTCTTTCATTGGGGTTTGTCTTCTGCTGATGGTAATGCCGAAGGTGGAGATTCAGACCCTCTATTTCTGTCTATATTTTGGTTTGGATATGTCTTGTCTCTTACTTTGTACATCTTTTTTTTTTTTAAACTAATCAAATGTGGATGATGATAAAAGAAGTGTTGTTTTATTATGTTCTTCTTATTCTCTGGGAACCCAACAACAATTTAAAATGAAGAAAATAAGAAAAAACAATAACAATAGACGATGGGGGGAATTCACCACCTATAGGGATTGAAAATGAAAGGATAGTAGGAAGAACAAGTTTCAATGACACCTGAGAATTCCTATATCTGATACTTTCCTAAGAAGAAACAAATAAAAACCACATTGACAAAAAACTGGAGAACTTGGAGCATACGACGTCTTTCGCATCTTTTTCCAATATCTGATTCTTGTACTCTGTCAACTTGGAGCATTTCAACCATAACTGGAGAACTAATTGAAACATCTTTCGCATCTTTTTTTCCATAGATTGTAAGATATATACTTCATTATGACAAAATAATTTTGTTGAATTCATAACTTCTTGAAGAGTGACTTTATTGATCAATCACGTGAAATCATAACATCTTTTTATTTTTCATAATGAAGTATAATGATAACTCCTTCCCCTCCCCCTCATTTTGTTTTTTTGGAGCTTACGACGTCATACAAAGTAAAAAGGAAATGTAATCCCAAAAGATCCAAATTAGATTTATATTCTTTGTTACTCCCCAAGTTAATAGGAACTATAGGAGGGTGCATGGACATGAGTGGATGACTGAAAAACAAAACTATGTAAATCTGAGTCTAAAGTTTGACAGGTTAATCAATTAAGGGGCGGGGAAACAAGCTTTTTCCTAGTAGGGACATAAGTACAAATAAATGTATGAAGTCAACAGTTGCTTAGCAGAATCGATTGATGTCCAGCTAGTTGAATACAAGCATCCAAGAGCTGATGGGTTTGACTGATCTCCTATCTCACATTGTGCCCCCCCCCCCCCCCCCCCCCCCCCCCTCCCCTCCCCTCTCCCTCTAAGTAGTCGTAGTCACGGAACTTTCTCATATCCTCATATGAGCGTATTCCTCACCCCTCTCGTGTGTTAAATACCAAAACATCTCTATACATTTTAAGGTTTCCGTGATGGCCCAATGACATCCCATGAAAAGGAATCGATGTCAATGGACCATTGACACAAACCAGTGTCAAGTAAACAGACCCTCAAATAGTACTCTCCATATTTATATCCCTATCATTGTAATGTCTTGCATGTACCATTTTTTTTTTTTGGGTAAGTCTTGCATGTACCATATTGTTTTCATATTTTTCTTCCATATTGATTTTATGACACAAAATTACCTTCTTGAAGCTCAACTTCATAATTAGTCATAAAATTGCTTTGTCATGGCAGAGTAACACTTTTCGGACTCCCACTAGAAGCTGTGAAAAGAGGAGTAAATTACATATGAAATATCATTAGCATTTGTCATTTACACTACTACTGATGAGTCAGACTTATGCATAAGTATTAAGTTCCATTTGTGTAAGGAAATGAACTTGTTAATGGGTCATTGAGTCATGGCTCAAGATGGGTTTTGAACCCATGACTCTAGCAATACTCACAACGTCTACTATATCTTAAGAATTGGGGGGGGGCGAGGATATACTCAGTATGACAAACTCAAAACAATAAAAAGTCAAAGTTTTTTCCTTGGGAAATTATAACAACTAACCAGCAACTAAACGTATCACATGTTCCATTATTGAAGATACCACCAACATGTAGCACTGCCATATTTCATCAAAGCACCCCCAATTACCTTAAGATTCATTTTTTTTTTTTTTTAATTAAGGCTAGTCTGGTGAAATGTTATCTGTTTCTATTCCTTTTTGTTGAAATGTTTGTTTACAATTGGTGGATTATGAGTGTTTTCTGAGCCATTTATTTTGATTCTATGAACTAATGAATATATGCAATGCTAATTAATATGATAATTATATGACAAAGCCACTTAATCATTATTGTTTTGCAGTGGGCTCATTTTCCTCATATTCACTTTGGGCTAGCACTTGATGGAACAAGCACATAAAAATTGATGAAGCATTTGGCAGTGAAGGATCTAAAACGGGTCAAGGTTTCTATTGATGATTTCTATTGATGAAAATAATAAGCTTGTCATTAGATGCTAGTGTTTTAGTGTATCCTTACTAAACTTTGACAATGAGGATCATCAACCCTCCTAACCCTAGAGGTAGGAAATGGTGAACCTCCCACGGTTTCTTTCACTTGCATTATCATATTTCTTGTTTATTACGATGGCATTTGGTGAACTCCAAGTTTTTAAGCTAGATATAGAATAATATTATCTGGAGTCATTGCCGCAATTAACATTGTTTGCATAAACAGATGATTGATCAAACAGATAAACTGCATGGGTCAGACTGAAGGCGATCCTTATTAAGACGTGTAAATGCACATCGATGTGTGAACACGTTAAGATCCATGGTTATTTTTCTCTTTTGTTTAAAGGGCATCCGAATGTAACAAGGGTTGTTACAACAAATAATTATTATCAATTTCCTTTAATGCACATTCGTTGGACCATTATATATAGAAACCTCCATACACAGATGAACAGTTTTGATAATTCATTTAAGAATTTGCACAAATCTAACAGTTAAAAGACCTTATTACAACATATAGCTGTAACAAAGTTTGTTACCATTAGAAAAACTCCTTTTTTTTAAATGTTATAAAACCAATAAAGAAAAAGTTTTTATCTCAAACTTCATATCAGAAATTTTAGTTTTAGTCAATAGTGAAACCATGTAGTTTCCCCATATGAATGTAATGATGTCAATTTCTTAAAATAATTTTAACAAAAAGCCAATAATTTCCTCAAGGATGGATGTGATCTATCAATGGATGACTTACCTTTTGGAAATTAAAGCCTTAAAAAGGTTGTGGATCCTGTCTAAATTTTGTCCTACAAGCCCCCATGTTATCATAAAAAGAAATGAAAGTTGAAGAGTTCTGACTTCTGAATCCTTCACTTTAATCATATAATCTTACCATAATCTAGGGTTTAAGCGTTCAACTTAACTTAATTTGTGTCAGCTCTAGCTCTGGGTAGCCCTCCCTCTCCCAACACCACCCCCCCCCCCCCCCTCTAAAAATGGAAAAGCTAACAATAACTCTTCAATCTTGATAAGCCTATATTTTGAAGAATATTAGCTCAGGATCGATATATTTATTAAAAAAAAATGATTATGGCACGGTACAGAGATTAGTTTGTCATCAATCCCAAAAACATTTACTCAAGGAAAACAAACTTTGTGCTCTTTGTGTTTGGGATTTGATTTTTTTTTTTTTTTTTTTTTTTTTTTTTTTGAGTGAACAGAAATTTATTGATAACCTGAAAAAAAAAATACAAAGCCCAAAAAGGGCCCAGCCTTCCCTTAAAACGGGAGGCCAACAACAAGGAAAAGGACCACCCAATAGAAAACACCAAACAAGAGCAGCCCAAGACAAGGAAAAACTTTACAAAGACAAAATGAACCTCACATGCTTATACATCAGATTCATATTTTTACGTTTGGGAGACGATCAGAAAGAATTCGAATGCTAGTATACTCCTCCTCTGAAAAACAGAGATTTAGAATTAAGTACTCCTACATAATCCCCATCACACTCCCAATTTCGTACGCAACCCCCCTAAGATCCCAACTTGTGGATTGCCAGAATCCAAACCATTAAATATATTATGATCCACCTAATGCCAGGTTTTTTTTTTTTTTTTTTTTTTTTTTTTGAGTAAGTAGAGCTCCAATGAGAATTGTACTCATGACCACTTCATTTTGAGGTATTGGTCTTTCAACTGAACTATCCCCTTGAGGTCCCAGAATACAGAATTCATTTTGAGGTGTTGGTCTTTCAACTGAACTATCCCTTTGAGGTCCCAGAATACAGAAGATGTTTACTACTCTTAACTTTAGTAATGTTAAGACTACATTTTTCAAAAATTTTGGTGCCTCCCCTCCCCCTCACTGACTTTATCTGGAATTCCAAGGTCCCTCCCTGGACCCAAGAATCTTATTCTTTGCCTTTTCCGTAAAATAAAGAGTAGAATCCAAAATATTTACCTACAGCGGCCCTTGGAAAGTCCTTTCATAATTTGAATTTTAATCTACTTGAATTAATTCATTTCCGCATAGCCCTTCACTTGCACTTCTCTTTACTACAACAGGCGGCGGAAAGGGATATATCTCCTCCACCAACGGAGGAAGGGGCTTCATGACTAGCTCAACAAAGTGAAGCTACCTTCTGGTTCCATCTCAGAGCATTTACGGACTGATCCTCCATACCACTTATCTTTTCCCCCTGAACAGCCTCCACTGTAGGCAGATGAGACTCAACTAAGATATGACATATTGAACCTGCCCCCTTTGGAGACCTGGGTTCCTTTCTTGAGGGGACTGCCAAAACATCCTCCCTCAACACCTTCCTCCAAACTTTCATAGGAGCAGTCTGGGAAGGTAAATTCGATTCTACAAAAGAAGAAGACAAGGTAGAATGACCGAATAGTTTACAAGATTGGCAATGCTTAGGTCTCCAATCATACTTTACAGCCTGGTAAAAAGAACTTCCTTCATCATCTTGAATAAGGATATGATTCTTTAGTTCATACAACAACAACAACAACAAAGCCTTATCTCAACTAAATTGAGTCAGCTACATGAATTCTTATCCTCTAGTCTGCTTTATTCGATGTCATACTGGTTTTTCAGCTCATGCTCACCTGTCTTTGTGTCACATGCTCAAGGAAAGGCAAGTCTTTCTTTGAGCATTGTTCTTCTATCAGAGTATATGGGTCTTCCAATTACCGAGCAGATGGTGCTCGAAGCTTTTTCGCTCTAGAAGTAAAGTGGGAGCCTCGAAAGAGAGATCCATAGAGGGATATTTTCCAGCCTAGGTTTGTATGAAGTGACCTTTCTCTCCCACTTCCTAATAACCAAGGATCTTCCAGCCATGTGAAATAGGAGATTCTCCAGTTTCCCTCCAAGTCCTCATCCGCAAACTTGAAAATGGACCCCCATTGGGGATAGTAGGAAAAAATCTAGAGACCCTTTAGTCTTCCACTGCTTTTCCAAAGAAGGTTTTAACAAACCCGAAGGAAGGCCTCTTCCCTGAGAAGAACCCAATCATAGTCTTTCAGAGATGCAGCACCTCTTTTTGCACAACAGCTATAGAGCATCTTCTAATGAAAACATATCCTTTACACACAGGGTCGACATAGTGAAGCTGAAGATTTACTTTATGGGGGGACTGAATGACCCTGACAAGTTTCTTCAACCAAATACTGCATTCACTAGTAGACTTTGGATCTCCATCCTGCCACTTTCAAGCTTTCAAGAATATAAGGAATAGAGCTAGAGTTAACCTAGCCTTCAGCTTGGGTTTTGGAGACAAACAAGAGTGGAAGAGCTCAAATCTCTTCCTCAAAACCTTTTATCAGACAATCATCCAAAGAAATAGAATCATCCCCATTAATTTTTTTTTTCGTAAATACCTCTTCCACTTCACATGGTCTTCTCTCAACCGAAAACTCCTCTAGAACAAGAACACTAGCATTAATACCATCTCCAACAACTCCTGGTGTGAGAGGAGAGAATTCCTCTAGAAAACTTAGACCAAGCATCTCAGACCGAGCTATTAGAGATAAGGATCCATTTCAAATTCAAACTCTATTGTGTTTGAATTCAAATTTAAACGGTGGTTCAATACAACGACATCCCTACAATGTAGGTTTGGATACAATTAAATCTTGTAACAGTTGTTATTCAAGTCTTGTAATAGCTGCAATTCAAATCTTGTAACAGTTGTAATTCAAATCTTGTAACTGTTACAATTTATATACTATATAAACACGTTGTACCCAATGATATTAGGTACTACGGTTAATCTTCAAAAATCGTATTATTTAAACTTCTCACAAGCATCTCCCTTGGGCTACTTAGAGCTGGGAACTTGCTTCTTAGACATATTTGATATGTCATGTAGGAACTCAAAGACTTTCTCCAGCAGATCCAGATGAGAAGAAGAAACTTCACTATCGAACTTGGAGAGAAGAGATTCAAGCTTCGTTATTGCTGCACACATATCTCCTTTATCAAATGCAAGCCACTCAAAGAATTCTTTAAATCTTCAAGTATTCAAATCCATGACTCTCAACCGAACCAAAACCTAAATTTTGAATAAAACTCCTCTAGGATTTCCAACAAGCCTTATCCTATTGATCTGATGATTTTGTCAAAATTAGCAAAGCCACCTCTTTCCCATGACAGTCTCCTTCCTCTTCTTCCTCTACCATTCTTCACCTCAAGATTAGGAGAGAGAATGAACAGTGAGTATCGTTAGCTTCTTCAACCCTGTTCGGATTGGAGGGGTCCACTGGAGTGGGACGAAGCTTGAAGAGGATGCGAAGGTGGGGTAATCGTACCATGTTTGGTACTTTCTTACTAAAGGGAGGAAATTTTTTCTTAAATCAAAATGCTCTTAAGAAAAAAGTAATTAATGTGAGCGAAACCTTACCTTATTTGGAATATGTATTGTTGTACCACTGGTGTTACTATTGTACTATTAACGGTACTATTATACTATTGGCAGTACTATTGTACCATTGTACTATTGCTTCCTTTTATGTAGAGTCGATTCCTTTTGTGTACAACCATAGACTTCTATTTAATGGTTTTGTATCTCCTTGAGAATATCATCAATAAAGGGAACACTTCTTTGCATCTTCTTCTTCTTCTTTCTTTCTCAAGTTATCATGGTATCAGAGCATAGGTTCTGAAATTTAAAGTAGCAACATCGGCATCGCCATCGACATTGTTAATATTCTTTAAAGCTGTACTTTCTCTTTCTTCATAGCATCTCATGGAATCCAGTGGTGATACTGGTTTCATAGCAGCAGCACTTTCTCCTTTTCTTGTGTATCTCAAGGCATCCTCGACGGTATTTTCTCTTTTTGTTCTTCACGGCATCAACGACAATCCTCTCTCCAACATCAGTACATATCTCTTGATCTTTATAGTAATATTAGATACATCTTTTTCTTCTCTTGTGAGAAAAATGTCGTCTATTGAAAAGGAGACAATAGTACAATAGTACCGTCAATAGTACAATAGTACTGTCAATAGTACAATAGTACCGTCAGTGGTACAGCAGTACATATTCCAATAGTGCATTTTTTGCTATATCTGAGGCACCTTATTTCATGGATTATTATACTCTTCCACCTCCACTAAGGGTGTCAAAAATGGGCCCGGCCCGGTAGCACGGATCGAGCCGGCCCGATATAACCCGAACCCAGCCCGGATCGAACCTTAATGGACAGGTTTCGGTCTTTGCTTGTAAAGCCCGACACCATTTCAGTCGAAACCGAAACCAGACCAGACCAGCCCGTTAAGAAGCCCGAACTAGCCCGAACCAATAATACCTAACCCGAACACCGGTAAGGTCTATCCGGGCCCAGTTTCTTAATTTTAATGGTTTTAAATTTTGATGGATTATATTACACTGTTATAGTTCACTTCTTGATCCGAAAGATTATATCAATCTATAGTTGAAAAGAGTATGTTAATTGTTACAATTTACTGAATTACATGCATATAGAAGGAATGATGCTAATTTTATAGATAGAAATAATAAAATAGGCTATATATCTTACATATAAAATAGGCCCGATAAGCTTGATAAGCCCGGTCCGAACCGAACCAGCCCGAAATCACCTCAATAAGCCCAACCCGATAACAAACCGACACCAGACCAGCCAGATAGTTATTGTGTCCAGCGCAGCCCAACCCAACCCGAACTCTTAATGGACATGTTTTGGGTTGGGCTTATAAAACCCGACACTGATTCAGCCCGGACCGAAACCGACCTGGACCGGCCTGTTGACACCCTTAACCTCCATACTAGATCTTTGTGCTTATGTTGATGCTGATTGGGCTAGAGATGTTAATGATCGCAAATCCACCTCTGACCTCTGTTTGTTTTTAAGAGATTCTTTGGTATCATGGCGCAGCAAGAAACAATCTGTTATTGCTCGCTCTTCCGCTGAGGCTGAGTATCGAGCTATGGCTCATGTCACTGTAGAGATCATATGGCTTCGATGGCTTCTCTCTGACCTGAGTGCTCTGCAGCCTTCCTGCTTTATGCCACTTTTCTGTGACAACGAGAGTGCAATTCAAATTACTCATAATTCTGTCTTTCATGAGCGCACTAAACGCATTGAGATTGATTGCCACTTTGTTCGTCATCATTTTTAGGCTGGTTCTATTAGCTCACCCTTTGTTGCCTCTCCTTTTCAATTGGCAGATTTCTTTACCAAGGCTCACACTGTGGCTCGTTTTCAGTTTCTTCTTAGCAAACTCATGTTGATCTCTCCTATCTTGTCATGAGTTTGACGGGGGTGTGAGCGAGACCTTACCTTATTTGGAATATGTATTGTTGTACCACTGGCGGTACTATTGTACTATTATTCTATCGTTTCTTTTTATGTAGAGTCGATTCCTTTTGTGTACAGCCGTAGACTTCTATTTAATGGTTTTATATCTCCTTGAGAATATCATCAATAAAGAGAACACTTCTCTACATCTTTTTCTTCTTCTTCTTCTTCTTCTTTCTTTCTTTCTCAAGTTATCAATTTATATTTTCTTGGATAACTATAAGTTCTTTTTGGATCATATCCAACTTAAACCTATTTATTTATTGTATAATCATAAGCTCTTTATGTCACAACCATGAGAACTAGAAACCAATCAATCAGTAAAGAGAGTCTGTATCGAGGGAATTGAATCAAGGGAAAGTCTGTAATGAAGGAATTGCATCGGGGGAAGGTCTCCTTCAAAGAAATTTAAAGTTTGATCACACATGCAAATGCTATGGTGCTCATTTGGAATCAGTAGAGCATATTCTTCTCTCTTGCCCCTTTGCACAAGCGGTCTGGTATGGATCCTACCTTTCTCACAGAATTCCTCTTAAAGATAATATGAAATTTCATCAATGGATTGGGAACTGGAATCATCTCTTCAAATATTCTAAAAATGAAGCAAATGGAGCTTTTAGTCTTGCCTCCTTCATCTGTTGGCATTTATAGAAGGCCCTAATGATCTTGTCTTCAATAATCAAGACTGTAGCCCCATTGATATTATCCTAAAAGCTGAGTCGGCACATCAGGAATTTTTTGAAGCATCCAAATCGGCCATCGCTCAATCAAATAATTATCAAGGTGAGACGTCTCCAAGTGATAAAATTCTTCTTAGCTGTGGCTGTTTATGGATCAACACTGATGCTAGTCTTGAGAAACAATATAGTGGAATTGGATTCTTATTTCAGGATCATATGGGTAACCTTTTGAAGGCCACGTCTAACAATCTATTTTTCACCTCTGTAAAAATTGGTGAAGCCCTCGCTATCAGAGTAGCATTGCAGTACGCTTCATCCCTAAATTATCCGGATATCATAGTTGAATCTGATTGCAAGGCTGTCATTGATATCTTGACTTCTCGGATCATTCTTGTGAGCTAGATATTCAGCCCATCATTGAAAATATTTTGAGGTTGGCTTCTTCTTTTAAAAGTTGTGAATTTTATTTCATTTCAAGGGGAGTGAACTCTATGGCTCATACCCTTGCCAGGATGGCCTTAACCATTTCGGAATTGGTTGATTGGCCGTTTTCCACTCCTTTGACTTCATGAAGGGTGGTGTGAATAAAGCTTTGGTTTTTCCCATTCCTTCTTAATAGATTTTCTTCTTAGATTTCCTCTCTTTGCATTTTGGGATATTTTATATTGTCTATCTTTCCTTTTGGAATAACTTGGGAAGGTTTCCTAGGGTGCGAGCCGATTTCAATTACACCCTAAAGCTTCCCATCTTCAATCTCCAGAAATTTCGTGAATCTCTAACATCTCTCCATTTCTATTAATAACTGCAAATCAGGTAATTTTGGGTTGAAGCACATCTATCAAAAGGATCTGCCCTAATTTTTCCCCACTTTATGCGTGAATCATTATCTATTTCTTCACTTTATGCGTGAATCTTCTACTCTTTCTCCGCTATATGCATGACTCAGCCTTTCTCTTTAGTTGGAATGAAACTCTTAAGTTGGAATTGTCAAGGTATTGGGGGCACCGTGACAATTCGTTCTCTCCAAGCCCTTCTCAAGAAAGACAAGCCTGATATCATCTTCTTAATGGAACCAAGAATAACAAGAAGAAGATGACTATTTTGTTAAGGAAGTTAAATCTGAAAAACCATTTTATGGTGGAGCTGATGGGATTATCTGGAGGTCATTTACTTGCCTAGAATGACTCTATCAAGATAGACATTACTCAGTACAGTTTGAGATTCATTGATTTCATCGTATCTATCCCACATCAGCCGGTTTTCTTCATATCATGTATTTATGGAGAACCTAATAAGGCATATAGGTGTGATTTTTGGACTCGAATCCAAAATCTTTCTCAATCTAGAGTTGGGGATTGGTTGTGTATGGGGGATTTTAATTCCTATCTATCATGGAAAGAAAAAGCTAGAGGGAAAAACAAAAACTCCAAGGATTGTGCAGCTTTTAAAAATTTCGTTGACTCATGTGATTTGGTTGAAATTAAATCTCATGGCTCTCCTTTCACTTGGAATAATAGAAGATTTGGAAAGGATAATATAAGAGTTAAACTAGATAGAGCTTTTGCTAATCCTTAGTGGCTGAATAGATTTGTAAATGTAGCGGTTCTAGTCAAGACTACTATTGGTTCAGGCCATAATCCAATTTTATTGGATTCTCATGGTGGTTCTTCCTTTGGAAAGTGATCATTTTGATTTGAGGCAATGTGGCTTCGCCACCCGGACTGTGCTAAAGTGGTGGATCAAGTTTGGAGGAATTCGATTTCTGGAAATCCAGGTGATTCTCTTCTTCACAAGTGCAATAATAGTAAGACTTCTTTCCAAAAATGGAATCGCAAAGTTTTTGACAACATTCATTCAAAAATTATTTTTCTGCATAAAGAATTGGATAAGGTCCAAGGTCTTCCTTTTGCGGATTTCTCTCAATATAGGGAATTTCATCTTATAAGGCAACTGGAAGAGGAGCTGATTAGGGAAGAAATTTTTTGGAGACAAATGTCAAGGATTGATTGGTTAGCCAATGGGGACAAAAATACTTCCTTTTTTCATGCTACAACTATTCAGAGAAGGAATTCTAATAGAATCTTCCAAATAAAAAATAGTTCAAGTGCTTGGATTGAGGAAGAGAAGGACATCTTCAAGATTTTCCAATCTCATTTTCAAAAGGCTTTTACATCGGAATCCATCAATGATCAGGCTCTCAACACTATTATTTCTGCTATTAAACCCAAGGTACCATCTATTCTCAATGATTTACTTTGTAACATTCCCACCAATGAGGAGATCCACAATGCTGTTAAGACCATGGCACCTCAAAAGTCTCCTGGACCTAATGGTCTCCCGTCTATTTTCTTCTAAAAGTTTTGGGATAGTACTAAGGACGATATTATAAGCTTCATTCAGGATTTTTTTTACTAATGGAGTCCTTCCCAAAGATCTTAATAGAACATATATTTGCTTGATTCCCAAAAAATCTGATCCATGCACTGTTGATGATTTTCGGCCCATTAGCTTATGCGGTGTTTGTGTTAAAATTATCTCCAAAATTATGGCTAATAGATTGAAGGCTTTTTTGGATGACATTGTTTCTTCATCTCAGTCAGCTTTTATTCCAAATAGAAGCATTTCTGATAATATTTTGATTGCCCATGAGGTGTTCAAATTCATTAAAAAAAAAAGAAAAGAAAGGGAAAAAGTGTTTCTTGCTTTGAAAGTTGATATGCAAAAAGCCTATGATAGGCTTAAGTGGAATTTTATTAAATCTATTCTTCTTAAGCTCGGATTCAGTCTTCATTAGATTAATCTGGTGATGACTCTCCTTTCTATAGTGTCTTATACCATTCTCATTAATGGTGCTGAAAGAGGGAATTTTAACCCATCTAGAGGAATTCGACAAGGGGATCCCCTCTCCCCTGCCATTTTTATCCTATGTGGGCATGCTCTTTCAAGTATCTTGGAAAAAGCAGTTGATGATTATTTTCTTCAAGGGATTCAGTTCAGGTCCGTTGGATTCCCTCTTACTCACCTTTTATTTGCAGATGACTGTATTATGTTTTCCAAAGCAAATCTAAAGCAGATCACTTATCTTAAAGATTGTTTAGAGCTATTGTTCTGCTTCTGGCCAAATGATTAATTCTAAAAAGTATCTGCTAGTTCCAGCCTTAACACTCCTTCAAGATTCAAAAGGTGGTTTTCCGGAGTCCTTAAAATTTCTTGTAGTGATGGACCAAATAAATATCTTGGTCTTCTTTCTGAATTTGGTCTCTCAAAAAGCAACTCTTTCAAGAACTTCTCTAATCGAGCCATTAGCAAAATGAAAGGATGGAAGGCTTCTCTCTTGTCACATGTTGGTAAGGAAATTCTACTCAAATCTGTTGTTTTATCTGTCTCCAATTTTGCTAGTTCACATTTTAAGTTGCCTAAATCTCATCTTGAGTCTATCAAAAAGGCAGCTGCCAATTTTTTCTGGAGTAAAGGCAATAACAAAAATGTTATTCACTAGATTTCCTGGAAGAGATTATGTAAATCTAAAGAAAATGGTGGATTAGGCCTGAGAGATCCATTTATGCAAAATCAAGCGTTATTGACAAAACTGGCTTGGAGACTATGGAAAGACCCAAATTCTAATTGGGAGAAATTTTTTAAAGCTATCTACTTTCCAAATTCCTATTTCTTAAATGCAAAGTTAGGAAATCATCCATCATGGGCTTGGAGAAGTATCCTTGAGGGCAGAAAATTTCTCTTAGCAAGTCTTTTTTGGCAAGTTGGTGATGGCTATCAAATTAAAATATGGGAGGATAAATGGATTCCTTCAATCAAGGGTTTTCAAATACGGCATCCGAAACCTGATGATTATCCCCTCCTCCTTGTTAATGATTTAATTGATCACCACAATAGAATTTGGAAGAAGGATCTACTCAATACTTATTTCCACCCTGAGGATATCTCTGAAATCTTGCAGATTCAACTTAGTCTTTTTCGGATTGAAGATAAACTTACTTGGGGTGGATCTAAAAATGGCGTCTTCTCTATTAAGTGTGCCTACCACCTTATCTCAAGTCTGCAAGAAGAAGCTGAGAATGAACTTCCTTCTTCTTCCAATATTCCTCATTGGAAATTAATTCCTAAAGATGTTTGGAAGCTAATCTGGCATTGTAGATCTCCCAAAATTAAATCTTTTGTTTGGCGAGCTGCCAATCATGGAATCGGTTCTGGTGAGGATCTTCTTAAAAGGAAAATCAAAATTGATATATCGTGTAAATGGTGTGGTATTGAATCGAAAAGTATTGATCATATCATTTTATCTTGTCCTTTCTTTAGAGTAGTGTGGGTTAGATCCCCTTTTTCTTATGTTATGCCTAAAGACCCTAATCTTACCATTCCGAAATGGATTCAAAAATGAAGAACCTTGCCTTTTCTTTCTAAAAAAGATGCTTCCCAAAGATTTGGTCTTGCTTCTTTCATATGCTGGTATATCTGGAAAGCTCGTAATGATCTAATTTTCAACCACAAGGAGTGGTCTCCTTTAGATGTTATCTAGAAGGCTGGATCGGCATTTAATGAGTTTACTTTGGCTTCTTCCACTAATCGATCTTCTCATCACATGGACCACACCACTTTTCATTGTCATATCTGCTAGACTCCTCCATTTGGATCTGTTACAATCAATACAGATGTTTGTTGTTTGGAGCAAGGCAAGGGGTTGGGCTTCAATTGTAGAGACTCCAATGGGAGGATTATTAAAGCTGTTTCTCTTCCTGCTTCATTTTCTTCAGCCAGATGTGGTGAATTACTTGCCATTAGAGCAACCTTATCTTCAGCTTTAGAGTGTTGTTTTAATTCTATTATCCTGGAGATCCAACCCATTATGACTGATGTGACTATATTGTACTCAAAGTTTTAAAAGTGTTCTTTTGGTTGGATGCCTAGGGGAACTAATCAGATTGCTCATTCCTTAGTTAGTAAAGCTTCCACCATTTTGAGATTGGTGAGTGGACCTGATTCCTCTCCTTGGTTTCATAATTTAATTGTAAATAAGGCCTCAGGTTTTTCTCATTCTTCTCAATAAATTTTTTTTTACCAAAAAAAAAAGATTTTCTTCTTATCAAAAAAATAATAATAATAAATAGAGAGAAAGCTCCGTGAACTTACTTGAGTATTCGGGTTCGAATATGGATTGATTGAGTCAGAAGTGTAATATAACACACCGAATTTGATGCCATAATATGAATAATACAATAATAAATCGAACATAGACACTCAGAGAGATCCGCTGAAGACGTTTGTTAGCAGACAAGACAACAGATGTTGGTTGCTGCAATGCTTCCGTATCACATTTAGCAGATAAATCAAATGCACCTGACAAACATGAAACAACTGATGAATCCCAAGTCCCAACCCAACACTCACAATTAAAAGACAACCCTAAAGCTATGTCTATGTTCTTGGAAAACAAAAGAAATTTTTTTAAGGAAAAAAGTTTTCTGTTAATCTATTTTATCACTGAAATGATATTTCTATCCTTCCTCTTAGATAACATCTCTCAATGTGTCAAACGAGTTGATACCTTTTTTTTTTCAACCTACGTTCAACCTTTGTTTTAAAGAGATTTTTTTATTAACATCTCTTGATGTGTCAAATGATTTGATATCTTTTTTTTTTTTTTTTACCCTTCATCATTGTAACGTTGTTCATTATTATAAAACCAGTACAACAAGGACGGTCCTAACTCCTAACAAATCAAAATTAATTGGAATACAAAAATGAAATTTTATTAGACTAATTGGAGTTCATCTCCAAACATGTAGTTCTAGAGTTCACTCTACGCATATACTAATATATTCATGTTTAGTGACTCGAACTGTTGGATCACTCACTAAACCGACTGCCCCACATCCTCTTTACCTCCCTCTCTCGTCACTCACAAGTATGGTTTTCCAAGTTCAAAGTTCTCCCAATTTATGTATGGCTCTCTCCTCCCTTCTGCGGCTCTCGCGGTCTCTCCTCTTTCTCTTTGGCTTGTCCTCTTCTTCCATCGCCGCCATCCGGTGATACTGGGAAGAAGCAAAGGAAAGTGAGATTTATTTATTTAGATAATCTCTGAGGGCTCAGATCCCCTCTGTCGATAGGAAAACCTGAACTTGATGATCTTAGAAAAACACTTGCGGTTGTTGAAAGGTTTATCACAGCCTCTGTGGCCTTTCTCAGTTAGTATAGTTTCCTGAAATAATGATGGCCTGTTAATAAACATCAATGCAAGGAATAGAGAGAATCCCATAAGAGATGCTTTGAGCAGATGCTTTGCCATGAGAAGTTGAGTCAGATTAGCACCGACAACCATTGAACGCTTCTGAATCTTTATCATGACTTACAGAGTACTCGACAAGAAGACCAGGAATACAGTCCCACTACAGTTTTCACCAGCACTGGCCCCTGCCCTCACTTCACCAAATCCAAACCCATGACCGCAAACTTTCTCAGGGGGGTAAACAGGAGCTCCCTTTTCCTCCTTCGTAGATTGTACTGTGCAGGGCCCCATTGAGTGTGTTGAGTAATTGAACACAAGATAATTGTTTTTTCTTGCTTGGTTGTATTAATTATCTCATGAGGTCATATTTATACAGGTTTGTACAGAATATTGCATGGAATATACATGGTAGATTTAAACTGATCACATGTGATCTTCACATGTGATCACAGATCACATGTGATCTGTGAGAAGATCACATGCGATTATGGTATGGTGGTTACAGATCATTTGATCAACAGATATTGAATCCATTTTTGCGCGAGACTCAATATTGGTTGATATATACACCACCTCAAGCTGAGAAACACCGGACCTTCAGTTTCTCACACGTGGACTGAAAACGAGCTGTGTGGATATTACGAATATAGTTTACTTGTATGTATTTGTATCTTCTTTGGGATTTTATCACTGTCCACATCAAGTGGGTCACACACTTTAGAGGTAGGTCCCATGCCACATCGATGGTGACAAGATCCCATAGTGAATACACGTATATATAGATGATCCAAACTCGGAAAACACCTTTGTGAGAATAGCTGGTTACCCAATCTTTATCGAACAAAGTGGAAATTGATTTACACGTGCTTTGTGCGAGTATGAAAAAACTGGGTTGGTGGAGAGATACATGGCACAAATATTAGGATTGGAGCAATTCGTAGCAGATAGCCAATTTCTTTGAAAAATTAAAGGGATTCGAGCCGAGTAAGTTCAGCCGCTACATGGACTAGTGCTTTTATTATATGATTCTGTGAAGGAACAAGCCACCGTTTTCTGTTTGCGAGAGATTCATGAAATGGGATTGGACCCTAGATAAATGGCGTGACCAAGTTTCAATCGATATTGTTGCATGACTAGTTTGCATCCATAAAAACCTGTAGGAGTAATGGCGAATTCTTTGTGATCAAGATACCATGATTACTAGTGTACTTGAGATATTGAAGAATTCGTTTAACCATAGACCATTGATCAATGATTGGAGAGTAATTGTGCTACAAAACCTATATCAAGCCATGTCAACGTGATATACTACAAGGCTCCAGCTACTGAGTGATACTGAGTAGGATCCAAGAACGGTGCACCACTTCTTAAAAAAAGGTTCAACCACTAAGGCCAGGGGTGTGGTTATTAATTTATGGTGAAGCATAGTAGGGAGCAAGAATGGAAAAACAGTGGTGTTCCAAGCTCAAACGACTAATCAGTGGGCTTCTGTAAATCCTTTTTGGACATTCTTTCCTCTATATCTCATTTAACTCTATAATTCTCTTTCCATCCACCACACCTGGTCGGAAAAAGATCCTCTGTAGTGAGGCCAAAGTGACAGTGAAGATAAAATTCTAAAAAATTAAAATTAATTGCATGTAATTAGATCAATCAAATCTTGATATTGATATGTAATGATTCAGGTTAATTAATCCGTTTATTTGGAGAGATAATGATAAAGAAAAATAAGAGAAGAATTTACAAAGGAGATTCATAATAGGTTGAGGTTAGTAAGTTCAAACTAGATATTGTAATGATTATAAGCCAACTCTTGTTGATGTTTCAAAGAATGATTATAGAATCCGATTAAATAGAAGACACGAATAATTATAATTGGTTTACATTATGAAAGAAAGACGTGTATATGTGATATTAAATATTGACTAGTTATATATAAGTTATTCATATATCTAATTTTCCATCCCACCGTGAATATAGATGGATATTCCAATTCAATATAGAAGTCATTTTGTTTCGTCTTAGACTATTGAATGAATAAAGAGATGAAATCAAGTATAAGCATTAAGCATATAAAAGAGAAAGAGCAAAGAATTCAAAAAAATGTTCAGATCAAAATAAAGAAATAGAAAAATCGAAGTTCATTTCAACTCAAAGTGTATCGAAATACTTTTACAACATAGAGCTTATGGCTTTTCTTTCATTAACAACAGAGTCGATAAGACAAACTTGATTGAGACAGTGTTGTTTTCCGATTTTATAATAAACCGCGTTATACTCACTTTCAAGCTTTTCATCCTCAACGAACCGACCATTAATGGGAGAAACAGAAATTGATGAGTGACTGATCCGACCTCAAGTATCCTGGTACACTTTAAATTAATTTAAAATTTTATTCACCCTTGAAATTAAGCCCTCGAAATAAGACAAAGGTACTTTATGACAGTGCTTTTAAATTAATTTAAAATTTTATTTATACCCTTGGAGTTAAGCCCTCGAGAATAAGACAAAGGTCTGTATGTCAAACGTACAGAATCTGAAACGTCAAATCTAGTGTTAATTTGTATTTTGTATTGATGATAGGATGGTGCACGTCCTTTTGAAAAAGTTTATCTGTCATTTCACTACTCCTTGTCTCAGTCTCCACCATTGATGTGAGAGAAGAAACAGAGAGAGAAAAAGGAGCCGGCATACGGCATAAAGAACAAAAATGAACGGATTCAAATCTTCTCCTCCCATTATTTATGAGAAGAGGAAGAGAGGTTCACTGGATGGTCGACACGTGATTCTTGAAAAAATTTAAGTTTCATATTTGAGCTGATACCCAGTTGATAAGCTGAGTCGACAGGGGGTGTTGGCTTGGATGTGGGGCTCGAATTTTTTCAAGAGCCACATGTTAGTCATCCGACGGAGACGTCTCCCTCCTCTCAAAAATACAGGGACGAAACGATTTGAATTCAAAATGAACTGACTTCCATGCTGAAAGACAACGTCAATGCAATTTTGCATCCAAACATGTCCTCATCTCGTTGACCTATTGCTTTTTATTTTGAAATCACACCTAAAGTATTAATCTATCTTTGGATGCCAAGAAATGTACATAGATAGAGAGAGAGAGAGAGAGATAGAGGAAAGAGAGACATATAGATTGTTTTTTTCTTTCATCATTATTTTTAGGGAAATTTTCTTCCACCTCTCTTTCGAAAATTTTAAAAGGCAACCATCTATCTTGACTCAAATTGTCTCCCATCTCCCTTGTTTTTTAAAATATTTCTCCTTATTCAATTTGGTGATGAGATTCATCATCATCAATATTTTTAAGACAATAATACCCTTAAAATTATAAAAGAATATTTTCAAAATTCTATTATCTAATTTGAGAAAATAGAAAAAAAAAAAGTAATTCTATCTTCATTGTCTCCGATGACATTGACTTGGCATCAACTTCCATTAATAGATCTTCACAACTACTTGGGTTTAGGCTACTGAACATCATTTGGATGGAGATGGAGAGTAAGCAGAGCAAGACTTGGCTGCCGGAGAAGACGAGGGATTTTAAATTGAAGAGAAGGGATAATTCGTTCCTCAACTGGAGGAATGGGGGTTAGAGACCCGGAAAAAGATCGTCTCCAAGTCATCCAGTCCGTCCAATCGTGGACAGATGGACTGGATTTAAAAGACACGCCCCCCAATGTATTGGTATGTATGTCTTTTACATCCAATCCGTCCGTTCATGACTGGACGAACTGGATAGACTGGAGACGATCTCAATCCTAGAGACCCTATTAGAGACCCTGTTTGTTTTTTTCATATCGTAGTGGGATGTATTACAGAGAGAACAAATCCGATGTCCCTTCCCTTCTCAGTATTCAAATCCTCTCCTGCGGTCCTGCCGCCTGCCAAGGGCCGGATTTCAGTCGGCCCACCCCCCCAATGTATTGGCAGGCGGTCAGACTGAACCCAGCTCCCTTGGATCGGCGGCAAGAACCTCCTGCCGCAGGAGACGATTTGGATCCCCCTTCTCGCCCCCTCTCCCTTCCCTCTCGTCTCCATCTCCTTCTCGCCCCCTTTTCCTTCCCTCTCCGTCTCCATCTCCTTCTCGCCCCATCTCCATTCTAGACCGACGAGAACTTGTCTTCTCCACAATCTTTGCATTCGCCTCACCAGTTGGAGCAGCCGAGCTAGGCCGATTAGCATCAAAATCGCAACTTTTAGGCTTTTCAATCCTTCCACTCGGAGACTGCTCCTTCATCTCGTCACCAGAAGATGGAGGAGAGTAGACATAATCCACTTGCTCCCCATCCAAGGAACCAATGAAGAAAACAGAGAAAGATTGAAAAGGAAATAAAATGACACAAATTGATCCTTCGAGATGAACTAATTAAGTTGGGATTAAAATGAAAACAGAGCTCTTGAGCCGTCCCTGATTCGCCGATTTGTGAAACAAAAATGAATTTTTCCCAGGAGATCTCTGAAACAAAGTTGCAAAGAAGCAAAAAACGTCTTTTGCTCCCTCGTAGCCCGTCAGGGAAATTGAAATGCAACTCTACAAACAACCCAGAACCCTGCAAATAAAATCAAAATCAAATGTCTAAAACAGATCTCCGCACGTAAATTTTAGAAGTTCTAAGAAACCCATCAAAGAAAAGGGATTGAAAACACAACACAGATAGTATAAAAGCAAATAAATTAACCTCGGTTGATTCACAGATAAAATCGGCTCGCCCCGCCCAATGATCCAAATCGGCTCAAAGTAAGCTTCTCCTTTATGATCCTAGTACATATGAAACTCAGCATCGACTCCATTGACAGTTATGCCAACCACTTTCTCCCTCGCCGGCGAGTCCGGTAAGATGAAGGAGCAGCGGTAAAAGTGGGAAGGGCTTGGTAAAAATTTCTTCTTTATATTTTATTAAATTGATGGGAAGCTATTTTTCGGCGACGGAGACTCAGAGGAAAGTAGTGGGTTCCCAGCATGGCTGACAGGAAGAGAGAGGAAGCTTCTGCAGATGCCGGTGACGATGATGCAGGCCGACATTGTAGAAGTAGGGTTTTTTTGTTTTTTTTTTTGTTTTTTTTTATTTTCTTAAATTAGATAATATATTTTTGAAGAAGG
Source organism: Protea cynaroides (assembly GCA_028583415.1). Taxonomy (NCBI): domain Eukaryota; kingdom Viridiplantae; phylum Streptophyta; class Magnoliopsida; order Proteales; family Proteaceae; genus Protea; species Protea cynaroides. The sequence goes on along the minus strand of CM053266.1, from coordinate 64,977,105 downwards.
TTTTTTTTTTTTTTTTTAATTTTAGAGGCATTATTATTCTAAAAACATTGATGATGATAAATTTTATCACCAAATTGATTGGAATAGAATATCTTTAAAAGCAGGAGAAATGAGAGACATTTTGAATTAAATAGAAAGGTGATTGTTTTTTAAGATTCTTAAAAGAGAGGTGGAAGAAATTTTCCCTTATTTTTTATTATTATTTTGAAAAAATGTTTGGGTATCTCATGTTTGGAATGTTATATTTAAAATATGTTATGTTTCATAAATATAAATATTATGTTTAAGATACAATTTTTTTTTTCATAATTCCAACTTTGTCCAAAATGGTTGAATCTCTTGCTCTTCTCCCCCATTGCTTCCTCGATAACCTCAGCAATCCTTTCTGCAGCATTGTCGTGCTCCACCTCTCCTCCCTGCAATCTTCTCCCTCCCTGCAATCTTCTCCCTCCCCTCTCTAACCATCCGCCTCTCTTTCTCTCTCCCCCAAATTTTTCTACCACCATACGTTCCACCTCTTTCCTAAGTCCCTGGCATCAAAATCAATAACCACTTAACCCGACAAACCAATATATTATCCGATACACACAAATATTTGTCCTCACACTTGTATCTAGAGTCACCATTCTTGATAACACATAATGTGATAACCATATGAACAAAGAATCCAGATTTTCCCCTAGTTGCAAACAACCTTTAAGTTAAAACCTAAGAACACTTACAGTCCAATTATATTATGTAAATTAATTAATAGTTAATAAATTTATAAGTTTGATGAGCACACAAATCCAACACAAGCCCTATCATCGGTTGTCCACTGAAATCCAGTTTTCGCTTCTATCTAATTCCATGTTGGAAAATGGAAATTGCAGCTGGCTTTTATTCTTGTGAAATTGAAAAACCTCTCCACCCCTAAAAGGGAAATTTTTTAAAACTTTCTTATACTTAGTCTATAATTATGTAAAGTCCCATATGTAAATTTATTTTCATCTTTTTGTGGGTTCTACAATCAACTCATTCAAAGAACACGTCCCAGTAGGGTTTTCAGTAACCCTAAGATCTTCATACTAACATAGAACACAATGCAATCAATTAAAAGAAGTAATATAACATACATGTTCGCTGTAGATTGTTTTCCACCGTATTCCACTGAGATTTGAGTCTTCTACAGTCTCCGATAGATTCCTATGGTTCTCTCTGATTATGGGAATAGGAGAAGAATTATCATCGTGACACAGGGACTCAAACCAATTGGTATATAAAGAATAACAAACCTGACACCGGCTCAGTCCCACAGTGAACCAGTTTGGTTCATCTCATAATCAGACTAGGATTAGTCCACCTGTAAGTTGGACTCCCACTGAACAACTGATTAACCGATTTAATAATTAATTATAGTCCATATATTATCTTACATTCTCCCATTTGGGCTACATTAATTATAAATCATCAATTGGTTAGTGTGGCCATGGAATCCAATTAAAAAACTCATCATATACTTTGACCCAATCACCAAGCTTACCAATGTCGAACAACTGCAGAAAGTATACCTCAACAATAAGCGTACAACCTTCTGTCAGTCACATACAAAGGTTTGCTTAACAACATGAATCACCTTGAGATGAATGCATGAAAATATAATTTTCATGTGAGTCCTGAATTGTCTTGATAAACCTCATAGGAAATAAACCTTAATATTGACCATAGCAACCCGTCACATATCCTTTTGGTCAATATCACTCTTTGACACACTGCCGTGAACTATGGCTAAAATTGCCCCATTTATATGGCTTAATATTGCCCTTTATCAATGACATGTCATGTAAAATGCAATACAACAATGATAGCAATGAATAAATGCTGAATAAAAAATAACCATGGTTTTTATTAATAATCATGTCTAGACAAAATCAAAACTAATGAATATTAAACATAAACAAAGTCTACATAAAGCACAAGTGAAAAATCTCCCATTAACTAATGACATCGAAAGACTCAACAACACTCATGCTCGACACATGGTCCTGGAAAACCTTCACTGAAAAAACCTTTGTCAGAAGATCTGCAATCATGTAATCTGTCGAAATGAGCTCAACTATGATGTCTTTAGAAGTGATCTTTTCTTTCACCAGCAAATACTTTATTTATATGTGTTTAGAACCACCACACTTATCATTATTCTTTGCAAAGAGCACTGTAGCACTGTTATCACAGTGTATCAAAATAGGTCTAGAAATAGAGTCAACAACCTTCAAGCTAGAAATGAAGTTCTTTATCCACATGGCTTGACGAGTAGCTTCATATAAAGCTACATACTCTGCATGCTTGGTCGATATAGCTAAAAGTGTCTGCTTAGCACTCCTCCAAGAGATGGCACCTCCTGCAATCATAAAAATATATCCTGAGGTAGACTTCAGATCATCAGTGCAACCAGCAAAATCTGCATCAGAATATCCAACTACCTCAAGGGTAGTACCACTACGATATATAAGCATATAATCTCTGGTCCTCTTTAAATATCTCATAACCTTCTTTGCTGTTGTCCAATGAGTAGAACCAGTATTAGACTGAAAACGACCAAGGACACTCACTGCAAAAGTCAAATCAGGTCGAGTACAAACTTATGCGTACATCAAACTCTCTACTGCAGAAGCATATGACTTATCATTCATAAAGCCTTTTTCAAAATCATTCTTTGGACACTGTTCCTTATTTAACTTATCCCATTTGCTCATAGGCAAATCCCCACCTGAACAGGTAAACATATTGAACCGCTTGAGAATACAATCAATATATGCCTTTTGAGATAGTCCCAGTAGTCCCCTTTTTCTGTCTCTACATATCTTTATGCCAAGTACAAAGGTACTTTCTCCCATATCTTTCATTTCAAAATTTTCAGACAGAAAACCTTTAGTTTCAACAAGTAAGCCCATATCGCTGCTAGCCAATAGGATATCATCAATATATAAGATAAGGAAAATATACTTACTCCCACTAATCTTCATGTAGATGCATTGATCAGACAAATTTTCAATGAATCCAAAAGAAGATATAATCTGATGGAACTTTAGATTCCATTGCCTTGAAGCTTGCTTTAGTCCATAAATAGACTTTTAAGTTTACAGACCATATTTTCCCTATCTTTTTCCTTAAAACCTTCTGATTGGACCATATGAACTTCCTCTGCCAAATCTCCATTTAAAAATGTTGTCTTCACATCCATTTGGTGCATCTCTAGATTAATATAAGCTACCAATGCCATAATAACTTTGAATGAGTCCTTCTTAGAACTGGAGAGAATGTTTCCACGTAATCAATTCCTTCCCTTTGTGTGAACCCCTTTGCTACTAATCTAGCTTTGTAGCGCTTAACTCTGTCTTTGAAATCACACTTAGTCTTGTATACCCATTTTGAGCCTATGGGTACACTACTTTTAGGGTAATTCACAAGTTTCCATTCCTTATTGTGGTCCATTGATATCAACTCATCCTTCATTGCATCTAGCCATTTAGATGCATTACTACTATTTACAGCATCTTGAAAACTTGTGGGATCTTCTTGCTGCCCAATATCAAAATCATTCTCAGTTAAATAAGTCACATAATCAGAAGAAATAACTGACTTACGAGGCCTTGTGGATCTCCTTAATTCACCCTCTGGCTCTACAATAGCAATAGGAACATCAGCCTGAATAGGGTCCTGAGGAACAACAGTCTTAGGCATCTCCATCACAGGTTCTTCTAGAATGGAATGATAGGTTGCACCTGTAACTGAGGAATTTCAGTGATAGTCTCTACTTCAACCTCATCAAAATCTAGATTTCTTGGTTGAAGCATTTCCTCAGTATCTTCAATAAACATGGCATGAATGGTTTCCACTATCCTATTTATAGCATTACTACAGTAGAATCTGAACCCCTTTGATCTGTTTGGATAACCCATAAAATAACAACTCACTGTTCTAGAATCAAACACATTTTCCTGAGGATTATACAGTCTTGCCTCTGCTCTGCAGCCCCAAACATGAAAATGAAGCACACTAGGTTTCTTGCCAGTCCAAAACTCAAATGGTGTCTTTGGAACTGATTTACTTGGTACTCTGTTAAGAATATAGGCTGCAATCTTTAATGCCTCGCCCCATAGGGATAAAGGAAGATTAGTATTACTCATCATGCTCCTCATCATATCTTTGAGAGTTTTGTTTCTCCTTTCTGCTACTTCATTTTGCTATGGAGTACCAGACATAGAGTATTGACGTATTATACATTGATCTTGTAAATACTTGGCAAAAGGACCAAGATGTTGATCAGTATCACCTGGTCTCCCATAATACTCATCTCCTCTATCAGATCTAACAATCTTGATCTTCTTTGATAGATAATTCTCTACCTCAGCTTTGAATATCTTGAAGAAATCCAGAGAACTTGATTTATTAGATAAGAGATATATATAACCATAGCGAGAGAAGTCATCAGTAAATGTAATAAAATATTTATGTCCTCCAAGTGTGGGAGTAGGAAAAGGACCACAAATATCAATATGAATAAAATCTAACAATCCCTCGCTACGGGCTGCCTTCATCTTTCTTGACCTTGTCATCTTTCCTTTTATATAGTCAACACATATATTCATATTATCATAATTCAAGGATTTTAAAACACCATCCTTCTCAAGCCTTTTCATACTGTCTATAGATATATGTCCCAAACGTTTATGCCAAAGGGTAGCAGAATTTTCATCCAGTTTAGAACGTTTAGAATAGACATTCATAACCATGAGGAGAACAATATTTAATCTATAAAGCTCATCAATAATAACACCATTTCCAACAGTACAAGAATTATAAGACAATTGAAAACCTTCTTGATTAAAAGATAAACCATAGCCTTTCTTGGCAAGTCTAAAAATAGAAATCAAATTCCTCCTCATGGAGGCAACATAAACAACGTTTTCTAAATCAATAAAAATATCAGAATCTATATGAATCCTAACTACTACTATGGCCTCAACGTCGACTTCTACTCCATTCCCCACGAACACCTTCACCTCATCCTTTCTTGGCGTCCTCCTAAATAGAAACCCCTGCAAGGAATGAGTGACATGAATGGAGGAAGCCGAGTCAATCCACCAAGAATCCACAGGAGCATCAATATGAAAGGATTTAAAGCAAACAAGAGAGAGGTAAATACCAGATTCCTTCTTCTTCTTCTCCAGGTAGGACAATCTATTTCTACAGTCCTTCTTCATGTGTCCTTTTTTGTGGCACCAAAAACATTCTGTCTTTGAAAGATCTCTGTTATCTTGATGTTCTACATCCCCTCTAGGCTTGTCATATGGTTTCTTCCCCTTCTAAGAGTAACTCTTTCCTTTTCTCATGGGTCCATAACTAGGTTGTTTTCCCTTACCTTTGTAAGGGTATTTCTTATAGGTTGTGGCACTGACACTTTCACCTTTATCCTTCTTCAGTCTAGTCTCCTCTTCAACACATATGCCTATGAATTCATTGAATGACCATGGAGTAACAGAAGTATTGCTAGCAACTTTAATCTGAGTGTACTTTTGTGGTAAAGCATTTATACATAAATGAACCAGAAACTCATCATCTACAGGGTGTCCCATATCCTTGAGTTTTTCAGCCGCACCCTGCATGTCAACAATCTGATCCCTAAGACTAGCTTCACCATCAATTTTGCTAGTAGTCAACTTTGCCATTAAGGCACCCCTTTCACCTTTATCAGAAACTTCATATTTATCTTTGATAGCTTTCAAAAATTTCTTTGCATTCTTTTTTTCTATAATACTGTCCCTAACTGTTTCAAGTACAGTAGCTTAATTATAAGCATGCATTTCTTATTGGCATTGGTCCACCTTTTCATTTTCAGTTTTTCCTCTGGGGTACTATCAATAGTAAGTTCAGCAGGTTTATCATCTGTAACAGCTATGTCAAAATCATTTAAGTCTAGAGTAATCTCTAATTCCTCCCTCCACTTTTTATAATTCGATCCTGATAGAATAGGAATAGCAGACAAGTCGATCCTAGTGGAAGACATCATGTTATGTAATCAAAACACGAGTTCAATTCACTAAATCAGTACCAGCATGTGAAAATACTCATGTTAACATACAAGATATGCTAGCAAATATGTATATGTTTACAAATGTAAGCATCAATATACCTCCCTAGAGTCAATCGAAATTACAAACTTATCCTTTGGGGCAAGAATGCACTGGTCCTCTAGTATCTGTGCAAAACTACGAAAGAATAAAAACTTTTGGGAATCCCATCACCTTTGGGTGTCTGAAAAATCCGAAGTTAAAACCCTTTCAATCTGGTGCATGATTATCCTTTAACTTTGGCAACGCCACCTTTGGGTGGACATTGCCATCCTTGACTACCAGAGGTGTAAGATATCTTGAGCTTTGAGAATGTCCTAATGCAATTAGGTTTGTCATTTTGGTGGAACCAACTCAATTCCATTGTGACATTAACAAAACTCTACTTGCAGTCATTTAGTGGGAATAAATTACCATGAATGACATGATTAAAATGTTACCATTCATAAATCATGCACTGTGCTCATCAGTATATTTGGGACAAGATAGACAGAACAATATGCAATAAAAATTACGAAACATGTTCCAAAAGAGTACTTTTTAACAAAATACATGTCCCAGAGTCAACAAACATACCCATATAACATATCAAATTGAAGAGCAAGATGAGACAAGCCTGTCAGAAAAAACCGCGTCGAAATTCGACACTCAACGCGCCCTCATGCGCCCTTTAAAGGCGGTGGGTGGTCCAGTTGCTGGTAGCCAGTTCGGTTTGGCTGAACCGCTAAATCGGGCTTCGAATCCCGAACCACGGCTCAAACCACGTCATGCAGACACATGACGTCACCAGCAGCCCAATCGGTCTGAACCAGAACCAAAACGGTTTGTTCCGGCCTAACTGAAATGGCCAAACCGGTTTCGGTCCGACCAAATGGGTCACCGGGTCAAAAGGGGTATTTGGGTAAAAAAAAATTAGGGTATGGGTACGGGTATATGGGTCGGGCACACGGTTCGGATCTCGGGTCGAAACTGGGTTGACCCACCGGATCGGGTAAGCCTTTCCTCGGGTCAAACCGACCCATTTCGGGTGAGCTGACCCAGAGTCAACTCGCCCGGTCACCAGTTGACTCAGCGAGACTCAGATTAGGGTTTCCGAGTCTCGCTAAGTCGAACTGGCGACGATTCACAGCCACTCAACCCTTTTAATTTTTTTTTTGAAATAACCGTCTGTGCTTGAGATCCACGCGCTTTTTCCTACTGTGCGTGGCGGCTCGTCCACAGGAGTCCGACAACGATTTTTATATCGTTGGACTCCTCTTTCCGAGACCTTCAATCCAACATATAATACCCCAGATTTCATCGGTTAGAAAAAAATTTTACAGATACGATTTTCAGTTGGGGAAAAAAAAAATTTCCAAAAATTTTTCAATCAATCATTCAGGTCCTAATCAATATACTATTCTTACGTTCATTGATTCTATACTTGTTGGAAAAACTCTGATACCAATTGTAAATTTATTTTCATCTCTTTGTGGGTTTTACAATCAATCCATTCAAAGAACACGTCCCAGTAGGGTTTCCAATAACTCTAAGATCTCCATACAAACATAGAACACAATGCAATCAATTAAAAGAAGTAATATAAAATACTCGTTCGTTGTAGATTGTTTTCTGTCGTATTCCACTGAGATTTGAGTCTTCTATAGTCTCCAGCATATTCTTATGCTTCTCTATGATTATGGGAACATGAGAGGAATTAGCATCGTGACACAGGGACTCAAACCAATTGGTATATAAAAAATATCAAACACAACATTGGTTCAGTCCCACAGTAAATCAATTTGATTCATCTCATAATCAAATTAGGATTAGTACACCTATAAATTGAACTCTCACTAAACAACTGATTAACCAATTTAATAATTAATTATAGTCCATATATTATCTTACATTTTATTCATAACTTTTTTTTAGGTTCCCATGAAAGCTACACCTCTCTTTTTCTCTTGAAATTTTTAAATCCCTAAATTACCTCAACCCATCCTTTCCCTAGTAGCTCCCCGGTCTCTCTCTCTCCCCCCAGCGAAAGGCAACAACGGAGAGGGGGGGAGAGAGAATGACAAAAGCTGCCTTGGGAATGATGACTACAAATCCATGATGCATCAACACAGAGAGCCTACCTTAATTTGTACGGTTCTGCAAAGCTTCCCATTTTCTAGTAACGTTCCTCGAAACAGGACTCACCCCTCTCTCTCTTTTTTTCTTTTTTCTTTTTTGGGGGTGGGAGGGCCTCTCTCTTGTTTGCTATATTCCCCAAAAACTAAACAATACCTATCAGCATACGTAGACTTCTAACCTCAGTTGGAGAGAGAGAGAAATGGTGGTTTTCAGAAATTGGGTTTCTCTCATTTTCATTCTTCACTTGTTTGGGACAATACCCACTCTCTCAAGTTCTTTCTTTACGACCAAAGAACTGGCCGATATCCATGTGAATTTTCTCAGCCATGCCAAAAGACTAGAGCTTGATAAGGTGGTCATCCCCTACAAATACTGAGTTGCAGGTTACCGGCATTGTCGGCTGTATCAGCACCGATAGACCACCGTTCGTGGCGATACGAGCAGATATGGACACTCTTGCTATGCAGGTCAGAAACAAACTCTCGGAAAAAAAAAAATTATTTGTTTGTTTAATTATTTTCTAAATGGGTTTTAGTCCGCTGGAGTTTTGCTTAGGCTCTACTGTGATGATATAGGATAGTGTGGAGTGGGAGCATAAGAGTAAAGTCCCTGGGAAAATGTGCAGGTTGTTTCTCTTATATGCTTACCGGTTGATTCATCCCATCCCCAAATATATCCATTTTAACTTTTATGTTTTGCTTGGGTGGTTTCTGTGGATTAATAATTATGGGATAATCGGAAGCAATCAACTTTAGATACCCTAAAATCTTAATGAAGTCTTCACGGAATTGTAGAGAGACAGAGGACAACTCGTTTTGCACAGGGGGCAAATCTGCTGAAATCCTCTCTCGTAAAGAAATTGCAGGCAGCAGCAGAGAAGATTTCCCACCATTCCCATTTGTTGTCCAGAGGGTGGGTTGAGGTTCGTGACTTCACGGAAGGGAAGAGAAAAGAGAGCCGGTGAGATGAAGGAGAGGAGGCTAGAGAGAGAGAGAGAGGAGATGCTACTTGAGGGTTTCTTAGGGGAATCTGAAAGGAATTAATATAAAAGAATTTTAAAAAAATCCTAAATAAAATGTTGAATGTTCTGTCTCTCTCTCTCTCCAAAATTTCACAAGGAAGGACTGAAGGACGAATAATGATATGAAAAACAACTAAAATCAAACGGCATTGGAAGTTGAGTTGCAGTTCCTACTAGACCCTCGAACTACTGTGTGAAAGAATTCGATGGTAGACTCCGTAGATTGAAGAAGAAAGACAGCACATAAAGCTTTAAGTACGTACCTGCTAAAAGGGTCGTTCGGGGGAAGAGAGAGTACAAGGAATGAACTCTGAAGTGATGCATCACAATTTCCTGCCTTTGACCGGATATCGCCTGAGAGATCTAGAGAGAGAGAAAAAGAGTGTCTACAAGGAATAAAATGATGCATCACAATTTCCTGCCTTAGACCGGATTCCCAAGTCCCTATGGTTGTGTTTGGATGTATAGAAAAAAAAAAACCTTACAGATTTTCTTCTCTCAAATTTTCTTACTGTTTTTCGTCGATTCCTTTGAAGATTTTATTGGCCAATATTTTAAATTGCCTCTGAAGAAAAAAGAATATTAGAGAAAGAAGAACATAAGGTCGAACATCTAAGGTGTCTTTGCAGACATGAACAAAAAGAATCTCTTTGTATAGCCGTGTTTTAGGCCGGCAATACCCGATGGAAACTGAGTTGAGAAAATTGGAGTTGCAAGGCAATCTGGTCAGGTGGAAGAATAGATACAGGCCCTTTCTTTTCTTTTTTTCTTCCTAACCAAAAAGCAAGAAATCTTTTTTTTTTCTTTCCTTTTTCTATTCAAGATTCTATTTTTTTTTTTTTTTTCTTTCTCTATTCTTGACATCCAAATATTGCCTATGGTAACACTTGGAGATGGAATGATAGATGCAAGTCCACCAAAGTTGGGTCCAACTGATTTCATAAGGCCCTGACCCGTCTGTTTGTTTCCCGTTAAAATTCTATGAGAAAGGCTCCGTTTGTTTTCATGTATAGTAATGGAGGAGGAATATTTTCTAGTAAGATGGTGTTTTAATATAAAACACAAAGAAATATATTTAAAAACGGAGAAAAATTTACATAAAGTAAATTTTTTATATAAAATATCATTTATATAGAAAATTGTACAATGAAACAAATAGGGTTAAAAAAGAAAATTTTGCAGTAAAATTAATATTAAATTAATTATTTTACTTGATAATATTCTTCTTCTTTTTTTTTTTTTTTTAATGAATATTTCCCTTTTTATGTAATACAAAGCTTTTTCTTCGAAACAAACAAAGTCTAAAAGAGGGAAGGAAAAAAGAGTGCAAGTTTTTGTTGCTGACAATCCATAGACAATTTGATAGGTGGAAGTACCAATGTTATTACATATGCTAATGGAAGAATGATGTGATAATTCTAAACATTGAATATCAATGAAATAGTTTAAATTAATTTATTAAATTTCAGCATCAAATACGATCCTTTACCCACTTATTTATCAAATGTATACCCTCCCATGTATGTACATGCATCCCTTATAATTTGCGTGCATAAAAGAGATTTTTTATATTTTATTTTTCCACGTGGCCAACTCTGATTTTACTGAAATTTCTTGTGTGTAAGGGATCTTAGGAGCTACTGCTCTACATAATTTCAGTCTTTTTAATCTGCAATGTAGATATAGCCATTTAAGTGCCCTCCATCCTTTTTTTAACCCACGAGTTACCATCCACTAAAACCATCATCATATTTACCCCTCCCCTCCACCCGTTTAAAAAAAAAAAAAAAAAAAAAAAAAAAACCATCCTCATAAAGACAAAGAGGTTGGGCCCAATGCATACCATCTTACAGCTATTAAGAGTGATGGGAACAGTATGCCAGCGGAAATGTGGGAGCCAGCAGCTCCCAAGAAAAAGGAAACTTTGGATAGGGCTCGCATAAGGGTATAAAAATCCTCTTCATCTACCCAGCTGAATATGGAACGTCTGAAATTACATCGGAATGTATGCCTGATGTATCCTAATCATTCAATATTCAACTGGACCGTTGGATGAATGGAGGGGACTTCTATCCCACATAAACATGGCCAAGAACTTCTACCATCAAATGGGAAGAAAAGGAAAATATGCAATACCAAATCTACACCCCCACCCCCACCCCCACCCCCTCCCCCTCCCCAATCCTATACGAAGGCTCAATGCACTGTTGTATGTGTTTACAGCCTATGTATGAAAAACCAAATCCTTGAAAATAAAAGGTCTATTTTCATTTGGAAAGAATATTCTGTCCAGCTGTATTTTCTTGCGCTCTTTTACATGGATTGTGAAATGACCTTTCTATCCTTCCTCTTAGATACTTATATTTATATTCCCGTTCGCTCCCACATTGGTTTCTTTTTTTCTTTTCTTTTTTTTTTTTCTCTTTTTTTTTGTTCTAAAAATTAGCAAATTGGATTAATATGAAAAGTAGAAGAAGAAAATACAAATCACTTATTGGAAAAATCCCACCTTCAGCATGGCCATAAGCAAGACCCAATGGGACCAAAGTCAAAGATACTAGTTATTTACTTACCCCACCTTCGACATTGCCATCAACAGGATAAGAAAACAACTATAAAAAAACAAAGTTTTAACTACTAAATCTACATCTTCGGCGCCGTGAGGCATCCCACACGACATCCTTAGCTATTATAAAGGGACACTTTGACCAAATACAAGAAGATTGTGACTTAGCACTATGCTTGGCTAATGTGTATGCAACTGTATTTGTTTAACGAAAGCAATGAATGAATCGCCATTGTGAGGATGCCAAGAAACTTTGAACTGCTAACCATTTTTGTCTACACTTCCATAAGACAATGGCCTCTATCACTGATTTAAAGTCACCCTCAATCCATAAGTAGTTAAACCCTTTCTCCACTGCAATCTTGATTCCAATCATTAAAGCTTGGAATTCAGCTTCGTAATTGGTAGCAATATCAATGTACTATAAAAAAAAAGTCATTAAAACTCTACCTGTTAAGTGTCTATAAACACCAGCTGAGGCAGCCCTCCCTAGATTTCCAATAGAGCATCCATCAATATTTAATGTTATCCAGTTATTCATTGGTTTTTCCCACTTTAATTCTGTAATCATTCTTGGCTGAGCAAATTTTGTTTTAAGATTGAAACATCTCGCCTTCAACCAATCCCCCTTTGATTTAATTTTGCATGGCTCCTTTAAGGAGAGATCCGCAATATCCCTTAAAATCCGTGCTAGGATTATTGTATGGTTTTTCATAACACCATCGTAACAGGCTTGGTTTCTAGACAACCAAGTATTCCAAGTCACTATTACTAAAATGGTGTTCCAAATTTTTGGCAAGTTGACAACTCGTGTCTTTACCAACCCACCAAACAATTAGTGTATCAATGCTTCTGAATCCTCGCCATTGTAAATTGTAGAATCCCATAATGCTTTTCCAAATTCTTACTGATAGATTACATTCAAGCATTATGTGCTGTAAAGATTCTGAATTTTGATGGCACAAATAACATCTAGAAACCAGAGGGATATATTTTATAGCTACTTGATCATTAGTAGGGAGTTTTTCATGAGCCATATGCCAACCAAAAAAACTCATTCTTGGGTTTAGGTCTTTTGCCCATACCAAGCGATCCCAACTTGGCACCTGATTCTTGATTTGAAGGAGTGACCATGCTGATTTGACTGTAAAAATTTCCTCTAGTTGTCCCTTCCCATATTAAAGTGTCCTCTTTCCCATCACATAGATGTGTCTCCTTGGCTTGATTTATCCATTGTTGAATAGTTTGGATGGCAAGTCGTTGGGAATTCCTAATGTCCATCCACGATAAATTCTAATACTTTACTTTGAAAATTTGCAAAGGATTGATTATCCATACCAAATTTCTCAATCAATGAAAAATCCCCTAACCATCTGTCTCGCCAAAAATTTGTTCTCCTTCGATTACCGATAATCCATCAGCTGTTAGTCATCACCCAATTCCAAATACTTTTAATACTCTGCCACGCTGTAGATTCCAAAATCACTTTTTTGAAAAGAGCCATCTTCTTTTAGATACCTCCCTTGGAAATATTTAGCCATTACAGAGTTTGAAGTTTTGATATTCCGAACCTGTTTGTCTAGCATAGCATTATTTATATCAACTAGGCGTCTTATACCAAGTCCAACTTTTGATTACACATTTAAGACCATCTGACAACAATAGATTTCCTCTCATTTGGATTCCCACACTAGATAAAGTTCCTCATCCACTTACAATAATTTTAATTAATGATGTAGGCCATCGATAAATTGAGAAATTATGAACAAAAGCACTGGACAAAACAGATTTAACAAGTTCTACTCTACTTGCAAAAGATAATAATCTTCCTTTCCAAGCTACTAATTTTCATTTAAATTTATCTAATGGAGGCAAGAGGTAGCTTTTCTTCGCTCGACCTTTGAAAATTTCTACCCCCATGTATTTTGTAGGGAGGAACCCTTCAGAAAATCACAAGGTAGATAGTAGCTTACCTTTTTTTTTTATTAGGAAACAGATCCAAGGTAAATTTTGCTTTTAGCCAAGTTCGAGGATTGACCCGAAAAGGCTTGATGATCATCAATTAGGCATTTAAGCCTCTGCACGCCTTGAATTCCGACATTCATAAAAATATAAAAATGTCATCTGCAAACATAAGATGAGATAGAACATAAACATTCATCGAGCTTTTTAATGGTTGAAAAGCACCTACTTCTCTCAATCTGTGTAAGCCATGGCATAGCACTTCTTCAGCTAAGATAAATAATAGAGGGGATATTGGATACCTTTGTCTCGGACCTCTTTTAGCGCCAAAGAAACCGACTAGACCACCATTTAAAAGAACAGAAATATTGCCGAGCTTAGGAGAACTTTAATATTGTTCACAAATTTTCTTGAAAAACCAAATATTTCCAATACGGAAAACAAGAAATGCCATTCGATAATGTCAAAAGCCTTTGGGATGTCCAGTTTTAAAGCTAAGCTTTCCCCCTCTTACTTTGTTCCCCATTAGATTAGCCAATTCAGATGCCATACAGACATTGTTTGAGATGAGTCTCCCTTTAACAAAAGCTCCTTGATCATCTGAAATCAACTTTTCCATAATAATCCTAAGCCCAGTTGCCAAGATTTTTGGGACAATTTTAAAGACAAAATTCCCCATACAGATTGGTCGGTATGAGATTATTTGTAGCACCCTCTATTTTTGGAATTAGAGATAAAAAAAAAATTGTTATTGACTCCACGTGGCATAATTCCAGATTCAAAAAATTTTCTTACTGCTGCACATACATCACTCCAAACAATTTCCCATAAAACTGAAAAAAGAAGCTTGTTAAACCATCTGGACCTGGCACACTTCCAGGGTCTAGGTCAAAGACAACTCTGTTTACTTCTTCGTTAGGAGGAATAGCATCTAATATCACATATTCTGAATTCGTAACCTTTTTTGTGGAAATCAGCAAAGTACGTACTTATGTAGTTGCCAATCATAAAGTGATCTTGGAGTTCTCAACCATCCTCGAAAGTGAGAGTCTTATAGAAGATTTGGATCTTCTGGCTTTAGCATAAGTGTGGAAAATTTTTTTGTTCCGATCTCCTTTCTGTAACCATTGGATTCAGACTATAGTTTTTCCTGCATAGAAAGAGCTTGCACATATTCTGAATGAGCCTCCCTCTCAAGTGCAAATAATGATTCATTAAACCCATTAGTATCAATATTTGATTGAATATCAGCTAGTGCAGCTTTTTTCCTTTGAACTTCTAAATCAATACAGGGAAAGACAGTCACAACCAGACAGAGAACCCTTGCTCTTTAGTTAGTTTCCCTTCAAACCAAGAAACACGCAAGGAAACACACGGTTGTGTTCATGGTCATGAACTATATATGTGCTGTAGCTGTTTTGTTTACCCATCCAACAGCTCCATCCTAAAAATGTAAAAAGTAAAATGACAAGGGAAAATTACCTCTTCATGGTCCAATTAGATAGACTTGTCTAATCTGGCCATATAATTCTAACATGTGACAGCTTGGTGTTATGATTCTCATCATTGAATAAAAAGGGTAATGTGTAGATTCACCATGTGTCAAATTCCAACTTAAAATTCAATCAAATAGCATCCTTGCATGACTACGATGTTGGATTTGGCCCATGTTGGATACCGTCACATGAAATTGTTGGAGTTGAACATATATAGAAGTAAATCTACTTTATAATTTGAAATTTGAAATTCAAATTTACCTTTTAAGTAAGTTCCTCGGAAAATGAAAAAACTCACTTGGAAAACAAAAGGATTAATTCTTTCAAGCAAAAATTAGTGCTTTTTATATTAGAATTGTATCAATAGCTTGTGCTTTCCGACGATTTTCTCTTAGCGATTGGAAGATTGGTTGGAACTTCTAGAGGTGAAAAAATACGACTATAATGATAGATGAAAGGTAACTTTGTATTCTTCCAATTAGTTGTTTGTGTTCATCTCTTGTGATCCTCGAGCTTGAGTATAAAGCTTGAAAAGATTAAACATTGTAATCTTATTATCGTTAAATAGAAAAATTTTGACAGGACTAAATCCCATGGTTTTTCCCCTTCAAATTGAAAGGTTTTCCACATTAAAAATTGATGTTGTGGTTGTACTTGATGGATTGTTTATTTTTTTTCTTTCTATTTTATTTCTTGGCTTCCTTTAATTCAAAGACAGGAAGAAGTGTTTGGTTTCAACACACGAATAGATTTTCAGCAATCATAACCACGATAGTAAACTTAAAAATTCATGCATGCACATATCATTAGAAAAGTTTATTCTTAGCTGCAAGGATAAAAGCTCAATGCATGATGCTTGCTGAGGACTATCACCCATCCAATATTCAGTTTGACAATGTTAGCCTCCCAATATGGCAATATAGCATGTACAACAATCCTGAATACGTCATGCAATTTGCTGACAAAGAATACCAATTCATTCATAGCAACCATTTTGAACCATTTGTCATTTTGATGCTTAGCAACAATGTACATTTCCACAGGATCCCCGACATATTCAGGTGCTCCTGCTCTACCACATTCATTACATTCCATTGGTAGATCATCATGCCCGAAATAGACAGCAAGATTATTGAAGGAGTATGGAGGGCAACAGTGAGGCAACTGTTCTTCACAGATATATAAGCATTTATTTCCTATGTTACACTAAAAGTACATGGGGCATGACCAGCAATGCTCAACCTCGAACTCGAAGTAAATGAGACTGACAGAACATTCATAGGTATCACCACAAAAACTTTATCCAAAATTGGAACATTATAACCCCGCAATGAAAAAGGAAGGCCAAGTACACGGGCCACCAGACTTCCAGGTCTCCGAAAGGCTGATTTACCTTACCAGTACTAAGAAATCGAAAGAATAACATCAGGGCACAGACTGCAAGTCGCTCATCTTGCACCAAAAAATGATCAGTCTGTTCGCCTGTTCCTCCCCAATCACTAATACAACCAGATCAATGAATGAAGAACCAAGGTCTACTTCTTACGTGCCTTATCTCGTTTTGCTCTAATAAATTTCCGGGTAGACTTATCGGCTGTTCCCAATGAGAAGCTTCCTCCAGGAGCGAAATCAAAATTACCAGAAGTCTGATATGGAGATGAGTTCTGTGGAGTAACTGGATTCTGTTGGGCACCAAAGTGGAAGGGAGCAAGGTTAAACATCAAACCAGGTGAAGGGGTAGTAGCTGGCTGGCCAAATGTCGAAACAGTAGCTGTAGATGCTTGTACAGTGTCCTCCGCCATGCTATCTTCCATGTTCATCTGGTCGTTAACAGGAGATGGTGAACCAAATGTGATGCTTGGATTTGGTGCACCAAACATAGGCTGTGACGAGGCAAGAGAATCTGAAGAGGTGGCTGCAGAAGCAGAAGCAGAAGTGAATGGGAAAAATGACCCTGATGAGGCACCAATACCAGACCCAAATGCCATTGGTGCACTACCAGTAACAGCACCAGAAGTCAAGGATCCTCCAAATGAAAACCCTGTAACCGGAGATGCACTAACCGTATCAGCACCAGCAGTTGAGGATCCTCCAAAAGAAAACCCTGTTGCTGGTGATGATACGCTACCAGTAGCAGCACCAGCAGTCGAGGACCCTCCAAAAGAAAACCCTGATGCTGGAGAAGATGCAGAGCTAAACGCAGGACAGAATAATGATGATGCTGGCTGTGAACTAGAACTGAATGAACTGGCAGTCCCACTGGCAGCACTAAAAGGATTGGCCCCCATAGAGAAGGTAGTCGAAGAATTCTGTCCAATGCAAGAACCTGAACCGAACAGTTCAGAAGCAGGGGTCAAAGAACCAAATGTAGAACTACCAGAGCTGAAAGTAGAATATGAACTCAAGCCGAATATTGGTAATGGGGCGGATGAACCCAACTGGCTTGGAATGCTCTGAGTAAAAGGTAATGTACCAGTTCTGGATTCTGTCTGTGAACCAAAAACAGGTCCATTGGCAGTACCAAAAGGATTAGAACTCAGATGATTGTCAGATGAAGAGGAATTTGAAGTGTTTGCTGGGGCTCCACTGGAGAACCCAAAAATGCCATTGCCTGTGTTTGTAAGGGCAGAAGATGTGGCACCAAAAGGAGGGCTTAGACTGCCAAAAGGCAGAGTCGTCTTGACCTTTTGCTCTGCACCAGAAGTTGATGGCTGTGACATTGAACTAGATGGAGCCACTGCCGCAGTGTTTCCGAATCCAAACTGAAATTTGGGCACTGAAGAAAATGCCAGGGTTGCAGCTGAGGGAGAGAGGCTGCTGGGGGTGGTGATAGCAGTGGTGGTAGGGCTACTCCTAAAACTCACTCCGTCAGAAATAATGGAAACTGGCACTGAAGGAGAGGCAGAGACTGAGGATAACATAGTTGATGGTTCAATTGAACCATTGCTTAGATTTGAATTGTTCGTGGAATTGTTAAAAGGGAAGATGCTTCGAGTGGTTGATGTAGACACACTTAAAAAAGTGGAATTATCAGGTTTCCTGAACAAGTCTCCGACCTTCAAAGCATTTTCTTTACCACCTGTATCTAATTTTGCAGCTGTGGTCATCATTTCTGTTGCTGTAGCAGCAAATGTAGCAGGGCTGTGAATGGGAAAGGAAAAGGAAAGTCAAAAAAATATGCTATAGTGCAACAGGCAAAGGACAATATTCAGGCATAAACTTCAGAAAGGACTGTTCATTTGTCATTTAGATTTAATAGAGAATACTTTGCATTATTAAAACAGTATTTCTCTTATACGCCTGACCAATCAGGTTATCATGCAAGTCTCATTACTCGGTATATATATATATATATATATATATAAGAACTATGGAATCTAGAGCATATTCAAGAACTATAAGGTGTTGGCAGAAAAAAACCAAGCCTAACAGCAGGTTGAATCACCATAAGTTTGAATCAGAGAGAACTGAGAACTGAATTTTAAGTGAATTCCACATCCATACATCAAGAATGAGTTCCATTCCCCCTCATCCAAATACACCGGAATAAGCAGATATCTTGGAATGAAAATTTGCAATCAACAACAAAATGAATCGAGAAGAAAACAAATGAGAAAAAAAAATCAGCAAAACCAAGATTTCAACCATCAAAAGAAGCAGAGGGACATTGTTGAAGTTGTAAGCGAGAAAGAGAAATCAACACAGCAGGTCGCCTCTAAACTTAAAATAATTTCAGGGTGTGAAGACTGACCTACTTGATCTCTGAGCGTCAAATTTCAGGCCTGAAGATTCACTGAAACTAGAAATCGAGGAAAATGTAAAAGGAGGTGGTGCATTGTCAATGCCTTTAGACCCAAAGTTGAACACCAGAGCAGCAGTTGGTACCTTTGTTGGAACTACATTACCAAACAATGGAGGTGACTGATGGAGGGTAGCCGGCTGAGCAACTGTGCTCGACAGAGGTGTCACCGGAGCAGCAAAAACAGGGTTCTTTTCATTAACCCCGGGGTCATCATAAGCTCCTGTACCACTGGATTTGTTCAATGTCAAACTTGCAGGAGTTTTGATTTCCGAAACTGAAGGCTTCTCCACCGTAACTATTTCAGAAGCAACAGCTTTGTTCTCCTCCACTGTTGCATTGTCTACTTTTTCATTTTCATATGCTGTATGTATACTTTTGGTACTGTAACGATCATCATCCAGTTCCAGAGAATCCTTCAAAATGAGGTTAAGAAAAATCAAGAACAAAATATACGGCAAGTACTTACGAAGACAGATACAGACCAAGCCTTAGTTCTCTAGAGAAGATAGCCACCGAATGATAGACATACAAAAGATTAGTACAAAGACTTCCAAGGTACAAGCTAGGAATTGGAGGGTTTCTAAATTTCAAGAACAATGTTGACTGGAACAGGCTAAGAATATGTCCACATCAAATATTTAGCATTAGATTTCTATTAAAAAAAAATATTTAGCATTAGATGGCAATAATGGTTCGGCAAATAAAAGAATAGATAAAAGCAACAACATCAAAAGACATGCTCCGGAAGACAGTAAACAAGGACATAATTCTTGACTGTCTCATCGGAATATGTCAGAGCAATCACAAACCTGTGCACACATCTGGAAAGCGCGTTTCTTCTGTGGAGAGGTCATAACAAAGTTGGAAATTGCCAAGTTTGCAGTCCTATAATTAGGAACAGTATCCTTTTTTAATGTAGTTCTCCCTGTGTCGTTCATCTCAGGAGCCAATTTATTTCCAGAAGCAGCAAGCTTCAACCAGCCATTTTCTTCAACTTTGTCCTGCTTTTGAGAGGCAGAATCTTGAATAGCAGGTAAAGGAGTACCACCAACGGCATCAAACGTACCAACATCCTGTACATTATTCCGCAACTTTGAGGAATCTACTTCCTCCACACTCTGAAAAGCCTGCCCATGTAACATATTAAGTGACAGTTTTGCAGGTGATTTCTCCCTGGCAATAGCTAGCTTGAGCTCAGATGATTTATCTTTTGGAGAAGGCACCAGCTTATCAAGCTGCTGCAAAATTTTTTGGGCCATCTCACTTGACTGAGAAGGAACGAAAGAAAAACTTGTGCCAGGGACTCTATTCTCCCCATCTTCTGCAATTCTCATCTTTGGGAAGTTTTGCCTGGGTTCTTCCAACAGAAGTGGCTTATGACTCAAAGAAACAGAACCTTGAGCAACACCAGAACCAATTGTTCCGTGAGTATGAATAGGAGTCTCAGAAGCCAGTAAGCCAATACTTTTAGGAGACATCAGATTGGTCTTTTGACGGATCCTGCGTATGGGGCCAACAGATCCAATATCATTATCTAAAACTAAACTCCTTCGCTTTGGGACCTGGAAAGCGCATTGGGATGAGCCCAATAATCAGATCATGACGTTGAACTTCGATAAAAATAGCATACTATGGTTTCTCAGTGGCTTCAAATAATATACTGACCTGCTTTCCTATAGAAACCGTGTTGTTCACCACTGTCCAGGGAGATGTTGATGGGCCAGCGCACCAATCTGATGTATTCCCAATACCCTGAAAAATTAGCAAAATAAGAGTCTGGAACCCATAAGATGAGAGAGAGAGAGAGAGAGAGAGAGAGGATCATATATACCTTGGCAGGAGGATGAATTCTGGAATACGGTGTACAAGCCGTAGTGTAGATAGCAGATCTCCCTTGAGATCTTGGGGTCTGATAACCATTTTCAGAAACTCCGGGGACACCAGCAAAGCGAACTGATGATCTTGGTATAGCTGACATACCGGATGATTTCCTTGGAAATGGTGCATTACCAAGCAAAGGTAACTCTTCTCTGAGACTACGCAAATCTACTGTTGATGGGGACACTTTTGATAATCTATTACCCATGTAGGCTTTTGCAAGCTCTGCAGGTGGAGCAATTTTTTCTTCAAGGACCTAATAGACCAGAAAAGAAAAAGAAAGATTAGTAACTTATATGCAGACTTTCTGACTAGAAACATGTAGAAACCACCATCAAGCATTTCCAACTATGTTAAATGGACAACGGAGGAAAAGAACTGAATTTTATTTTCCTACACATGAACTAACAGCAGGGACCAAAGCTTCTCCAAGCAATCTTCGGGAGTCCAATCCATTTTCTTGTACAGGAACATTTATAAGTTCCACTTTGTGATTATCAACTGGCTGTGATGTACTAGGTTCAGATCTTTTCTTCTCATCCTCAGCAGACATATCAACAGTTCTTGAACGCAGTAGTTCAGTCAAGCGCTCAATCTCAGCTCTGCAGGCATTACAAGTCCATCACAAATAGATTCTAGAAGTAATCACAGCAAAATGGATATTATTTTAAGAATGCCTACAAGTACCTGAAGAAAGAGCCTGACAAAAGATTAAGCGAAGTATAGGTATCTGATGCAGAGGTTCATTCAAGTGGAAATAAGCCTTGGGGTAGGTTTTACTTAAGTTGGGCCTTTGATCCAATGGGTTTTCATTGAAATCAGCCATTTTAATGAGCCTATATTATAGATAGGAACTAAGACTACAAGATTAATAAAGTAGGATTAGTTTTAGAGTCTTTTTATGTTAAAAGTTAGCTAAGCAAGTCCTAGAATTTTTAAGAATTTGACTCCAGAGTACATTCTAAGTCTCTTCAGTTTTTAGGGTCCTAATTTGAGTGAGTGTGTCAAATACTAATCTGTTTCGACTGTACCAAGTGGTACTTTGAATTCCAAATCAATTTAGGTATGTTAAAGTCAAACTTATGTAGTGGCCTATGGCCTCGGACACGAATTTACGAAACATATTCAGTTCAGTTTTTTTTTTCTGAATTTTGATACTGTGGATACAATAGTTGCTGCTATAGATTCAGTAATGTACTTGGCGATTTCAAGTGGAGCTTAGTTGGATTCCTAGCTTGTTTATATCTTTATCTTTTTATCTGTCTCTATGCCAGTTTACAAATCAGATTTACTCATTCTAAACCCCGTGACCACTCTATTTTCAGTTAATTTTCTGTACTGTGGGCCTGTGGCAGGTTGAAAGTTCCTCCAAAATTTAATGTAGTTTGTGCTCAGATTACAAACAATAGTTTCCGATAATCAACTCTCTGAGATTCTGCTACATGTTTCTGAACTTTCTGATCGCTTACTACAGTACTGGGTTTGTTTCAACGAGTCTTGGTAGAACAAGGACTCTACTAAAAGCTACTCTGTTATCAGAATCCTGTCAAATTGTGCAGGCCTATTTTTCTATTACAATAGACTACTCAGCCAAGTTATTGGACTGCTCTGAGTTCTCAGTTTTTAGATATAAACTTTCTCCATATTCTCGTTTATATTCTGTTCTACGATCCTGTTAAAATCTAGCTGGATTTTTCTGGTCCGGGAATAGTCTACATTATTGCTTGGTGGAAATGACATCCTCAGAATCTTCAAAACTCTGTTAACCAACTGGCTGAGATGGTTTATAATGCTAGGTTTCCAAAATCCTAATTTTGGTCACTAATGGCCCACCAAAATTATTAAAAAATTTCAAGCAGTGGCAATTTCATAATTTTCCGAAACAGTTTAGGACCTCTTTTGGTAAGAAGACAGAATTTGGGACTAAATAGGGAATCAAATTTGAAAGCAGGACTAATATACAATTAAAATTACACTGTCGGAACATTCACTAACAGAAATACAGAATTCAAGAACGAAGACTTTTGGGTAGATAACATAGAACCTGTCCTTTTCTGGAATTTCAGAAATTCTAGTTGTCTTCAACCTCACAACAAGAGCAGTGAGGCGGTAGACCTGAACCTGTTTCAGGTGATAGTTCTCTCCTATGGTCCCCCAATCTTCTATAGATTTGGGACCAACCACAAAAGATTCGAAACAGCAAACAAAAATAAATAAATAAATAAATAATGGCTGAATTAGGAGGCGACTGTAACTTCAGAGTTCAGACCCAGGTTTCCAATCAGATCGAAATCTCCCAGCAGAAGGGTCTTTGGGAAATAAATTTCTGGAGTTTCATTTTCAATAACCCAAGGAAAGGAGGCTTATACCTAAAATCCCAAGCTCAACGGAACTGGTATGAGGAACCGCAAGTTATTGTTTCAGTCCCAGCAGCAACACAAGTTGCAGGAACGAGGGAAATAATAAATAAAAGAAATAAGAATAAAAAATAAACATGAAGAAACGAACAACAAGAATAGGAAAAAAAAGGGAGAATCAAAAGAAGAAGTCAACGTGTTGAAAAGGATCAACAAGAGGGTAGCATAGAGAAGAAAAGCAATCATGCAAGGCAGCACACCATCAATAAAACTGATCAAACCTTCATTCCAATCTACCCAACAATCGATGGGTTACATCCACATATAGACCTGTGAGTCTAAAAGTTTCATTCATAATCTAAAACCAAAATAGAATTTGAACTTGACTCAGCTTCATACAGAATTTGAACTTGACCCAACTTCCTACTCCTATGATAGCTACCAATGGGAATAAAATGAAATTATACAAGTAAACTAACAATTAAATAAACCCATAACTATTCCTACTAGACCAAAATCCAGGTTTGGACCTTTTTCTTGGTCTAGGTTTCCATACTGACTCAAGCCAGTCCATCCATGGAAGATGGAACTGCAACTGCATCAGTTTGGAAGTAGTCTGAAGACGTTTCTGATATAAAACAACAAAGAGAGTATATATAAGAACAAAACCTACATTAAAAAGAAGGTAAAGTCAGAAGTTGCTATTCACCTAAACTAAAGTCAGAAGTTGCTAACTTTCCTCGACAGATGGACCCACAGTTGTTCCTTGATTGGCTAGCGTCTCTGGAGGAAATGACCAATATGACTTGACAGAGGATAGGAAACTTAGATTTGTTCATATGTGATAGACTGGCAGTGCTAAGGAATTGTGGGGAATCATAAGTGAGGCTTAAAGTCAAAGACATCAGCCTAGAACATGGGAAGAGATGAAGCATGAGTTGAAGAACAAATACCTACCAGAAAATATCCAAAGAAAGCTCTCTCTCTTCGACCATGGTTTGAGGTGCGGGTAAAAACCACTGGTTTTGACCGGCACAACTCGGTTTCGACCAAGGCCAAGGCGAAAGTACATGGTTTTGGTTTATAAGAAGCTGGGTTTCAATCAAAACCTGTCAAAATAGATAGGTTTCGACTCCAAAACCAGGAACAAGACACAGAAGCAACATTTTATTAGGCTACACAGGAACAACATTTACTAGGCAGTGCTTATTTATGACAAATATCAGTTAAGTAAATATTTCTTTAATTTTATACTTCATTTACTTAAGATATTATTCACAATAAGCAAACTCCCCCCCCCAAAAAAAAAAATTTGAATCCAATAAGAAAGAGTCTAAAATTCAAATTACAAAAGGATAAAAAAGTCAACCCTCCAGTTCAAGAACAAAAACTGTATTTTTGGGTGCGGAGGCGATTTTCAACTTCCAAATGCTAGGATTTTTTTCAAATATAAAAATTCTATAAATCTTATTATAGTAAAGCATCACTAAAAAGTAAAAACCAAGAGTGCGCCAAAACAATCTCTTGCTTTCATGCCCAAAAAATTATTTACATTTAGAGGACTTTAAACAGCATTCGCGTACTCCAAATAAGCTTTAACCGGAGTGTAACTCCTTCATTATAACTCCGATTCAAGCAATCTCAGAATTGTTGGAAAGCTGATTATGCTAGCTTTGTAATGAATTCAGGATTGCATGAATCCGAGCTATATTAAAAGAGTTATGCTCCGGTCAAATTTTGTTAGAAGTACACGAATGTTAGTCATAAATATGTGTTGCATACACAATTCTAGACACAATCCTAAGTCTCAACGTACACTAACAAACTTAGCTCCACACCACAAATTATAATTTTGGATGTTTTTATTTAAACTAATGTGAAAATATGTGTAAAATTGTTAAAATAGGCTATAGAAAAACACTTTTGGGTCTCGAAACCAAGCTTTGAGATGTCCTCGGAAAAATCCTAGGTGTCGACCGAAATCTGGTTGAAACCCTAAACAACTAGATTTCGAGGCTGGTCGAAACCAACACCTTGAACCTTGCCTTTGACAAGATTACACCAAAAAGCCTTTAGAGCTAAAGAAGATTTAAAGCAATCATCAATAAATTTCAATTCTCATGTTGGAGAGTGTTGAGATCTAACACTCTCAAAGAATCAACTGAGCTCATTCTTAAAGGAACTACCAAAGGAAAACAAAAGATATAGAAAAAAAAGGAGGAGCCTATGAAAGTAGGCTCAATTACTTTGGATGAGCTAGCAAAGGTGAAATCAGGTCCCGTTTGATAACTCTTCGTCTCCGGATTCCTTAATCTGTCTTTGGAGAAAATTTTTTACTCTTAGTTTTTTTGAGAGAAAAAACATGGCTTTGATGAAGACTAATTTGGAACGTGCTATGGACTTATTGGGAGCAGAAACATGTTTGATAAACACCAAACTAGAATGTGCTCCAGAGCATATTGAGAGCAGAATCGCGTTTGATAAACAGTAATCTTGAATCCAAGTCCTTCTAAATAAAATTACAAGATTATGCCTATATTCAAAATTCAGTTAACGCATGGACTTGGACTGGCCTATGGCCAATAAGGCCTTTATCTTCCTTCTACTGGGATTTTGCTTCCAGAGAAGTTGTAAGGCCTTTATCTCTTTCTCCTGGGATTTTGCTTCCAGAGAAGTTGTGCTTTTCCAAACCAGAAAATCTTCTTATTCCCAAGGCCATTTGTGAAAGTAAGTCTCATTTCCCAACACCAACTCCTAACTTGTTTTGTGGTAACAGTTCCCAACCACAAATTATTTTTGGTTGACAATGCCAAAGGGTCTCAAAAGAACCTCCTCGTAGGAGATGCCTCTATTGCATATTCCTACCTGTTCCAAACAGCATAGCTTTTTGAAGCGGATCTCCAAAAGCCCTGATTTTCTATCAACTAAGGCTCTCTTTGGTATAATTTATATTTATGTTTATGAGTTACTTATAATAAATCATTTATGAGAATAAATTATGAGTCATAAATAATAACCGTTTAATACAATTAGACATAAAAAAAGTAATAATAGGTTATCGATAAACACCTTCCAACCTATTTGTAGATTTTAGATTATATCAATTTATTTTGAATATAAATAAGCACCATAAATCGTACCAAACAACTACATATGTCATAATGTATTATATAATTAATTCTATAATACATACCAAATAGAGCCTAAGTTAACCATGAACTAACCTAAGAATACATTTCACCCTCAACAACTGCAACGGCAATAGACAATGTCATACGATTGCCTGTCTCTTTGCCTAAGCTTTGTTAGTCATGTATTCTCACCCTCCATGGTTTCAGAAGTTATGTTTTGCCCATTTCGTTCCCTTCTTGCGTGAAATGCCAAAATCTGTAAATCATGGCCTTACCATCCATAACCAATCACTCCCCCTACTACACAAAATCCCTTTATATCCAGCAGCTCCATGATTGCGAAGGAGGGAGAGGGAGAATAAAATTTTGTACTGATCCAGTAAGGATGAAGTACTCTCGGAGTTCTCCATTAATACGACATGTTGTCCATCTCTGTGATTGGCATTCGAACCGGGAGAAAAGAGTGAACAACAAACTATGGGAGCTTCTTCCTTTCCTCCTCCTACCTCTCTAGCTAGTTTGACCCTTGACTCCGCTTCCGAAAAAGCAGTAATGCCCTTGTATCCATTGTGTGGGTATTAGTAGCCGTTTCTAGCTATTGTTCCCCTCCCAAGGGTGTTAACGCTTTTCCGGTAGCAAAGGCAAGGGTCAACGCCAGCTAGAGAGGCAAGAGGAGGAAATCCAAAACCAAAGAGAAGATTAAATTACATTCCTTTTAATTAATTTCTTATTCAGCTCCACATGGATGGGTCCCAAAGAAATCCAAAACCTCCTGTGTAGATTCCAATCTAATAATTATAAACACTAAAATGTGTCATTGTCGCTTTACTTTTTCTATCCTACAGAGAATCGGAGAAAGAGGAAGGAGAACAAAGGAATCAAAGAGTGATGAAGAAGAAGAAGGAACCAATCTAGGGTGAGAGGAAAGGAGGAGAGAGGAGAGAGGAGAGAAGATTACTTGGAGTTGCAGAGACTTCATTCACAAAAACAGTTCCTTCGTTCTTTCTTCGTTTTGATGAAAATGAAGGGGATTCCCTTGATTAAATGGGAGTAAATTTTAGCATGGGAGTCAATTTTTTATTTCCCTGAAGTTCCTCTGGTCAAGTGAGAGCATCTTTTTTTAGCTCTCATATTCTGACTCCAAAGTGTCAATTTTTAGACTAGTTTACTTCATCGGAGTCGGAATCAAACCGGATTTACCAAACATGATTCCGCTCCCAAATGACAAAGTGAGTGTCAGAATCATTAGGATTCGGGATCCAAAGAGTTATCAAACAGTGCCACAATCTCCCAACACAAGTCTAATGTAGATCGTGAATGTGCAAAGGAGATAGTGAATATAGAGGAATCAGTAGCTCAAGGTGACAATCAGATTCTTTGTAAGGTGGAAAACTACTTGATGCAGTCCTAGGTTGCAAAAACCCTGTTTTAGGGTCCTATGGGCCCACCGCAAAAATATATAAGCTCAAATAATAGGGTGAGCGGACCAGTGGCGAAACTGTAATTTGTAAGACAGTTAAACCCTTAAGAGTAAAGTAGAAAGAGTATGGGCCGAATCAACAATTAAGGTTAAAGATGCAAGGATAATTTTGGAAGATAATATAAGGAGAGGATAAACCAGGAATAAGTAATGAAAGAAGTGACATTTATGCAAACAGGGAAATAGGGGTTTAAGTGATACATGATGGAGGTTGTCTTCAACCTCCTGACCAGAACAGGGAAGCAGAAGAACCAGCAGGGATTCGATGGAGAGAAATCCCCCAATATAGCTCGGTTGATCTGAAATTTCAAGGGGAATCTTTAATTTACTGGACTATTAAATCAAGTCATCAAGCTATCAAATCTGCAACCCATAAATCAAAGAGAAAGTCCTGAAACAAGACCTGGCAGAAGAGAGAAAATCGGGTCTGAAACTGATAGTGAAACTCACACAGATGAGACATTAGAAACTGAAACTCCAGAGTTTGACAGTTTGGGTCACTTATACCAGTGGTACTCCCACCTCAGGGTGTCAACCGGGCCACCATTAAGGCCCGAATTAAACCGATAGCTATCCTATGCAATCAAGCTACTTTGAGCCTGAAGAAGAAGACAGATGATGTTGACAATTCAACAATTGTTTTTGGAGGAAAGGTCTGCTATCTCTCTTTATTTTTATTTTTTTTCGTTTTTATTTTTATTTTTTAAGTATGAACTACTTCTAAATTGTAAGAATTTTGTTGATGGACCACTTGGACCACCAAATAGAGATGACTGCATGGTATTTTCAGAACTTTTGTTTTTGTGTATGATAGAACGTAAAATTTTGTTACATACTACAAATTTAAATCTTTTGCCACTTGGATCGTCGGAACCGAGGCTCTGATACTAGGAAGGTTTTGCGTGCAAAATTCGCGGTCTTAATCCTGTGAGTTATGGGTCCACATTTATGATCTCCACTAGGATTTCACTTATGTGGTTCTCAAAATGTTTCTCCAAATTGGTTCGTAATCTGGTTAAATAATGAAGGCAATAGCTTCTAGCGTGTCCTCCGATGATAGCATTTGCTTTAGAATTTACTACTATTCTATCATCCATGCAAACGCATAGTACTGGAGTATCAATTCCTCTTCCAAATAACCCAATTAATGATATTTGAGTAGTTCCCAAATGAATATAATGTTTATCTGGGTATTTCTTCCTTACCTTGTCAATTTTGGTCTTTGTCAAGATAGGAATTTCTACTATGTCATTTTCATTACCCATTGCTTGAGTATTTCTAGTGACTCTTTCGAATACTCTAGTTGCTTTTGTCGAGAAAGTAGATTTTAATTTCTCTTTCCAATTTACTGAATATTCTTGTCTTGACTCTAACCTAGGTAATTTCTTTTGAAGGATTTCTTTAAATTATTATTCATTAATTTCAGGAGTTTCTCCTTGAATATCTTCTATCCGGATTGACTCTCTTTCCTCAGGTACCATCCTAATCATCTTTATCCAGAGTTCATCAATATCAATATCAGCGATCATATCCTCTGTTGCTGAATCAATTAAAGGACACGCTAGAAGCTATTGCCATCGTTATTTAACCAGATTATGAAGCAATTTGGAGAAAATTTTTGACAACTGCATAAGCAAAATCTTAGCGGAGATAAAAAACATAGACCCACAACTCACAAGATTAAGACAGCGAATTCCTCATGCAAAACCTTCATGGTATCAAAGCACCGGTTCTGATGATCCAGGTGACGAAAGATTCAAAGTTGTAGTACGTAACAAAATTTTACGTCTTATCATACACAAAAGCAAAAGTTTTGAGAATACCACTTAGTCATCTCTATTTGGTGGTCCAAGTGGTCCATCAACAAAACTCTTACAATTTAGAAGTGGTTCATATTTACCAAAAAAAAAAAAAGGGAGAGATAGTAGAACTTTCCTCCAAAAACAATTGTTGAATTGTCAACATCATATTTGTCTTCTTCTTCATGGCTCAAAGTAGCTTGATTGCGTAGGATAGCTATTGGTTTAATTCGGGCCTTAACAATGGCCTGGTTGACACCCCAAACCTTAGGAAGAAAGGGGAGGGATGAGGGAGAAAAACTAGGCTTCGTTTGGCTAAAACTACCAACCAAGATAACCATAAGACAGCAAACGATAAGGGAAGGAGAAAGGAAACAGGGAAAAGCAAGATTTCAGAGAGAGAGCTTACCTGTGAGAAGAAGATTCAGATTTGCAGGAAATAGAAAGGAGAGAGAAACCAACAGAATCAGCCAGCAGGCCCACACCACATAAATACTCAAAAACCCAATTCAATATTCCATCCAATCTCAATAATTGATGGGTACAATAAACTATATAAAGAAATTAAAACTAAAATGATGCAGATGCAGATGCAGTTGGCCGGCTGGATCGGTTCGACCCAACCTGGAAACCAGGCTGTGAAGAATCAGAACCAAACCATCTGAGTTTTGACCTAACAAGGGTAGTTAAGGGTTTTCTTTAATTATATGAGTTATTTATATAATTTAAAGTTACTTATTTTTATTGTAGTTTGCCAGAATCATAAGGGGGTATTCCTTTTCTTCTCTCATCTCCCCTCTTCCTTTTCTCAGGTACAGTCCATCTCTTATTCCTCATTTCATTCTCTCCTTCATTCTCATCTGTAGTCTTCTTCTTTCTCTTTTCCTCTTTATTTTTATTCTTCTTTATTGTTTGGATTATTTCAAATAATTACAGTTGCCCTGTTCTTGATGTGGTTTGGGAACCAAAAAGGAATTGATACGGCTCCCTGGTTACAAGCCTGATTGACCTGAAACTCTGATTAGAATCACTACCCTAGGACAACCTGAACCCTAGGATCTTATCACCCAAATCATCTTCTGCTGTGAGATCCAAATCAGAATTCAAATTTGAACCTTTTCTTACCACCAGGATCTATTTCAGCAATTTTTTTTTATTATTATTTTTTGAGCACTGTTTCAACTGATATTTGTTCAGATTTCAGAGACAGTAGCTTAGCTATCCACAATTCTGAAATCCCTGATCAATCAATAGCCATATTAGAGAGATCTCTCATTCGAAACCAAAACTGGTTATGCTGGTCTTCCGTTCTTGTTGTGAATTGAAAAATTATTTATTAAATTATAGAGAAACCCCTTATCCTCTGACATTAATTAAGTTTAGTCCCATCCTTATTGCTACTTTCCAGAATTACCCCCTACTTAAATATTTCTTCCAACTGAGTCCTTAACTTGGTTTCTTCTCATTGGTTAATTACTGAGCTTTGAGAAAATTACCATTGGTCTAGCCACAAGCCCATTTTCAGCCTCTAATCAGCCCAGCCGAGAGCTAAAGTTTTAGAACATATTGATGGCTGAGGTGGTATGGGTCCCACAAGATTTTGTAGCAGGTCTTTGGAAGATATTACGTGACCAGCAAGGACCAAGATTACAAAGGTTTTAAGAAGATTTGTTCAAGATCTAAGTTGTTAGAAGTTTCTAATTTCGAGGTTGATTGTTTTCCCAACAAGGGTTCTCCACAATAAAAGCCAGCTGCAAGTCATCTATGTGTGGAAAAGCCAGTCACAAGTCACATATGTGCTATGTGTGGAGTCTCCCTTTACTGAGTTTCTATGTTGGGTTTGAGATTTCATTTAGTTTCTAACTTCACTTTCCTTTTGTTTCAAGCAAGATCTAATTAGTAATTTCAGCCCATAGGATTTACTAAGTCATAAGTCTCATGATTTCAGTAGTTTTTGTTTCCATGTAACAGGAGTCCACAACTTGTTGAAAGGAGTACTACTCCTAGCTGACAACCCTTCCTAGGATTCTATTTAATTGTACGGAGTCTCACTAACTCTACACAATTTTGATAATGAATACAATGGCTGAAGCTTCTTTATTTCTGGCTGATTCAGATTTGACTGTGAGATTCAGTTTCACCTAGTGAGAAGCTATGGTGTGTTATGTCATTTCAACTAGGTCCAAGGTGGGAAACCAGCTCCTCTTCTCTCTCTTCCCCTACATTAAACAAGTGAGTAATCTGCAAATTTCTACTTGTGAAGTTTACAAATCTGATTCTCAATCCACTTGTTTCTTTGATCGACAACAGTTATGGGTTTAATCTCATTCTAAAGTGGTACTCGAATACTGGTTTTTGTTAGTCTACTTTGTATTGCATAATTGCATTACAGTCCCAAACCAGATCCACCATGGCCCACAATTTTGGTGGCTAACATAGCTCTCAGGTTTCATTAAACTTTGGGTTTTGATTTCAGTTATCCTTGGGTTTGAATTCTGTTTATTGCAAAACTTTACTGCATTAATTATTCCATCAGTTGGTGAATTGATTTCATCCATCGGTTGCATTCCATACACTGAATTTATTTCCTGAATTCATCCCAGCCAATATCAGTATAATTATCCATTATGTGCTTGTTATTATGATGCTTGTAGGAACTGAAATTCGCCCATTATTGTGCCATCGATTTCTGGTTAGCAAGAACTCTAGTTCCACAAGGAATTCTGCTAACTGAATATCCAGTCATTGGAAAGAGTTCATCCTTTGATATCTTGTTCTCTTCCAAAATTGATGCACTGTTGCAACTTCTATGTTAAAGAATGATCCTTGCCGTGGAATTAGTTCCTAGTTGTCTAGTTGTGGGACTGGTTCTACATTATTTTGGTAACAAAGCCATAGCTGAGAAGAGTTCCAACATTCCAAACCAGGCTGTAGAAAGTAATCTTCTTGTTCAGATGATATGACAGTTGACGGACAAGGTGACTAGCATACAGCAACGTATGGACTCATGGGCAACCCAAACTATGGGAAGCAGCAGTCCACAGCCGACAGAGCTCCTCGAACTTTTCCCCAACCTGCTCAAAGGGTTCTATGTACACCAGCCACTCAAGAAGAACATGTTCCAGCACATTTTGATTGTGATACCAAGGTAGTTCGATGATATCCATAAAGTGAAGCTGGAACTCAAGGTCAACGGTCGACTGATCCACCACAGTTCAATATTGGACGGGTGCACTTGATGATTACTTCGATTGGTATGACATATCAAAGGCCTGGATATTGAAGTTAGCATGTTCCAAACTAGTGGGAACAGCAAGGGAATGGTGATGTAACTATGATGAGAATTTAATTCGGCGACAGCAATAGCCCACCACTTGGAAAGCAATGGAGAAGTTAAAGGAGAAGTGCATGCCTCAAACTTTTCGTCAAAGACTACATAATCAACTCAACACACTTCAGCAAGGGTCTCTTTCCATTGTATAATATATGCTCAATTCGATAACCTCATTGCTTGCACTGGCTTACATGAGGAAGATATCCATTTGATTTCCCATTTCAGATTTGGGCTATGACCTGAAATCAGAAGTAAGATGGGAGTGACTCGCATTAATGGCATTCATAATAGTCTCGAGAAATCCCTTTAAGCTAAAGATTTAATCAAGTCATCTGTTCATAGAATAAACTCCTCAATAGGTTATGTCAAACGCACTTTTCCAGCCAACCAACTTGATGGTTTTAAGAGTAGTGCACCCCCTACAACTAGTGAAAAGGGCAAAGCACCCATGGCAAGTGGAGAAGAGATCAAGTGTTACCATTGCAATGGCCCTGCTCATTATGCCAAGTTCTGTCCACACAAAAAAAAAATAGTAACTCTATAATTGCTGCTATTGAGGCAAACAAAGACACTCAGTTTTGTGATCCAGAGGATGACAAGACAGTTGATAATGCAGCCCTTGAAGATGGTTCCAATGATGTTGAAGCAAATGGCAAGGATACACATGAGATTAATATTCTTTGCACGGTTCCATTGTCTGAAACCGAACACATTAACGAAGTTAACACAGCTGATGTTGAGGAGATGCCAGAGAGAGATATGGACGATTCCATGGGCACAGCTTTTATGGTTGATTTACCCCTTGAAGTTGAACACATTGACTTCGAGATTCCTCCACAGTACTTCAAAGAGAAAGTTCCCAAGGTTGGGGATTTTCTCCCCGACTTATGAGTGCAACCAGATTTCAGATATCAAAGGAAACTGAATGCCGACCCTGCCATGATAATTCTTCACCACTACAAAGTTTGTGGTCAAGTTTATTTTAAGTTTGGGGAGGGGGGAACTAATGTACTTCACTATGGGGTAGCCCACGAAAGGAGTTTGAGGCTTGAGCAGCCCTTGGGATGATGGGCTCCAAGCTTTACAGCCCAATTCTGGTCTAGCCACAAGCCCATGTTCAGCATCTAATCAGCCAAGCCAACAGCTACAGTTTTAGACATATTGATGGTTGAGGTGGTATGGGTCCCACAAGATTTTGCAGGTGGTCTTTGGAAGATATTACTTGGCAGCAAGAATTGAGATTGTGGCAAAGGTTGAAAACTCGATTCTCGACCTCGTCTCAACCTAGTTGAGAACCGAGAACCTCCAGAACCGACATCTCAGCTATAACATGTAATTTTTTACTTAAAATTTTGACTGGGTGTCTCAGGGATCAAATGTCCAATTTAAGGCTTGAAACTCCAAAGAAACCCTATTTTAGCCTACATAAACATATGTAAACCACAAAATTGCAAAAATAAACATAGTCGTATTTGGAAAATATTATGACACATAATTTTACTGGTATTTTGCCCATAGAAAGAACACTCGGCACTTATTTATGACTAAGATAATATTCATAAATAATAAGGAAACAACCCCCCCAAAAAAAAAAAAAAATTTGAATCCTACCACAAAAAAAAAAACAATCAGCACTTATGTATGACTAATATCATTTAAGTAAATGTTTATACATTTACTCAAGAAATTACTCATAAATAAGCAAACATCCCCCATTTGAAGCCAATAAAAATAGTCTGAAATTCAAATTCCAAAAAGATAAAAAAAATAAAATAAAATAAAAATCAACCCTCCAATTCAAGATGCAGGGGTGATTTTCAACTTTCAAATGCTAGGGCTTTCCTACAATTTAAAATTTTCATAAATCTTGTTATAGTAAAACATCACTAAAACCAGGAGAACAACAAAATAATCATTTGGTTTGATGCACAAAAAATTATTTTCATTCAGGACAACTTTAAAAAGCATTTGCATGCTCTAAACAAGGTTTGATCGGAACATAACTCTTTCAATATAACTTGGATTCAAGCAATATCAAATTTGTTGGAAAACTAGAATAATCAATTTTCCAACAAATTTGAGTTATATTGAATGAGTTACGCTCCAGTCAAACATTATCTAAAGTATGTAAATTTTGTTTAAAGTCGCTTGAGTGGAAATAAATTTTTGGACATCAAAAAAAATATTATTTTACCGCACTTCTGGTTTTTTGTGATGTTCTATTATTATAAAATGTATGAAATTTTTAGATTTGAGGAAAAAAAAAACCTAGCATTTGAAAGTTGAAAATCTCCCCCGTAATTAGAAATGCAGTTTTTGTTCTTAAACTGGAGAGTTGACTTCTTACCCGTTTTTGAATTTTAGAATATTTTTATTGGATTTAAATGAGCAGTGTCTACTTATTTATGACTAATATCATTTACTTAAATGATATTAGTCATAAATAAATATTATCCCTGGGATTTTGGTCAAAACCCTTCCTTTAGGTGCTGTAGAAACATATAGATTCGATTGAAACATGTGACTTTATATACTATTTTGGTTCAAATGCATATCAAAACCAAGTTTCGGTCAAAACCTAGTTGTGAACGAGATTTTAAACATTTTGATATCGCCACTGGGTTTCAATTCGGTGAGTATTGAAACCGAGACAACTCGGTTGAAACCATTGATTTCAACCGAGTTCTCGAACCATGGCAATCACAGGCTGGTATCCTCTACGATCGTGCACGAAACACCATCTTTTCCTATTCTTTTGGGTTGGTAACTGCATCAGGGGAAGACTTAGAAACAATTACAGAGCATGGTGAATCAAGTCCATTCCAGGGAGGAAATGGAAACAAAAACAACTGCATGCAATAATGGGCTGCACATAAAACTAGGTAGAGCTTAGACCTTCTAAAAGATAGAAAGCAAAACTTATTTATGTGGAAAAAGTGCACTTACAGCCTTATTTTGGGTTTTTTTTTTGGCAATTGTGGGGCCCACCATGAGTACTTCATGGAGTTCATGTTTACATCATTAATTAATATTTATTATTAAATAGTATATAAAGTTGAGGTGGTTTTTCTCTAGTAGGTTAAAAAATGTGTTCTGTTAGAGAACTTAAGTTGGCAATGACAATATATACGCAAATTCTTTTTTAAAAATAAAAAAGCAGCTTCAATGTTAACCAGGTAAATATGATTTATATTATTTATTACAAAATCATTATAAAATCTCGTTACTATGAATACTTGCCTGCTAAAGGTCTTCTGCTTCAGAATCAGCTCAAGTTCACCAATCCCATTATTGTCAGAACTCTTATTCAGGTTATCATGTCCATTGAAAACTGGTTCTCGGATCGCAAAAGGATTCTGTGACAAATTTTGCATAGAAGACAATGATATCAGGTACATAAACAAACATTATACAGAAGAAAAGAGATGATTACAAAATGCTGAAACCAACAACTGAGAAGAAATATAAGTTCAAGTTTGAGGTAATTTGAGAAAACAAATGAAAACTGATGACAGGGTAAACAACCCATTGATTCAAAGACCTAAGAAGTCGTGATTTTCAGATTTTTTGCAGAAGTTAAATCAATGTAACTAAAAATGTAAGAATTGATATATAGCAATCACCTAATCCATTAAGTGTTCCTGGGGGCATGTACATCATGTATTGGTTCAAAACTCAGACTACAAAGTATCAAGAACCCAGTTGTGCTCATAAATTATCAGGACAATAAGTTTGTTAAGCTGGGACCATGGTAATTTGTAAAGTTTATATGTTCAGCTTCACAAAAAACAAAAAGGTCATAAAGTAGAGGAATGCTTAGTCCAAGGTGTCCAAATAAATTATCGGTTTTCTTTGATTAGAAGATCTATTCGATATCACGTGTACAATGCTTGACATTCTGAGGCTCATCAATCAAAATTATACATCAAAACAACAAAATGGAAGCTATATGACCTACTATGGCATCAATCAGAGGTCAGGGCATCTAACATGATTAGCGGAAAAGAATTTTCTGTTGTGTCTCCTTGCAACACATGTGATACTAATAGGCTAATACTGAAAGCATCATAATATCGAAGAAGGAACTACACTACTGCTTAGAGATTAGATTATCTTAAGGGGACCTATTAACGATTTCAAAAAACCATCAAACAATTTCCAGTTGTTTGATATATCCTCATCCGTCTTAAGAGTTTTTTTGTTTTTATGTAGCATTCACTTGAATTCATCTGCAAGTTAGTTTCATGTATCATTTATCTTATTCATTGTTTATCAGATTAGATCATACTGCACTTCCTTCTCTTTATAGACCCCAAGGAGAGTTGAACTCATGACGTCTTTGAAGTGTTGGTCTTTACCAACTGAGCTACCCCTTGGGGTATACTGCACATATGTTATTCATTGAGATTCTTGAATCTACTTTCAAGAGATCTCTACATTATAGTTTTTCAAATCATATCTTATCCTTTCATAATCCTGCCTTTTTCAGTTTTCTTTATTGCATTTCCAAACCAACCATTTATTCTGCACATAATTCAATTTCTTTCATACATAATGGGACCCTGTTGCAGCAGGTCATCTTGGTAAAAATGAGAACATCCCACCGTAGCAGCATGCCCTAATGCTCCAGAGTTTCAAAGCATCCATCTTGGTAAAGATGAGAACTGCATCCCACCATAGCAGCATGACTTAATGCTCCGGAATTTCAGAGATGAGAGAATTAAAGCAGATGGTTGTTGACTTTATTCGGAGTCAGATCCCGAGGGAACAACAAGCCAATTTGGGTGGACCATACCATCAAGGGCTAACAAGGGAGATTCCTAAAACCCTTCAGATTTTTTTGAAGATGATGATATAGTGTTTGACGCTAAACCACCCTAAACCTTCAATTGAGACCATGGAAACTCGCATGTTGTGAGCACTGTTCGAGGTTTCGGTCGAAACTTCAAGTTTCGACCGAAACAACTCGGTTTCGAGCCTGGGCGAGACGAAACCCAGGCTCGAAACTGATTTACGCATGGTTTCGAACCGAAACCACTGGGTTCGACCAGGTTTCGGTCGAAACCCAGTTTCGACCCATAATAATTTGGTCCAGTACCTTTTAAGTGTCGAAACCTACTCGAAATCAGTAGGTTTCGACACTTCCTTCCTATTTTTCCCCCTTCTCCTCTCCAACCTCATTTCTCTCAATTTTTTCTTCCTAAATCTTCAATTCTTCAAAGGATATCAACTTTTGTCAAGATTATTCAAGGATTCTTGCTCTCAACTCATCTCTCTCTCTTCAAGGTAAGTCATTCTCTCTATTTTGTGTATTTTTGAATGAAATGGTATGCAAACATCATGGATGGTATATCGACCATGTCTGGCAGCATGACAGGGATGCATTTAGGGGAGAGTTCTCAGACTGGAGGGACTGGGCATTGGTGTGCACCAGAATTCATGATCACACGGACCTCGAGCCCAGCAATTCCTGAAGAGAGTGGCGGCGAGAGTATCGGTTCGACGGCACATGGTGGATTTGGATGGTCTACTACTGGGGCTAGTGGGGTTGGAGGTGGTGGGTATGGGGGTTATTATAGTTCCTACCCCAACAATCAATTTAGAGATGACTCGGCCTCAGGTGTTGGCAGTGGCACTGTTGGATCATCGTTCGTCGACTCCATATTTCAGTATGTTCCTCCTCCGACGTTCATGCCTACTCCTGCTCCACCCACACACACACTCGATCAGCCTTACCCTCGACAAGGGTACTTATATTATGTTGATGACTCTATCTACTCATGGGCTGTTAGAGACTATCAGAACAATTGGAGTGATACCTTGTCTTGGGATACATACGTGCTGCAATCTGAGGAGCGTTATCGCCACCATCAGTGGTATGTTGCACGTGGTTTAAATGTACCACGAAGCTCCACATGGAACTAACTGGTGAGATTTCTAATTTCTAAGTTCAATCTTCAATGTATTAATTTTTAATGAATATTGTTAATTAGTGGCTTAATAGTTAGTAGCTTAGTACATTACTACATTATGACATTTGTGTAATATTTCAGCATACACTATCAAACATTGGTCCACACCACATGTACCACATGTAGCTATTTTCTATGTCTTTTTTGCAAACTAACATTAGAAATAGGTGTAAAATGGTTTAAATAGGGTACACAAAAAAAATCAGACAAAAAAAAATATTTTTAAGCCTCGAAACCATGGAGTCAATAAAGCTGGTAGAAAATACCAGGTTTCGGCCTGGTTTCGGTGGTTTCGCCGAGTTGTGCCGGTTTCGAGCCTGACCGAAACAGGTCTCGAAACCGGCACCTTGATCCTTGGTTGTGAGAAAAGGTGAAGTTAGAGTATGACTTAGTCTTAGGAATGTTAAAAGCCTAGGAGAGCAAATAGTGGACACCAAAGGAATGTGTTTCTTCACTGGGGCAAGCTTGCCTAAGAACTTCGAGTGGTGGACTAAGTTTGACATAACAGGAGATCCACGAGCAAATCTGAGGGCCTATCTTGGGCAGATGAGGATAATAGGGTACAACGAAAAACAAATGGGCCAAGCCCTTCAACTCACATTAACGGGCCCAGCTCTTCTTTAACTAGAACAGATAATTCTCTATTTCTGATTTCTGGTTTTTTATTTTAACTTTGCTATTGTGACTAGTTGTAAAAGATCCTATTGTAAGGCTACGGCCTAGTTATTGATTAAACCCTAACCTTGCACCAATTTTGGTATCAGAGCATGGCAGCAGAAGATTCTAACTCTCCTAACTAACCCCTTGACCCCATGACTATGGTACTACAACAGTTGACAAAGATCCGTGCTCAAATGGCTAATATGAGAACTAGGATGAACTCATTAACTGTGGGACAGCAGCAGTCCACAGCTAATATCATCCCAAGGACTCTTCCACGAGCCCTCCAAAGAGTTCCTATTCATGCATAACACGCCCCACCATACTATGATCATGATATGCGTCAACATCCTTATGATCACACCTATAAAGTGAGATTGTATTTGAAAGAGTCCACACGTCAACATGACCCAAAGTTGTTCCATGATTAGATGTGTGCTCTTGATGACTACTTTGACTGGTTTGACCTCCTAGAACCTAAGAAATTGAAATTGGCAAGCTCCAAGCTAGTAAGGGCAGCTAAAGAATGGTGGTGGTAGTATGAAGAAAGCTTGATTTGACAGCGGCTAGAACATACCACTTGAGACGATATGAAGAACAAGTTACGAGAAAATACGTACCTAAACATATCCAAAGAAAGCTCTTCTATTGACAAAATTACCATCGAGAGGCGCTTATAGATGAAGATAACTTAACACAACCATCTATAACATTCAATTCGCAACTCAACAAGTGGTGGAACCCTAACACTAACAATGTTAACATGAAGGCTAAACCTAAAGTTGCACCACCATTGGAGAATCCAATGCCTTCAACCGTACTAGAAGCGTTAGTGACTAAAGTCAAGGAAAATGATGAAAAGAATTCACCGATCCTTGGTGACAAGGTTGAGCCCACCATTAATGTTCCCACCATAGCGATTTGCATTGACAAAGTTGAAGTTGAAGACCAGATCAGTCATAAGGTAGGTGATTTTATTGCAGTCCATGAGGTGGACATATGTGACCTTAACTTTCTTTGTGCAGCCCAATTGACTGATAGTGAGAGTCAAGGTGACGATGAGGCCATAGAAGTTGTACAAATGACTATGCAAGACAAAGAGCCAGACATGGTAATTCCCATGGACACCCTCTTCACAGTTGAATCCTTTCAAGAAGTTGCACGTATTGACCTTGTGCTTCCTCCACAATATTTTGAAGAGAATGGACCCAAGGTGGCAGACTTTCTTACAAATTTTTAAGCACAACCAGATTTCCAATATCAAAAAAACATGTATAACGACCCCACTGAGCTCATTATTCACCATTACAAAACTCGTGAACGAGTTTATTTTAAGTGCGAGAGAGCTGATGCATATCAAGATTATCAAGTCAATCTCTTGAACTCTCTTGACTACGTGGTACTGTTCACGTGAAGAGTACCACACCTATTTGCAAGGGCCAGGCCAAGCCTCCTATAGCTAGCTTAGCCAACTATGGCTAACAACAGCTGCTGGACAGCTGTAGGGACAGTTGTAGGCCAGTTGGCGGACAGCTGTCCTTGGAAGATGCTTTGAGAGCTGCTGTCCAAGAGATCTACCTTCAAAATATATACTTTCTAAATATATATGCTTCCTAAAGTTAATTATTTCTATTGTTAGTTACTTGCCAAAGTTAGTCTGTCTATTTTTTATCGTTTCTATTTTCAGTTAAGAAAGATTGTCTACAGTAAGAGTATTGAATCCTCTTCTTTTCTAAAGTTCCCAAAAGGAAAGATTGAACTCTCCTTCTTTGTAAAGTTTCCCCAAGGAAGGATTGACCAGTCTTGCCTTCCAAATCATATTGAGGTTCTCTATATAAATATTAATAAAAAGGAAGCCAGAAGAAGTTTTAGAAAAGAAAAGAACCTTCCTTGCGATTTCAAGCTGGGTCTCCAAGGCTGTCAGACTCAGTTGAAACCCCTTTCCCTTCTTCTTCACTGCTCCTGCCCCCCACCCTCTCATCTCCCTACTCCCATATCCCATTCGGTTTCACTGACTCCTTCCCTCCTTCAATGATTTCAACTATCACAAAGCATCACCTTGCTGCTGAAGATTGAAGACCAGCAGCCATGATTGAAGGAGTGCATTATTTCATTGTTGCAATCGACTAGAAGACCTCCATTCAGTCAATCAGCCTCCACCAGATCCAACACTCCTATGGTTCCTGTTCTGGAACATTAGGCTGAAGCACCTTTAAGGCTCTATAACTCTCCAACCATTGGGCAGATCGACCTCATCTTTTGGTATTGTCTTACCATCATATGGAGCTTCATTCAACCGTAATTATTTGATCATCCAATGGTTAGATTGACTATAACAAATAAGTATCTATTTCTGGTTTCTGGTTTTTTATTTTAACTTTGCTACTGGGGCTGGTTGTAAAAGATCCTATTGTAAGGCTACAGCCTAGATTATTGATTAAACCCAAATCTTGCGAGGATATTAGATCTTCTTCTCTTCTTCTTTTGTAAAGTTTTAAAAGGGAAAGATTGGGAATCCTTTCTTATGAATTTATCCACAAGGAAGGATTGACCAGTCTTACCTTCCAATTTGTAATCAAGACTCTCTCTATATATATGAATACAAGAGAAGAAGAAAATGTGGAGAAAAAAAAAATACAGACTTGCTTGCCATTTCAAGCTGAGTCTCTAGACTGTGAGACTCAGCCGAAACTCCTCTCCCCTCTTATTTCTTTGCTCTCCCCCCCAAACCACCACCACCACCACCACCACCATCGGTTATGCTTGCCCCTTCTCCCCACTATTAATTTTCTGCAACTATAGGTCATCTATTGCTGCAGCAACTACAAGAACAAGAACCGATCAGTGCTGGAGCATCTACAACTGTTATTGAATAGAAGGCTTCCCGCAATACCCTATGTTAGAGAATTACGCCACGCTGGAAATTACAACCCTGACACGTAGGACTCAATCTCAGAGCCACGTGGAGATCCCCTATTCGACATAAGAAGGCCTCTCAAGCACAAGAACAAAGGGTAAAATCGGTATTGCCCCTCAAGCACAAGAACAAAGGGTAAAATCGGTATTTTGGGATTTCGCACTATTCACTATAAATAGGGCGAATCCCGAGGTTTCTTACACACAACATTTACTGCTCATTTATTACTCCTCAAGATCCACGCTCTGACACATAGGTCGGAAAATCTCACCTCACCCCACACTTTACAATATCTTAGTGGGCTCGACACCGAGCCCATTGACTGTTCACAGAGCCTAACTTTGGCATCGGAGTAGACCCGGGGCATCCAGCCCTCCCCTTTCTTTGTCTTTCCTTGTCTTGCAGGTCCAGTCAGCACGGAGAGGACCCACAGGACGGATCCGGGCCGAAACACCCTAGACATCATCAAGTCAGAATCTGACCTGCGGTTTACTGTTTTGAAATTTCTGCTGCGGATTTTTGGAAGTCATATAACTCTGTAGTCCTTGGGCTGATGGACCTCAAATTTTGGTCTTGCTCTACATTCACATGACCTTCCATTCGACAATGATTCTTCTCAGTCCAATGGACAGATTGACCGAGGTAGCTAAGTCTCTAATTCTAATTTCTGGTTTTGTTATTTAATTGATATTGGGATTGGTTGTTAAAGATCCTATTGTAAGGCTAAGGCCTATATTTCTTGTCAACCCATAGCCTTGCGTCAGATTTTTTGGAGATTTTCTAGAAATTAATTAAGGTAAAATAAGCAAGAATTACCCAAAATACCCTTTATGCAAAGATGTTCCAATACATTAAATAAGGAGCAAAATTTTTATTAAAAAAACCCCAATATTGTGCCTGATGATTCATAATAATATTAAAAATGCAATAGATGCATGTTTGCATAGATCCCAATGCTAAAGGTATTTATTTTATCTTTACATTGGAAACTAGTAAACATATGCTATAATACCATTAAATACATAATAAAAGGTATAAGGCATCACAAAATTATCATAATTAAAAAAATGTGACAATAGGTTAAAATAGGGTTAGTACATATCAGGGAGCATGGAAATCAATGCATAGAGCATTAAATTTGCAACTAAAATCATTTTTCTACATTATATAAAATATTAGAAAAACACATAAAACAATGACCAAATAAGATCTAAAAATTACTAAAGATAGGTACCAGGATGAAGTTCATGCACATTAGATTGCACAAAAACCAATGAAGCACCTATTTATTTTGGCATTAAAACTACCTTTACAGTATGTTAAAATTATGAAACTTATACACGACATGTAGGATATCAGAGTAAGTTTTCCGGACATCAGGTTGCACAGAAAGCAAGGAGATATTCCTGAATTAAATGAATAAACACTCAAATACGTAAAAAAAAAACCTAGGAAAAATATAAGAGTTTTTTTAACAAATTCAAAAAATTATGAGAAAATTATATACACTCGATAACATTTTCATGAATATATGGCCAAAATTTCATCACATTCTGAGCTCCTTAAGCAATATAGAAAATTCGGCCATGCTCCAGATGATGCCCTAGATCTAGATCTAAACCCTAATTTGCAGGCATCTAAGTCTAGGAAAGAAAGTAAATGGTATTGCAACCATATCAAACGGAGAGGTCGATCTGATGAAGAACGTGGAA
The DNA here is from genome assembly GCA_028583415.1 of Protea cynaroides. Classification (NCBI taxonomy): domain Eukaryota; kingdom Viridiplantae; phylum Streptophyta; class Magnoliopsida; order Proteales; family Proteaceae; genus Protea; species Protea cynaroides. The sequence continues at coordinate 64,932,787 of CM053266.1, read as the reverse complement.
GTTATGATCACTTTAAGTTGCTGTGGTACAAGTTTCCTGCACAGAAACTGAAAACTGTACCTTGAGAGAGGATGTGATTGCCGATGGAGAAGTATAGGGTAACTTGGTGTTGAGAATATTACGTATTTCATTTTTTGTCTAGATTCATTGTACTACCTGTATTGTACAATTGTACTACCTGTACTACCCTCATTGTACTACCTGTACTACCTCTTTCTTTCTTTGTATTCATTATCACATTATAAATAAGAGGACCTCTGTCTATTACAGACAAGTCATTCCATCATTCAACATGGTATCAGAGTCAAGTTAGCTCTACCGCAAGATCCCTCCGCCACCTCACCACCACCGCCGCCAACCTACCACCGCCGACCACCGACTTTCTTTCTTTTCTTTTCTTTTTCTTTTGTTTTTTTTTCTCTCCCCACTAGGGGCAGCAACCAAAGAAGGAATCATACAATGATATAGGTACTGCCCTTCTTTTTATCCCTCATTACGGATCATTTTTTTATTCTCTTTATTGGAAATCAATTTTTTTTTATCAGTCTGGAGTCTCTGGACATTAATAATATGGTTCAGTCTGGTCGGATATCTATGAGTTTCTGAGTTTACCCCAATAAACAAAAAAGTGGGTGCAAACCAGAATTGATTTCCATATATTATGTCACACATGGGACAAGTTAGGATATCTGACAAGTGATATTTCTACTTTGATCTCCATATATTGTGCGATAACCAAACAGGGAGGCTGTTCATATTGTTTTTGGGTGTTTGTTCTTGAATACACAACTCAAGAATAACATCTGAAGTAACCTCTTCTGGGATAGAGAGTTTTAAAATGGACAATCTCACTCTTCCCACTAATACCACTAAACTTGATGGTGGTAATTACCTAATGTGGTCTCGGGCCACCCAACTCTCAATTACAGCTCAGAGATTATCGGGATATTTCACCGGCACCAAGGAAAAACCTCTGACCAAGGACATTGTTTTGGAGAAATGGCATGCTGAAAATTCATTGGTAATGCAATATCTCCTCAATTCCATGTAACCCATTATAGCCGAGGGCTATTTGTTATTGGATACTGCTGCACAAATTTGGAAGTCTGCTAAGGACACCTATTCCCAAGTTGAGAATGTTGCTTTAATTTATGTTATTCAAAAAAATGTTCATGAAACTATCCAAAAAGAATTGATTGTATCCCAATATTATACTAAGTTGAGGAGCTATTGGCAAACAATTGATTTTTATGATTCTATTCATGCTAAATGTGAAGAATATGCTACCCTATTTCACAAAATGGAAGAGAAATACAGGGTTTATACTTTTCTGGCAGGACTAAATGTGGAGCTTGATCCTATTCACTCACAGATTCTCAGCAAGGACCCTTTCCCCACCCTCGAACAGGCTTATTCCATGGTTCAGTTAGAGGACCATGACGAATAACAATGTTGTCCCCTTCTGTTCCAGATAGGTCTGCTCTCCAGACAAATACTCAGACATACAAGAGTCCTCCTGTTTCTCGTGATGCAATCAAATGTGAGTATTGTAGCAAGCTTTGGCACACCAAAGACACATGCTGGAAACTTCATGGCAAACCGGCAGATTTTGAAGCAAAACTCCGGGAAAAAGGGATGCACAAGGCAAAGTCCTCCCACGCACCTCAGGCACATCAAACTGAAGCAAGTCCTCCTACTGGTCCTCTGCCACAACTCTCTGCACAAGAACTTCAGACTCTCCAGCATCTCCTTCGACTACCTTCTGCGACTACAAATCAATCATCCACATCTGCATCTACCAATCCAGGTTCTTTTTTTGTTCAGTCAGGTATTTCCCATGATGGTCATTGTGCTTTCTCTGCCTCTAGCCCTTGGGTTATAGATACTGAAGCCACTGACCACATGACTGGTTCGTCTGAGTCCTTTTATTTATACTCTCCTTCTTCTGGACATAATATTGTAAAGGTCGCTGATGGATCCCTCTTTTCTATATCTGGAATTGGATCCATCCACTGTTCTTCCTCTCTTGATTTGAATTCCGTTCTACATGTTCCTAATTTATCCACAAATTTACTCTCCATTAGTAGTCTTACAAAGTCTCTAAATTAGTAAAAAAATTTCCTACCTATTGTGTGATTCAGGATCTGGAGAACGGGAAGACGATTGGACATGGTAGTGTACATGGTGGCCTGTACTTGCTTGACAATGGTCGTTCAGCACTTTCCTCCCATTCCGCAGTCAGTACCCTTCAGCAGTGGCACCGCCGTCTTGGGCATCCCTCTTCTGTTGTTCTATCTCATTTTTTTCCAAAATTATTTAAACAATGTAATAAAGACGAGTTATTATGTGAGGCTTGTGTTTTGGCCAAACAGGCTCGTATTTCTTATTTACCTTATGTTTCGAGAAGTCCTTGTATCTTTGATTTAGTCCATTCTGATGTTTGGGGTCCAACACGGACTACCTCTATTCCTGGTCATAGGTGGTTTGTAACCTTTACTGATTGTCACATTCGTACTACATGGGTCTATCTGATGCGTCAAAAAAATGAGGTCTTTACATGCTTCCGCCATTTCCACAATATGATCAAGACGCAGTTTCAAACTCAGTTGAAGATGCTCCGTAGTGACAATGGTAAGGAATATCTTGAAGGCTTTTTTTCAGCAATACTTGGCTGATAACGGGATAATTCATCAGACAAGTTGTGTAGACACTCCTGCTCAGAATGGAGTCGCTGAAAGAAAGAACCGCCACTTACTCGAAACAGCTAGAGCACTAATGTTTGAGAGACATGTTCCCGCTCAATACTGGAGTGATGCTGTCCTCACTGCAGCATCCCTGATCAACCGCCTTCCTTCTCGAGTTTTAAACAACAAGGCTCCCTTGGACATCTTACTTGGAAATTCTGATTTTGTTCTTCCTCCTAGAGTCTTTGGTTGTCTTTGTTACGCTCGTAACCATCGTTCCCCTAGCAAGCTTGATCCACGTGGATTAAAGTGCATATTTTTAGGGTATTCTGCAACACAGAAAGGATACAAGTATTATCATCATCCCTCTCGTCAGGTCCTTGTTGGTAGAGATGTCATTTTTCATGAGCATCTCTCCTATTATCAAGCTCCTCTTCAGGGGGAGACACAGACAGTTGAAGATGCACCTGATATCCCTAATGTACTTATACCGGATATACCTGATGTACCAGAAATAGTCCAAGAACAAGTGCTCGATACAGCTGCACCATCCAAGCATCCAACCACCAAGCCACCTCTGCAAGTTTATAGCCGTGCCAAAGATAAGCAAGGAAAGGCCACTACCACTCCTGCACATGTCCCTTCGCTAGCCCTGGATCCAGAAACTAAGTCTACTGAGCCTTTTTCTGGTAAGGAACTTACTCCTTCTGATCTTGATCTTCCAATTGCACTTCGAAAAGGAACTAGGGCATGCACCCTACATCCTATTTCCAATTATGTTTCCTATGACTCCCTTTCCCCTTCTTTCCGTGTTTTTGTGTCTTCGCTCTCTTCTGTGTCTGTTCCTCAAAAATGGCAGGATGCAATTATGGATAAAAGGTGGAAAGCTGCAATGGTGGAAGAAATGAGGGCTCTGAAGAAAAATGGTACACGGGATCTTGTTCCACTTTCTGCAGATCAAGGTCAGTAGGATGCAAGTGGATCTTTACAGTGAAACAGAAACCAGATGGGACTATTGATCGGTACAAGGCTAGATTGATTGCACGAGGATTTACTCAAACATATAGGATTGACTACCAAGAAACCTTCGCTCCAGTGGCCAAAATGACTACCATCAGGGTTTTACTGTCCTATGTTGTACATCACAACTGGGACTTGCAACAGTTAAATGTAAAAAATGCATTCCTTTATGGAGAACTTACTGAAGATGTCTATATGGACTGCCCACCGGGTTTCACAGATGATAAAAGCCAAGGAAAAGTCTGCAAGTTGAAGCGATCTCTTTATAGTCTAAAACAATCCCCTAGAGTATGGTTTGGAAGATTTAATAAAGCTATGGTAGCATTTGGCTATGGCAAAGCAATGCTGACTATACTTTATTTATAAAACATTCCCCTAACACTTTTACTGCCTTACTTGTATATGTTGATGATATCATCATTGCTGGCGATGAAATCACAAAACTAAAGGCATTTCTAGGGAAGGAGTTTGAGATCAAAGACCTTGGCAAACTTAGGTACTTTCTTGGGATTGAAGTTGTCAGATCTACAAAAGGCATCCATCTGTCTCAAAGAAAGTATGTTCTTGATCTTCTCTCAGAAAAAGGGTTACTTGGGGCTCGACCTTGTGATACTCCTCTCGATCCCAATACCAAGCTAAAGGCAAAAGAAGGCACACCAGAAGACAAAGGAAGATATCAGAGACTTGTTAGCAGACTCATATATCTTGCCCGCACACGGCCAGATATTGCATTCGCAATTAGTTTGGTAAGCCAGTTTATGCACGACCCATACTCTACACATATGGAGGCTGTCTATCAGATACTACACTACCTAAAGTCAAACCCTGGAAGAGGAATCCTGTTATCTCCTAATGACTCTCTGAAAATGGAAGCATATGCCATTTCAGATTCACCAAATAAACAAATCCAGGTGGAGGCTTATACTAATGCAGATTGGGCAGGAAGTCCTTATCGTAAGTCTATCTCTGGTTATTGCACATTCTTGGGTGGCAATCTGGTAACCTGGCGCAGCAAGAAGCAAAATGTGGTTGTCCGATCCAGTGCAGAAGCAGAATACAGAGTAATGGCGCATGGAATATGCGAACTACTATGGTTACAACGACTACTTAAAAATTTGAAGGTTATGTGTAACCAGTCCATGAAATTATTCTGTGATAATCAAGTAGCCATTAGCATTGTTAATGATCCGGTTCAGCATGATAGGACAAAACATGTTGAGGTAGACCATCACTTCATCAAAGAGAAACTGGACAGTGGACAAATCGAGATTCCGTTTGTCAAATTAGAGGACCAACTAGCAGACATCTTCACCAAAGGTCTGCCAAGGAAATCCTTCCATATGATATTGTCTAAGTTGGGCATACATGATATATATACACCAACTTGAGGGGGAGTATTGAGAATATTACGTATTTCGTTTTTTGTCTAGATTCATTGTACTACCTGTATTGTACAATTGTACTACCTATACTACCCTCATTGTACTACCTGTATTGTACTACCTCCTTCTTTCTTTGTATTCATTCTCACATTATAAATAAGAAGACCTCTGTCTATTACAGACAAGTCATTCCATCATTCAACACTTGGATCCTTCAATTCACTCAGCAATGAAAGTGGTGAATCCTTCAATCGATGGCTTCAATGCTTCCAAGATCCAGCAGCAAAGGATGGAGATTAAGTTCAGAAATCAACAATAGGAAGAAAGAAAATACAATAGAGCCGATGGGCAATAGGTGCTAGGGAGGAGGAGAATCGATGAGGAGAGATGAGGGGATGGAGAAACAATGAAGTAGAGAGGAAAGTAAGGGTTGCGGCTGAGTCTCGCAGCCTAGAGACCCAGCTACAAAAATCACAACAAGCTCTCTTTTTTCCAAAATTAAATTCTCTTCTCTTTGCATTCATATATATAGAGTGTAGCCTTGAATACAAAGAGGAAATTAAGACTGGTCAATCCTTACTTGTTGATAACTAGCAAAGAAGGAAAGTCCAATATTGCCTTTTGAAAACTTTACAAAAGAAAATCTCATTTTCTATTGCCTATTACAAACTTTCTTAAACTGAAAATAGAAACTAATCAAACTATTACTTAGGCAAGTATCTAATAATAGGAATAACTAAATTTAGGGCACATTTAAACTTAGCAACTATATAAATAGTAGGTGATATCCCCAATAGGACAGCTGGCTGACAACTGTCCAAAGCTTGCCCACGACTAGTAACAGCTAGCCACTAGGCACAGGGGATCCAGCTGGCTTGGCTAGTTTGGCTGGCTTGCAGTAGGCTTGTACTGCATCAGCTCCCCTCGGCTAAAAAACATTTGTCTCCGACAAACGGAAGAATGACATGTAATGGTCATAAAGGTCAACATCAAGTGTCTTGTAGTCATCTTCATGGATCCACGTACAGTCATGACGAAGTCGTCCCTTCCACTTGATTAGGAATGATTGATAGCCGCCTCCGTTCCAAGTCAGTGTATTTATGGTCAAGGACTTCTTCAATTTTATCAGTTGGTGGGGCCACAAGTTGGGGAAACCGCAATGTATGCTCCATGTCACCTTCATCGAAGTAGTGGCCCTCAAAATCATGTTGATGTAAGACCAGATGTGGTGTGTGAACGTGCTGTCCAGAAGAAGATGATTTACTAATCTGCTTGCTTCTATTTGGTGGTTGATCTTTCTTTTGGGACAGTAGTACCTACTAGCATTTCAACTATGCAGCTCTCAGCTTTCCCCTTTCAGCAGGCACATTAAGAGGTTTTAGGATTAGAGGTTTTCCGTCGACATCAAAATAGCATTGGTTCTTTGTGCCACGACTAGTATGCCATTATCATTCATCCAAGGTCAACCCATTATCACATCAGTGAGAATCATGGGAATAACATCACCAAACATTCTCATCATAAGCTCCCTATTTAGAGAAACGAAGCATCAATGATTCACCTCTAGTGTTCTATCATTTAAGAGAGAGACTTTGTAGGGTTGTGGGTGCTTCTCTGCTTCTAGCTTAGAGTCTATAACAAAACCTTGTGAAACAACGTTCACACAGCTGCCACTATCCACGATAATTTGCGTAAGGCTTGAGCCACTAGCTATGCTGGTATTGAAAATGCAATGATGGCGCCAATCTCCACCCTTGGCTTTAACCAACAGTATATGGCTCACCACGTGGATTCCATAAGAGCCCTCATTGCCCGGCTTTGGGACCCTCTATAGTGACGTCACCCCTATAGCGAGGTGTAGTGAGGATCCCACCCACTCAAAGTGGATCTGCATGTATCCCGATGCACTTTGAGTGGATCGGGATACGTGCCAATCCAGTTTGAGTGGATGGGATCCTCACTACACAAGTGCCTCACTACAAAGGATCTTTTTCCCCATTGCCCTCTTCCCCGAAGTTAACGTCTACATTGTCACCAATCACGGCATTGTCTAATGTATCATCGTTTTGTGGTTCACAAATCTCAAACTTGGAATTAGCTTCCACCGTAGCAACAAGAGAATTTCCTTTCAACTTTCATGGACATTCACTGGCATACTGTCCATCACTGTTCGAGGTTTCGGTCAAGTTTCAACCGAAACAACTCGGTTTCGAGCTTGGGCGAGACGATACCCAGGCTCGAAACTGGCCAGTACATGGTTTCGGTTCGAAACCACTGGGTTCAACCAGGTTTCAGTCGAAACCATGGTTTCGACCCATAACTTAAACCCCCATCCCCTTTTTAGAGTCGAAACCTACTCGAAATCAGTAGGTTTCGACTCCTTTCTCTAATTTTCTCCCCTCTTTGCTCTCCCACCTCATTTCTCTCCATTTTTCTTCCTAAACTTAATTTCTTCAAAGGATCTCAACATTTGTCAAGATTATTCAAGGTTCTTCATCTCTCAACTCCTTTCTCTCTTTTCAAGGTAACTCATTCTTTCTATTTTGTGTATTTTTAAAATGAAATGGTATGCAAACATCATGGATGGCTTCCAATTTTTTATATGTTTGATTCTAACACCCAATCTATGAATCCATGGAAGTAGTTTTTTTTTTTTTTTTGACAAATAATTTATTTATTAGATTTTCTGTTTGAAAAAAAAAGATTTTCCTACAACTATTTTTTGAAAAAATTACGTCTTACACATATTGTATGGCATTGAATTAAATATATGTTAAACAAAATATGGTGATCTACATTTTGTATGGAGTAGAATTATTTTTCTGTTTTTATTTAATTATTTTAATTTTCGGATATTGATAAAATAATTAATTAAATTGAAAATAAATATAAATAAATGATAAAATATTTCTGTTTTCACTTTGAAAATCTTGATAAATAAAATTATTTTTAAAAGTATTGCTATTTTATGGTGGGTTGCTGTTTTATGTAATAAAAGTAATGTGAACTAATTCTTTATGTTGATTTAAGGGCATTTTAATTACTGAAAAATTAATAAAAAATATTTTTAACTTATGGAAAAAATACAAATGCGTTAGAAATTATAATATGTTGCTGTTTTATGTAATAATGCAATGTAAAAATGATAAACCTATGCTGTTTTTTTACTTTAAGGTGTATTATTTAGTTATAAGATATTATTTACGTAATAAAGTGTTGTTAGAAATGAAAATATAGTTTGTTTCAATTGTAGTAATTGTTGTCTTTTTGTTTCAATAGTATAAGTGTTTGAAATGGCTGATGCACCAACTGCAAGTGGTGACATTGCATGGAGGCATGGGATACCACTGACTACCAATAACAAACAGTCATAATGTAATTATTGTGGCAAGCAGATAAAAGGAGGTGGTGCCACTAGATTGAAGTGGCATATTGCTGGTGGTAACAAGGATGTTATGGGTTGCCCCAACGTACCAAGTGAAGTGAAGAAGGCTATGGCAAGCATAATGAAGAGTGATATTGATAGAAGAAATAAAAAGAAGGCAGATAAACAGCAGTTTGAGGAGGCTTGTCTGGAGGGCAATCTAGGGGTTAATGAAGATGACATTAGCCTTGACAGTGATGAGGTAGACCAAGAAATGACAAAGGCAGAGGTGAGACAGTTGAGAGAGCGAAGATAGCAAGTATAAAGCAAAGAGAGATAGATCGACAAAGACAGTTTGAGAGGACCAGAGGAGCTGGGTCATCTAGAGAGGCAGCAGCAGAGGATGAGGGGAGGAGGCCGAGGCTGAGAAGTAGGGGTGCCCCTGAGATACCTTTTAGGAGGACTCAGAGTGTTAGGACTCCAACTACTACACAGGCACCACCACCTTTTCGTGACCCAGATCTTGAGGTCCTGAGGGCGGATCCTGATCTATTTGTCAGACAGGATAGTAAACAAAAAAAGTTGCCCCATTTTTTGACTGATGTCAAGACGAGAGTAGGAGACAAAATCTCCAAGTGGATGATGTACCATGGCATTGCAGCAAATGCTACCACAGGACCTCACTATCAGAATATGTTGGATGAAATAGGTAAGGCAAGTCCAGGAGTTAAAGAGCCTACAGCTTGGGAGTTGTACAACACCTACCTACCCAGACATAAAAAAGAAATGAAACAATATGTGGATTCTTTGAAGACACAATGGAAAAGATATGGGGTGACTTTGATGTGTGATGGGTGGACCGGACCCACCAAAAAATCTCTCATCAACTTTTTGCTGAATTGTGATGGTAGAACAGTATTTCTGAAGTCTGTTGATGCATCCAATCATATCAAGGATTCCAAGTACATTTATGGTCTCTTGAAGAAAGTGGTGAAAGAAGTCGGGATAAATCATGTGGTACAAGTGGTCACTGATAATGGTTGTAACTTCAAAAAAACAGGGGAAAGGTTAATGAATAATAAAAAATATTGACTTTTTTGGACACCATGTGCAACCCACTGTATTGATTTGATGCTGAAGGACATGGGGGAAATAAAACTGGTGAAAGAGACTGTAGAAAATGCAAGGCAAGTAACCACTTTCATTTATAACCATGGATATGCCTTAGAGATGATGAGAACCAAGTGTGGTGGAGACTTGGTGAGGCCAGGGTTAACGCGTTTTGCAACAAACTACATTGCCCTCAAGAGTTTTGACATGAAGAAGTCTAGCTTGAGATCAATGTTTGCTTCAGAGGAGTGGTTTGAGTGGCCTCAGTCTAGTTCTCGAGCTGGTAGAACAGCACAAGCAACCATATCCAGCGATAAATTCTGGGATGATGTCAAAAAAGTTGTGGCGATATTAGATCTCATTGTGAAAGTGCTGAGAATGGTTGATGGACAAAGGAATGCCACCTTACCATACTTGTGGGCTGCTATAGATATGATGAAGATGCAAGTAGAGGAAGCTTATAGACGCGGGAACTCAAAATATATTGCCATCATCAAAGATCGTTGGGAGCGACAGCTTGAGCACCCACTACACAAGGCTGGTGAGTCTTTACTTAATGTACTTCAGTTTCTCAACTAATTAAAATTACATCAGCTTGCATTGACGTAATTATAATATTTGTCAATTTTTAGCATATTATCTGAATCCTAAGTATCAATACAAAGACAACTTGGGAATGCGTCAAGAATTGATAGATGTAGTACAAGAAGTGGTTGCCAAGCTTGAGCCAAACGCAAGAGCACAGTCTATTGTTTTGCAATAAGTAAGACTTTTACTTACTTTGTTGTCAACATAATTTATAAGAATTTTATTTTTACTAAGACTATTACCCATCAAAATTGGTTCAGCTCAAAAGCTTTAGAGATGCCACTGGGAGTTTTGGTAGGGCGGCAGCTGAATCTGGTTGACAATCAACACCCCCTGGTACGTATACTTACTTTATGGATGCCAATATGCCATTGTGGGTTTTTTCATCATTTAATATTTGTTTCCTATGCTATTTTGCAGTTGAATGGTGGGTCCTATACGGATCGGAGTCATCCAATCTTCGTGCAATAGCAGTGAAGGTGCTATCACAAACATGCTCCGCCATGGGATGTGAACGAAATTGGAGCACATTTTCGCTTATACATACTAAGCGACAAAACCGGTTGGGTGCAAAAAGGCTTGAGGACTTGGTGTATGTGTACTATAATTTGAAACGGAAAGAAGAGCACATACGGTTAAGCAGGGACAAAGATGTTAAACCCCCCTATTGAGCTGAATGAGATCTTTGAGTTGGAGGGAGAGGAAGTTGATCATTTGAACGAGTGGGTTACAGATCGTGGTGAGCCTCAATTAGATGAGGCTGGTAGTCGACCAAGTCGTCTTATTGCTAGAGCCTTGGAGGCTGATGTGGGAGAGTTTATGGTTACTGAGGGTAGAGTCCACGCACAGACAAGACGTCCATTTCAGACTGGTGATAGTGATGAGACTGAGAGTGATTGGCCGGTTTCTTCTGGAGAAACACAGTCACCTTCTGCCACCCAGGGTCGTACTGGTACTAGTAGACCTAGTGGTACTGGGGATAATGATGATGATGGTGGTGATTATGACAGATATGCTGCCTTACTTACGCAATGAGCCCGATCAGTATGACTAACCACTGTAGCTAGATCCATTGCCGCCTCCCTTGAGATTCACAGGGGAGACTCAGTATGATCATAGTACACAGGATACTAACCACGGAGCCCGGCTTAGTGGTAGTAGTAGAGGGTACACTAGAGGATCACGCCAGCGGTTCATGCCACAGGAGGAGATGGATGAAACAGATCCCATGGATATATCGACCATGTCTGGCAACATGAAAGGGATGCATTTAGGGGAGAGTTCTCAGACTGGAAAGATTGGGCATTGGTGTGCAGTAGAATTCATGATCACACGGACCTCGAGCCCAGCAATTCCTGAAGAGAGTGGCGGCGAGAGTATCGGTTCGACGGCACATGGTGGATTTGGATGGTCTAGTACTGGGGCTAGTGGGGTTAGAGGTGGTGGGTATGGGGGTTATTCTAGTTCTTACCCCAGCAATCAATTTAAAGATGACCCAGCCTCAGGTATTGGCAGTGGCACTGTTGGATCATCGTTCGTCAACTCCATATTTCAGTATGTTCCTCCTCCGACGTTCATGCCTACTCCTGCTCTACCCACACACACACTCGATCAGCCTTACCCTCGACAAGGGTACTTATATTATGTTGATGACTCTATCTACTGGTGGGCTGTTGGAGACTATCAGAACAATTGGAGTGATAACATGTCCTAGGATACATACGTGCTGCAATCTGAGGAGCGTTATCGCCACCATCAGTGGTATGTTGCACGTGGTTTAAATGTACCATGAAGCTCCACATGGAACTAACTGGTGAGATTTCTAATTTCTAAGTTCAATCATCAATGTATTAATTTTTAATGAATATTGTTAATTAGTGGCTTAGTAGTTAGTAGCTTAGTACATTACTACATTGTGACATTTGTGTAATATTTCAGCGTACACTACCAAACATTGGTCCACACCACATGTAGCTATTTTCTATGTCTTTTTTGCAAACTAACATTAGAAATAGGTGTAAAATGGTTTAAATAGGGTACACAAAAAAAATCAGACCAAAAAAAATATTTTTAAGCCTCGAAACCATGGAGTCAATAAAGCTGGTAGAAAATACCAGGTTTCGGCCTGGTTTCGGTGGTTTCGCCGAGTTGTGCCGGTTTCGAGCCTGACCGAAACAGGTCTCGAAACCGGCACCTTGATCCTTGCTGTCCATAAGCATTCAATGAACATTGCACATTGTTATTTGACATAGGTATTGTCCCCTTATTTAGAACTGTTGGCGTAGATGGAGATCGTTAACTTTCCCCATATGGCGGGGTAAACTTCCGTGTAGTGGTCCTCAATAGATCTTCCACTTGTAAGACATTCTCGAAACAATCACGGATGCTCAACATATGAGTCACTCTAATCTTGTCTCGGATCTCAGGACATAGGCCAAGTCTGAAGCGAGATATCATCTATCATCATTATCACGCAAACCTGTACAAGCACACAAGTTATCAAATTTGAGAATGTAATATTTCAATTGGAGAAAGAACCTTGACGAAGGGTGTTTAGCTGATCATGAAGCCTCTGTTGGAAGGTTCGAGGCAAGTACTCCTTCGATTCTTCTTTCATCTCTTCCCAAGTAGTAGGTTCCAACCGCCATCAGATTAACCTTTCTTCATAATGCCTCCACCACTCCCTTACTGCCCCTATTAGCTTGGTTCATGCTAATTTTAATTTTCAGGGTTTAGGGAGGTCAAACCAATCAAAATAATCATCAAGGGCACACACCCAATCATGAAAAAATTGTGGGTCCTATCGACCATTGAACTATTTTAGTTCTAATCTCACCTTATGGATGTTGTCATAAGGATGTCATCACTCCTCATAATCATAGTGTTGTGGATCATATGGATCATCAATAAGGATTCTTTGAGGGGCTTGTGGAAGAGTCCTAGGAAGGCCATTAGCCGTGGACTGCTGCTGTCCTACGGTTAAAGAGTTCACACTAGTCACCATACTGGCCATATGTGTACGGATTTCCGTCAATGGTTGTAGCACCATGGTCATAGGATCAAGGCGTTGGTTAGGAGAGTTATAACCCTCCGCTGCCATGCTCTGATACCAATTGATGCAAGGCTACGTTTAACAATCAATTTTAGGCCTTAGCCTGACAATAAGATACATTACACCAGTCACAATAATAGATCTATGGTAAAAACCAGGAAATCAGCAATAAAAACTTATCTTTTCTGACCAACCCATCGTTGGTTGATCAAACAATTCTGGAGCCTTAAAGCTTCATATGGTATTGCACAAAGTTGTCAAGGCGCCAAGGCGTTGGAGGCCTGACAGAGTGCCTAGGCGACCAAGGCGCCCAATTTTCCAAGGCGTCACAAGGCCGCCTAGGCACCTAGGCAATGCCTTGACAACTATGGTATTGCAACCATATCAAACGGAGAGGTCGGTCTCATCAAGGATGTGGAACTTATGATCACTTTAAGTTACTGTGGTACAGGTTTCCTGAACAGGAACCGAAACCTATACCTTGAGAGAGGATGTGATTGCCAATGGAGAAGTATAAGGTAACTTAGATCCTTCAATTTACTCAGCAATTAAGGTGGTGAATCCTTCAATTGATGGCTTAATGCTTCCAAGATCCAGCAGCATAGGATGGAGATTAAGTTCAAAAATCAACAATAGGAAGTAAGAACATACAGTAGAGCCAATGGGCAACAGGTGCGAGGGAGGAGGAGAATCTATTAGGAGAGATGAGGGGATGGAGAAACAATGAAGAGGAGAAGAAAGTAAGGGTTGCGGCTGAGTCTCACAGCCTAGAGACCCAACTGCAAAAATCGCAACAAGCTCTCTTTTTTCCAAAACTGAATTCTCTTCTCTTTACATTCATATATATAAAGTATAACCTTGAATACGAAAAGGAAAGTAAGATTGGTCAATCCTTCCTTATTGACAACTAGCTAAAAAAAAAAAACTTCACAAAAGAAGAAGATCTCATTTTCTATTGCCTATTACAAACTTTCCTAAACTGAAAATAAAACCTATTACTTAAGCAAGAATCTAATAATAGGAATAACTAAATTTAGGAAACATTTAAACTTACCAACCATATAAATAGTAGGTGATATCCCCTATAGGACAGCTAGCTGGCTGGCTGATAGCTGTCTAAAGCTGGCCCACGGCGGCAGGGGATCCAGCTGGCTGGCTTGGTTGGCTTGCAGTAGGCTTGTACTGCATCAACATCAGTATTTCTCTTAAAACTTTTGTCAAAATTTCAAAGCATTTCTTAGTGTCCTGGAATCATGGTTTAAGGTTTCGTCGAAACCAGTGGTTTCGGCTGAGATTTCTCGGTTTCAAGCCTGGCCGAGACGAAACCCAAGCTCAAATCCAAAAAGTATCAAGTTTTCATCGAACCCAAGTTGGGTTTTACCAGGTTTCGGTTCAAAAAATGCACCAACTGAAGGTATAAAAATGTTGTCTCGTCGAGTTCATTAGGTTTTGACCTAGACTCATCATTTTTTTCTCATAGTTTTCCTTGATCTCTGAAGTTTCTTCATAAGATTTATTAGGCTACACAGGAACAACATTTAAACAACATTTATCAAGGAAGTAAATGTTTACATTTACTTAAGATATTATTCATAAATAAACAAGTACTCCCCCATTTGAATCTAATAAAAATAGTCTAAAATTCAAATTCCAAAAGGATAAAAAGTCAACCCTCCAGTTCAAAAACAAAAACCGTATTTTCGGTGCAGGGGCGATTTTCAACTTCTAAATGCTAGGCTTTTTTTCAAATATAAAAATTCCATAAATCTTATTATAGTAAAGCATTACTAAAAACCAAGAGCGCGCCAAAATAATATTTGTTTTGATGCCCAAAAAATAATTTACATTCAAACTTTAAACAGCATTCGCATACTCCTAACAAGGTTTGACCAGAGCGTAACTCCTTCATTATAACTCACATTCAAGCAATCTCAGATTTGTTAGAAAGCTGATTATGCTAGCTTTGCAACGAGTTCGAGATTGCTTGAATCCTAACTATATTAAATGAGTTACACTCTAGTCAAATGTTAGAAGTACGCAAATATTAATCAAAAATATGTGTTGCCTACTTAACTCTAGACACAATCCCAAGTCTCAGCATACAGTAGCAAACTTAGGTCCACACCACATATTATCATTTTGGATGTTTTTATTTAAATTAATGTAGAAATATGTGTAAAATAGTTAAAATAGGCTGCAGGAAAAAAAAAAAAAAAAAACTCAGATCAAGAAAAACACTTTTGGGTCTCAAAACCAAGCTTCGAGATGTCTCGGTAAAAATACCAGATTTTGACCGAGTTTCAGTCGAAACCCGAGAGTTTTTGGTTTCCAGGCTGGCCGAAACCGGCTCAAAACCGGCACCTCGAACCTTGTCTGGAATGTGGGGGGAGATCACTATTATATAGCCTAAGGGCGGCCCTCCCCTAAAATGGAAGGATAATCCCTCACCATTACATTTGGGGAGATTTTGAATTAATGGACAAGGTTTAATGTTTGGAGGAGAAGAAATTTTAGAAATTTCAATTTCCACAATTATTTCTCCCAAAAAAGAATATTCTCCCCAAAATGAGGCTCTTATCCAGGCTTGCGGCTCAAAGGAGCATTTTGGTGGCTCCAGCACAGGGTAGCATGCGTCTAGGTCGGAGCCGCAATTGTTTGGGTAGCATTCACATTGGTCTAAAATTGGTAAATAAAAATTGGGGTTTTGCGGCTTATAACTTGCACTGCGGCTCCAGGGGAATAGATTGCAACTCCCCTAGGGCCACACATTGTAGGTTACAAGCCGCACAATTTCCTACATATTTTATACCAATATGAATGCAACCCACACCAAGACAATTGCAGCTCCATTATGGGAACTATATAACCTACTATAGCATCAAATCAGAGCTCACGGTATGTAACATGATTAAGTGAAGAATTTTCTTCGGTGTCTCCTTGCAATACATGTGATCATAGATCAAAATCTTGGCGAGATCTCAAGTTTTTTGAAAATCTTGAGGGGGTCGAGATAGACACCCCCTTGAAACCTAAACTCAACCGTATTAACCATTTCTCGAGCTGGTCTCAACCAATCTCGACCAGTTTCGACCAACTCGAACCAAATTTGTATATAAAAGGTAAATCTTGGTTAAAATTTTGACCGAGACTTACTGTTTTCAGTTCTTTTCCTTAGTTTTGCTTCTCCTCTTCCACAAGTTGGTGTTCTAAGCTTGGAAGGTTACTGTTTTTGCCAAATCACTCCACCAAAATCTTGTGGGAGCATGGTATAAGGGCGGAAATCCCTGATTCATCGTGATAGATCCTATACTGTGCACGACAAAGGCGAGATGACGAGATATACTCATGGACTAAAATCTCGGCGAGATCTGCCAATCTCAGATCTTGCCTTTCTCGATAGTAACTGAGACGAAAACAAATTCGATAACCCTTTTCGTCTCGGCAGATGCATATTATCGCCGAGATCTCGTAAATCCCAAGAGTTCTCGCAAATTATCGCAATAAATTGTTTTTTGCTTTTCTTTTTTTCTCTTTATAAAAGAGAAAACTCACTGTTCTCAGTCGAGAGAACTGGTGTTTCCTCTTCTTTGTTGGTTTTTTTAAAACTTTCTCAATTTCTTCCTCATTTTTTCATTGTTTGGACTTCCAACTTGCTACGGAGAGTGCTTCGGATTGCGAGGATTGCTGTGGGAACTTCGTATCAACTGTTGAAAGTAAGTTTCTTGCCGAAAAATGAGATTTTTACATGAGACTATGAGGGAGAAAAAAAAAATTTGTAGAATGTAATGAAATTTTTATATGTTAGATACATGAGTCCGATCTACAAGCTCACGGTTTCAGATATCAGTTTTGGTTGTTGTAGGTTTTTTTTTTCAATTATTTGCATTTAAAAATTAATTTTCAGCAATTAAATATTAAAATAATTATTATTTATACTTATTTAATGATGATGACCTATTTATATGGTAATCACCATTGGCCAATCTACTATCCTACAGTTTCAGATTTCGATTTCAATTGTTCTTGGTATTTTTTTCAATTATTTGCATTTAAAAATAAATTTTCAACAATTAAAAATTAAAATAATTATTATTATTACTCATTTGATGATGATGACCTATTTATATGTTAATCAGCGTTGACCAATCTACCGTCCTACAGTTTCAGATTTCGATTTCAGTTGTTGAATGTTTTTTTTTAATTATTTATATTAAAAATAATTTTCAGCAATTAAAAATTAATTTAAAAATGGTTAAAAAATGCTATAAAATAGGGAAAAATAAGGAAAAATATTTTTATCGCATTTAAAATATGAGGAAAATTTTGAAATGTAATTTCTGCTGTGTTCAAGTTTGTAAGGTTATTGAAGTTTGTGGTTTCTATGAAACAATGCTTGAAAATTATGTCTAGACCAAGTTTTGGGACATGCGATGGAGGCGACGGTAACAGTTCCCGTACTGACCCTGCATGGCAGTATGGGACTGCCCTTCAGGGTGATAGGAAGAAGACCCAGTGTAATTTTTGTGGGAAGAAGCTTCAATCTCGTGGCATCACAAGACTGAAGCAACACTTGAGTGGATTGGGCAAAGATGTTTCCAAATACCCGCAGTGTCATGTGAAGATATCCAGGGCCATAGGTGAACAGTTAAGGGAAGGGAGGCAGAGGAGGGCAGCAATGGAAAGAGAAAAACAGCAGTTTGAAGAGGCAGTTCGAGACACCATACCAGAATCTAGTGAGGAACATGAGGCTAAGGGATGGGATGTAGAGGATATGACAGAGGCAGAGGCAAGACAGATGCGTCATGCGGCAATGGCTAGTAGAGAAACTCTTAAATCAGATGCAGAAAGGAGACGGACAGGAGCAGGTACATCTAGGGCAGGTCGCAGTGGTAGTGGATTTGCTGAGCCTGAGCCACAGAGACAGAGCAAAGGGATTGGTTCTTGATTTTCTAGATCCCGAAGTAAAAGGGAAGAACCTGTGCCTCAGCCACGAGGACAGGATGATTATGTTCAAATTCTAGAGCAAGATCCCGGAGTCTTTACGAAGCAAGGTAGCAAGCAGAAAAAAATAAAGACAATGTTTGGGGGAAAGAATAGGGAATCAGTAGGGTATTCATACTCTAAGTGGTCGTTTTATCATGGCATACCAGCAAACGCCACAACAGGCCCTTTCTTTCAAAGCATACTAAATGCAGTTGCTGAGGCAGGTACAGGGATTAGAAGGTCAAATCAATATGAGTTAATGACTCATTATTTGCCTCAACATAAGAAGGAATTACAAGACTGGATTATAGGCTAGAAGAAGAATTGGGAAGATTTAAGAGTAACCATTATATGTGATGATTGGACTGGTCCTACCAGAAAGTCCATCATCAACTTCATGGTTTATTGTGATGGGAGGATGGTATTCCTTAGGTCTGTTGATGCATCAGCTGAAGTAAAAGATGTTGACTATATTTATGGGCTGTTATAACAGGTGGTGGCTGAGGTGGGAGCTCAGAATGTTGTCCAGATTGTGAAGGAGAACGGTAGCAATTTTAAGAAGGTAGGGGAGATGTTAATGAACAATTCTGACTACAATCTCTTCTAGACTCCATGTGCTGCCCATTGTATTGATTTGATGTTGAAGGACATGGGCAAGATAAGTAAAGTGAAGAGAGTGGTTGAGCAAGCAAGACAAGTAAACACTTTCAACTACAACCATGGTTATTCCTTGAACATGTTCAGGGAGAGATGTAGAGGGGACTTGGTAGACAAGTAACCACTTTCATCTACAACCATGGTTATTCCTTGAACATGCTCAAGGAAAGATGTGGAGGGGACTTAGTCAGACCAGGCATCACCAAATTCTCTACAAACTCCATAGCATTGAAGAGCTTTGAGGCGAAGATGGCCGAACTCAAATCGATGTTTGCATCTGAGGACTGCTTTTCATGGAAACAGTCAACTACCCCCCAGGGAGTGGAAGCACAGAGTACAATCGCTTCAGACGAATTTTGGCAAAATGTGAAGGTGGTAATCAGGGTGTTGCATCCTGTAGTGCAGGTATTGAGATTGGTAGATACTGAGCGAAAACCTACCATGCCACTTCTTTATGCTGTTGTGGACGCATTGAAAGTACGTGTTAAAGCTTTGATACCACATGACTACAAGAATTACATAAAAATCATCAATGACCGATGGGAGAGCCAACTCATGTATCCATTGCATAAGGCTGGTGAATAAATTTGATGATGTATTTACTTTAGTGTTACTTATGTACCAATATAATTTTTATTTGTTTTAACCAAGTATCCACTGTCAAATATATTAGCATACTATTTGAACCCCAAGTACCAGTATACACATGTACTTGGGACGAACGCAGAACTCATTGAGGCAGTAAAGCTAGTGGTTGCAAAGTTGGAGAGAGATCCCCAAGCACAGGCATTGGCAAACCTAGAAGTGAGTTGTATGCTTCAATTACTGGAAATATGACAAAACTATATATTGTAATTGCAAATATTTATAAGTTTCCGATTGTGTGTAGATTAAAACCTTCAGGGAAGCCTATGAAAGTTTTGGGTTCCCTGCTGTAGTGGCTGGAAGTGACAAAAGTGATCTGTGTATGTATTACGTTTAAATGACATACGAAATTAAATTATCTTATGTTTTATGTATTACGTTTAAATGACGTACGAAATTAAAATATGTTATTGTTCTATGCAGCTGAATGGTGGGTGTTGTATGGTAAAGATGCACCTGCTCTGAAGAAGATAGCAAGTAAAGTGTTAGCTCAGACATGTTCTAAATCTAGCTGTGAGCGAAACTGGAGTACTTTCAACCTCATTCATTCAAAGAGGCGGAATCAACTTGGCTCCCAACGGCTAAATGACTTAGTCTTTGTGCATTACAACATGAGGCTGAGGGTGCAAAACATGTTCCATGATAAGGAGGATGATACCCCACTCGAGCTCGCCAACATCTTCCAGCTTGACTCTGAAGAGGAAGATCCATTAGTGGAGTGGGTACGGGACAGAGGACTACCAGTGATGGACGAGCCCGGGGGGATGCCTGACTCTCATTTGGCCAGCCATTTGGATACTGATGTTGACGAATTTTTAGCCTCAGAAGAGGGTCGAGTCCATACACGGTGACCTATGCCGTTTGACCCTCCTATTGACACTGATACAGATGATCCTAAGTGGAGTTGGAGTGGTAGTGGACCTAGTGGTAGTGATCATGGGGGTGGGCGTAGAGACCCAGGTGGAGCTCGAGTCACTATTGTTAATATTGGGGTTGATCTAGAGCCACAAGCATCACCTGTTAGATACACTGGGGAGAGCCAGTTTACTCATACAACACAGGATGATGACCATAGTGCATGTGCGCCATCCTCATCACGTAGACCAACTTTTTATTCGCCTAGGCCTCGGCATCATTCTCAATCTCAACATGATGAAGATGTTGATGGCAGTAGCATGATGGACGTCGACGTTGATAGCCTCTCTACTGGCTTATGAGGATTGAGTATGGAGGAGAATAGCAGTTACTGCAATGGACAGGAGCAGTGGAATGTTCCTGGATATAACACTGGTTCAGCATACACCTCAAATAATTATGTTGATATCAACTTCGTCCACTATCCCACTGCGACTGCATATGGTTCTTCCTTCGACGATCATTCAGATGCAGGAGCACAGACACAGAGTCAGAGTGGATCAACCAACTTCTATTTCGTTCCATCAGTGCCTCCGCAAGAGTTTACGCACCAAAGTTTATGGCAAAGGGGTTAAGACATCTCAAATTAACAAGCCCTCTTTGCTACAGGATCTTAATTCAGTCCAATACAAAATTCTGCAGAGAAAAGTGATAGAAAAAATTCTTATCTGGAAATCCGACTGTCAGAAATTGATGAAACTTGGGTTGAATGGCCTTTATAATAGTTATGAACACCCCTCCAAAGTTGAAGACGATCGGAACAAAACTGAAGAAGATATGAGGCCCCAAAGCTGGCTGGACCTGGTAGCGCCTGGTTCTGGACAGTGTTCTGGAGCTTTTGTAATCTGGTTTCAATTCAGCCACAGAACTTGAAGGAGGTTGTAGGAACAGTATTGCCAGCCAAGATATAGTAGACCTAGATCCAAGGAAGAATAGAAATTGCAAGGAAAGAGAAAAGAACAAGAGGTTGAGTCTCACAACCAGGTGAGGCTCAACCAGAAATTAATTGATTCTCAATTTTTCTGGAAAAGCTCTAAGAGCTACCGCCAGCTTCTACTCCTCTTATTTATAATGAGAATCCTTACAATTAAAATAGGAAAGAAAAAAAACTACTAAAAATTAAACCTCCTTATAACATAGGAAGGTTTTAATACAATGGAAAGAAAACTTTCTAAATCTGAAAATAGGAAAGTAAGTACTTGGTCTCCAAGTAATTGAAACCTACTATCAATCTATCCTAAATATTAGGAAACAAACTAAACAATGAAATTAGGAAACTAACTTTTTGGAAAGAAATAACCAAAGAGTGAAAAAATCTTTCAAAAAAATCTGCTGGTACAGTTCACGTGAACAGTACCACGTGAACAGTGTTGACCATGTGGGCAGGTTGCCTTCTTGGACTGCATCAAGAGTACTACTTCAGAAGTTTTTCCATTCTTCCCAAAGATAGGTATCCTTCGGACAGCTACTGATGTTATATTTATGAATCATATGCAAGACTACCAGAAATACTTTGCATCAAGAATGTCGTGGGAAAATTATGTTGCTCAGTTGGAAGACAATTTGCGTCGACAACTTTCCCAGATGTATGATGATAGTAGGATGATCATCCAAGACATTCTACGTATTACTAGACATTGTATCTGTATGAGGATTGTGGAATAGTGGACTATGGGCACATGGGGACTATAAGATCATTCAATATTGAACATTTGAACTATGAATGATTTATAATGAAGTGTTATTTTGTTTCTCTTTTCCCAAATGCATTATGTTACCGTCTCATTTGTCATATTTGATTGAATATAATAGCCAATATTAGCCTAAATTTACAACAGACATCAGCGTTGACTGTCAAAACATGGGTGTAAACCCAAACAACCACAAAGAGTCATTATTTTAACAATTTTATGCTCTAAATGTGTTTATGTATGTAAAAATGAGGTTCCCCTGAAATTGGAGACCTAAAAAATGTATTTTGGCCACCGAGACAGCGACAAAATGCAGTGTATCGACTCGGTTTTGGAAGAGGCCGAGACTCCTCCGTAACCCTAGATTTTAAACCTTGGATATAATGTGCACGGCAAAGGCAAGATGATGAAATAGATCCTCCACAACACTCTACGTGGAATTAGACATTTGGATGGAGTGATGGGAAGATGGAATTTGGGATCATTGAATTTTAATAGTTGATCTTAATCACATATTCACATGCACTATTTGATTTTGAGTATTTGAGACTTTGAGTATTTGTCATTGTATAGATTTATGATTTATGAATATATGATTTTCCCACAATGTGATTACTTTTACAATTTTATGCTTTAAATGTGTTTATATACGTTAAAATAGTATTTTCCCGGAGTATATGGCCTTAAAATAGCATTAAACATGTCAAAACTCACATTTTTAACCTTTTTGGGGAGTTTCAGTAAGATCTCGCCAAGATTTTCGAAGATCTCAGTTTTCTCAATGGTCGAGACAACCTCGAGTTCCGAGATTTTAATCCTTGCATGTGATCCTAATAGGCAAGTAATGAAAGCATCATGATAATGAAGAAGGAACTACACTACTGCTCAAAGATTATATAAACATATTAAGGGGACCTATGTACAATTTCAATAAATTATTATCCATCTCTAGTTTGTTAGATATTCCTCATCTGTCTGAGAGTTCTTTTGCTTTTATGTAGCATTCGCTCAAATTCATTTGCAGTATAGTTTCATGTACCATTTATCTTATTCATTGTTTATTAGATTAGATCATATTGCACAATTGTTATTCACTCGAATTCATAAATCTACTTTCAAGAGAAGTCTAAATAATTTTATTTTTTTAATCATATCTAATCCTTTCAAAATCCTGTCATTTCAATTTTCTGTATTGCATTTCCAGACCAACCATTTAATCTGCACGTAATTTAGTTTCTTTAATACATAATTGGACCCTATTGCAGCAGGACATCTGGGTAAGGATGAGAACTGCATCCCACCCTAGCAACATGACTTGGTAGGTCCTTTTGTACATAGATTTTAAGTTTTCTCTTGCTTTAGGTTGGGTTCAATAATCATCCCATATTTTTTCCTACCTTTGTAGGATTTTTTTCTCCCCCAACCCTTCATATGGGCCTTGGCTTACTAGTAAGAGATATACTTCTCTATGCCCAACACAATAAATAAAACATGTGACCTTATTCTATAAAAACTAGTCCCCACAATTCGAGGAGACGGTCTGAGTTCTCTAGGTTCGACTCTTGACACCTTGGTCCGGCACCAAAATGTGCATGAACTTGACAGGTTTCGACAAGCATTTGAACCAAGTTTCAATCGAACATGTCTATTTCGACACTCTGAGTTTGGTTTTAACCTTAAGTGTAGAATAGGTAAAGAAGCAGTATACAGGAACAATACTTATTAGGCAACACTTATTTATGATTAATATCATTTAATTAAATATTTATTGAGTTTTATATTTCATTTCTTTAAATTTTATTCATAAATAAGCAAACCCCCCAATTTGATACCAATAAAAATAGTTTATAATGAAAATTCCAAAAGAATAAGAAGTCAACTCTTTAGTTCAAGAACAAAAACCGCATTTACAATCGCGGAGGCAATTTTCAACTTTCAAATGCTAGGCTTTTTCTTAAATCTAAAAACTCGATAAATCTTATTAGAGTAAAACATCACTAAAACCCATGAGTGTGCCAAAATAACCTTTTGAAATTGATGTCATAAATTTATTTCAATAGAGACGACTTTAAACAGCATTCGCGTGCTCAGAACAAGGTTTAACCAGAGTGTATCTTCTTCAATATAATTCTGATTCAAACAATTTCGGCTTTATTGGCAAGCTAATTATGATAGCTTTGCAACAAATCGGAGTTATATTGAACGAGTTACGCTCCGGTCAAACTTAGCTCGGAATACGCGAATGCTGTTTAAAGTCGTCTAAATTGAAATAAATTTTAGGCATAATTGTCAAGACATTACCTAAGCATAAGCAGCGCTAGGCGTCTGGGCGAATCAAATAGGGCTATGCGGTTGGTGGCCTTATTGTATCACACCTTGTTTTATTTGTATTTTTTTTTTTTTAAATTTATGGCATTTGTAGCATTTTTATTGGATGTATAAAGTACACATTATAATGCATGGAATCATGTATATGTATTAAAAACAATAAAAATTGGTGCGCTAACCCCCTCCTTTTTATATAAATCATCTTATTAAGATGTACCCTTACAAAGCCTTGGAACGCCGTAAGTACGCTTAAGCACCTCTCAAGTGCCATGGGTCGTTTTGGCTCCTTGACAACTATGATTTTAGGATATCAAAACAAAATATTATTTTGGCACACAGTTGGTTTCAGTCATGTTTTACTCTAATAAGATTTATAAAATCTTTATATTTGAGAAAAAGTCTAGCATTTAAAAGTTAAAAATAGGCCGCGACCGGAAATGCAGTTATTGTTCTTGAACTAGAGAGTTAAATTTCTTATCCTTTTGGAATTTGAATTTTAGATTATTTTTATTGGATTCAAATGGAGGTATTTGCTTATTTATGAATAATTTCTTACATAATTGAATATAAAGTGTAGCCTACTTAACTCTGGACACAATCCCAAGTTCTAGCATACACTAGCAAACTAAGGTCAAACCACATAATACTATTTTGGATGAATTTCTCCTAAAACTAGTTAAGGGAATAAGTGTAAAATGGTTAAAATAAGTTACACAAACAAAATCAAAACCAAAAAAACAACTTCTAGGCCTCAAAACCTAGGTTTCAAATTGGACCCAGGAGAAAAGCCCAAGTTTCAACCAAAACCATGTGATGCAGATACAACATCGAATTGGGCTTATTTTAGTGGAAATAAATCTTGGGTCGGGTTATATATATGTTGGGCCTTTAATCCCATGAGTTTTTATTGTAATGAGCCACTTTAATGGACCTAAACTATGGGTATTAGGTAAGAATAAGGAATTAGTGTTTAGCATCCCAATTTTAGTTAGAAAAGTCCTTATCTTATCGGATATCTTTATCTAATTAGATAAGACCTTTAATGTTTTAAGTCTTTTACTGATATTAAGTGTTTTAAGTGTTTTAGGTTACTTTCCTTTATTTTAGGTAGAGTTCTATTTCAAATAAACTACCTCCAAGGTAAATTATTCTCTGGAGGAGTTCTAGGACTACTTTGCTTCTTCTTTTGAGTTTTCTATATGTGTTTGTAAGGGGCTACAAGCATGAAGTTGAATTTGATGAATGAAATATTAGTTGCTACCTTTCCTCCAATGGAGACCCTTGCATAGGATAACAAGGAGCTGGTGTTGGATCCAGTTGACACCTTATGGTGGGAAGCCCAAGTGAATCTTATTTGTTCTAAGTGGCGAATCCTGAAATTTCTCACCAAAAAAATAAAGAATCCTGAAATTCTCATCCTTCTTCATCTTACCCTCCATTAGTTATCAAGTATTTGTCCATTAATTTCATATATTGTTTTATCACCTCCATTAATGGAGGCCATCCACTTCTCATCTCCATTAGGATCTCATTGTATCTTTTGTTTCTACCATTCGATCGACATCATATCCTAGTATTTTAATTAAATGATGTTTTAAATCATTACCATTCAATATGATCCTCCATCCATTGGTCAGATCGTGAAACCTAAGTTCTCATATAAAAAAATAAAAAAAAATAAAAAAAAGGGAAAATATCACGTACTTCCCAAATAGTTTAAGGCTCCATTTGGTAACTCTCCGGGTGAACAGTTCTTCTGTTCTTCCGCTCTGACAGAACATAAAAAGTGTTCAGAACACTAAAAAACAGCCAAATAGTGTTTGGCTAATTTGTTTTGTTTTTCCGTTCTCAAAGAACGAACCTGATGAAAATTTGGTCTCAGAACACAATTTTCATAACATGGTAAACCATGTTCTTACGTTCTGAACAGTTTTCCAAAGACCAAAAACTAAAAGTGTGCCCCATAATAGGTTGAAAGGAGCTCTTCATCAGTCTACCCTTTGTTCGAAAACTCCTATGCTCACCTTCTTCTTCATAGCCTCTCTTCTGCAAGCTTCTTCTTCGACCTGTTGCTGCAATCTTCGCTGGAGGTATGTACTCTCTCTCTCTCTCTCTCTCTCTCTCTCTCTCTCTCTCCCCAATCGATTTCCGCTAGGGCTCACAAAATCTTACCGTTTTTGCAAGCTTAGCTTACAGATTTACAAAATCTCTTTTCTGGTTTAGGGCTTCGTCTTACCTCTGAGTGTTGACTACTCGATCGTTGTTGCAATCTCTGTTGGGTTCCTTAGCCATTGCGTCTTTCCTGTGATCGATTTTTTTGCAGGTATGTCTATGAACTTTAAACCGTAGAATATGTTGTATATGACCTAGCTTATGATCGATTTGGGTATTATTTGGGTTTTTGTTTGGTTATTTTTTTCCCTTTATTACAATATTTATTGTGTAGCAACGGTAATATCTATGGTCTTTTTGGCATTACCGCCTTATTATTCCATCAGTTTCACGACTATTTCATATTCAATCAATGAAGAGCATCATGGGTGGATGTAAATGATATCTGTATGCTTATACCATTTTGATTTTTATTTTATAGGGTAAAAATGCTCTGTTATGTTTATCATTTTCCACTACGATTCTCTTTGTAACTTTCAGTACCAGTTGAAACGTTTTAGCACTTGCAGAGATCCATTACAACCCAACTATGGTTTATTTATGTTTTATAATGTTCTTGCTGCAGATGAAATCTACTAGTGATTGGGGCTTGGTTATTCTTGGGAACTCTTTAGTGCATTTCTCAATTCTATTTCATTATGGATTCAAATATACTTCATGGCAATTCATAATATATCGTTTTATGGTATCATGAATCTCTGAATGAAACTGAATAGCAGATCACCGAGGAAAATAGCTGAGAATCCTTGTTTCCTTCCGCAGTTTAGATGATTTTCAGTAGAGTTTTGATTAGTATAAAACTCCAAGTTCCTTGCAGCAATGGTTGGAGCTTCGAGAATTTATAAGTTTTTGTGCATTTGATTCTTATTATCCCTCGCATGTATTCTTGGAACTGCTCTTGAGGATCTTAATGAGGCAAATTTCAAACTTTTTCTCACTGTGATTGTCAGTTATTTTCCTTTCCTCTCGAGTCAATGTTTTAAACCTAAATGTTTGCATCTTGTTTTGGTTCTGCATTTCTTGGATTGCGGATGCTGTTTGATAAATACTTCTTGCGTGTCTTCCTACCTGTCTTCCCCTGTTTCTCTTACATTTTGCTCTTTTTCTTTTATTGGAAATTTGCAGCTGTATCTGTGGACTTAGATTTATGTGTGGAAATCTTATCCCCTTGGATTTTATTTCTTTCTTTCTCCATCTCTGTTTTCTCTTTTTATTTATTATTTGTGGGCAAATATTATTATCACTTTCCGAATTTGAATTCTGTTTTATAGTTGCATAATTGTTTGACCCCAAAATTAGGATCGAACCACTAATAGTATTCTTGAGTTTTTAAAGTAAAAGTAAAAAATTACAAGAAAATTTTCCATCCCTTTATTTTATGGTTTCCTGATGCCAAACATTATGTGTGATCTTCATAGTTCATATAGGGTAATGAAGCATACTCAAGCATTTCAGCAAGGAATGTTTCATGCATTTAGCCCTGTTTCTTTAATAAGTTCAGACCTGATCTTGGTCTCCCTTATCCTGTTTGAGCTGGGACTATACGCAGCCTTTGAAATCTGAAGTTCTTGTCATTTCATCACTCAACTTGATGGATAAACAGTAAATTTATGAGCACAAGTGTACTACAACACCTCCCAAAGCTGGAAAACAATTTAAAATATGCAATTATAGTTAGCTGGGTTAATTTGAATCTCTTTAATGTATAAATTACACAACCCTTCTCCTACATGGTCACTGAGGCTTAGTGAAAAGGCTTTAGTGAGGTTAGAAGCATGGATCTTTTGTTGTTCTATCTTTTTCTGACACACACACACTCTCTCGCATGCTTCTAGCCTCACCTATTCGTTTTGATGTCCACTTTAATTCTAATCATATAATGATCTGTATCAAACTGTAATGGCAAATAAAACGGGTTCAAACTTTGACACCACTAGATGGACAACCAACGAATTGGACTGTTTCATCCATTTGATGATAGACAATGTGAGAAATGGTAACAAGACCAGTGCCACATTTAGTAAGCTGGATGGGTAGATATCAAGACTCGACTTGAGAATAGAACTGCTCGCAGTTTAGCAAGGAACAGCTACGCAATAAAATGAACAAGTTGAGGATTGACTATAGCAGCTTTAAGAGATTGTTGGACCAGAGTGGCATTGGATGGAAAGAAGAGACTAATATGGTTGAGGCTGAACCTGCCGTCTGGGAGACTGCAATACAAGTTATTATAAAAATTAAAAAGCTTTACCAATCTTTCACAGATATTCTGCTTGGTTTTTATTCTAAACATTTTTAGTCTAATTATTTCAGGCAAATCCAAGTTGGGCCAAATATAGGAAGGCAGGTCAACCGTACTGGAAAGAACTAAGCTAGATATTTGGAGACTCATATGCATGGGGTGACTTGGTTGTCAATCAATCTACCGTCATTCTGAACGTATATTTAACCTGTTCAAGATGGAAAGACATGTTTTCATTAACTTGTGCAACCTGATGAAAACACAACAATGGTTAGCAAATACACATTATCTAAGAGTAGAGGAACAAGTTGGTATATGCAGAGGGTCATCAAATAAAGACTTGCAAGAGAGGCTTCAACATTCTGGAGAAACAATCAGCCAAATCTTCAATAAGGTCTTGAAAAGTATGAGGTTGTTGTCTAACGAATACATTAAACCTCCACCCTTCAATGTCACCCCACTAGAGATTGAACTAATCAGAAATATACACCATACTTCAAGGTAAAATACTAAATTCTTATTACTTTGTATAGAGACTTTCAATACACTTTAGGAAGACATACAATTGGAAGACATACAATTTTACATCTAGTTTTTGTTTTTTAGGACTGCATTGGAGCCATTGATGGGACACATATTAGTGTAGTTGTCCCCAAAGCAGACTAAAAACAATACATTAATCGAAAGAATTTAATCACTCAAAACGTGATGTGTATATGCTCCTTTGATATGATTCACATTCGTTTGTGCTGGATGGGAGAGAAGTGCAAATGATTGTCAGATATTTGAAGATGCCCGAACGAACCCAGCTTTGAATTTTCCTCATCCACCACCAGGTATTTTATAATACCTAGTAATAGCAGGTATTCCAAACATTTTTACTGGAATTATTATTGACAGTTCTCATATATATTTCTTCATAGGTAAATATTATGTCGTGAATTCAGGATACGCAAATCAGACAGGTTATTTAGCACCCTTTAGAGGTGAGAGGTACCATCTACAAGATTATAGAGGAGGCAGACATAGACAAGCGAGATCAGCTACTAAACTTTTTAACTACAGACATTCATCGCTGAGGAATATCATTGAGCAATGCTTCGGCGTATTGAAAAACAGATTTCAGATTTTAAGGAAAATACCAGCATACCCGTTGATAGTGCAAAACGATATAGTTCTTAGTTGTTGTAGTTTGCATAACTTCATTAAATCTTAGCAACAAGCAGATATTGAGTTTGCTAGATTAATGGATGAGGAATAAATTGTGCTAGATGCATTAGACCCAGAAGATGACGATGAAGTCATTGAACAACCTAACGCAATTCCTAAAACTCAGCGACAGAGAATAACACAGATGGCTAACAAAAGAAAAGCAATTGCAAATCAACTAGCATGATTTCATGGAATGCCAGAAATTGTGTAACCTAATTTTTTTCTCCTAGGAATGTATGTTTGAAATACTGACAAAGTTGATGAGAATGTTTGTCTATCTGTATTGGATTTTTGGTTATGATTTGAAATATACCACTAGCCTTACATATGTTAGTATCATAGTTGTCAAGGCGTCGCCTAGGCGACGCCTGGGCGTCCGGGTGGTTTGTACAGGCCTGGGCGCCAGGGCGCCTTGTGTACATGAGAAAGGCGGTCGCCCAGGCCAGACAGGAACAACATTTACCAGGCAGTACTTATTTATGACTAATATCATTTAAGTAAATGTTTCATTTACTTAAGATATTATTCATAAATAAGCAAATACCCCCCTATTTGAATCCAATAAAAATAGTCTAAAATTCAAATTCCAGAAGGAAAAAAAGTCAACCCCCCTGTTCAAGAACAAAAACCATATTTTTGGGTGCGAGGGCGATTTTTAACTTTTAAATGCTAGGCTTTTTTTTAAATATAAAAATTCTATAAATCTTATTATAATAAATCATCACTAAAAACCAAGAGTGCGCCAAAATAATCTTTTGCTTTGATGCCCAAAAAATAATTTACATTCAGACGACTTTAAACAGCATTCCCGTATTCCGAACAAGGTTTGATTGGAGTGTAACTCCTTCATTATAATTTGGATTCAAGCAATCTCAGATTTGTTGGAAAGCTGATTATGCTAGCTTTGCAACGAATTCGAGATTGCTTGAATCCGAACTATATTAAAGGAGTTACGCTCCGATCAAATTCGTTAAAAGTACGCAAATGTTAGTCATAAATAATTGTTTACTTAACTCTAGACACAATCCCAGGTCTTAGTGTACATTACTAAAATTGGGTCCACACCACATATTAATTAAGTTATGTCTTAAATGTTGATTATTTATGTAGAATGTTGCATATATATAAACATTAATATTTTAGAAATAAAAAAATGCACTGGGAACGCCTTGGTCGCCTAGGCAACGCCTAGGCGGGCGCCTAGGCGCCCAGGATGGCCCCAAACGCCTTGGATCGCCTTGTCGCCTTGACAACTATGGTTAGTATATATGTTTTGTACATAACATTTAATGTTTATTTGTCAAATATTTATTGTAGATCAATATGAAGGAATTCCACATGGAGGCTCCTGTATATTATTGCAGACAGGGACAAATGGTAGTTCGCATGGCCCGAACTGAAAAAAACAACGGTTGGTTATTCTATACATTTCAAGCGGAAGATGTTCACCCCCAAAGCTTCATTTGGGTTGATAGGGGATAATGGTTAAGAATTTTTCATATTTGATAAGATACAATTCTGTAATATTTCAATCCTTTTAAAGAAAGTGTTCTAGAATAAATTTTATCAAACAACAAACAGGTCAGAACAATGTTCTCAAACTAGTTCTGGAACACTTTTGCCAAACAGACTTAAGGCCAAAAGAACAGCCAAAGAACACTATTTTCATAACATAATGGAAAAAGACCATCTCTTCCGGTTTAAAACAAGAACAGGTGAGAAAGTTACCAAACGGAGCCTAAGAAACATCACCTACCACCCACTAGTTTCTGAAATCATCAACCGCACCCCACTGACTAATGGAAGAGAGTTAAATTTTATTCTAGACATCTATACCCTTCTCCCTCATTGTCCCCTTCTCCCCTCTCTTTCCTCTCTCCCTCATCGTTCTCCCCTTACAACCTGAACCTGGAACTTCTATTCACAGTGGTTTGTTCCGGCTTCTATTCCATGCACTTCGGCTTCTATTCCACGAACTCCGGCAATCGTTTCCTCTCATAAAGGGTTCATTCTCTCTCTCTATCTCTCTCTCTTACTTTCTTTGTGTCTCTCACTACTTGCTCACTAGTGTTTCAATATCAGCCAATGATTGTTGCTGTGCTGATGTTCTAAATTCCTTTGTGATTTGCTCCAACAAACCCTTCGGCCATAAAGAAGAACAGTAAAGAACAAAGAATGGTAAAGAAAGAAAGAAAAAAAAATCTCTATCCCACCGGAAAAATTTCCAACAACCGCTTAGAGGACACGACCTCGGTGGCAAGTTCATCTTCCATCACAACCTTCTGTGCCATGGACAACCAACGTTTTAAAAAAAAAAAAAAAAAAAAAAGATCAGAGATCAAGAAAATGAAACACCGTTGTCGTTGATCATTCACCGAGAACAAATCGAACAAATTGAACTCAAGAATCCACCGTCGTTGATCATTCACCAAGAACAGATCAGAAAAATCGAAGAATCAACACCGTCGTCGTTTGTTCACAAAGAGTAGATCAGAAAATCAAACTAAAAAGCCAGAGCGTTGTCGATCATTAACCGAAAGTAGATCGAAAGATTGAACTAAAGAACCTAAAGCCGCCAATCGCTAACCACAAAACAGATCGGAAAAAATAAACGGAAAAACCAGACGCCGCCGATCATTAACCACAGAACAGATTGGAAACAATGAATCGAAAAGCTTGATCCGTCGCCGATCATTAACCATAGAACAGATTGGGAAAAATGAACTGAAAAACCTCATATCATCAAGTCAAATCGTACCAAAAAAAATTAAGTGGAAATCGTTGTAGATCTCCGAACCAAAGGAGAATATAGAAATGATAAATCACAAAGGAATTCGTTGAAGACGCATGATAATCTCCAGCCGTAACCATTACCATGCTGGGAAAGAATAAAGAAGATCACCAGAGAAGGACTGAGATACTACAATCGCTGGAACTAAGGATCGCCGGAGTTGGAGAAGATAAGAATAACATGCTGGAGAAGAAGTTAGGGCTCTCTTCGTCGGTGACTCTGAAAATCTAAAAAAATGAGAAATTCTCCTCCACTTTGCATTCAAAGTTTGTTTTATATTTACTTTTATTTTTCCCAAAATATCTTTAAACAAAATCATCATATTCTCTCTACTTCAAAAAAACATTGGAACGCCATTTTGTAAAACCGCCTTTGTAAGCTTGAGAAACGAATTTAATGGCAGAATCGTCGTTTCTGTTTGTGTTTCATGAATTTTTTTCTTCTTCTTCGAATTTCTTTGGAAATCATGCTCCAATTGATGGTGCACAACAAAACCTTCGGCGAGGTGTACGACAGAATCACCGCTGCGAACCATCGACGAAGAAGGAGATGATTTGGGGGTAAGATTAAAAATCATTGCAGGGTAAAATGAACTTTTACCCTTACGGAAAGGGCATTATTGTCCACCAAAAAAGGGATTTGAGCTGACATCAACATCTAATGGAACCGTCTTAACGGCTTCGGTCTTTTTGTTACACGTTTTGAAAATTTGGGTGGTAGTTGATGATGTCAGAAACTATGGGGTGGTAGGTAATGTTTTTCAAACTATCTAGCGTGCATGGCTGTCAAGGCGACAAGGCAATCCAAGGCGTTCGGGGCCATCCTGGGCGCCTAGGTGCTGCCTAGGCAACCTAGAGCCTAGGCAACCAAGGGGTTCCTAGTGTATTTTTTGTATTTCTAAAATATTAATGCTATATTAATGTTTATATATATGCAGCATTCTACATAAATAATTAACATTTAAGACAACTTAATTAATATGAGAAAATCAAGAAGGCAACAAATAATGAGTTAAGTAGGCAATATGTATTTATAACTAACATTTACGTACTTCTAACAAGTTTAACCAGAGCGTAACTCCTTTAATATAGTTCGAATTCTAGCAATCTCGAATTCATTGCAAAGCTAGCATAATCAGCTTTCCAACTAATCCGAGATTGTTTGAATCAGAGTTATAATGAAAGAGTCACACTCTTGTTAAACCTTATTCGGAGTACGCGAATGTTGTTTAAAGTCGTCTGAATGTAAATTATTTTTTGGGCATCAAAGCAAGGAATAATTTGGCGTGGGCTTGGTTTTTAGTGATGCTTTACTACAATAAGATTTATGAAATTTTTATATTTGGAAAAAAGCCTAGCATTTGGAAGTTGAAAATCGCCTCCGCACCCAAAAATACGGTTTATGTTCTTGAACTGGAGGATTGACTTTTTATCCTTCTGGAATTTGAATTTTAAACTATTTTTATTGGATTCAAATGAGGGGTATTTGCTTATTTATGAATAATATCTTAAGTAAATGAAATATAAAATTAAAGAAACATTTACTTAATAAGTACTACCTAATAAATGTTGTTCCTGTTTAGCCTAATAAATCTTCTGAAGAAGATTCAGAATGACACATTGAAAACAAGGCGGCCGTCCAGAATAATAAGTACTGCCTAATAAATGTTGTTCCTGTCTAGCCTAATAGATCTTCTGAAGAAGATTCAGAATGACCCATTGAAAACAAGGCGGCCGCCCAGATATTCTAGGCGTCCAAGCACCCTGGGCGACCGCCTTTCTCATGGTCATAAGGCACCCAGGCATCTGGAAAATGCCCAGACGCCTAGGCAACGCCTTGGCAACAATGAGTACATGATATTTTCCCTAAAAAAAAACTTGTGTATGTTCACTAATACAGTAGCCTTAGGATTCTCCCATATCTCTTGATCCAACCATTGGATCATTTTCATCTTTGGATATAGAGTTCGCAACATCATCCCGTCTTGTGTTAAAATCTAAATCACATCCAAGTATCGGATCTTGTGCTATTGACATATTTTATATTCTGGTTCTAACCAGTTCACTGTGATTCTAACTATTTGGGATTCTTCCCCATCACAAGGTCGAAAAACCTGGGCCAAATCGGTTTCGAGGCTGGTCGAAACCATCCTCGAAATCGAGACCTCGAACCTTGCTAGTCCCTCATCTATAGTTAAGGCAATGAGATACAAGCTCAAGGCAAACCTTGGTGGCAGACCTAGATTGATTGGAAGCAACATGTCTATCTCGAGGATTGTAATACTCAACACAACACAACTCAGCTCAACTTACCTAAGCCTTTCCCATTTTGGATGGGAAAGGCTACACAAACTCTGCTCCGCCATTTTCAACTCTATTTAATATCATGTTAGTTTTCAAGCCTAGGCTATTCATATACTTCATTTTGCCTTATCCAAGGCCCACCAAATAAGTTTTATGTGCAATCATTCCAAGCTCTCTCTAATTCAATAAAGATCATGGAACTGCAAATAAGTGTAAGCTTTTACATAATCATTTAAGTAAAAGAAAGATATCAGTCTCCCTAGTAAAAACCTACATTGATTTCTAAAATCTCAGCAGTATCTTGGTTTGGGCTCAGTTAGTCTCTCCCAAAAGTTCCAATAAATGCTTGAAAAGTTTGATATACGCGAAAACTGGTTTGACTCCAAATATAGCTCTTCTTTATGTAATAGGATCCACAGTATTTTTAGAAATCTATATATAGCTTTCGAAATATTTCTCATCCGTGGTCTTTTGCAATCCTTTAAACAAGGCATGTCAACCCTGACCTATGCTTAGATACCATAATAATGCTCCCCCCTGGCTATGTGTGTATATTCCCTGAACTAAACACAGAATAAAAGACATTTACGTAAAGTGATAGTAAGTTAGATGTTTAGTCATCTCTTGCTTCTTCAATACTAGTAGATTGATACTAAATCATGTTTGATTTGGTATGGGTAGGTTGCTAATGATTAATATTTGGAGGAAAGTTGATAACTTGATCAAATTCATAATATATTATGTTGCTGTTTGAAGTTACATTAAATTATTAAATATTCCTATATACAAGGGTAGCATGACTTCAGAATTGACAACAACGTATCCTAAGATAACTTTAATTTTGGCAACATTTAGAATCAAATCTAACTCCCAAGCCAAAACACTACTGGGATTGGAGATTGGACAAATGAAACAATTGGTTCAGTAGAAAATTCATCAACAAGACATCACAACCACAATTTGGGGTCGGCAAGGGGTGAATATTTTGTCCATCTTGAACAAGAAAGTAGGAATTAAGAATTAGTGCACATATATGTAAACCTAAAACAGGAGAAACTTATTTCATCAATGAAAATGAGGGCATTCTGAAAATAACTAGAATCAAGCATCATGAAAGAGCCACAGTAACTACAAATCAAGAACAAAAAGTATTCTGACTTACAGCAGAAACTGCTTCAGAAGATTCATTACTTGGTTCACTGTCTGCCTCTGCTATATAACAATTGTGCACCTCTGCTAAATAACAATTACGCAAGGAATAACATTACAATAATGAAGACTCAAAAATTCATACTTCCAACTAAAATCAATAGAGCGATAAAAAAGATAAAAGAGTAGAAAAGCTACCCAAGACCCACCAAAGGAAGTAAACAGGACACATGAAAAAAGAACAAGAATATAATTTTAAGAAAAAATGTAAAAAGGAACTTATACCAGGGAGAATAATCAGCATTGGATGAAATAGAGTAATAGTTAATGCATTACATACACAATCTCAAGGTAGTAAACCCTTCTTTTTCTATAGGTACTCAAAGTAACAACTTATATAGTGTTTCAAATTATGTGGAGTAAATGACGGCACAAATGGTCAGTTCAAATGTCAATATTGGCATACTTCATTTTTACCTTCTTTTTTTTCCTCCCCTTTTTCTTGTTAAGTGAGTCAAGAACCGCCTGAATTTTCTATCCCAGTTTTGTGGTAGCGGTCATTCACAGTCCAATAAATAATAATAATAATAATAAAACCTGCTTCACAGGCATAACTTAATTGAGAATAGGAACTTAAAAGCAAAACCTCTTTTTTATGGGGGCTGCTTTACTAAAAGGTATGAAATACTCAAAACACCAAGTACTCCCGAGGCATCGTCCCAGTGAACTTACGAACTGCATTTCTTATTACAAGGATTTTCTCCAACTTCCAGACTCCAGTTGTGGAATATCAATTCTGATGCTCACAGTCAGATATATCTACTGAAGGACCTAGGAAGCATCATCAACAACATTTTCTAACCAATTTGCCCAATCAAACAAACTCTATAGCCAAAAATAAAAACCAAAACCCAGAAAGTGAAGCAAACTCAACGTTTCCCGAATAAAAAGACAACAAACCCTAAAGAGGTAATTAATCAAATGCATAGGAAAGAAACCAAACCAGGAACCGTCTCTAGAGCAGGGAGACTCTTGCGAAACAGAGAAGAGAAGAATCTATGAGCACTTTGGGTAATGAGTCTGGAAGCAGGATCCACAATCTTCGAAATCCATCCATTCTTCTTCCCAGCTTCCACAGGGTTCCTCAGTGCGCTCACTGGTCGATCATATGGCGTCGCCTGTTTTCGGAACGGTCTTTTTCGAAATTTCCCAGCTCCACCTCCTTCATATCCCCCCGCCGCCGCAGTCGACATGAAAGAAAGCTCAATAAACTTCCCAGCTCGAGGCCTGGAGCACACAAAGAACAAAACAGAGACTCACAGTGGAAGTGGGGCGGAGGAGAGAGAGAAGGAGCTCACCGTTCTAAAAAATAGGAAATTTATACGGTCCCAGAAAGGTAACATAGGAACAATGCTACAGTACTACTGTCGTAGGTATTCCTCCTATACACCGTATATCTTTTCATGTGTCCGAGTGGGCCCGATTTCATCTGTCAAATCGATTCCAATCTGACGATATAGGTGTAGACCTGATGAGAGGAACCTCTACTGATCAAAATATCTTACAGTGTTCTTTCAACTTTCAAATATGGGAGTTTGAACTCATGGAGGTTCTAGTTGGCCAATAAAATTGAAGCACGTGCGTGTCTATCGGACGGGTAGATTATAAAACGATTTTTTTTTTTCTTTTTTGAATCTCGGCGGGTTTGTGGTAATCGCAGAAGGGGGAAAACGTTAGGATACACGTCATGCGGCATGAGCATCCCAACTGTTGTGTGGATCCCATGGCTCGTGAGATGAAGAGCGCCAACAAATTATAGTGGGCGCACGCGGCGAGGGGAAAGTGAGGGAGTGCTTCTAGCTTTTGAAAGTTGACGCCTGACGTTGACATCTCTTTTGATTCCACGTGATATGAAAATCGCGCGGCGTTGGTAGTCATACTTGAAAGGGAAACTTCTAACGCCGACGGAAATGGATCACATCCTTTCCTCCTAAAACCCTCCATCTCAGTCGATAAACTGAATCGATAAGAGGGTGTCGGTTCATATGGAAAACTTAGATTTACCGAAGCTATATGTGTTGACCATCTAATAGGGTACTGCTCCTCCTCCCAGTTTTTGAAGAAAAGGTTTGGATAATACGGGAATCTTCGTCTTATGGGTATATCAATGTATCAATATAAATATGTCAAAAAATTAATAATAGAAGATTTTTTTTTCCACATTTTTTAAAACTAATTTCCTTTTTAATGAAATAAATTACAGTTAAATTACCAACGGTTTTTTAATAAAAATTTATTGTAAAATAAATTTTCTTCTTATTTATTTTAATATAAAATATATATATAAATATTGAAAATTATTTACATAAAAAAATAATGTGAAATATGATTTGCATGAAAATTTTTAGACCAAAATAAAATAGACAATGAGACATTAAGGCTGTTTAATAAATTTTTAGAACAAAATAACACTCTAGAAAATAGTTCTTCTATTCTGATAGAACAGAAAAATTGTTCAGAACTTGAAGAATAGTCAAAAATCGTTTGATAAATTTGGTTTGTTCTTCTGTTCTCAAAGAACGAACCGAATGAAAAGAACATCTAAGAACGAAAATTGCAGAACAAGATTTACCATGTTTTTACGTTCTCAAATCTGAACAGTTTTGAAAAAACAAAAATCTAAAGTTGTGCCTGATAAAACCATAAAATTGAGCACACTGCCCCACCCTTCCTACCTGCCTATGCAAAGAAGGATGTTCGTTCTCTGCAACTAGCAGGTATTTTCTCTCATCTCTCTCCGTCTCTCATTCTCTCTCTCTCTCTCTCTTCTTGACTTTACTTCTCCGCCATCTCCATTAATTTTCTCTGCAACAGGGGAGGTATGTTTTCTTCCCCTCTCTTTGCCTACCAGTTTCTACTAGCTCTTGCTTCTGCAACAAGGGTTTCTTGTTTTTGCAATCTTCTACAAAATCTAATTTGTGGTTTAGGGTTTGCATTCCTATGAATGCTGAGTGCCCGATCGTTGCTTGGTTCCTCTGCCATCTTGTCACTTCAATCAATTGGTTCTACTTTCTTCCAGGTACCTCTATGAGTTTGAAACCCTAATATATGATTGGGTGTATTTTAGATCTTACTTGTTTCGCTTCTCTCTGATTACAATGAGAGGTATCCTCTATAGTCTTATTCGGTTTCTTCTTCTTCTTCTTCTTCTTTTTTTTTTTTTTTTTTTTTTTTTTTTTTGAGGTGGGGTGGGGTAAGTAGATAATTTCATTAACCCAAATAAAAGGATAATACATACAACCACCACTAGGAGAGAGACCCCTAGAGAACGAGCAAAACCATCAAAAGAAAAAACGACTAGATAAACCGTCCTCTAGAATAAAGGGACTTCCTCCCACGACTGAAGAAACAACTTAGGTAACATCAAGATCCCATCTATGACTAAAAAAATGAGAACAAGACGAGCCAGACATCTGAAGCAAAACAACAAAGAAATACAACTAATGAAATTGATCCTCCAGATTGGAAATCCCATCCCAATCCATCATAAGATTAATGCCCGAGGGATCCTCAATTAGGAATTCTATCCGGTAACCTTGATTTTTTAAGTTCTCATCTAGTAGATCGCCATGGGCTCAATCACAACTGAGCAGGAATTCTTGCTAGCAAGCCAGGCCATCTCCTGCTTCACTTCGTTCAAGGGAGAGTAATCTTCAATCAAGTGTGAGGACAACGGTGAGAGATCTTCAAATATGCCCTTAGGGGTTTTCCTAAGAAAACATGGATCATCGGCTTTCGCCTTTGACCTTGTCCACCCACACTGATAAACGGTAATGATTTTGGAGTTGTCACCTAGATTAAGGTCTAAGACCTCAAATGTAATCTCATCTTGAGATAAAACTTCTATTGACTCATGACCCAACGTATTGGCTTTGGTCTATCAAAGAACGGGTAAGCATTTAAGGTACAGATTAGGAAGGTATTAGGCACCCAAAACTGTCCGATCCGAAATTGGCCTCCTATATGATCCTACTTTTCTTAAACTATATGGTTATGACTGTTCATGGTCAATGGATGACTAGGGCTCATGGGGGATCCTATGCCAAATTGCTAAATTCTTCTAACCTAAGTTCAGCCAAATATGTTATGAAAGAAATAAACAAAAATAATATACAGTAAACCGAATCGAAGATGATTCGGTGATAGACTGAGTATGAGATGTTCATCCCAAATTGCCTATGTATTCCAGTCCTAGAAATCAAACCCAAAATGTAGTTCGAAACATATTGTAATTGAAGTTTAAGGATATGGTTTATGCTTAAGTTTCATTAGATTCAATGTTTAATTTGAAGTTTATGCTTGATAGATGGTTGAAATTGAATCTAAATAGCTTATGTAGATCGAAGAGATATAGATATGGATATGGATATGGGAAATGGATAAGGATGACCTAAGTAGACTAAGATGTGGTATCATACTTGGAGAATCCTCTAAATTACCTACGTATTCTAGAGGTCCTGTGTAAGACCCGTATCAAACTAATCCGGTTTTACCACCTTGAATCAGGTTTACCCATCATGGTCGAGCCAAATGGACCAAGGGCGTGAAGGAGATCGTGATCCCAGGTATCAAATCGACCCAAAAATACTTAAATAAAGGGGAGGGTCGCATACCCAGCAAGGGAGGGTCGGACCCCCCAAGACAGAAAGTCAGACCCCCTATTTTACAGAGGGTGTCGGACACTTTAGGATTTAGGGGTCGACGGGATCATCGACCCCCTCATCGACCCTCAGTTGCCGCCGAAAATAGAATTAGGAAATTTCCATAATTTCAGTTGGGGCTCTTTTCTAATCTCAAAGGGACTTATTTTAGGATGTTTCTACTCTATTTTAAGGACGTCCCTATGCCTCTTTCACTCCTTTTAGAACCCTAATTGAATTGAGAGAAAGAGAAGAGAAGGAAGAGAGGAAGAAGAGAAGGAAAGGAGAGAAGAAGAAAAAGGAGAAGAGTTGCAGAAAAGGAGTGTTCTTCTCAGGTAAGAATACTAATCCTATGAATTTTGTGAGACTTAGAATAGTTGAAGGAAGATGTAGAAGAAACCCAATCCATCCATCCATGGTTAGGTTTCAATGGAAACCATGGAGGATATCAATTAGACTATATATTAGGTGAAGAGAAGTTATAATCCATAGAAAGTATGTGGAATGGACTATGGAAGAAGCCATAGGAGTTAAACAAGGAAGAACGGATCAAAACATGAGAATATCAATCAAAACCAGAGGTGGTCGCTCATAGGGTCGATAGACCCATCGACCCTGATATTGACCCTGTTACAGGGGGTCGCAGTATACTGCTACCCTACCTGCGACCCTATAGATAATAGCAAGTTAGAAAATTGGAATTAAATCTAATTAAATTCTATCGACTTTGTTAGGTCTTATAGCAATATAATATCAATATAAAGGTGATTCTTAAAGCTTGAAAGAGGATCTACTAGCAAGCTAAGGTGAGGAAACAAGACCTACATTAACTGGTTAATAATAATTTTTTTTTTTTGAGTCCGGTGCCATGCTTAATTCTATGTGAATATGCTTGTAATGTGCATTCAACATGTCATCCAATATTTCTGCTATTATTGTTCATGCATATTTAATTTTGTTTACTTATAACATGATGATGATGATTGATGCTAGGAATAGGCATGTGAATGTTTATGTGTGGTTAGTGTGCTTGATGCGAGTAGGGCATCAGGGGAAGTGTTAGGCGGTGTTTGATCCGGACACTTTAGCTCTATCTCTAACTCAAGTCTTGTGCATTAGCATCGTCGTTCAGCCATTACCTTAGCGTGCGAATTGCGACGTAGGGCATCAAGGAGGGTCTTGGTCTTTGAGTCCTATACTCTACCGGGGGGCCTTAGCTCTATCTCTACGGATGCTCTGAGGGATGATGGGGTGAGGCCTTGGATACACTATTTGACATTAGGATTGGTTAGTAGCGAGCCCCATTTGCAGCCCTAGCCATCAGGGGTTTATTTGTTGGTATGGAGTTGTGCATCGATAAACGTAACCTTCGTTGTACAATGTTCATTGTGGGTGCTGTGGGCAATGCTGAGAGGTTCATCGGGGCGTATCCATACTCGTGCATAGAGGTGTGGCGGCCTCCTATCCTTTCTATAGCACAATGAAGTAAAACGCAAAAACAAAGAAACCAAAGATATGAATTGAATCTCATGCATATGTATTGTTGTATTTTTTTGTTTGCTCACTGAGCCATGATATATGCTCACCCTCTCGACGTCGAATATTTTTAGTTGATGATGCAGGTACCACTTGTCACACCCCAATTCCGCACTGTTCAGAATAGTGTGATGAACCGCTAAATAACCAACGGTTCAACCAGGATCTCAAATAGGCTATCCCCGCGTTATATAAACTTACACACATCCGTAATCATAATCAGAGTAATACACAATAGCGGAAAATCTATAATAAAATGAACTGAGCAACTAAGATGATATCATTAATTTAATAGCAAATTATTCTGTTTTCAACTGAGACATAAATATTTAAATATCAAATACAAGTCTTATAAATCCAATAAAAGAACCTATAAAATATCTAATCGAATACACACGAGTTGCACTCGCAAGAGGAGTCCTGTGTATCATCTTCAGCTTCCACTTCCATTGCAGCTACCGTCCCGTACGTAGAAGCATTGACATAGTCTTCAACTGTGTAACCTGCATCATCAACTAAAAATATTCGACGTCGAGGGGTGAGCACACAACACGGCTCAGTGAGTAGCCAAAACAATGCAACATTACATATGCATGCAAAAAGTCAATTTATATCTTTGGTCCGGTTTAAAGTTTGCAGTATGCTATAGAAAGGTTGAGGTAGCCAAAGGTCGCGTTTATTGACTCCGCCTCTATACACGAGTGTGTGACGTTACCCGAAGATCACGTTTATCGTCAACTCACATGCACCCAACCATGAACAATATATAACAAAGGTTACGTTTATTGCTATATAGTGCCATACCAACACGTAAGCCCCTATTGGCGAGGGCTGCAAACTGGGCTCGCAACTAACCAATCCTAATGCCAAACAAGTGTATCCAAGGCCTCACCCCAAGATCCCTTGGAATGTCCATAGAGATAGAGCTAAGGCCCCCGGGGAGAGTCCAGAGACTACAAGGACCGAGACCACCTCCCCTGATACTCTACCACATAATAGTTCTGCTAAAGTAATGGCGATACGACGATGCCAATGCACAAGACTTGAGTTAGAGATAGAGCTAAAGTGCCGAGACCCGTCAAAGGTTACGTTTATTGACGTCCTCATCACACCTCCCCTGATACTCGCTCGCATCAAGCACATCAACCACACACATACAATCACATGCCTATTCCTAACATCATCATCATCATCATCATGTTATAAACAATAAAGTAAATATGCATGAACAAATAATAGAAATATTGGATGGCATGCTGTATGCACATTACAAACATATTCGCATAGGATCAAGCATAGCATAGGACTCAAGAAATAGAAAACAGTTTCTTATTAACCAATTTAGTTTGGTGTTAAGGTTCCTCACCTTAGCTTGCTAAAAGATATTTTCCAAGCTTTAGAATCACCTCTACAGTGTTTTTATAATGCTAGCAAACCTAACAAAGTCGATAGAATTTAATTAGAATTAATTTTCAATTTAAAAACCATGTTGTTAACTGAGGATCGATCAGAGGGTCGATGCTCATAATGCATAGGGTCGATGGGTCTATCGACCCCGTCCCTCCGCCCGAACTTCCCGAATGCTGAGGGTCGATGGTCAGGGTGCATAGGGTCGATGGGTCTATCGACCCTGTGTGCGACCCTCTGTGCAATCAGGTCCAATTTCCAGTTTTTAGTTCATTCTTCATGTTTGGGGTCCTATGGCTTGCTTCCACATTCCATTAAACATTCATTCCATGGTCTGAAAACCATGATTCATCCTCCTAGATGGCTTTCATGCATTATCCTAGGTTTTTCCATGAAAACCTAACCATGGATGGATGGTTTGGGTTTCTCCGAAATCCTACACTCAACCATATCTAATCTAAGGTCTGTAGAAACTCA
This sequence comes from Protea cynaroides, assembly GCA_028583415.1. Classification (NCBI taxonomy): domain Eukaryota; kingdom Viridiplantae; phylum Streptophyta; class Magnoliopsida; order Proteales; family Proteaceae; genus Protea; species Protea cynaroides. The sequence continues at coordinate 64,888,379 of CM053266.1, read as the reverse complement.
TGGAATTAGTATCCATACCTGAGAAGATTACTTCTCTCTGGAAATTCTTCGCCTTTTGCTAAGTCTTCTTCCTTGCCACCTTTCCTCCTCTTTTCCTTCTTCTCTCTTTCTCTCAATTCAATTAGGGTTGTGAAAGGAGTGAAAGTGGCTTAGGGACGTCCTTTAAATAGAGTAGGAATGTCCTATAATAGTCCCATTGAGATTTGGAAAGAATCCCAATCGAAAATTAAGAAATTTCCTAATTTCAGACTCGGCAGTAAGTGAGGGTCGATTAGAGGGTCGATGATCCCGTCGACCCTGTGGTCTGACACTGTCCGACCCTCTGTCCATTTTTCAGGGTCTGAGTTTCTAATTTGAGAGGGTCGACCATGTTTAGCTGGGTATGCGACCCTTGCTCTATTTTAAGTGTTTTTGGGTCGATTTGATACCCGGGATCTCGCTCTCTCCTCACGCCCTTGGTCCATTGACTCGACCATGATGGGTAAACCTGGTTCAAGGTGGTAAGACCGGGTTAGTTTGACACGGGTCTTACAACTCCCCCCAACTTATAAAAATTTCGTCCTCGAAATTGGACGTACCTTCTGAATCAAATAAGTGAGGGTATTGCTTCCGCATAGCATTTTCTTCTTCCCATGTAACTTCTTCCATGTCTCTACTTTTCCATGTGACCTTAACATAGTAGATATCTCTGTTGCGTAGACGTTGAACCTTTCGACTAGTGATTTTCGTTGGTGTTACTTCAAATGTCAAATCATCGGTCAATTCTGGTAAATCCACTGTCAAAACATGCGTTGGGTCTTTGACATATTTCTTCAATAAGGAAATGTGAAATACGTCATGCACGCTTGACATAGATGGTGGTAGTGCTAACTGATAAGCTACTTTTCCACGCTTAGCCAGAATTTCATATGGCCCGACATATCTTGGACTTAGTTTCCCTTTTTGTCCGAACCTTTTCAATCCTCGCATAGGCGATACATTCAAAAATACTTTATCACCTACGGCGAACTCTAGATCTCTTCGTCGAGTATCTGCGTATTGCTTCTGACGGTTCTGAGTTGTTCTTACTCTTTCCTTGATAATGTCGACCACTCGACAAGTTTCTTCAACGAATTCCGGTCCAACAATACTACGTTCTCCAACTTCATTCCAAAACAAAGGAGTTCGACACTTTCTTCCATACAATGCTTCATAAGGTGACATTGGCCGTAACAGCCCCGGGGTTTTGTCGCTCAGCCTTTACTTTCTCGACAATTTAGGCATTGAGACACGAACTTAGCTACATCCGCTTTCATTCCCTCCACCAATATAGTTTCTTTAGATCATGATACATTTTTGTACTTCCAGGATGTATCGAATAGATGGTGGTATGAGCTTCTTTCATCGGGCCGGTGTCTAATGTCCACACTTTCGCTTTCGGTACACATATTCTTCCTTTGTATTTCAACACTTTTTCTTCATCCAAGGTGAACTCGTGGTTAGTCCTACCTTTCTCAATGTCTTCTTGTATCGTGCTCTCGATAAGGATCCGCTTGGATAGCCGTCTTCACTTCATCCATTATATCCGGTATAATCTTCAATGCCGCGAACATATTCGGAAAACCGATGAATAAACCCTTGGTTAGCTGATTCATCCGTTGTATCTATCACATACCGCTTCGTTGCCGTGATTGAATACCATTCCGGTAGTGCACATTGTCGCAGCCATGCTAACTTCTCCTTGAGATTTTATCATTGCTTTTCTCGCTCAATGCATCCGCTACTACGCTCGCTTTTCCCCGGATGATACCGGATATCACAATCATAGTCTTTCAATAGTTCCAGCCATCTTCTTTGTCTCATATTCAACTCCTCTCCGATTAAATAAATAAGTAAGACTTTTATGGTCCGACTTAATCGGGAATTTCTCTCCGTATAGGTAGTGTCTCCATATCTTGACAAGATGTACTACCGCCGCTAACTCCAAATCATGAGTGGGGTAATTTTTCTCATGTACCTTCAATTGTCTCGAGGCATAGGCAATCACTTGCTCTCCTTGCATAAGCACACATCCTAATCCCAATCCCGACGCGTCGGTATATAAGGTAAATGTCCGTCCCGGGATCGGAATAGTCAAAATCGGAGCGGATATCAATCTGGTCTTCGCGTTTGAAAACTCTTTTCACACTTATCCGTCCATACAAATTTTTCTCCTTTCTTGGTCAAACCGGTAAGAGGTACGGCAATCCGAGAATAGTCTTCTACGAATCTCCGATAATAACCAGCTAGACCCGAAAAACTTCTAATTTCCGAAACGCTCTTGGTGCTTCCCACTTCACAATAGCCTCGATTTTGCTGGGGTCCACTTTGATTCCTTCGGCGGATACTACATGGCCTAGAAAGGCGACTTCACTTAGCCAAAACTCACACTTTGAAAATTTGGCGTATAACTTCTCTTTCCTTAAACGCTGTAGGGCTGCGTTTAGGTTCTTGACATGGGTTTCCTTGTCCTTGGAGTATACCAATATGTCATCAATAAATACTATAACCGACGTATCCAAAGATATCGTGGAAAACTCGGTTCATAAGTTCCATGAACGTTGCCGGTGCATTAGTTAATCCGAATGACATTACTAAGAATTCATAATGTCCGTATCTTGTCCCGAAAGCCGTCTTCGAATGTCACCTTCTTTAATCTTCAACCGATGATAGCCCGATCGAAGATCGATCTTTGAAAATACTTTTGCTCCCCTCGGAATCGATCGAACAAGTCATCGATCCTAGGTAGTGGGTATCGATTCTTGATGGTCAATTTATTCAACTCTCGATAGTCGATACATAATCGAACGCTACCATCCTTCTTCTTTACGAACAACACCGGTGCTCCCCATGGAGATATACTGGGTCTAATATAACCCTTATCCAGCAGTTCTTGTAATTGCACTTTTAATTCCTTCCGCCCGGTAGGAGCCATCCTATAAGGTGCTTTTGATACTGGTGCGGCTCCGGGTAGAAGGTCTATTACGAACTCTGTGGCTCGGTCGGGTGGTAATCCGGGTAGTTCCTCCAGAAATACATCGGGAAAATCTTGCACGACATCAATATCTTCCATTCGTGGCACGTCCTTGGTTAGGTCGACCACTGATACTAGATATCCGACCGCCCCTTTCTCAAGGCACTTCTTAGCCTTAAATGCTGAGAGTATGAGCTTTCGTCTCCTGGGAAGTTTGGTTCCCGAGAAACTGAATTTTGCTCCTTCTTTATCTTTAATTTTTAGCTTCTTTTCGGCGCATAACAGATTTGCGTAACGCCGAGCTAACCAAGCCCATTCCCAAGATGACATCAAAGTCCGCCATCTCAAGTTGTATCAAGGTTGCATCCAAAGTCTCGCTCTCCAATGAGAACTCGGACATGGTCCATAACCTTCTCTAATTCCACTTCTAATCCCATCGGTGACCGTACAAGTAATTTGTAGTCTAATGTTTTGATGGGCAATTTGGTCTTCTTTCCAAACGACACAGATATAAATGAATGAGTAGCTCCTGAATCAAAGAGTACTCTGGCGGGTATGCCATTGATAGGTATGATACCTGTGATTCGTTTTTACTTAGTCTACATGCTCAATCAATGTAATTAAAATCTTGAATGTTTTGGTCATACCTGTGACCACATCAGGCGACGCGGCAAGCATCTTCTCGACGTAACAAAGATATACCCGTCCCTGATGTAATCGCTTCTTGGGTTTTGGGCACTCTCTTGCCATATGCCCCGGTTGATTGCGCTTAAAGCACTTCGGGACTTCAAAATTTGACTTTGGCCGTGGTTGAGCTGCTGAAGTAGACTTCGATGGAGTAGCCAAATTCGAGGACGAAAAGGTTTATACGTCCTATTATTGCCTCCGTTGTAGGTGTTTCCGGGCCGGTCTCTTGATTCCTCGGCTCGGGAGAAATAGCTCTCCTTCCGGCTCGATTCAATTACTCGAGCGATCCGGACAGCTTCGTTGTAAATCTTCTTCTCTAAGCCCGGAACATTTTCTCTTATGCTTCCTCTTAGTCCCGCGACGAACCTACGGGTTTTTGTATCTTCTTCTTGCATACTCGCCGGTGCGAAGAAAAACGGTTCTTCGGAGCGCCGTTGATATGCGTCTACTGGTCATCCGTCCCCGGTACAAACTCGAGAACTCTTTCTCCATTGAGTCTCCAAGCTTCGTGGGAAATATTTCTCGAAGAACGCTTCTTTATATATAGCCCATGTCGGCAGGGCATGTCCGGTCAATAAGTATGTTTTTGTGGATTTCCACCAATGGTGTGCGCCGCCTTTGAGCATGAAGGTGGCGCATAATACTTTCTCTTCTTCCCCGAAATAGTCATCATAAGGAAATTTCTCTCCATCTCGCCTATCCAAGCTGGCTGGCCACAACGGATCGGACGGTTTACCGTTGAATTCCTTAGGTTTCATCTTCGTAAACTCTCTACTAGTCGGGAGTGATCCAGCTTGGTTTTGGGGGGTTTGCCCCAAACACATAGGGTGGATACCGGTAGTTCCCTTTGGCTGCTTCTCGGGACTTGCAACCGGAATTGGTGCAGCCGGTTGTTGAGGTGTCTCGTTGAGCCGGGTGATTACCCACCGGTGCCGCACTAGCTTGCCCAAGGGTGCATGGTTGCACCCGAGTGGCTTGAAACATAACTCCCATTGCAACCTCGCATTTGAGCTTGTGCGTGTTGCATTTGCCGTAGTTGTTGTGCCGGATTCATCACCACCGTTGTTAGCTCGGTGGTGGTGGTGGCAAATTTGTAGGGTTTGCCGGTTCGGGATTACCCCGTGCATAATTGTTCTCTTGATTAGTCCCATCCGCCGGTGGTGGTGGTGGGACCGTGTTTCGGGCCCGCCGGGTAACTCTACGCCCGGACATAATTCTTTTCGATGTTTGGTGGTGCCTGAAAATTATCAAAATAGGTGAGAAATCATGTATATGTCATGTAGGCACGTTAACCAATAATCAATTCCAACTCGAGCTCATTTTATAAAAAAATACTGTCCTTTTCCGACATGTGGTCGATGGTGAGGGTCGATGGTATGTCGACCCTTAATGTCCGACCCGTAGTTTCCGCCGATTCCCGAGAGCGGAGGGTCGATTAGAGGGTCGATCGAGGGTCGATGGCCCCGGGTCGAGAAGTCCGACCCTCCGACCAAAAATCAGATTTTTAAAGTCCGATTTTGGGTCATTTTCTATTATTTCCTCCCGTTTCGACTCGCCTCTTCTCTCCGAGTTGCTACAAAGTGCTACTTCACCGTTGTGGATCATTCTTAGTCCGAGTTTCGACATCCACATCACCTCTACGGTATACTTTCCCAACTTTACCCGTTTTTAGGTTTTTATTTCTAGGTTTTTGCTCATTTAACTTGTATTTTTCAAATTAAACTTTTTCCAACCGTAAAAATTCGATTTTTATTGGGGGCTTTTGTTGTTGGTGTCTTGAGGAACGAAAGCCCTCAAAAATTTTTGAGTTTCATCGGTTGGTTATCGAGAAACTTAAATTTTTCTCTTTTCGCCCTAATTTGTCAAAATTTTTCGATTTCTTGCAATTCCTTCAAATTGACCTTGTCCGCTAGAATTTCCTTCCCGCTTAACTGCTGTGCGATGTGTTGGAACTTACGTAAGTCCTCCCGCCCACTTGTATGGGTGAAAAGTGAGGCTTTTGACCAACTTACGTCGTTATAATGCCCGATTTTTAAATTTTTATCCTATTAACTCCTTGTTTTCCTTTTTCCTTCTTATCCGCAGATACTATGGTTCGCACCAAAGTACCCGAGAGTTCGTGATCCGCTCGCTTCCGCTCCAATGAAGCCGAGGCACAAGATGCCTACTATACGAGCAAGAAAGTGGAAGGGGGTCGTATGGTGAACTTGGCTGAGCTAGCCTTGTTCAACGAGAGAGCTTTTGGTGATATGGGGTGGCTCCCCGTCATCACATACGATGCGTGCACCCGCCCGCAGTTAGTGCGCCGGCTCTATTGCAACCTTCGGATTGTGGGAAACCACAACGATGTGGAGCTTGGTCAGAGTTGCGCATCACTAGCTACGCCAAGGGGGTGCAGATTTCTTTTGATTATCGGCACCTGGCCGACCCGCTGGGCATTCCATATGACGGTCCTATGGTGTACCGTGCACCGGGTGAGCACGATTTTATTGAGACGTGGTTGCGGGCCGAGATTGATAGTCGGCCATTACAGCCCGATCGCCGGCGCGATGAGGGCGTGCTACTTGGCGTCCGGCTCCACGGGTGTTCTCAGAGGATCATTCAAAGATAACCCGATCCCGCAGAGTGGGCATTATGAGAGGGTGTCTCGGCTGACCCGCTTTTGATCTACAAAGATATGCACTCATCAGCCCGTCTGCCTTCCTTACATCATCATGCGGACGATGATCGGCGCTACATTGTCCGGTCATAGGGGAAATCTACCCTATGGACGCATGATTACCACGTTGCCGACCCGCCCGGGGGTGGACCTGGTTGATGAGACGATCCAGAGAAGACCTTCTCGCCGCCTAGATTGGGAGGCTATATGCAAGATGGGACTTCGAGACGCCAAGTTAGCGGGGACGATGAGAGGAACGCGATGGTGCGCCCTCACACTCGGGCTGAGGTGGCTGATGCCGAGGCTGCCGCCGCCGCCGCTAGAGCTCGGTGGATCCCGCCGACGATGATGATCGCATGTATATGGATCGCCGACGCGATACCCCCGCCTTCACCCACACAAGCGGATGGAGTTGGTACTTTTATCGCGGCGGCCCCCGCACCGGAGACCGGTCCTTCTCATGAGGCTGGTCCTTCGCGATCCACCTTCCGATATGATGGAGATATTGCGTGAGCTCGGGGATGCTCAGCGCAGATCTGATTTGAGGATGGATGAGCTGTTGGCCGCTCAAGACGCATCGACGCCCGGATGGGAGAGCTCCTAGAGGTGCAGCGGCGACCGATCGAGGATAGCCGGTCTCACGCCTAGTCTACGCACGACCCGCACTCGGGATAGCCCGGTTGACTAGAGTCTACGCCGAGGACTACGACAGAGACCGTGAGGCACCGCCTCCTCCTTCGCCTCCAGCTTCCCGGATTGTACTTTTATTTTTCTTTCTTGTACTACGCAGTAACCGGTCCGGGCCGTGGACTGCATCGCTTTCATTATGTATATACATTCTATTTCTCTCTCTCATTGTATGTAACTTGTTTCCCTTTAATAGATATATTATCTCTTTTAAATTTGGTCTCAATCATCACTTGTGCTTACAAAGGTGTTTATATTAAAACTTTTAATTTATTCTATCTCGCTCATATTTGTCTCGAATGTATGTTAGTTTAGCGGGCAAGGCCCGAGAAGCTCGATACCAAGTTGTCACACCCCAATTCCGCACCGCTCGTAATGGTGCGATGAACCGCTAAATAACCAACGGTTCAACCAGATCTCAAATAGGCTATCCCCGCGGTATCTAAACTTACACACATCCGTAATCATAATCGAGTAATACACAATAGCGGAAAATCTATAATAAAATGAACCGAAGCAACTAAGATGATATCATTAATTTAATAGCAAATTATTCTGTTTTCAACCGAGACATAAATATTTAAATATCAAATACAAGTCTCTATTAAATTCCAATAAAAGAAACCTATAAAAATATCTAATCAAATACACACGAAGTTGCACTTCGCAAGAGGAGTCGGTGTATCATCTTCGCCTTCAACTTCCATTGCCGCTACCGTCCCGCACGTAGAAGCATTGACATAGTCTTCAACCGTGTAACCTGCATCATCAACTAAAAAAATATTCGACGCCGAGGGGTGAGCACACAACACGGCTCGCTGAGTAGCCAAAACAATGCAACATTACATATGCATGCAAAAAGTCAATTTATATCTTTGGTCCGGTTTAAAGTTTGCAAGGGGTGCTATAGAAAGGTTGAGGTAGCCAAAGGTCGCGTTTATTGACTCCGCCTATACACGAGTGTGTGACGCTACCCGAAGATCACGTTTATCGCCAACTCACATGCACCCAACCATGAACAATATATAACAAAGGTTACGCTTATTGCCATATAGTGCCATACCAACACGTAAGCCCCTATTGGCGAGGGCCGCAAACCGGGGCTCGCAACTAACCAATCCTAATGCCAAACAAGCGTATCCAAGGCCTCACCCCAAAGATCCCTCGAATGTCCATAGAGATAGAGCTAAGGCCCCCGGTAGAGAGTAGAGGACTACAAGGACCGAGACCACCCCCCCCGATACTCTACGACATAATAGTTCTCGCTAAAGTAATGGCGATACGACGATGCCAATGCACAAGACTTGAGTTAGAGATAGAGCTAAAGTGCCGAGACCCGCCAAAGGTTACGCTTATTGACGCCCTCATCACACCTCCCCGATACTCGCCGCATCAAGCACATCAACCACACACATACAAGCACATGCCTATTCCTATCATCATCATCATCATCATGTTATAAACAATAAAGTAAATATGCATGAACAAATAATAGAAATATTGGATGGCATGCTGTATGCACATTACAAACATATTCGCATAGGATCAAGCATAGCATAGGACTCAAGAAATAGAAAACAGTTTCTTATTAACCAATTTAGTTTGGTGTTAAGGTTCCTCACCTTAGCTTGCTAATAGATATTTTCCAAGCTTTAGAATCACCTCTACAATGTGCTAGCAAACCTAACAAAGTCGATAGAATTTAATTAGAATTAATTTCCAATTTAAAAACCATGCCGTTAACCCGAGGGTCGATCGGAGGGTCGATGCTCGTAATGCATAGGGTCGATGGGTCTATCGACCCCGTCCTCCGTCCGAACTTCCCGAATGCCGAGGGTCGATGGTTATGGTGCATAGGGTCGATGGGTCTATCGACCCTGTGTGCGACCCTCTGTGCAATCAGGTCCAATTTCCAGTTTTTAGTTCATTCTTCATGTTTGGGGTCCTATGGCTTGCTTCCACATTCCATTAAACATTCATTCCATGGTCTGAAACCATGATTCATCCTCCTAGATGGCTTTCATGCATTATCCTAGGTTTTTCCATGACAACCTAACCATGGATGGATGGTTTGGGTTTCTCCAAAATCCTACACTCAACCATATCTAATCTAAGGTTGGTAGAAACTCATGGAATTAGTATCCATACCCGAGAAGATTACTTTTCTCCGGAAATTCTTCTCCTTTTGCTAAGTCTTCTTCCTTGCCTCTTTTCTTCCTCTTTTCCTTCTTCTCTCTTTCTCTCAATTCAATTAGGGCTGTGAAAGGAGTGAAAGTGGCTTAGGGACGTCCCTTAAATAGAGTAGGAATGTCCTATAATAGTCCCATTGAGATTTGGAAAGAATCCCAATCGAAAAATTAAGAAATTTCCTAATTTCGACTCCGGCAGTAAGTGAGGGTCGATTAGAGGGTCGATGATCCCGTCGACCCCGTGGTCCCGACACCGTCCGACCCTCCGTCCATTTTTCGTGGTCCGAGTTTCTAATTTGAGAGGGTCGACCTGCTTAGCCGGGTATGCGACCCTTGCTCTATTTTAAGTGTTTTTGGGTCGATTTGATACCCGGGATCTCGCTCTCCTTCACGCCCTTGGTTCAATTGCCTCGACCATGATGGGTGTAAACTTGGTTCAAGGTGGTAAGACCGGGTTAGTTTGACACGGGTCTTACACATTTATTTTAATTTTTTTTTTTTTTTTAACGTGTGGATATTTGGGGGGGGGGGGGTTAAAAATGGAGGGGGGGGTTGGTTTTTTTTTTTTTGGGATGGTATTTTTTTTTTTTTTTTTTTTTTTTTTTTTTTTTTTTTTTTTTTTTTTTTTTGTTTTTTTTTTTTTTTTTTTTTTTTTTTTTTTTTTTTTTTGTTAAATTTTTTTTTTATTTTTTATATTTATTTTTTTTTTTTTTTTTTTTTTTTTTTTTTTTTTTTTTTTTTTTTTTTTTTTTTTTTTTTTTTTTTTTTTTTTTTTTTTTTTTATTTTTTTTTTGTTTTTTTTTTTTTTTTTTTTTTTTTTTTTTGTTTTTTTTTTTTTGTTTTTTTTTTGATATGGAATTGGTGGGGGGGGGGGGGGGTTTTTTTTTTTGTTTTTTTTTTTTGTTTTTTTATTTAATAAATAATTTTTTGGTTGGGGGGGGGAAGGGGGAAAAAAAGAAAAAAAGAAAAAAAAAAAAAAATGAGAAAGAGATTTGGGTGTTGGAAAGGAAATTAAAAAATATTATAATAATTTATGAAGGAAAAAAAATATAATAAAAAAAGGGTAAAAAAAATTTTTTAATAATTATATGAGAAGGAAAAGACTAGGGGGGACGATAGGGGGGGGGAAAGAAAAAAAAGAAAGTAAGGAGGAGGGGGGGGGGGGGGGGGGGGGGGGGGGGGGGGGGGGCGGGGGTTTGGGCGGGAATAATGTGATTTATGGCCAGGGGGGGGGGGGGGGCGAGGGGGGGGGGGGGGGGGGGGATATTGGGGGGGGGGGGCGGGGGGGGGCGGCGGGTTGGCCCGCACGCCCGGTTTGGGGGGCGGGGGGGTTGGGGGTTTGAAAAAAACTTTAGAAGGAGGATGGGGGGGGGGGGGGGGGGGGGGGGGGGGGGGGGGGGGGGGGGGAAGGAGGGAGGAAAAGCAGAAAAGAGGGGTGGGGGAATGAGGTGCATGTAAAGACGATCATCATCCCCGACAAGAGCTGCTACTGCCTCAGCGTCAGTCATCTCCACGCGAGTGCGAGGGCACACCATCGCGTTCCTCTCCTCATCACTGACCTGGACATCCCGCATACCCATCCTGCAGATGGCATCCCAATCCAGAGGAGCAGAGAAGGATTTTTCCTGAATCTTCTCATCCAACAAATCCATACCCAGGCGGGTCAGTAATTTAGTGATCATACGTCCATAGGGTAGATTACCCCTATGACTGGGCAATGTGGCACTGATCATAGTCCGCATGATGATGTAAGGTAGGCATACAGGCTGCCTAATACAGATGCAGATAGCGTATACGGGTCAATCGGGTGATCCTCTCATAGTGTCCACTCTGCGAAATCAGGTTGTGCTGAATGATCTTGTAGTACACCCGTGGATCCGAACGTAGATAACTCGCTTTTATCTCCCAGCGATCAAATCGGATGAGCTGTCTGTCTATCTCAGCCCTCATCTGCAAAGAAAGGAACTGGTGCTCTCCAGGAGCAGAGAACACCATAGGGCCATCATAGGAAATGCCCAACAAATCCGCTAGCTGCCGGTAGTCAAAGGAGACCTCAACTCCCTTGACGTAGCTAGTAATCCTGAGCTCGTGACCCCTATCCACATCATTGTAATCCCCCACCACCTGGAGGTTACAATAAAACTGGTGCACCAAATCCGGGTACGTGCAGGCATCATAGGTGATGACAGGAAGCCAACCCATGTCACTAAATGCTCCCTCTACATTGAACAAGGCTAGGCTAGCCAAGTCCACCAGTCGACCACCCTCTACCTTTTTACGGGCAAAGTGGGCATACTGAGTCTCAGCTTCATTGGTACGGAAGCGGAGACGGTCGCGAACACTAGGAACCTTGGTGCGAGCCATGATATCTGTAGACCACAATGAAAAACAGATAATGGATTAGTAAGATAGAAAAATCACAAAAATTTCGACATTATAATGACGTAAGTTGACCAAAAGCCTCACTTTCACCCATACACGTGGGCAGGAGGACTGGTTCTAAACTATCCTGCAATACTCATACAGTCGGAAATTTTAACTAACGGAACCCAATTTGAAAATTTTTTGAAAAATCCTAAAATCTTGACAAATTAGGGCAAAAAGAGAAAATTTCGAGTTTCTCGATAACCAACCGATGAAACTCAAATATTTTTGAGGACTTTCGTCCATTGACTCACCAACAACAAAAGCCCCCAATAAAAATCGAATTTTTAAGATTGGAAAAAGTTTAATTTGAAGAAAACGTATTATATGAAAACCTAGAAAAGAAAACCTAAAAACAGGTAAATGGAGAAGAAATACCTGTAGGGAGGATGTAGGTGTCGAGAAACGTAACCCAAATGGCCAATGTAGTGGAATCGGCACTGTAGCAACCCAGAGGAAAGAAGCCGAGTTGAAACGGAGGGGAAAGAACCTTCACCTTAATGCAAGTTTGGATCGTGACAGTTTATATTTTCCAAATTCCTTGCTTAATTGAAGTTACGATTTCAATCTAAATATTGCTAGGTGAAAAAAAAGTTAATATTTATCGATAGAGTGATTGAGTAATTAAAAAAATTAAAAGAGATGAATAAAGAATTAAAAGAATGGAGTGTCATATTTATTATAATTGGAAATAAACTAACAATGTATATGTATGGTTTACATTTATAAATTAATATACATTATAATATATAATATATAATATACCGGTCTCAGTCAGGTGATCGTAGGGCTATAATCCTTTACCGTGTGCATTTATTAATCAATCCGGAACTCCAGATGGCCGTCGGACTATAATCCTTCATTGTGAACACATAATTATTAATCAGTCTCGATCTAAACCGGGCACATTAATAATCCTGACTAATGTCAATTTTCATGATCGTCACGCCAAGTTATACGGTGCGATCCTTAGATTGACACCCCTAGTTCCTGGTCCGTTGGAGTTTTCCAACGAGCTACCTGTAACAGGAAAACTAGACAAGCTCTTGAAGGATGTCTAGGGTTTCGATATGCTCTTGACCTAATCAACTACATTCATTGCCGATCTCTGAAGGATGTCTGTCGATGGCTTTATGTCGTCGGTTCTGGGTGCTAGTGTCGTTAGTGGAGGTAAGGGTTATGGGCGTGGTTCTGGGATTGAGTCCAATCCTAATTGTCACACCACAATTCTGATCCAACCAGAATGGTGTGAGTGAACCGTCATTGAACCAACGATTCATACCAGGATCTTGAATAGGCCGTTTCCACTCATACAAACCATTATACATAACCACAATCAGAATATAAATATACAGCGGAAGACTTTAAATAGAATGAACTGAGTATCTATTGATAATTTAAATAAATATCCAATTATCCAAATTCAAACACATAAAATAATATCATTACATCCCTTTAATCCAACCGAAAATAAATAAAATAAATAAAGAAAAACCAATCAAAGGTACACGCAGAAAGGGCACTCGCATGAAGCGTCATGCTCGTCCTCTCCTGCCTGTGCACCCAGAGCAGCAACATCACCATAAGTCGGGGCATTCACATAATCATCCACAGTGTAACCTGCATCAACATCTAAAACAATGTACGTACAAAGGGTGAGCTCACGACTTAGCTCAGTAAGACAATCAGACAGTTTCACAATATTATGCATGAATAACAATCATTTTATGCTGTGGTCTGGTTTTAAGTTTGCAATGTGCTATAGAAAGGTTTGGTGGCCCCCGCACCTCTATACACGAGTGTGTGGCACCTCATGGATCACACCCCCATTGGCCCACATGCACCCATCATGGAATAGAGATAGAGCTAAGATACCCCCGTACCTCCCCTGATGCTCTACCCATACCAGTACCTAAGCCCCTACTGGCCAGGGCTCGCAAATTGGGCTCGCAACTAACCAATCCTATATGTCATCAATGTATGCTCTATCCCAGCACAGCCGTCTACGGCATAGAGATAGAGCTAAGGCATTCCCACACCTCCCCTGATGCCCTATCCGCAACTAACCCACTAGGATAGAAACAATACAGGTAGACCCTATCCCAACATAACTCCCTACGGCATAGAGATAGAGCTAAAGCATCTTGGACAAGCCAGTGTCGACTCGGAGACCACAGTGCCACATAACCATGGCCAGGCCAGCATCAACATCGGAGACCACCGTACCACGACCTTCCCCTGATGCCCCACCCGTACCAAGCATGTTAAGATAGAATACTACAAAAGGTGCTAGTGTGAGGAGCGATCCCAGGCCCATGCCCCACTCCACACACTAACGAAAAACAACCACATGCTTAACAATCACATCCTATCAATGCATGAACAATAATAATAACTGAAAGTAAAGGATGGCATGTGAATATGCACAAACATCACATCATAGATATTCAGGTGATTAACAACAACTTACTGTCCATTAGTTATTAAGTTTAGGTCAGATTCCCTTACCTGACGCTCATTCGATAACTTGCTCCACGTCGCAAGGTCCAAACGATATGTCACAAAGTCCTACAATATTATTAGGGTCTCATTAGAATATATTGTTTATGGTTTCATGTTGGTCGAAAACCAACATGGTTACAAAACATCCTCACAGAGCTGTCCGGTGGCATGTACCGGTCGTAGCTCTGTGGGAAAGACTGGCGACCGGTATGGTCAGCCGGTCCCTACAGACTAGCCTCCCGAGGGATACCGATGGCAACATACCGGTCGCACCATGTGCAACCGGTATAGTCGACCGGTATGTCTCCGGAAGACCATACATGGGTTTTCGACTGCCGTCGATCATCCTCCATGGATTTCCAAGGTTTCTCCTATCCATTCTAAGTCTAAACTTGGAGTTAGAGTTATCCCCAACTCATTCAAGTCTCGTTTCGATGAATATCATCTCGAAACTCGAATCTAGGGTTTGACGACAACTTAGGGTTTATTGGCCAATTTAGGGTTTTAGATCAATACCTACTTTGCATGGTATTGATCCACCCACACAACTAACATAGGATAAGAAGAATAGTTAAAACACTTACCGTTGACTGGCGTAGCGTGAGCTTCGTCGAACGGTAATGGCAGCACCTTCTTCTTCTTCCTAGCTCCTTCTCCTTTCCAACCTCCTTCTCTTCTCTAGGGTTTGTGAGAGACAATGGAAAGGATTTGAGGAGGCTTAAGGGTGTATTTATAGGCTAAAAATAGGGTTTAGTAACCCTACTAGGATTAGGAAACTTCTAGGATTCGAAATCAGGAAAATGGGACCCGTAGAGACCAATTTCCAGATTCTCGCACTTAGCTGCGCAAGCCATACCGGTCGACCGGTACCAAGACCGGTACCATCGACCGGTCAACATAAAATGATGACTATTGGTCGTCTTTGGTCCGATTTCATACCTGTTTGTCATCCGCTTGTCCCGTCTGGCCCGGTGATGATCAAAAGACCTGTCACGATACAAAACCAAGGTTTAGACCGGGTTTACGGAGTACGGGTCTTACACTAATGCTATAATATTTTGGGATCGTGTTGTCTTTGTTTCACCTAGAATGGATGTAGGGGCGGGTGGAAGGTGACATCCTAACTCTCAGGCGAGGGCGCAGCATATATAGTCTATGTTGACTAATGCCAAGGATGTGGATGATCGACAACCTATAAGTTTCCCTAATGCTGACTTATCTCATCGGGTTAGGTTCGAGGGGGTGGGATCGTCAACCACTGTTGGGTTGGAATCTAGGGCTCAAGCTGTGGTTGCTATGGTTTCTAAGGAACCTTCGATGGTGGATAATGGTGAAAATGTGAATGGACCAGGAAGGAGTAAGGAGAATTTGGCTGGTGGGGTAGTGCAGAACCTGACTGGTGGAACTTTGCAAGTGCCGAATCTCTTTATTGGTGGTATCTTACCATTGTCAGAGGTAGGGAGACTCCTGTAAGAGAATATAGTAATGTTATCGCATGTGCAACCTGCAGTTAAACCTGCGATTTTTCAATTTCACGGAGGACGGAGGTGTCCTGGTGTTATTAGTCTGGTGTTATTAGCCCTGATGTTGGAATGGCGACGACGGTTTATTAACTGGTTCAGCAGTGTCCGGCGGTGGACCTGGTGGTGGTATAAATTTTGAAAAGTCTACAGTAGATATTGGAATATTCTTGGGGTTTCAATCTATGGAATCTCACCAAAAAACATTAGGAAATAATGAAGATCGTGGGGAGTATAATGGGGAAAGAAATCCTTTCCCGAGGGAGGAAAGATTGCCTTCCAGGAAAAAACGAAGGTGGGTAAACCATGGAAAGGGTAAGGCTCAACAGGTCATGAACGACCAACTTCTAGGTGGATTTCCACCTAGTTTTGAACCAACGGCTGTAGGGGGGCCGACCAGATTTGATAATAGAAGGGATCCGCAAAATGCTGCAGGGGGGTAGTCAATCTTTTGCCTCTGTAGTTTTAGGGCTGCCTGATCTGAATACTCTTCTGAATCCAGTTGTAGAGGGTGCATAACAAGGGGGGTTATACCACAAGAAGTGTATGAGAGGCAACTAGAGAAATATAGACTTGCACTGATTGGTAGAGCTTATATGTAGAGGCTTACTTTCAATGATATATTTCAATCCCTGTCAGAGCAATGGGGGAGCTCAAATTGTTTTGAATTGACCTCCCTTGGCAAGGGTTATTTTGTCTTCCAATTCTTCTCTAGAGAGTCGTTGTTATCCATTTAGAGAAGAGGGATGACAAGGATAAATGGACACCCTCTAAGGCTACAGCAATGGGAGCTGGGTTATGACGTTAATAAGGTACAGCCTGTCACACCCCAATTTCACACTATTCAGAATGGTGTGATGAACCGCTAATAAACCAACGGTTCAACCAGGATCTCAAATAGGCTGTGTCCATTAACTTAAACCATACACATCCACAACCATAATCAGAATAAATACACAATAGCGGAAGTCTTAATATTAAATGAACTGAGAATCTAAATGTGTTAATCATAAATGAATATCAAATTATGTTGTATCAACCAAGACATAAATAAATAAAATATCAAATTATATTTCCTTTATGGTTCAAATAAAATCTAATCGAAAACGCATGAGTTGCACTCGCATGATGAGTCATGCGTCTCCACTATATCTTCAGCATCCATTGCAGCAACGTACTCGTATGCGGGAGCATTCATATAATCTTCCACAGTCGTACCTGCATCATCAACTAAAAATATTTGAATTCAAAAGGGTGAGCACACATCACGGCTCAGTGAGCAAACAAAACAATGCAACAACCATATGCATGCATTCAATTCATAACTGTGGTCTGGTATATAAGTTGGTAATGTGCTATAGAAAGGTTCGGAGGCTGCCTCACCTCTATACACGAGTGTGTGTAGTCGCCCAATGAATATCGGCATTTCTGTCCCACATGCACCCACCATGGACAAGTATACACACAATGAAAATGGCATTGCTGTACCGGCTGCCCATATCAACACGTAAGCCCCTATTGGCGAGGGCTTGCAAACTGGGCTCGCAACTAACCAATCCTAATGTCAAATAGTGTATCCAAGGCCTCACCCCAGCATCCCTCAATACGTCCATAGAGATAGAGCTAAGGCCCCCGGCAGAGTCAAAGACTACACGGTCCGAGCCAACCTCCCCTGATGCCCTACGACGTAATAGCTTTGCTAAGATAATGACGATACGACGATGTTAGTGGACAAGACTTGAATAGAGCTATGGTACAATATACCCAATGAAAACGGCATTGCAGTACCGATTGCACCATCCCCTATCCGCATCAAGTATACCAACATTCACTTAGTGGACAAGACTTGAGTAGAGCTATGGCACAATATACCCAATGAAAATGGCATTGAAGTACCGGTTGCACCATCTCCTACCCGCATCAAGTACACTAACCAAACACAAACATTCATATGCCTATTCCTATCATCATCATCATCATCATGTTATAAACAACGAAGTAAATATGTAATAGAAATATTGGATGACATGTTAAATGCACATTACACGCATACAAACATGGAATCATTCACAGTGTTGGACTCAATAAAATAAAATAATTTATTATTAGCCAATTAGTTTAAGTCTTGTTCCCTCACCTTTGCTTGAGTGTAAATCCTCTTTCAAGCCTTTAGAATCACCTTTATATCAATAGGAAAACCTAACAAGTCGATAGATTTTAATTAGAATTCATTCCGACAGTTTTAAGCTTGTTGTATTGCTAGGGTCGCAGGTTGGGTCGCAGGATGGGTCGCAGGATATGAGACCCCAGGGTATAGGGTCGATCAACCGTAGCTTCCCTGGACTTCCCGAGAGCTAGGGGTCGATCTTGTGGTCTGATACGGTCGGTTACCCATCGACCCTAAGTGCGACCAGATGTAAATTGAGTCGACTTTTCATCCTACAGTCCCCTCTTTCGTGTTTGGATCATTTGGCTTACTTTCATAGTCCATTCTATGATTGTTCTATGGCTTAAAACTACAAGTTACTTCCTTTACTTTGTTTACCATGATTCCCTCCATGGATTCCATTGAAATCTTCCCATGGATGGATGATTTTGGTTTCTCCTAGATCCTACCCTCTTTATATGCTATTCTAGGGTCTTACACAATCAATGGAGAATGTTTTCATACCTTAGTTTTTCTGAACTCAGAGATTCCTCTGAAACTCTTCTCCTTAGCCTTCTTCTCCAACTTTCTTTCTCTTCCTTCTCTTCTCTTTTCTCACTTTCAATTAGGGTTTCAAAAGGAGTAAAAGAGCCTAAGGGACGTCCTATTTATAGAGAAAAACCTCCCAAAATACGTCCCAACGAGTTTAGGAAAGGTTCCCTTTGAATTAGGAAAGTTTCCTAATTTCTCAGTTTGCCTAGGGTCGATCCTAGGGTCGCAGAATCCGTCGACCCTAGGGTCTCAAGTCATCCGACCCTAGGACTCAAAAGTCATGGGTTGGACCCTGCTACCTGTTTAGGCATGCGACCCTACCCTCCATTTTACTGTTTTTGGGTCAATTTCATATCTGGTTTTGTGATTTCCTTCACGCACTTGGTCCGTGTGGCTCGACCATGATAGGTAGACCTGGTACAAGGTGCTAAGACCGGTTAGTTCGGTACGGGTCTTACACAGCCTCCTCGATATGTACAATGGTTTGTCTACCAGGATTAAGGCTGGAGTTATGGGAGGATGATATTCTCTTCTCAATAAGGAAGGCTCTAGGGAAACCTTTAAATATTGACAGAAATACTCTAAATACAAAATTTAGACGGTATGCTAGATTATTTGTGTTGATGGAAACAGGAAGGCCCCATGTGTAGGAGTTGATGGTGGAATGCATCCACAATGGTGTACAAAGTTTCTTTAAGCAAGTCATTGAATATGAAAATCCTCGCATTCGATGTGCAAATTGTGGTGACTTTAGTTACAATATTGCTGATTGTAAAGTGAAATCCGGTATGGATTCTCATGTGGATTCTCATCACTAGCATAATGTAGGGGGTGAGCCTCGTTCTCAGCAGGAAGGCATCTTGGATCATGCTGTGGTAGAGAAAAGGACATACTTTGGCAGATGGGAGGATATTGATGAGGACTACAATGATGGTGATATGGAGGAGGGCGAGGTGAGAGTAACTCCTGTGCATAACCCTGAGCCAAACCAGATGCTTGCTGTAGGGCCGAGTAAGGTGTAGATAGATGATAGTAGAGTTGAATCGGTTTAGACTGAGACCGAGTTCACTGAGTTAATTATGGAGGATGTGGGCTAAAGGTCAGAACAAATTATAGGGATGTGAATGCCACTATAGTGACCAATTCACCGGGTAGGGTCAAGGTGAGTTTTGAGGATGTTGCTATAGTTGATTCCAAGTTGGTTGCTCAAGGTGGTGAGTTTGTGGAGGTGGGGAAAAGGCCTCTGGGGAAAAATACTGCCAGAGGTAAAAAAAAAGTGAGCTCTTCTAGTGTTGTAGACACTAAAAAGAGTCGTTTAGAGACCTTACACCAACGGGGTCAGAAATGAAAGCTCTCTTTTGGAACATATGGGGGTCTCAAACCCTAAATCGAGACAAGTGCTGAAGCAACTGTTAAGGGAGTATTGTTCGGATATTTTTTACATTGCTAAGCCAATGGTTGACCAGCTGAAATTCTCAAAAAATTATTTTGAACGTGTAGGGTATGATTTTGACTTTATCTTTAATGATAAGCCGGGTAAGGTGCCTAATCTTTGGATTTGTTGGAAGAGGAATGCTGCTAGACCTATTATTTTGCTTTCTTCTGATCAACAGGTGTCTGTTGAATATTTAGTAGCCGGTGTGAAACATATTGCTTCATTTGTGCATGCTAGTAATAGAAGAGTAGCTTGACGAGATCTTTGGGCTGATCTAGCAGCGTTGGGTGTTCAATTTGTCCCGTGGCTTCTAATAGGAGACTTCAATTGTTGCTACTTTGCCCATGAAAAATTAGGCCTAGGTCAGTTTGATTTATCTTCTACGAGTGAGTTTGAGGGTTTTCTGGATGCTGTGGGGTGTTTTGAAATTTTATCGAATGGTCCAAAATTTATTTGGACGAGTGACGACTGTGCTAGATCGAAGTTTTGGGAACGAAGCATGGTTTAAGCTCTATGATCAATCATTTCAGAAGGTGCTCCTGCGAGTAGCTTCTGACCATTCCCCTATCTTGGTAGGGTGTTCCTATATCAGTAAGCCTAAAAATTATTCATTCAGAATCCAACGGTTTTGGATAGATCACTCAGGCTTTAAGGAAGTTATGCAAGAAGTTGGAAGGTACCAGTTTGGGGTAATCTTTTTTTTTATTTTACAAAAAATGAGGAACTTGAAAAATAAGCTTCGACTCTGGTCTAAGGAGGTATTTCCTAATATTGGGTAGGAGATTTTACAGTCTAAGACTCATATGGAACATTTAAGAAACCTTAGAGGTAGTGGGATGCAATGATATATATTGTGTGATGCGGAGTGCCAGACACTAAGAAAGTATGAGGAGGCATGTAACTTGCATGAAGAGCTACGGATGGAAAAAGGAAGAGTTAATTGGTTGAAATGTGGTAATCAAAACTCCAAATTCTTCCATGCTTATGCAAGGGCTAGGAGAAACAAGAGTTTGATATTTGAGATACACAAGGAAGATGGTGAAGTAAATGACAGTCAGGAGGGTATTGTTGAAGATAATGATGCTCTTGATAGAATTCTTCAGATGATGAGGTCAAAACGGCTGTTTTTGCTATAAATTCAGAGAGCTCCCCGGGTTCTAATGGCTTCTCGGGCAAGTTTTTCTGCTTATGCTGGGATATTGTTGGCAAGGAGATATGCAGGGCTGTCATATCTTTCTTCATGTCAGGGATATTAATGAAAGGTATTAACTACAGCCATATTACCTTAATTCCAAAGAAGTAGGGTGCTTTGAAGTTGTCTGAATTCCGCCTTATTTGTGTGGGGAATTTCCTTTACAAAAATAATTCCCAAAATCTTAGCAACAAGATTGGGATTGTTTATTAGTAAATTGGTGTTTGAGGAGTAAGGTGGTTTTATAAAAGGAAGGGTCATCCATGAGAATGTGGGGATAGCTTTTAAGCTGGTTACAATGATGAATAGGAAGATAAAAAGCGGGAATATAGCCTTGAAGCTAGATATCTAGAAGGTCTATGATTCTCTGGAATGGACATTTTCATTAGATATACTACAAAAATTTGGCTTCACCCAAACGTTTATGGGCAGAGTTAAATCACTTCTTCAGTCTGCTAGGCTTTCGGTGATAGTAAATGGAGGTCCGATGGTTTCTTTGTAGCTGAGAGGGGTTTGAGATAGGGTGACCCCCTCTCCGCTCTGCTGTTTGATCTTGTTAAGGAGGTGTTGTGTAAAGGGTTGAAAGAGATAGCCATAAAGAGGTTATTGAGCCAGTATTTAAAGGGAGAGGTGTTGTGCCACCCACTCACCTTATGTTTGCAGATGATATTGTTATCTTCTTGAAGGCCAGTTTAAGGAGTTGCAGAAACATTAAAGAAATCTTAGTTACTTATGGAGAATATGGTGGGCAAATAGTGAATCAAGCTAAAAGTAAAGTTTTCTTTTTAGCTAATGTGTCTAGAAGTTGGAGGAAGAAAATGTTAACATTCCTTAACTACTCTCAAGGTACTTTTACTAAGTCCTACGTGGGGGTGTCGTTGTTTCATGGGAGAGCTCACAGGGGCTATTTTAATCTGTTGTTGGATAGATTTAAAAGTAAGTTTGCTACATGGAAACATGGAAGGGGAGACTCCTGTCTTATGCAGGTCATGTGGAACTTGTTAAGATTGTCGTAAGCAGTTCTTTTACTCATTCCTTTAGTGTTTATAAATGGCCTACCTATTTGATGAAAATAGTGGAAGGATGGATGAGGAACTTCATCTGAACAGGGGATTCTAATAGAAGAAAGGCGGTGGTTGTGAAGTGGGATACTATGTGTGCACCTCAGAAGGAAGATATAAGGGCTTGGTTTGAGGCGAATGGGTCAGATGAATGATGCTCTGTTGAGCAAATGGCATAGAAAGTGAAAGCAGAATCCTCTATGTATGCTCGGTTCATGAGTGGACACTATATTAGGGATGATTCGTAAGCCTAAGTGTTCTTCTCCTGTATGGCGTAGTAGTTGTAGGGTGTGGGATTGGACCTCGAAGCATACTCGATGGGTAATTGGGGATGACAAGAATATAAATGTGCGGATGGATCAGTGGCTTGGTGAGTTTACTCTGAAGGATAAAATGGGCATTGAAATGAAGATGGTCAAAGGTAGAGACTGCTCTCTCTCACGGTTTATATAGAGGGGTAGTTGGTGCTAGCCAGAGGTTAGCTCTCCTGAATTACAACACTGGTTTGGAGTGCTGGAAATATTCCATTACTTGATGGTGCTTTAGACCAAATTCTATGGTCCGGTGATCGAAATGGGGCTTTCTAAGTAAGGTCTGCATGGGAATTGCTGAGGTCACCTAAACCGAAGCCTCACTGGGTTGGGATGTGTGGAACAAAGGCCTTACTCCAAGCTTATCTTGGTTAGCTTGGAGATGGGCTCATAAAAGGCTACCGACTGATGATAGGATCAGAAAAAAGGAGTAACGTTGGTCTCAAGATGTGCTTTGCGTCTTGCAGCGGAGGAGACAATGGAACACCTGTATTGTCAGTGCAGGTTCTCCATATGCATATGGCGTAGGATCGGTGAATGGTTTGGCGCAGCAATGCCATAGTTTGGTTCGGGAGATGATCTCTTAGGATGGTGGAGGCGTAAGGGATTGTCTGTGCCTGTTAAAACAATCTGGAATGGTGTGGTTTTCCTTGTAGTGAAGCATTTTTGGCAGGCCAAAAATAATACCTTGCATCGTAACATAATGGCTATAATGGGTATTGTTTTGGTGCTCATTCGTAGAAGCAGTAGGGATATATCTATTAGACATTCGTGTATTGTTAGATCGCTGGAGGACCTACAAGTGGCCAGAGTTTTGGATCTGATCACAATCTCTATGCCTGCAAGTTTGATCACTGAGCTTTTTTGGAGTCCTCCCTTGGTGGGTTGGTGCAAAATTAACACCGATAGGTGTAGTCTACGCAACCCCAGTATAGCTGGAGTAGGAAGTGTTGTTCGAACTCACAGAGGTTTAGTGTACGCTTTTGCTGAAAAATTAGGGGTGGCAACCAACTTTGATGCCAAACTAAAAGCTGCTGTAACAGGTTTGCAATGTGCGCTTCGGTTAGGATTCCATCATATTTGGCTGGAATCCAACTCAACATCAGTGGTGGAGGCGTTGTTGTCATCTAAGCTCCCATTATTGGATGCAAAATTGGAATTGGTTAGCGGTTCAGTTAGTAAGTTGTGATGTACGGTACACTCACTGTTTTAGAGAAGTGAATACCGTTGTTGATAAGTGATGCGTGTCGAGCGCAGCCAAAAATAAATTACTCTACCTATAATAAATAGTAATGATAAGTAAAGGTCGATCCACAGAGACTAGTTAATCAAATTGTCTACTTACCAAGAAAAGAGGGGGGGGGGTTCTTCTGCAATTTAATTGACAACAAAATTAAGTAACAAAAATTCAATGGAAGATGATGTCAATTCAAGGAAATTTACTCATGGTTGTAAATTGATCACTGACCTCATATATATATTTATATTATTCTCTATTCAAATATTTAACCAAGGATTATCAAAAAGTCAGACAATCCTTACCTTCATTAATTTCATTAATTTGAGCCCAGTACACAATTTAATTCTTATCAATAAACCAATTGGTATAAGCAATCCTCATGAATTTACTGATAGCATTACACTCTTGGAGGGAGTTAAAGATGAACAACAATCTAACAAGGGTCAGATTATTTAATTCATTCTATGTTTCCTTTAAGCAAGTAACAAAAACTTGGATCATAATTGTTCTGCTCAATTGCTACTTTTCCTGAATATCATAACAATTACGGATTATGGATTCAGGTTAGCAATAAATCACATAACTTAATCAATTAATAGGCCTCTTAATAAACTGAATCATGCAACCATTATCTTGAAAAACCAAGAAACACAGATATTTGGATAGAAAAATAATTAAAATTAAGAACAGAGCCTCACAATTTTACTAACCGGATTGAATTCCCCTTGAATCGACTAAAGAACTTAGCTAGACAAGATAGAAAAGAAAGACAAGAAATAAAATTATCTTCTCAATAATTCTTAGATCCTCAATTACGTAGCCTTTATATTGCTTAAATAGCTAGAGTAGAGAAGATTAAAACTAGTATATCTAGAATTGACAACCTTATTACATGAAAATAAAGATTAAACAAAATCCTCTTGCCTAGATTAGATAGAGAATCATTCCATTATTAACCAAATGTCACCCCTAAACCTGCCAATCTTTATAATATTCCATAGAGGTATATATTCTCTTCAAGATTTATGACAATCAATCAAATCCTTCCAATAGTAAACCTTCTATGTGTGGTAATCTTCCTTCCCTGGTTTGAATTCAAATCAGCTTTACAGATCAGATTTTTGGATCACGTTTGATTTCTAGAATTCTTTCCATATATTAAAAACCTGCATGAAATTCAGAAGGTCATTATTGAAAATATCAGAATTTTTTTATTTTAAACATAAATTATCAATACTTTCCACCAATGCCTTATATATAAGGAATCATCACAAATGAGTACCATAAGACAGATAATATGTCAAATAGACTAAATATAAGGGAAATAAATATATAAAATTATGAATCCATCAATAAGCTTGCCAAAAAAGCAGCTCATGATAGGGAATCCTATGTGTGGGACAATTGTTCGGATATAGTGGCTCGAGAGGTCGTGTGGGATGCATCCCACAAACCTAGATATCGGTTTAAGTAATCCTTGTATTGCGTGGGATGTCTCCTGCTGATGGCAATGCGGGAGTTTCATCCTATTAGGGCTTGGTTATTTTTATTTTCTATTTTAATATAATTTTTTTGGATTCCTAGCAACAAAAAAAAAGAAAAAAAGAAGAAGATTAAACACGTGGCATGGGACGTTATATTAGAAATCAATCCGATTCAGATCGACATTTGTCCGAATCGTTTTCGATTCTCGATTCCAAGTTTTTAAATCTTGGATACCTTTGGCCCTTGCAGTTTAAATATGGACAAGCTCTTTCGCTTTTACTGATTATTCTCTTGCTTTTACCGATCGAATTTAAAGTTTAGTTTTACAGTTAGATTTAAAACAATGTTATGGAGATTTGCAAGGCAAGCTCGCTCTCTCTGATTCTGTGAAAATGTGCGATGTTGTCGTTAAAACTTTACTCCCTTGGCGTCCCCAAGCTCACTCAGGTGAGGATTTTTTTTCTCATTTTATGTATTTTATCGTTTCGTTCTTTGATCTCCTTCTGAACTTCAGAAAGAGAGAAGATGGAATTTCTTGATTTCTTAATCAAGGCTGTAATGTGGATCATATTGAAAGATTGACACAAAATTGAACTCAAATACAGATACTACGAAGTATTTTCGAGCTTCACTACTGTTTTACATTGTTAATTTTATAGAAAATACTTGGATTTTTTCTTAGTGGCTGGAAAGTTGAATTTCATGCTTGCTTACTCCTTTCTTTACTTAATTGTGCTTCAATGCAATTTTTTCCCAATACCTGTGTCTGGATCAAAGTCCAAATACTTTGTTCAAAGCGACAAATGGAAAACGTTTACATCCAACGGTGACTATGAACTGTATAAATGTTTACTAGCTTCCATTGAGAAACAGTGTTTTGTGGATTGTTGAGAGGACACTTTTTTTCAGCTTACGTTCTCGTTTGGTTGCTTACTTGTACTTCGCATTTGAAGTACATCAAGAAAATCAGTTTGAATTACCTCCTTTTTTTTTTACCCTATTATAAAGAAATTTTCTTGGTAATTATGTCTGAATTGTTGAGAGGAACTCCTTTTTCGGCCCTAGAAATGAAATTTTTTTAGATTCAACCTCTAACAGTGGATCTTATGAATGTAGTTTTTACTCCCATTCTGACTATTTTCAGTAAAATAAGAAATTAGCTTGGACTTAAAATAAGACTTTTCAATGGAGGACGGAGCACAACCTTTCCTCCAACCTTAGTAGATTCTTCTAGTGTTTATAGACACAAGATATAAGGAAGATAGGTATAGGACTTGCAACCCTAACCCCACCCTGGCAGGGTGGGGCCTAACCTAACCCTACCTTGATTGGCCTGATAGGGTTGGGTTGCGTCAGATTGACCCTGATTGACCATGATTCAATAAACCAGTTAAGAACTCAAAATTATAGTATACGTCATGAGATTCATCATAACCCGAGGAGAAAGAAAAACACAGAGTGCATTTCCTATTTAGGGCACCATGAGAATATTTAACCGTAACAACGACAACGTTACAGTTATAAAAAAAAAATGGTGGCAACAAAGATGAAAAAATTAGAAACATGCATCAGCGAATATTCTAATTTGACTCCATCATATTGTAATCTTAGAGATTCCAATTCGTTACACGTAATCTTTCTAGTTCCTGCTATAATATAGCATAAAAAAGTATAGATATTAGGGGAGAAAAACTAAAGCACATTTCCAGTGAGAAAAGAAGAAAACGAAAAAACTAACCGGAGGAGCCACGATAAAATCGAAACCTCCAGCATAGGGTTGTAGTAGGGCCGGGTTGAGCCTGGTTTTTTTAAAACCCTAACTCTACCCTGAGTGCCTCAAACATAATCCTAACTCATCCCAACCCTGCCAGGGTCAGAAAATATGCAACACTAACCCAACCCTGGTAGAGTTGGGCCTAACCCAACCCTACTCTGATTGGCACTGAAAGGGCTAGGTTGGACTGGTTTACTCTGATTGACCTTGAGAACTCAAAATTATAGTATGCATCATGAGATTCATCATAACCCGTAGAGAAAGAAAAGCACAGAGTGCATTTTTTATTTAGGGCAACATGAGAATATTTAAATGTACGTAACAACGATTACAACACAATTATAAAAATAATGGTGGCAACAAAGAGTAAAAAAAAGAAACTTGCATCAGTTAATATTCTAATTTGATTTCACCATATTGTAATCTCAGAGATTCTAATTCGTTACACCTAATCTTTCTAGTTCCTGCCACATGGGCAGATGATGTGTCCATTCCAACTGTTGGATAGAAAGAACATGGTCTAGATTACTCACATGTTGAATTTTAAACTCTAATTCAATCAAATACCCCTATGTATTAGCATACATCTCGTATATGTCCATGCATGTGTACAAGTACTTTAAACATTATTATAAGATATCCCAAGTTTGAATGGGTTAAATTAAAAAAATAGTAAAACTGAATGGTCCAGATTTATTTTGTCACATTTCCAAAAGTAACAGATCGTTGTTACAATAACAATGTCCCATTTTATAACTTACACCAAAAAAAAAAAAAATACCTGAGATATAAGACAGAGTGTACCAACTTTTATCTAATCTTACCCTGATTGATCCTGACAGGGCCTGGAAGGGTCTGGTTGACCATGCTTGACCCTGATTCAATAGACTAGTTAAGAACTCAAAATTATAGCATGCATCATGGGATTCATCATAATCCGTAGAGAAAGAAAAGCACAGAGTACATTTCCTATTTAGGGCAGCATGAGAATATTTAAGTGTAACAACGGGAACAACACAATTATAAAAATAATGGTGGCAACAAAGAGGAAAAAATTAGAAACATGCATCAGCTAATATTCTAATTTGATTCCATCAGGTTCTACTCAAAGATTCCAATTCGTTGCACCTAATCTTTCTGCTATAATATAGTATCAAAAAGTATAGATACTAGGGGGAAAAAACTAAAGCACATTTCCAATGAGAAAATATGAAAAACGCAAATAATTAATCGGAGGAGCCACGATAAAATCGAAACTTCCAACGTAGGGCCGCAATAGGGCCGGGTTGGGTTGAGTTTTTTCAAAACCATAACTCTACCCTGAGTGCCTTAAACAAAATCCTAACCCAGCCCAACCCTGCTAGGGTCATAAAATGTGCAAACCTAACCCTAACCTATCAGGGTTGGGCCTAGCTCAACCCTACCCTGATTGACCCTGACAAGGTCGGGTTGGGCTGGGTTTACCCTGATTGACGCTGATTCAACAAACTAGTTAAGAACTCAAAATTATAGTATGCATCATGAGATTCTTCATAACCCGTAGAGAAAGAAAAGCATAGGGTGCATTTCTTATTTAGGGTAGCATGAGAATATTTAAGTTTAACAATGATAACAACACAATTATAAAAATAATGGTGGCAACAAAGAGTAAAAAATCAGAAACTTGTATCAGTTAATATTCTAATTTATTTCCGTCAAATTGTGTTCTCAGAGATTCCAATTCGTTGCACCTAATCTTTCTAGTTCATTATAGCATAAAAAAGTACAGATACTAGGAGTAAAAAACTAAAGCACATTTCTAGTGAGAAAGAAGAAAAATGAAAATATTAACCAAAGGAGCCATGATAAAATCGAAATCTCCAGATTCTGGTACACCCATAGAAATAAGGGTGGATGGAGGTTCTTTGGTCATCAATAAATAAATAAATAAACAGAAAAAAAAAAACAAAAATAAGCATCCATCCATCCATTCATAAAGCCAACCTCAACGATAAAATATATATATTTTCCAGATGCAAATGTCTGTTGTAAATTTTATAAGGGGAAATGTTGTTGTAACAAGGGTTTTTTATTTTTTCAAATGTCACAAGAATTTATTCTGCCACATGGGCAGATGATGTGTCCATTCCAACCGTTGGATAGAAAGAACATGGCCTAGATTACTTACATGTCGAATTTCAAACTCTAATTCAATCAAATACCCCCTATGTAGTGGCATGCATCCCGTGTATGTCTATACATGTGTATGAGTACTCTAAACGTTACTATAAGACTCCCCAAGTTTGAATGGATTAAATTAATAAAATAATAAAAATGAATGATTCAAATTTATTTTGTTGCATTTCCAAACATAACAAACCCTTGTAAAAAAAACTGAGAAAAAAGACAGAGTATTCTTGAATTGTTATCATGATTATTAATTCACAAAGAAATTATATGAAAGGATTAGAAACTAATCCATTGACCTAAATGTATTCTTTTGAGAAATGTTCTCTGCCTATGTGGTGTTCTTTTCATGATGTCTTGTGTAGTAGCATTCGGATGATATTATTGTAAAATGATTGTCTGAAAGAAATCCAAAGAAAAATTTTAATATTTCTAAAGGGGCAGAAATATAGTTTAATGGTTTAGCTATCTAAATATCAGTTTTGATAGTGTAATGGTAATGTGAGAGAGAAGTGAAACTTGAATGAGTTTAACTCTATTTGCTTAAAGGAAGAAAATAAGTATTATTGAATAATCCTGGGACATGTTACATAGTGAGTTGTTGTCTATGGACAACAAAGTATGGGAACTGATAAATTTTTCAAAGGACTTGAGCAGTCTCGTAGGTTCAAACCAATAATTTAAAATATAATGTGACCCATATGGCAAAGTGTGAACAATTAAATAAAATTATACATGTAGCAAAGAATTAACTAAGAAGAGGATTTATGATGAATTAACCTATAATTGTAAAACCAGACAGAGTGGAAAAGGAAAAGGTTCTTGGACTGAGTAAAAATTATTTATGGTTGAAAAATAATTAATTTTATTAGAGGATTGAGTAGTAAAAAATATCTGAAAATTAGTGGGAGTCTCTTGATATGCTTAATGAGTAGGAGACTCTTTATGTTTATGTTCTGACAATGTTTTGTCTGTATTTGATTGTATATTTTATCGTTCATGGTCTAATGGGCACAGTTTTGTAACCATGATTTTGTTTACATTAGCATTTGTATTATTGCTATTTTGCATACATAGTTATGTGTTTGACATGTCAATGATAAACCAAATTGAATTTAGTCAATGACAAACCAAAATGTATTTAGTTAAGGACAAACTGACATGAGAAATATGGTAATCACAGATTGTTTTGACATGCTCAATCAGTGGAAAATTTTATCTGTACTTGATGCTATGCTTATTTGTATTGTTTGTGATTTAAATCATGCAGTATTTAGCCAAAGATAAATCAGGCAGTATTTAGACAGACATCAGGTAGTATTTAGCTGAACACCAGACAGTATTTAGCCAAAGAACGGACAAAGTAATATTCAGTCAAATATATAAGGCAGTATTCAGCCAAGATAAAAGGCAGTATTTAGCCGGAGGAAAAGAACGATATTCAGTCAAACAAATAATGACGGTAAGTCAAAGTGCGGTATTAATCCAAGCTAGAGGCGGTTTACCATGAGATGATAATATCAAAGGATAAATGCGGTGTCTAACCAAAGTATGGTATTATATTTTTATTTTATTTAAATACCATGTATCCATAAAGGTTTTGGGGTATTTTGATTAAGGTTCTTTAATCAAGTTTGGACTCGCATGAGAGTTTATTTTCATAGATTATCTCAGGTGATTCATGTATTGAGTAGACCTCTGTTGTAGCTGACAGAAGTTTGTACACCATATGTTGAGGTGTATTATTCATTGTTACTCACATTGGTAGGCTTGATGGATGTTTCAAAGTTAGTGACGTTTTAGTGCGTTAGATTCCATAACCACACTGGTTGATGATGATTTTGTAATTAATATAGTCCAAGTGGGAGATTGTTAGATTTATGTGGACTTAATTAATTACTTAAACTAGTTATTTAGTGGGAGTCTGATTGACACGATAGAACTGATTTGGTTTGGTTTGTCACATGGTATGAGATAGGTTTGGTAACCCTAATTCTATTATGCGAAGGGTTTTAGGGTTACAATGGCATTTTGAAAATACTGGGTTAGAGTCCCCACAGTCACAGTTAATCAGTTCTCTCTGCACCCATTAGCAAGAGACATCAGGATATCCTTTAGAGGCTGTGGAAGACTATAGCCGAGGGATTTCGATCAAAGCTTGGAGCATCTTAGAGCGTACGAAAATCGATCTCTTCATAGACAGGTCTGTCTTTATGATTCATAGATTATGGCTTCCCATCGTGTTCTAGAGTTCTTGTATGGATTGGGATGAGTTTGATTGAAACTCTAAGAACATAAATGTTTAACAGGAAGAACTTGAGAAACCATATCCCCTTTGTTTTCCTCTCTATTACTACTCTCTGCTACTTTTCTTGCTTTTCATATTTTTAGAAAATGAAGCCCCCCCTTCTTCTTCCTCCTCTTTAGAACTAGAAACTCTCTCTCTTGTCGCCTTCTCCAAATGAAAATCCCTTAAACCCCTATCTCTCTCTTGGTCAAAAAGCGAAAAACCTCATCCCTTCACAAATTTTCCTTGTCAAAACCTATAACTCACCTAGCGGCTTCCCTTTTTTCCTTTCATTTTCTATGGCAACTGAGGGATTAGAGGTGTCACGAGGGTTAGTCGATTAGGTTTAGGGTTAACAATATATATATATATATATATATATATATATATATATATATATATATATATATATATATATATATATATATATATATATATATATGGGGAAATGTTATTGTAACAAGGGTTTGTTATTTTTCTAAATGTAACAAGGAATCTATTCTACCACATGAGCAGATGATGTGTCCATTCCAACCATTGGATAGAAAGAATGGTCTAGATTACGCACATGTTGAATTTCAAACTCTAATTCAATCAAATACCCCTATGTATTGGCATGCATCCCGTGTATGTCCATGCATGTGTACGAGTACTCTAAACATTACTATAACACTACCCAAATTTGAATAGATTAGATTAAAAAAATAGTAAAAATGAATGGTTCAGATTTATTTTGTTACGTTTTTAAACGTAACAAACCTTTGTTACAATAACAACAACCTTATATATATATATATATATATATATATATATATATATATATATATATATATATATATATATATATATATATATATATAAGATGTAATTATATCTTAATTACCTCATATCTTTTTTTTACGATTATAAAGAAGTAATTATGTTTGAATTGTTGAGAGGACACTTTTTTTTCGGTGCCAGAAATGAAATTTTTTTTAGATTCATCCTCTAATAGTGGACCTTATGAAAGCAGTTTACTTCCATTCTAACTATTTTCAGCAAAATAAAAAATTATTTAAAAATAGGAATTTTCAATGGAAGACGGAGCACAACCTTTCCTCCAACCTGAGTTGATTCTTTTAGTGTGTATAGACACTGGATATATGGATGATTGGTATAGGACTTGCAACCCTAACCCTACCCTGGCAAGGTGGGACCTAATCCAATCTTACCCTGATTGACCCTGACAGGGCCTGGATGGGTCTGGTTGACCATGCTTGACCCTGATTCAATAGACTAGTTATGAACTCAAAATTATAACATGCATCATTGGATTCATCATAATCCGTAGAGAAAGAAAAGCACAGATTACATTTCCTATTTAGGGCAGCATGAGAATAAAAGCACATAGTACATTTCCTATTTAGGGCAGCATGAGAATATTTAAGTGTAACAACGGCAACAACACAATTATAAAAATAATGGTGGCAACAAAGAGGAAAAACTCAGAAACATGCATCAGTTAATATTCTAATTTGATTCCATCAGGTTTTACTCAGATTCCAATTCGTTGCACCTAATCTTCCTGCTATAATATAGTATCAAAAAGTATAGATACTAGAGGGAAAAAACTAAAGCACATTTCCAGTGAGAAAAGATGAAAAACGCAAATAATTAACTGGAGCCACGATAAAATCGAAACCTCCAGCATAGGGCTGTAGTAGGGCAGGGTTGGACTGGGTTTTTTCAAAACCATAACTCTACCCTGAGTGCCTTAAACGAAATCCTAACCCAGCCCAACCCTGCTAGGGTCATAAAATGTGCAAACCTAATCCTAATCTAGCAAGGTTGGGCCTAGCCCAACCCTATCCTGATTGACCCTAACGAGGTCGGGTTGGGCCGGGTTTACCCTGATTGACGCTGATTCAACAAACCAGTTAAGAACTCAAAATTATAGTATGCATCATGAGATTCATCATAACCCATAGAGAAAGAAAAGCATAGGGTGCATTTCTTATTTAGTGTAGCATGAGAATATTTAAGTTTAACAATGATAACAACACAATTATAAAAATAATGGTGGCAACAAAGAGTAAAAAACCAGAAACTTGTATCAGTTAATATTCTAATTTATTTCCGTCAAATTGTGTTCTCAGAGATTCCAATTCGTTGCACCTAATTTTTCTAGTTCATTATAGCATCAAAAAGTACAGATACTAGGAGTAAAAAACTAAAGCACATTTCTATTGAGAAAGAAGAAAAATGAAAATATTAACCAGAGGAGCCATGATAAATCGAAATCTCTAGATTCTGGTACACCCATAGAAATAAGGATGGATGGAGGTTCTTTGGTTATCAATAAATAAATAAAAAAACAGAAAAAAAAAAACAAAAATAAACATCCATCCATCCATTCATAAAGCCAACCTCAGCGATAAAATATATATATTTTTCTGATGCAAATGTCTATTGTAAATTTTATAAAGGGAAATGTTGTTGTAACAAGGGTTTTTTATTTTTCCAAATGTCACAAGAATTTATTCTGCCACGTGGGCGGATGATGTGTCTATTCCAACCGTTGGATAAAAAGAACATGATCTAGATTACCTACATGTCGAATTTCAAACTTTAATTCAATCAAATACCTCCTATGTAGTGGCATGTATCTCGTGTATGTCTATGCATGTGTATGAGTACTCTAAACGTTATTATAAGACTCTCCAACTTTGAATGGATTAAATTAATAAAATAATAAAAATAAATAATTCAAATTTATTTTGTTACATTTTTAAACCTAACAAACCCTTGTTCCCTTGTTACAATACAATGTCCCATTTTATAACTCACACAATCCCAAAAAAAAAAAAAAAAAGACTGAGAAAGAAGACAGAAGAGTGTACCAACTTTATCAAATTAAGGAAAGAGAGTTATTCAAATCCCAAGTACATGGAGAGTAGGAACCAGCAAGCAAATTAATGAGCAGCGGAGGGGTTCTTCAAAAATTCCAAGATCCAATTGTTATAAGCACCGTAGAATACTCGGAAGCCAAGGAAGCCTGCACGTTGGGCGAGTGTGTCGAACTCTTTGTGTGTTCTCTCTTTGGCTCCAGGGGCGAAAACAGCCATCATAATGCAATCGTATTGAATGACTTGCTGGGCAGCACGTGTGGCATCCGGGGTGGGCGGAAGGATGTAATCGATGACTATAACCTTGCCGTCGTCTGCTAGAGCGTCGTAGCAGTTGTTCAGAAATTTCAAGCAGTGATCGTCACTCCAGTTATGGCAGATCCATTTCAGTAATATGGCATCGCCCTTTGGTACGCTGACAAACATATCACCCACGACATTTTCAACTCTCGGATAGGATGGGGCCTCGGCGATGACGTGGGGCAGGTCGAAGTTGATGCCTCTAAGGGAGGGATACTTTGACACGATCATCTGGAGAGTGGACCCCACTCCGCCGCCGACATCCACAAGGGAGGTGAGGCCCTCAAAGCCCTTGTAGGTGTCCACGATCTTCTTCAAGATGATGGTGGAATAATTGGACATTCCTTCCGGTGTTGAACACTTTTTCGAACCTAGGATCTGCGCCTTGGTATTCATATGCTCCCATCCCATGGGCCATGTTGAAGGGAATTCCACCCTCAAGCACCGCATCCTTCATTTTGTACCTGCATGCATATATCGAACCCAATCATGCATTTAATAGCCCACCAATTGTTATCCAATGTATTTTTAAGTTTCAGTATTTTATAGAACCAAATTAAACCGGATCTGATACCGTGAACTAAAAATCAAAAACCAATTGGTTCATAGTCTATAACAACGATTGGGTTATATGCATCCCCCAATCTAGGTGAATATGGTTCTTCCTAGGAACCCTTTGAACAAACATCTTCTTTGTCCTCTTCAAAATCTTTTATTAATATTAAAAAGATGGGTTGTGATAAGTATGGGAAGAAAAATATTCGATTTTTTGCATCATATGTATTGGATCGGCCAATTCATATCGGTATTGGATCGGCCAATTCATATCGGTATTGGATCTACTTGATCGGCCAATGAGGATTGGACACACGTTGGTTTCCCATCCCCATACACGGGATTGAATGGGTTTTGGAAATGGCCGATACCGTGATGTAACCTGATTGATCCCTAATTCGATTCTTGATCACATCCTGTTTTAATACTATTTTAATGAAGATCAAGCATGTGTTGGTTTCTTATTGGATCCGTACACTGATTCAATCCGGATCGTATCAATTTTAAACATTTCCAATACATGGATTTAAAACCATAATTCAAGTCAGTGTCGGATCGATTGGATCAGCTGAATTGGCCAATTCATATCCTTATATGTCATGAGTTGTTTGTGGTAACCCTTAACTTGAATTAAGCTGCTTTTGCAAAAAAAAAAATTTTAATTTTTTTAATTTTTTTTATTTTTTGGGGGTAAGAAAATGATCAATTCATTAAGAGAAACAGAGGGAGCCATAGCATCTACAAAACACAATTCCGATAGCCACAGAATGGACAATGGCCAACTAACCTCCCTTGTACAGGTTAGTGCCTTCCTACTATATATACACGCACTCTATCGTAATGAAACGATAAGAGAGAATTATTTCTATCTTTTCTAACACTCCTATGTTCTCTCAAATTTTGAATGATTATTATAGAATCAGACAGTTAAAGGAAAAGCAAGAATCTATATCGATTATTACATTGAAATGTCATATGTTTTTGCTCATATGTTGGTCTAAAATGCTGAATCAACAGTGGATCTGAATGAGATACCTAAAACCATGCTTAGAACCTCTAATTAATCAATTTTTAGATTCAATCAATAAATCCGCCTGCCTGCCTGCCTTACCTAATTCTTATATTTTTAATTCTCATGGAAATTTACCAAAATCACAACAACGACAAATGCTTTCTTTTATCTCTTTTATGTGCGTATTTGTGGAAGGCAAGGAATGCCTTATATTTTTGATAATAGGGTCTCTTCTCCTGTTGATGTTGAGAGAACTGTGGAATCGATCGGTTTGGGCAGAGTACTATTCTGTTACTTTGATAATAGGAATGCTGTTCACTCTCATCTTTTCTTCAATATTTTCTTTTTCACTTCAGTTATGCAGGTATTGGTGTGGTCGTTTCCTCTACGTAAGGTATATGAGAATTCATCTTTAAATGATGGGATTGATTGGGCATATCGTAATTGATGATAATAAAAAAATAAATAAATAAAAATTGGGTTTTTGGACCGGTTTAAGTTGGACCATCTTTTAGTTGTTTTTAGTGGTTTTGAGTTTACATCTTGAGAAGAGGGATATTTTTGGAAAAGAAAAAATAGAGGAAAAGAATGAATAAAAATGGAGAAAGAAATTGGCAGGATAATAACAGAAAAGTAGAAAGATAAGAAAGGGGAGATCGGAAGAAGAAAAAAAGAAAATAAAAATAAAAAAAGCAAGTATATAAATGAGGAAGTAAAAAAGAAATAGAGGAAGAAAAGAAGGGCGACAGATTGCATAAAAATTAATAGGAGAAGAAGCTAGAAGAAAGAGGTAGAAAAAGAAAGAATGCCTAATTTGAACTTTTGGCACACAATAGGTCTTCCCACCGTTACGACATCGGAACACATACCTATTTAAATATGTGTTTGTGTATGGTATGTTACACCTCAAAACCATGGCGTTTTGATATGACTATGGATTTCTCGCAATACAAGTATTCCATATTAGAATCTGTTCACAATGCACATACTCAACCAAATATGCCGAATAACGACAATAAATCAGAGATAATAAAAAAAAAAAAAACAGAATCACGTAAGATATTCAAAACCTTGTATTATATATGATACATAAGTCAAAACCATGTAGGCAACAACAAGAACCAAGCTCAAACCAAACCAAGCAGTTGAAATAGTACACTGCTCAGTGTCCGGGTGCACCTCAATAGCCTACAATGAGAAGGCACTTCACTGTAAGCCTTGTGTTCAACCAAGGGTAAAACCTGGTAACCTTCAGACATCCCCAGTGATGTCTGAGAAGTGGGACCTAGTACCGGTGTAACACTGGGCTAAGGTGTTTTACTAACTTGTATTTGTAAGATATTTTTATGGGCTAAATTAATTATAAGGTTAGTTGGTTTAGTGTGAGTCTAGTTACAGGTAAATCGATTTGAGTATGATTAGAGATGGACCAACCTGGTCCACTGTGGGACTGGTCCAGGGTTGGGGGTGGTATTATAAATACCAATGGTTAGAGTCCCCACAGCCACGGTGTTATTTTCTTCTCCTGTTTCCATACGCAGTGAGAAAGTCAAGGGATCCCGACAGGCTGTGGAAGACCTTGATCCAAGCATTCCAAGCATTCAAAGCAAAGAAAACGGTTGGAAATCAATCTGCAGCAAGAGGTATGTGTCTAATCATCTCTTTTCAATACCCATTGTATTCTAGTAATCTGTGTGGTGTGTTCGTTAGGGTTCACGGGAAATCCCATGGGAAAAATCCAAAGAGGATCTAAAAAATCTTACAAAGCCACTCACACAGACCTAGGATCGATGGAAAAGCATTGTAAAGATTGTATGTTTGAACGGATTGAAAAAGGGAGAGATTTTTCTCCCAAAATTCTCTACGAACCTGTCTAGGGTTTGGACTCTTGAAAATTTTTTTTGGACCATTAAAAGGCAAAATAAATCATATAAGATTGTAGGCCTCAGAGAGACGGAGCTGGCGACATAAGATGGGTCACTAGAAGTAACCTGATGCGCTCTCACGCGCCTCTTGAAAAAGCGCGTGAGATCCACGCGCCGGCGACAATTTACAAAAAAAAAAAAAAGAAAAGAAAAAAAGATAGGGCTGACATCACCTGGTCAGTCCCGTACTGGACCGACTGATCTGGGCCAGTCCAGGACCGAACCAGGGCCTAGACCAGCCGGCCGGGGGTCCAAGGAACCCGTGAACCCGACCCGATAATCCATTTTTTTGCACGTGAACCCGACTCGATATCCCGAATTTTTAACCCGTTAACCCTACCCGATGATCCGAATTTTTGGCCGAGGACCCGACCCACCGACCTAGACAAGTGGGCCCGAGAACCCGGATGGTGGAATGGTTGGGCCGGTGGTTTACAGTTCGGTTTAAAGGCCAGACCATTTGGTTTGGCCTGGACCAAAGCATTTAAAAAATTTTATTTTGTAGGTTCGGTCCGCCCATAACCAAGCCCGGTTAGATCGAACCAATCCTGGATGAACCGGCTAGAGCCGGTTCAGGACGCAAGAATGCATAAGTCAACTTTGATCGACGATTGTGGGAGCTAGGAGCGTCGAATTTTGATGTGTTTTTTGCGTTGTGTTTGTATTTTGATGCTCTACAGTTTGGTATATAGTTTGACACAGTTTGGTGATTTAGAAAATTTATTTTTGATTAAAAGGTACCCCAAATTAATTCGATTTACAGTTTTCTGCTTATTTATCAGTTATTTTTGTACCAGATGCATGTAAAAGGTTATGTGTGCATGGGATTTTATTTATTGACCCACAATGTTGCAAAGTAGGGTTTGGGGATATCATTGTGGAATTGGGTGGAACCCA
Source organism: Protea cynaroides (assembly GCA_028583415.1). Classification (NCBI taxonomy): domain Eukaryota; kingdom Viridiplantae; phylum Streptophyta; class Magnoliopsida; order Proteales; family Proteaceae; genus Protea; species Protea cynaroides. The sequence continues at coordinate 64,849,496 of CM053266.1, read as the reverse complement.
CCAAAGTGGTACACCTAGTTTCATCATGATGTCTTCAAATTCAAAGTTCATGTATTTATAAATGCTTGTGTAAGGGCGATGTACACCCAAAGGTGGCATTGTCAAGTTTTGATCAAATTAAGGTTTATGAGTGTCATGTGAAGATTGGGTAGAATCCACCAAAGTGGTACACTCAGTTCCAACATGGTAGTCCTCAAACCCTAAATTTATGCATTTACATACACAATAAAGGATATATTTTTATTACACTGTTCTCCATGATGTGAAAAACAATTATGAAAGTCAGTGTTAACCCAAAGGTGGCATTGTCAAAGTTAAAGGTATGTTCATGCACATGAATTGAAAGGGTTTTGACTTTAGGAGGTTTCATTAATCCAAAGGTGGTGGGATTTTTGAGAGTCATTATTCTTTCGCAGTCACTGCACAGAAACTGAGAAGACCACTGCATGTTTATCCCAAAGGAGAATGTGTAGTTGGTTAACTCTTGGAAAAATGATATTTATTTGCATGAATGGTTGATATGGTTAGTGCAAGTAAATGGTGTATATATCAAATTTCTATTGGTTGATATTAAGGGTGTCAAAAATGGGCCCGACCCGGTAGCACGGACCGAGCCAGCCCGATATAACCCGAACCCAACCCGGATCGAACCTTAATGGACAGGTTTCGGTCTCGACTTGTAAAGCCCGACACCGTTTCAGCCCAAACCGAAACCAAACCGGACCAGCCCGTTAAGAAGCCCGAACTAGCCCGAACCAATAATACCTAGCCCGAACACCGGTAAGGTCCATCCGGGCCTAGTTTCTTAATTTTATTGGTTTTAAATTTTGATGGATTATATTACATTGTTATAGTTCACTTCTTGATCGAAAAGATTATATAATCTATAGCTGAAAAGAGTATGTTAATTGTTACAATTTACTGAATTACATGTATATAGAAGGAATAATGCTAATTTTATAGATAGAAATAATAAAATAGGCTATATATCTTACATATAAAATAGGCCCGATAAGCTTGATAAGCCGGTCCGAACCGAACCAGCCCGAAATCACCTCAATAAGCCCAACCCGATAACAAACCGACACCGGACCAGCCCGATAGTTATTGTGTCCAGCGCAGCCCAACCAAGCCCGAACTCTTAATGGACATGTTTTGGGCTGGGCTTATAAAACCCGACACCGATTCAGCCCGGACCGAAACCGGCCCGGACCGGCCCGTTGACACCCTTAGTTGATATATATTTAATCTCATGCATTGATGGTTTCATCTAAGTATGGTTGTCCCAAAGAGGGTTTTGATGTCTATTTCTTTTTATTTAGGACAAAGTATAAATAAATATAAATTGCATGTGTTTATATGAGTCTTGTGTAATTTATCTATTGCAGGACATTTGTGTTTGGACTCATATAATGATGATGGTTTATGTCTCCTAGGATGTCTGTCTCAGTGAATGTACCATATGGTTTGGTAGTTTCTTTTCCACTCTTCCTGGGACAAAGAATAAAATTTATTATGAAAAGGTTGGAGACTAGTCTAGGATCGTTTGACCTAGATGTATCTTTCATAGTAATTTACATAAGTTGTGAGGTATTCTACTATTGAGGTTATGTGTAGCAGTATTAAGATGAGAAATATTGCAAATAGATTATCTAAGAAAAATCCAAAGGGTAAGAATAATGTTTTAGAGGGGGTCGGAAGATAGTTTATTAACCTATCTCTCTAGTATCAGTTATGTTGGAAATGGTAATATGAGAAAGTATTTTGGGAGCTATCAACTATTACTGAAAAGCTTAAGGACAATGAGATCAATGTAATTGATATATTAAATATTTCATTCCTTGCTAAAAATATATTCAGATCTAGGTGGTTTACATTACCAAAGGGGAGAAATAGCTAGTGATAAAATTATTGTTGGGTAACTCCAAGGTGGATTACTCAAAGATGGGTAGATTGACCAAAGATATGTGGTTTGACTAAATATTGTTAAGCCAGATAAGCATAACTAGAAAAGGGATAACGATTCTAGGACTCCCTAGGTATTTGGGGTAGGAGGGTCTTGAAGACTGTTGGCTTGAATATTGTAAAGTTTCTTTTACATTCAAATGCTTTTTTGCTCTTGATTTTACTTCGTTTTATGTTTATTGTTTGACTTAACATATTGTTCCCATATTAAAAATGTAATGATGTTATTTGAAATATCAGAATATAAAGTTTCCTATCAATTAAATAGAAAGAAATTATTCTTATGATGTTGTAAGGTAAATGACTGCATGTAATGTTGATCTTATTTGTTATATGATGTGATGAATAGTTTTTTATGTTTGACTGGGCAATCTTAGGTTTGACTAGTTGTACCAGTCATAGTTGATCTCTAGGGCAATATACAGACAAGTTAAAAAAAAAAAAAAGATTTTCTTGGAATGTTTGAAAAGGTTTTGTCAGTGAGAGTCTTTAAATTCTCTTAGTCAGTGGGAGTATTTAGATCTGCTTAATTAGTAGAGATCTGGTAGTTGTTGGTTTATTAGTGATTGTTTATGTTGCCTATGGTTTAATGGGCAGAATTATTGGTGAGCATTTATTGCTTGTATGTATTCTTGATTATTTAAGATATGTCAAAATTACAAGGCGGTATTTAGCCAAAGAAGGCAGTAAGCCAAAGTATGACATTAGTTCAAATTGGAGGCGGTTTGCCTATATAAAGTTGAATAATATCAAAGTGCGTTGACCTATAAGAATTTTAAGGTAACAGGATCGTGGTAATTCGATCATTGGACTCAAGTATTCATCTCAAAGTGATTTATGTCATTAAGTAGACCTCTGTATGTGACTGATAGAAGGGGGTACACCGGATGTGTAGGAGTACTTTCCGCTGTTGTTCGACATTGGTAGGCTTGATGACTAGATCAAAGTAAAGGAGATGGTTTTGGTGTAATTAGATTCCATGGCCACATTGGATCAATGGTGAATTTATAATTAATATAGCCCAAGTGGGAGATTGTAAGATATTTTTATGGGCTAAATTAATTATAAGGTTAGTTGGTTCAGTGGGAGTCTAGTTACAGGTAAACCGATTTAAGTATGATTAGAGATGGACCAACCTGGTCCACTGTGGGACTGGTCCAGGGTTGGGGGTGGTATTATAAATACCAATGGTTAGAGTCCCCACAGCCACGGTGTTATTTTCTTCTCCTGTTTCCATACGCAGTGAGAAAGTCAAGGGATCCCGACAGGCTGTGGAGGACTTTGATCCAAGCATTCCAAGCATTCAAAGCAAAGAAAATGGTCGAAAATCAATCTGCAGCAAGAGGTATGTGTCTAATCATCTCTTTTCAATACCCATTGTATTCTAGTAATCTGTGTGGTGTGTTCGTTAGGGTTCATGGGAAATCCCATGGGAAAAACCCAAAGAGGATCTAAAAAATCTTATAGTATTTTCACCTTACCAGTTGAATCTGGTGAAATATGATGTAAGGGGTATTCTTAGAATTATTCCACTAAAGCTGTCTAAGGTATATTTTATGTTGCTTTGTATAGCTTGATGTTATTGATTCTTTTAAAGAATGAAACTTATATGAATTTGCTTATATATGTGTGTGCATGAGATTTGTTAGACCTAATTGTTTTATATGGTTTAAGTGATGTGTAACATGATAAAGTGTAAAAAGATTGATTGTGAGGGTTAAAGAGAAATATTGTATTGCACCAAATCTATAATTCAATATTCACAATCCCACATCATCTTCCACAATAAAATCCAGAGAAAATACATGTCCCATGTGATCTCCCTCATATCACATGTGATCAGCTCCAAATCTTCCATATTTGTGTTATTGTATATTCTCTATAATATTTGGTTGTAACCTATAAATAGAGGACTCCTCTCAAGGTGAATCATCAAGGAATACAATACAATTCCATTCTCTTTAGTACCTTGTTATGGTATCAAAGCAACAGGGCTTCCGCCCCTTATAGCCTTTTTTTAACTCTCTCTCTCTCTCTCTCTCTCTCTCTCTCCAAACAGCCTTCATAATGCTGATCACGCAACTCATCCCGTGGCCATTGCTCCACTACCTGCTTCCACCACTACTGCTCCACCACCTGCTCCCACCACTGTTGCACCCACTGGTGCTCATCATTGTCTCTCCTTGAAACTGAACCCCAAGAATTTTCTACTATGGAAGGCTCAACTAATTCCATTCCTCAAAGGACAGTGCCTATTTGGATATATAGACAACACCTTGCTATGCCCTCCTGATCACCCAGCCGCTGCTGTAAGACCCGTACTCCGTAAACCCGGTCTAAACCTTGGTTTTGTGTCGTGACAGGTCTTCCGATCATTTTCGATCATCACCGGGCCAGACGGGACGAGCGGATGACAACCAGGTACAAAATCGGACCAAAGACGACCAATTAAACCTGATTTCAGGTTGACCGGTCGATGGTACCGGTCTTGGTACCGGTCGACCAGTATAGTCTGCGCAGCAAAGTACGGAAAGCCAGAAATTGACTTCTGAGGGTCCCACTTTCCTGATTTCTAATCCTAGAAGTTTCCTAATCCTAGTAAGGTTACTAAACCCTATTTTTAGCCTATAAATACACCCATAAATCTCTTCAAATCCTTTCCATTATCTCTCACAAACCCTAGAGAAGAGAAAGAGGTGGGAAAGGAGAAGGAGCTAGGAAGAAGAAGAAGGTGCCGCCATTACCGTTCGACGAAGCTCACGCTACGCCAGTCAACGGTAAGTGTTTTAACTATTCTTCTTATCCTATGATAGTTGTATGGGTGGATCAATACCATACAAGTAGGTATTGATCTAAAACCCTAAATTGGCCAATAAACCCTAACTTGCCGTCAAACCCTAGATTTGTGTTTCGAGATGATATTCATCGAAACAAAACTTGAATGAGTTGGGGATAACTCTAACTCAAAGCCTAGACTTAGAATGGATAGGAGAAACCCTGAAAATCCATGGAGGATGATCGTCGACAGTTGAAAAACCCATGTATGGTCTTCCGGAGACATACCGGTCGACTATACCGGTTGCACATAGTGCGACCGGTATGTTGCGACCTATCTCTCGGGAGGTTGTCTGTGGGGACCGACCGACCATACCGGTCGTCGGTCTTTCCCACGGGCTGCGACCGGTACATGCCACCGGTCGGCTCGTGAGGGTATTTTGTAACCATGTTGGTTTTCGACCAACATGAAACCCTAAACAATATATTCTAATGAAACCCAAATAATCTTGTAGGACTTTGTGACTTATCGTTTGGATCTTGTGACGTGGAGCAAGTTATCGAACGATCGTCAGGTAAGGGAGTCTGACCTAAACCTAACAATTAAGGGACAGTAAATTGTTGTTAATCACCTGATTATATGAGATGTGTTGTTTGTGTATATTCACATGCCATCCTTTACTTTCGGTTATTATTACTATTCATGCATTGATAGGATGTGATTGTTAGGCATGTGATTATTTTCGTTAGTGTGTGGAGTGGGACATGGGCCTGGGATCGCTCTTCACATTAGCACCTTTTGTAGTATTCGTCTTAACATGCTCGGCACGGGTGGGGCATCGGGGAAGGTCGTGGTACGGTGGTCTCCGATATTGATGTTGTCCCGGCCATTGTTATGTGGTGCCGTGGGCTCCGAGTCGAACGGCTTGTCCACGATGCTTTAGCTCTATCTCTATGCCGTAGGGAGTTATGTTGGGATAGGGTCTACCTGCGTTATGTATCTATCCTAGTGGGTTAGTTGCGGATAGGGCATCAAGGGAGGTGTGGGAATGCCTTAGCTCTATCTCTATGCCGTAGACGGCTGTACTGGGATAGAGCATACATTGATGACATATAGGATTGGTTAGTTGCGAGCCCGGTTTGCGAGCCCCGGCCGATAGGGGCTTAGGTCTGGTATGGGTAGAGTATCAGGGAAGGTACGTGGGTATCTTAGCTCTATCTCTATTCCATGATGGGTGCATGTGGGCCAATGGGGTGTGAACCATGAGGTGCCACACACTCGTGTATAGAGGTGCGGGGGCCACCAAACCTTTCTATAGCACATTGTAAACTTAAAACCAGACCACAGCATAAAACTGATTGTTACTCATGCATAACATTGTGAAACTGTTTGATTGTCTTACTGAGCTGTGCTGTGAGTTCACCCTTTATGTACATATTGTTTTTAGATGTTGATGCAGGTTATACTGTTGATGACTACGTGAACACTCCGGCGTATAGAGGTGTTCTTGCCTCGGATGTGCAAGCGGGAGAGGGCGAGCATGACACTTCATGCGGAGGCCCTTTCTACGTGTACCTTTGATCGGATTTTATTTATCTCTTTCAGTTATTTTCGGTTGGATTAAATGGATGTACGGATATTATTTTATGTGTTTGAATTTGGATAATTGGATATTTATTTAAATTATCAATAGATACTCAGTTCATTCTATTTAAAGTCTTCCGCTGTATATTTATATTTTGATTGTGGTTATGTGTAATGGTTTGTATGAACAGACACGGCCTATTCGAGATCCTGGTGTGAACCGTTGGTTCAATGGCGGTTCACTCACACCATTCTGGTTGGATCAGAATTGGGGTGTGACAGCTGCCTCTTGGCTGCAACAGGATATCATGCTCATGAGCATGCTCATTTCCTCCCTCTCAGAAGAAGTCCTCCTTCTCATGATTGATAAAGCCACAAGCAAAGCCATTTGGTACGCCTTGTGTTCCTCTTACGGTTCAGCTTTAAGTACCCACCTTCTCTCCTTACATCTCAGTCTTCAGGCTTTAATTCAGCAACCTAAAGAAACCGTCACACTTTTTCTCCAACGTGCCAAAAACATTGCGGACGAACTGGCCGCTGTTGGCCGGCCTCTCTCTATGGAGGACTTCAACCTCCATATTTTCAACCTTTAGGTAGTACCTGCATATATCAAACCCAATCATTTAATAGCAAAAATTGTTATCGAATGTATTTACGTTTGAGTGTATAGAACCAAAATCGGATCAAGTCCATCCATTGAAACTCCATCCCATTGCTCAAAGGAGACCTTGTCTTGATTCAAGAGAACCTAGAGACAAGAGCAAGACCGTAGAGCCTCTCGATGTGGACGTTGTCAAGGGTATGGTGGGAGCAGGTGAGGATGGAGTAGCTGGCTAGCACGGGTAGCATTCGATCCACCATCACTGAAGCATCTGCATTGTGGGTGGGCAGGTGAAGGGTGATCTCCGAAGGTGAGACTGGCACCCCCGCACCGGCCTTGGCAATGATCTCCAGTAGGTCTAGCTCTATGGTGGTGTTCACCACCATGGGCAGCACAGAGAAACTGGCCAATTGCACGGCATAAGTACATGCTTCCTCCTCCTTCTCTTCTTTGGTGGGAAATCTCATCTCCAAGTACTTCTCCTCCATCGAGCCCATAACTAATTCAACAAACACACTTCACACCTCCAGCCAGTGAAAGCTCCCTCCTCCTGTTGCTTGCTTGGGAAAACTAGTCAATTTTCGTGGTTTATATAGGGTTTTAGACTTGTAATGAGAAATATGTGTATGCATTTGTATGTGTACCTTAGTCGAATGAAGTTTTGTCCCGTTTCCTTTTACTGTCTGAGATTCTCTAATAATCATTCAAAATTTAAAGGGTTTTAGTACACAAACCACTGCTAGCAGCAGAGAGATTCACGAGCTCAAGGACCACTTTTTTTTATTTTTTATACTTCTAAATTTTAATGAAAGTTGTGGGATATGACTCATCGATGAACCAGTTGCTACAAGCTTGCATGTTGATTAGGGATGGACCACGGGGTGTTGAGGGAATTGCTTGAGGTGGGACAGTTTGCAGGGGCGGGAGGGAGGCTAGGGAGAAAGAGTGGTTAGAACAGGATGAGTTGCAGGAGTGGGAACAGAGGGAAAGGATCAGAACGGGATTTACGGGATTCTCCGATACCTTACCTTTCGAAGTCCCCTTTGCCATTAACTAAGTGAAGCTAATTTCTAGACAACACTAGAGAAAAACCTCTCATTCTTATTTTCCCGCCGACCTCTCCTCTGTCTCAGCTACATCCATCCATTGTAATGGCATCACCCGTGACACAGTCGCTTTTGCTTCAACTTTCAAAGAAGTCGCCGATAAGATCTTCGATCTCCTCCATAGTTTCCCATCTCTTTTTCTCTCGATTCTTGGCTCATTGTGAGCAATTAAGTTTTTTGAGTCTGAGATTTTGTTTGTTGATTTAAAGGTCAAATTTGGGCATGTTCACAATATCATTGAATTGGTCTGTGCTTGAATTCAGGAGGCATTTGTGGTGATAGGTTACCCTGCTCTGGAGCATAAAGGAAGATTTATTTGCCAAAAGAATGGTGGGTATAGGGACTAGTTGACTTTCCGGATCAGAAGGTTCTTGCGAAGAGTCGCACTGAACCTGAAAAGGAAGGTTAAAGGAAGGGGGGGTGTTGGGGTGGGGGTGGGGGGGAGGGTGGGGGGGTGAGTGGGTTAAAACAGCTAACCAAAGGCACAGGGTTAGGACTAACCAGAGCCGAAAATTCATCTGGATTGGGATGAATATGAATATCGATTTCCTAGGAAGCTACAAAACCAATTTTTTTTAAATAGATGTGGCAATTGGTTCAGTAGAGAGAAATAAAGAAGAAGCAGAATGAGCTTGACATGATTGGATATCTTCCAGAGCTAGAACTATTTGGTTTGCCATGACAGCCAAAGGACACAAACTGCAAGAGGAAGAAAGAGCAGTGAAGGAGCGAAAAGGAGCAAAGAGATCCAGTAGGGATACCCACCAGAGTAGGAGGAGAAAGAGAGGACGTAGAGGAATTGGTTTTTATATGGATTTAAAGAGGGTAAATAAGACATGTAAGTAAGACATTTTACTCTATCATGTTAATTCATGTTAACACCGTTAGTTCATAGTAGTTGAATGTCCATTCAAGCATGATAGGGGAGGCTTGTGTCTTTTATCCAAAATACAGAGGAGGTTTGTGTACTTTACCCAAATTTAACTAACACATATAATAGATATAAAGTAGGCAAGAGATATCTCTTGCTATAGGATAAATCTGAACTTGAAAGGAGGAGAGTTGTGTATGTTGAGGAGTCTTAAATAATTCTCCCTTGTCATTTCATTACTATAAGGTGCGTGTATATATAATATAATATCTGATTATAGGCAAGAGAATCTCTTTCTAACTTGTAAGACAAACTTGAACATGAGAGGAGAAGAGTTCTATATGTTGGCGAGTCTTTGTTAGTGACTCATCAAATTTATCTTTTACACAACAATAATACTATAAGCATCTCATTTTTATCATTTTTTCTTCAATGTTTTTTTTTTCCAATTGTGCAAGTATTAGTCTCATCGCTTTCTTCTAGTAAGATAAGTGAGAAATATTTAAATGATGCAATTAATGATAATGATGAAAAAAACAAATAAATAAAAAAAATTGGGTTTTTGGACCTGTTTAAATTCGACCATCTTTTAGTTGTTTTTAATGATTTTGGGCTTACATCTTGAGAAGAGGGATATTTTAGGAAAAGAGAAAATAGAAGAAAAGAGAGGGGTATGTTGAGAAGTTTCCTTAGAAGGTAAATATAAAAAAAAAAAAAATCAAAGAATGAATAAAAATGAAAAAGAAATCGAAAGGGTAATAACAAAAAAGTAGAAAGATAAGAAAGGGGAGATCACAAGAAGAAAGAAAGAAAATAAAATATAAGAAGCAAGTAAATAAAAGTGGAAGAAAAAAGGAAATAGAGGAAGAAAAAAGAAGGGCAACAAATTGCATGAAAATCAATAGGAGAAGAGGATGGAAGAAAGAGGCAAAAAAGGAAACAAGGCCTAATTTGAATTTTTGGCACATGACAGGTCTTCCCATTGTTACGACACCAGAATACATACCCATTTAAACATGTGTCTGTACATGGCAAGATATCCCAAACCTTGTCTTACGTATGACACAAAAGTTAAAACCATGTAGGGAACACCATGTAGGGAACAACAGGAACCAAGTTTGAACCAAACCAGACAAACAGTACACTGCTTAGTGTTTGGATGCACTCACATGCATTCTGGGTGCCTTTGGATAGCCAACAATGAGAAGGCACTTCACTGTAAGCCTTGTGTTGGACCAAGGGTGACACTTGGCCACCTTAAGACATCCCCAGTGATGTCCAAGAAGTGGGACCTAGTACTGGTGTAACACCCCAGCCCAACTAAGGTGTTTTACTGACTAGTATTTTTACCTTACCAGGTGAATTTGGTGAAATGTGATGTGAGGAGCACTTTAGGAATTTTCCCCTAAAGTTGTCTAAGGTATATTTTATGTCGCTTTGTATAGCTTGATGTTATTGATTCTTGGAATGAATAAAACTTACATCAATATATACTGATATATGTATGTGCATGAGATTGGTTAGACCTAATTGTTATATATGGTTGAAGTGATGTATGACATGACAGAGTGTAAAAAAAATTGATTGTGAGGATTAATGAGGAATATTGTGTTGTACCAAATCTGCAACTCAATATTCACAATCCCACATCATGTTCGACAATCAAATCCAGAGCAAATACACATCATATGTGACCTCCCTCATATCACATATGATCAGCCACAATCAAATCCAGAGAAAATACACATCCCATGTGATCTCCCTCATATCACATATGATCAGCCACAATCAAATTCAAAGCAAAATGCACATCCCATGTGATCAGTTCCAAATCTTCCATATTTGTGTTATTTTATATTCTCTACAATATTTGATTGTAACCTATAAATAGAGGACTCCTCTCAATGTAAATCCATTCTCTTTAGTACATTCTTATGGTATTAAAGCAACAAGGCTCATGCCCCTTATAGCTTTTTTTTTTTCAACTCTCTCTCTCTCTCTCTCTCTCTCTCTCTCTCTCTCTCTCTCTCTCTCTCTCTCAATGGCTAAAGCTTCAAACGGCCTTCATAATGATGATCACGTAACTCCTCCTGCTGTCGCTACCGCTATTGAGATCGACTAAAAACTCCTCACCACTGTAACTAGGTTGCCGCCACCGAGATCAATCAAAAACTTCTCACCAATGTAACTAAATTGCCGCCATGGACCAAAGTTTAATTAGGTAGGGAAAAAATTAGAAAGTGTTGCTGTAAGACCCATATCGAACTAACCGGTCTTACCACCTTGTATCAGGTCTTCCTATCATGGTCGAGCCAAGTGGACCAAGTGCATGAAGAAAGCACAACCATCGGTATGAAATTTAACTAAAAAAACAGTCAATTATGAGCGTGTGGTCGCATACCTAAACAGGTGTGATCGACCACACCTCAAAATAGTGCAACCACAAGAATTCTGATCGTGTGGTCGCAGGTTTCAGAGGGTGTGGTCGACGGGTTCTGCGACCCCACCTCCGACCACACGGAACCCAGACAGAACCGAATTTAGGAAACCTTCCTAATCCGAAGGGGGTTCTTTCCTAAACTCAGTAGGACTTATTATGGAGGATTTTCTTCTATAAATAAGACGTCCCTTAATCTCTTTCATCCTTTTAGAACTCAAACTGAAAGTGAGAGAAAGAGAAGAGAAGGAAGAGAAGGAGAATTGAAGAGGAAGACTAAGGAGGAAGAAAATTCAGAGAAAACTCTGAATCTTCAACAAGCTTAAGGTATGAAAACATTTTCCGTGTTAAATTGAAAGCCTAGAATAAAGTATGGAAGAGATAGGATTGAAGTGAGAACCCAATCATCAATCCATGGGAAAATTCTAAGTGAATCCATGGAAGAAATTTATGTGGATGTGGAGTTCTGTATAAAATACTAATTCTGAGCCATAGAACAATCGTAGGAAGGACCATGATGATAGGCCAAGGAATCCAAACATGGAGGATTGGAGTTGAGAGTGAAAGGTCGACCATCACACGTATGGTCGCACGTGTGATCACATGATGTGTGACCACATGAGACACACATGTCCGACCACATGCCCTCGGGAAGTTTCCAGGGAGGGTGTGGTCGCACGTGTGGTCGCAGGATATGCGACCACACCCTGCGATCCCACGCCCTGTGGTCGTAGAAACTGAGACCACAGGTGCTGCCACACCTACGACCCCTCAGTTTCTGTTAGCCTAAATACATGGGAATTAATTCTAATTAAAAATATATAAACTTGTTAGGTTCCAAGTGATCTAAGAGTGAATTACAAAGCTTAAACGAGGATCTACTATCAATCTAAGGTGAGGAAACAAGACCTAAATTAATTGGCTAATAATAAACTATTTTTATTTATTGAGTCAAATACCATGAATGATTCTATGCTTGTATGATTGTAATGTGCATTTCACATGTCATCCAATATTTCTGTTATTACTACTCATGCATATTTAATTCTGTTTATTTATAACATGATGAGATGGTGATGCTAGGAATAGACATGTAAATGTATGTGTGTGGTTAGTATACTTGATGCAAGTGGGGCATCGGGGGGAGGACGTGACACTGTGGTTTATCTTGGTCACCAGACTCTAGCTCTATTTCTACTCAAGACTTATCCATTGACATCGTTGTATCGCCATTACCTTAGCAGAACTATTACATCGTAGGGCATCAGGGGAGGTGGTCTCGGACCATGTAGTCTCTGACTCTGTCGGGGGGCCTTAGCTCTATCTCTATGGACGTATTGAGGGATGCTGGGGTGAGGCCTTGGATACACTGTTTGACATTAGGATTGGTTAGTTGCGAGCCTAGTTTGGAAGCCCTCGTCAATCGGGGCTTACGTGTTGGTATGGGTAGGGCATCAGGGGAAGTGTCATGCGGTGTTTGATTCGGGCACTTTAGCTCTATCTCTATTCCATGATGGGTGCATGTGGGACGGCAATGGTGTTTGATCCATTGGGCGGCTTCACACACTCGTGTATAGAGGTGCGGTGGCCACCTATCCTTTCTATTGCACATTGCAAACTTATGAACCAGACCAAAGATATGAATTGAATGTATGCATATGTTTGTTGCATTATTTTGTTTGCTCACTGAGCCATGATGTGTGCTCACCCTTTCAACGTCGAATATTTTTAGTTGATGATGCATGTCCTACAGTAGAAGATTATATGAATGCTCTAATATACGGGCATGTTGCGGCGATGGATGCAGAAGATATGATGGAGTCGCATGATTCGTCGTGCAAGTGCAACTCATGCGTCTTTGATTAGATTTATTTGTCGAATTATTCAGAACATGTAATTGATTAATTTATTTTATTTTATGTCTTCAGTTATTTGAGATAATTGGATACTTTATTTATGATATCACTGTTAGATACTCAGTTCATTAATATTAAAGACTTCCGCTATTGTTTATTTACTCTGATTATGGTTGTGAATGTGTATGGTTTAAGCAAAAGGACACAACCTATTCGAGATCCTGGTTGAACCGTTGGATCATAGACGGTTCATCACACCATTCTGGTTGGTGTAGAATTGGGGTGTGACAACTTGGTATCAAAGCTCTCGGGTCCTGTCTATTAAACCTGTATGCTTCCACAAAAGTTCGTGAACTAAGTTAGGATTAAATTTTAAAGCTTTAATAAGAACACACTATAAGCACATGTATTGTTGAGACAAAAATTAAGAAAGAGAATAATGCACTATTAAGATGAGAAATAAGTTTCATATATACCTCGAATAAAAACAATATATATATATCCAAATCAGAGTATGGTCCACAATCCAGACAGTTACTCTGTAGTACAAGGAAAAAGGAAAATATGCATCATGGAGCTGGAGGTGCTAGAGGAGGAGGTGCCTCACGATCTCGATCATAATCCTCAACATACACCCTCATAAGCCAGGCTACTTGAGTCTGGGTCACCTGGAGACTAGCTGCCAGATCCACCACCCACTGACCAGTAGCACGCTGGGCCTCCTGAATCTCACGCAGCAGCCCCATCACGTCATCTGGTGGTGGGTGCGAAGGACCAGCTGAATGGGAAGGAACCCGAGAAGGGCCAGCTCTAGTAGAATATTGTGGTGAAGGAGGAGGTAAGGTGTTCATATCCATGTACATACGGTCATCATCCTCAGCATCACCCCCATGGACCCCTGCTGCTGCTGCTGCTGCCTCAGCGTCTGCTATCTCTACCCGAGTACGGGGATGCACCATAGCATTCCTCTCCTCGTCACTGACCTGCGCATCTCGCATCCCCATCTTGCAGATGGCCTCTTAGTCAAGGTCAGACGAGAAGATATCCTCATGAATCCTCTCATCTACTAAATCGACATGCAAGCGAGTGAGCAGGGTAGTGATCAAACACCCATAGGGCAAGTTGCCCATCTGACCAGGCATCGCAGCACGGATCATCGTCCTGATGATAATATATGGAAGGCAAACGGGCTACCTAGTGCAGATGCAGTACAAGAGATATTGGGTCAATTGAGAAATCTTCTCATAATGGCCACTCTGAGGAATCAGGTTGTGCTGAATAATCTTGCAGTACACCCGAGGTTTCGACCATAGGTTGATTGCCTTCATCTCCCAGCGATCATCTCTAAGAAGATGACGGTCAATCTCTGCATGCATCATCAAAGATAGGAACTGGGGTTCCTTAGGTGCACAATATACTAAGGGGCCATCATTTGATATACCCAGGAGATCAGTCAACTCCTGACAATTGAAGGAGATCTCTACCCCTTTAACATAACTGGTGATCCTGAGCTCCCGACCCTGTCTGTATCATTTGGATCACCCACTACCTGAAGATTGCAATAAAATAAAACTGCTTCACCAGATCAGGACAGGTGCAACCCTCATATAATATCACAGGGAGCCAACCCATATCACCAAAGGCACCCTCCACATTAAATAAGGCTAAATTAGCCAGGTTTACACAACGACCCCCTTCTACCTTTTTATGCTCATAACGAGCATACTGAACCTCTGCTTCATTAGACCAAAAGCGAATAGGATCATGAACTCTGGGAACCTTGGTGCTAGCCATGCTATCTGCAAAGACACAGACAAATAAACAAGATATGAGTTATAGAGCAAAACTCAAAAAATTTGGCATTATAACGGCATGATTTGGCCAAAAGCCTCACATCTCACCCAAACAGTTGGGCAGGAGGACTTACATATGTTCCAAACCATCCTGCAAAGCTCATACAGTTGGAAATTTAAAATGGAAAGATCGAATTTGAAGAAATTTCAACAATTTAGAAAAATCCCGAAAATTAGGTCAAAAATAGAAAAATTTCAAGTTTCTCAAAAACTAACCGATGAAACTCAAATTTTCTTAAGGGCTTTCATCCATTGGGTGGCCAATAGCAAAAGCCCCCAATAAAAATCAAATTTTTACGATTAGAAAATTTTTAATTTGAAAAAAACTCTATAAATGGAGAAAAACCTAGTTTTGAAAGCTTAAAAATGAGGACTAGTAGAGAACATACCTGAAGGAACGGAACGGAGGTCGTGAATGGAAGAAAGAATCACCAAACACGAGTGGTCGATATTGTAGCAACTCAGTGGAAGCGAGTTGAGTTAAAAGCAAAAGAGAAAGTGGGAAATGACTCCAAAAATTAGGTTTAAAAACCTGATTTAGGGTCGTGTGGTCGCAAAATTCGACCAAATATGTGACCACACGATCGACCTCACGATTGACCACAGGCTCTAGGTGAGTAGACAGACTTCGTGTGGTCGGACCCTGTGGTCGCACATATTGCGACCACACAATCGATCACAGGCTCTTGGTGAGCTAACAGGGTTTTGTGAGGTTAGACCCTGTGGTCGGACATATTGCGACCCCACCATCGACTACACGATGGAAAATACAATATTTTGACTATATGACTTGGAAAATTAGAATTTTACATTGATTAATTGGATTTTGACATGGGAATGACATATATTATGATTGCCTCACATGTTCTATGATTTTCAGACACTACTATCACTGGAAACAGAAAATGGCTGGGCGAAGAATAACCAGGCGAGGACGTAACCCAATTCCACCACCACCACTTGTGGAGGAAAATAGCCATGAAAATCCTGAAGGACAAGAGAATTAGAATGTGGCACCACCAAGAGCCAATGACCAGACTAATCCTACAAACTTTCCAGCCCCACCTACAGATTTGGCTACAGTAGTAATGAACCTGGCACAACAGCTGCAGCAAATACAACAGGTGCAAGCCAATATGCAAGCTACTTTGGGAATGGCTTTTCCAGCTGTACATACTACACCTATACATACTACACCTATACCAGCCAGACAAGCTAGCACTGTACCAAGGGGTAGCAACACGAAACCCCAAGCACCTCAAACACCAGTTGTACAAGCTCCAGTACAAAACCCTGAGGTAGCCCAAGGCAGTTACCAATATCAACCACCTATATATGGGGCCTATCTCAGTATCAGTTGGATCATTCTCGACTGATCGAGCGTTTTCTAAAAATGAAGCCTAAAGAATACAATGGTAAGCCAGCGGATCTTTTATGGCCAGATCACTGGATCGATGAAATGGAAAGGAACTTCATAATGATGACTGTTAATGAGGAGGAAAAAGTGTTGTGTGCCATATTTATGTTGAAGGGCGATGCACACCACTGGTGGAAGTCTACTCAGACTTATCTATTAACCAAGCACACCCAATTGACCTGGGCTATCTATACAGAGGCATTCTTCAAGAAATATTTTCCCAGAAGTTTCAGAGACGCTATGGAAAGAGAGTTCCTGAGTTTGTATCAGGGACAGATGACTGTGGATGCATATCAACAGCGTTTTGAAGAGCTGTTTTTCTTTTTTCCCTCTAGCATGCAGGAGGAAAATACTAAAACCTAAAGGTTCGTCATGGGACTTAGGGGGAGCATTCGGGAGCATGTTTTGGGGCTAGAAAAGAAAGTTTATAATGAAGCCGTATAGATTGCTCGAGTACTAGAATCAAGCCAAAGGGAGAGCTACTTTACTCAGAATAGAGGTATAAAAAGGCCAAATGGAAATTCATATAACGGAGGGAACACAAAGACATTTAAACCCTTCCATACTCAAGGCTTTAATGCTGCAGCCAAGACTACTCCAACAGTCCAACCTCAACAAAAGCAAAATAGTGAAGGAGTAAAATGCTATAACTGTAATCAAATGGAACATTATTCAAGGGAGTGTCTTAAGCCCAGAAAGCAGCTACAGCAAGGAAAGGTTTATGCAGTTACATCTGAGGATGCTGCCGCATCGCCTGATGTGGTCACAAGTATGACCTGAACCTTTCATTTTGTATTACCTTGTGTGAGCATGTAGACTAAATTAAAACAAATCACAGGGATCGTACCTATAAATGGCATACCCGCCAGAGTGCTCTTTGATTCTGGAGCTTCTCATTCTTTTATATTTGTGTTATTTGGAAAGAAGCTAAATCTACCCCTCAAATCTTTAGACTATAAATTGCTTGTACGATCGCCTATGGGATTAGAAATGGAACTAGAAAAAGGTTATGGACCATGTCCAGTTCTTATCGGCAAGAAGATTTTGGATGCAACCTTAATTCAACTTGAGATGGCAGACTTTGACGTTATCTTGGGAATGGATTGATTAGCCCGGCATTCTGCAAACTTATTATGTGCAGAAAAAAAACTGACATTTAAAGACAAGGAAGGAGCAGAGTTTAGTTTTGCAGGAACCAAACTTCCCCGTAGATGAAAACTCATCCTCTCTGCATTAAAGGCTAGAAAATGCCTCGAGAAAGGAGGAGTTGGGTATCTAGTATCCGTGGTTGATCTCACCAAGGAAGCACCACGAATGGAAGATATTGATGTTGTGTGTGACTTTTCGGATGTATTTCCTAAGGAATTACCAGGACTACCACCCGACCGAGCGACAGAGTTCGTTATAGATCTTATACCGGGAGCTGTACCAGTATCTAAAGCACCCTACCAAATGGCTCCTACTGAACTGAAGGTACAATTACAAGAATTACTGGACAAGGATTATATCAGACCCAGCATATCACCATGGGGAGCGCCAGTATTGTTTGTGAAGAAGAAGGACGGTAGTGTTCGACTGTGTATAGACTATCAGGAATTAAATAAGCTTACAATTAAGAATCGATACCCGTTGCCTCGGATCGATGGCTTGTTCGATTAGTTGCAAGGTGCCAAGGTGTTCTCCAAGATTGATCTTCGGTCAGGATACCATCAATTGAAGATTAATGAAGGTGATATTCCGAAGACAGCATTTAGAACAAGATATGGACACTATGAATTTTTAGTCATATCTTTTGGATTGACTAACGCACTCGTAACTTTTATGGAACTCATGAATCGGGTATTTCATGATATGTTGGATACGTCAGTCATTGTGTTTATTGACGATATATTGGTCTACTCCAAGGATAAGGAAACTCATGTCATGAATCTAAGAGTCGCTCTGCAGCGACTAAGAAAAGAGAAGCTTTACGCCAAAGGGCGAGTTTTGGCTAAATGAGGTCGCTTTCTTAGGCCATGTTGTATCCGATGAGGGAATTAAAGTGGATCCTAGCAAGATTGAAGTCATTGTGAAGTGGGAAGCACCTAAGAGTGTTGCAGAAATTAGAAGTTTCCTAGGTCCAGCTGGGTATTATCGATGATTCGTGGAAGATTACTCCAGGATCACCGTACCTCTCACCAGTTTGACTAAGAAAGGAGAAAAGTTTGTTTGGACTGACAAATGTGAGAAAAGTTTTCAAACATTGAAAGCTAGATTGATATCTGCTCCCATCTTGATTATTCTTATTCCAGGACAACCATTTACCTTGTACACTAATGTGTCTGGGTTGAGTTTAGGATGTGTGCTTATGCAAGGAGAACAAGTAGTTGCGTATGCCTCAAGATAACTGAAGACACATGAAAAGAACTATCCCACTCATGACTTGGAATTGACAGCAGTAGTATATGCTGTCAAGATATGGAGACACTATTTGTATGGAGAAAAATTTCAGATTAAGTCAGATCATAAGAGTCTCACTTATCTTTTTAATCAAAAGGAGTTGAACATGAGACAAAGAAGATGGCTGGAACTATTAAAGGATTATGATTGCGATATCCAGTATCATCCAGGAAAGGCTAATGTAGTTGCTGATGCGCTAAGCAGAAAAGAAATGATAAAATCCCAAGGAGATGTTAACACGACTGCGGCTATGTGTGTGTTACAGGGAAAGTATTCCATCATGGTAATGAGCAGTTTGTGATAGATGCATCGGACGGATCAACCAACCAAGGGTTTATTCATCGGTTTTAAAATATGTTCAAACATTGAAGATTGTACCTGATATAATAGATGAAGTGAAAGCCGCTACTAAATCAGACCCTTATCTAAGAATGGTGCAAGAAGACATCGAAAAAGGTAGGACTATTCTTGAGTTCACCTTGGACGTTAAAAAGGTACTAAAGTACAAAGGAAGAGTATGTGTTCCTGAAACCGAAAACTCGAATATTAGACACAGACTAATGAAGGAAAATCACACCACCGCTTATTCAATACATCTTGGAAGTACAAAGATGTATCATGATTTGAAGAAATTATATTGGTGGAGATGAATGAAAGAGGATGTAGCTAAATTTGTGTCTCAATGCCTAAATTGTCAGAGAGTAAAGGCTGAAAGGTAAAAACCTGCAGGATTGTTACAGCCACTGCCAGAACCAGCATGGAAATGGGACTGCATCACTATGAATTTCGTCACCGGGTTACCATTGACTCCTCGAGTAGTTGACGCGGTCTGGGTGATTATAGATCATTTGACTAAGACAGCTTGCTTCATAGCTATACGACCTCAGTATACCCTAGAGAGGTTAGCCAAGCTATATGTAGATAATATTGTCAGATTACATGGTGTACCTGAAAGCATTGTGTCTGACAAAGACCCACACTTGACCTCAAAGTTTTGGGAAGGATTACAGAAGGCTATGGGTACAACGTTGAAGTTCAGTACTGCATTCCATCCTCAGACAGACGGACAATCGGAGCGTACCATTCAGATTTTAGAAGACATGCTTCGAGCTTATGTTATTGATTTCAAAGGATCATGGGATGAGAAACTACCATTGATCGAGTTCGCCTATAACAACAACTATCAGGCTACTATACAGATGTCATCCTATGAAGCACTGTATGGTAGGAAGTGTCGAACTCCTCTGTTTTGGAATGAAGTTGAAGAACGGAGTATCGTTGGACCAGAGGTTGTTGAAGAAACTTGTCGAGTAGTAGACATTATTAAGGAAAGAGTTAGAACAGCTCAGAATCAGCAGAAACAATATGTAGATACTCGACGTCGAGACCTTGAATTTGTCGTAGGTGATAAAGTATTCTTGAAAGTATCACCTATGTCAGGCTTAAAAAGATTCGGACAGAAAGGGAAGCTAAGTCCAAGATATATCGGGCCATATGAGATTCTAGCTAAACGTGGGAAAGTACGTATCAGTTAGCACTACCCCCATCTATGTCAAGTGTGCATGATGTATTTCATATCTCATTACTGAAGAAGTACGTCAGAGATCCAACACATGTTATAACAGCAAATCCACCGGGTCTAACTGATGATTTGACATTTGAGATAGCACCAACTGAAATCACCGGTTCAACGTCTACGCAACCGTGACATTTATTATGTTAAGGTTACTTAGAGGAGTCAAGATATAGAAGAGATCACATGGGAAGAAAAGAATGCTATGCGAAAGCAATATCCTCACCTTTTTGACTCGGAAGGTATATGCAAATTTTGAGGATGAAATTTCTAATAAGAGGGGGGAGCTGTAAGCCCCGTATCGAACTAACCGGTCTTACCACCTTTTATCAGGTCTTCCTATCATGGTCGAGCCAAGTGGACCAAGTGCATGAAGAAACCACAACCACAGGTATGAATTTTAACTCAAAAACAGTCAATTATGAGCGTGTGGTCGCATACCTAAACAGATGTGATCGACCACACCTCAAAATAATGCAACCACAAGAATTCTAATCGTGTGGTCGCAGGTTTCAGAGGGTGTGGTCGACGGGTTCTGCGACCCCACCTCCGACCACACGGAACCCAGACAGAACCGAATTTAGGAAACCTTCCTAATCCAAAGGGGGTTCTTTCCTAAACTCAGTAGGGCTTATTATGGAGGGTTTTCCTCTATAAATAGGACGTCCCTTAGCCTCTTTCATCCTTTTAGAACTCAAACTGAAAGTGAGAGAAAGAGAAGAGAAGGAAGAGAAGGAGAATTGAAGAGGAAGACTAAGGAGGAAGAAAATTCAGAGAAAACTCTGAATCTTCAACAAGCTTAAGGTATGAAAATATTTTCCGTGTTAAATTGAAAGCCTAGAATAGAGTATGGAAGAGATAGGATTGAAGAGAGAACCCAATCATCAATCCATGGCCAAATTTCAAGTGAATCCATGGAAGGAATTTATATGGATGTGGATTCTGTATAAAATACTAATTCTGAGCCATAGAACAATCGTAGGAAGGACCATGATGATAGGCCAAGGAATCCAAACATGGAGGATTGGAGTTGAGAGTGAAAGGTCGACCATCACACGTGTGGTCGCACGTGTGGTCGCATGATGTGCGACCACACGAGACACACATGTCCGACCACATGCCCTCGGGAAGTTTCCAAGGAGGGTGTGGTCGCACGTGTGGTCACAGGATATGCGACCACACCCTGCAATCCCATGCCCTGTGGTCGCAGAAACTGAGACCACAGGTGCTGCCACACCTATGACCCCTCAGTTTCTGTTAGTCTAAATACATGTGAATTAATTCTAATTAAAAATCTATAAACTTGTTAGGTTCCAAGTGATCTAAGAGTGAATTACAAAGCTTGAACGAGGATCTACTATCAATCAAAGGTGAGGGAACAAGACCTAAATTAATTGACTAATAATAAACTATTTTTATTTATTGAGTCCAATACCATGAATGATTCTATGCTTGTATGATTGTAATGTGTATTTCACATGTCATCCAATATTCCTGTTATTACTGCTCATGCATATTTAATTCTGTTTATTTATAACATAATGAGATGATGATGCTAGGAATAGGCATGTGAATGTATGTGTGTGGTTAGTGTACTTGATGCGAGTGGGGCATCAGGGGGAGGACGTGACACTATGGTTCATCCTGGTCACCAGACTCTAGCTCTATCTCAACTCAAGTCTTGTCCACTGACATCGTCGTATCGCCATTACCTTAGTAGAACTATTATGTCGTAGGGCATCAGGGGAGGTGGTCTCAGACCATGTAGTCTCTGACTTTGTCGGGGGGCCTTAGCTCTATCTTTATGGACGTATTGAGGGATGCTGGGGTGAAGCCTTGGATACACTGTTTGACATTAGGATTGGTTAGTTGCGAGCCCAGTTTGGATGCCCTCGCCAATAGTGGCTTACGTGTTGGTATGGGTAGGGCATCAGGGGAAGTATCATGCGGTGTTTGATCTAGGCACTTTAGCTCTATCTCTATTCCATGATGGGTGCATGTGAGACGACAATGGTGTTTGATTCATTGGGTGGCTTCACACACTCGTGTATAGAGGTGCGGTGGCCACCTATCCTTTCTATTGCACATTGCAAACTTATAAACCAGATCAAATATATGAATTGAATGCAAGCATTGTTTTGTTTGCTCACTGAGCCATGATGTGTGCTTACCCTTTCGACGTCGAATATTTAGTTGGTGATGCAGGTCCTACAGTATAAGATTATATGAATGCTCCAATGTATGGGCATGTTGCGGCGATGGATGCAGAAGCTATGATGGAGTCGCATGATTCGTCGTGCGAGTGCAACTCATGCGTCTTTAATTAGATTTATTTGTCGGATTATTCAGAATATGTAATTGATTAATTTCTTTTATTTTATGTCTTCAGTTATTTGAGATAATTGGATACTTTATTTATGATATCACTGTTAGATACTCAGTTCATTAATATTAAAGACTTCAGCTATTGTTTATTTACTCTGATTATGGTTGTTGATGTGTATGGTTTAAGCAAAAGGACATAGCCTATTCAAGATCATGGTTGAACCGTTGGATCATAGACGGTTCATCACACCATTCTGGTTGGTGTGGAATTGGGGTGTGACAGTTGCCACCAGAAACGATGAATAGAAATCAGTTCCGTAACGAGGATCATCAAAGCCAGAATCGCACAGAGAAGTAGATCATGTCGCCATTAGTAATAAATCAAAACATTGCAACTTGTCGGAGAGAAAAAAGAACGTGCTAGAGGGAATAGAATACTATGAAGAAGAGGATATGAGCAGCACGCCGGAAAGTCGAGCTTGAAGAACTTAAGAAACCATATCCCCTTTGTTTTCCTCTCTGTTGCTGCTCTCTGCTACTTTTCTTCCTCCTCATATTTTAGAAAATAAAGCCCCCCTTCTTCTTCCTCCTCTTCAAAAACCGAAAACCCTCTCTTTGGTTGCCATCTCCAAACGAAAATCCCCTAAACCCCTATCTCTCTCTTGGTCGAAAAGCAAAAAATCTCATCCCTTTCTTCTCCAATTTTCCTCATCAAAACCTGCAACTCTCCTGGTGGCTTCCCTTTTTTCCTCTCATTTTCTATGGTGACTGAGAGAGTAGAGGAGTAGCAAGGGTTAATCAATTAGGTTTAGGGTTATATATATATATATATATATATATATATATATATATATATATATATATATATATATATATATATATATATATATATATATATATATAATATAATCCAGGGGCCCCGCTAGGGTTTGTTGAAATTTGGGCCCTAACCCAACCCTGCTAGGGTTTGTTGAAATTTGGGCTAACCCAACTCTGTCAGGGTTCAAGGTGGGTTAGGGCCAGGTTCGGGTTGTCAGGGCCAACTTGCAGCCTTACAAGAAAGTAGAAAGATAAGAAAGGGGCTGGAGATTGCAAAAAGAAAGAAAGAAAATAAAAATAGAAGAAGCTCGTGAGTAAAAGATAAAGAAAAAAAGGAAACAGAGGAAGAAAAAAGAAGGGCAACATATCACATAAAAATCAATAGAAGAAAAAGATGGAAGAAAGAGGCAAAAAGGAAAGAAATGCTTAATTTGAATTTTAGGCACATTCCAGGTCTTCCCACAGTTACAACACCGAATTACATACCCGTTTAAACTTGTGTTTGTACATGGGAAGATATTCAAAACCTTGTCTTACATATGATATAAGTTAGAACCATGTAGGAAACAACGGGAACCAAAGCTCAGACCAAACCAGACAGTTGAATAATACACTGCTCAATGTCTGGGTGCACCCGCATGCACTCTACGTGCCTCCGAATAGCCTACAATGTGAAGATACTTCTCTATAAGCCTTGTGTCCGACTAAGGGTGATACATGGCCACCTTCAGACATCTCCAATGATGTCTGGGAAGTGGGACCTAGTATTGGGCAAGTGGAAACTAAATAATAATTACTTAAACCAATTATTAATCTAATAATTAGGTAGAAGCTTGCCAAGTAGCAACAGTAGGATCCATTAGCTAAGAAATTGATAGTAAAGAGAGAATAAGAATGGGAATGAGAATTCATTCTCAAAGTAATGTCTCTCTCTCTCTCTCTCTCTCTCTCGCTTATACTAGCAAACATTAAGATTACTGATACACGTTTTTGGGAAAGGAAAACAAAACTATATCTAGCTTGTCAAGTAGCAAAACTAGAATGTGATTGAGTGTATTGTACCAACTAGAGAGTAATTGTGGACTATGAGGGTGAGGAGTGTCATTTGAGTCGTGATCCGTGGAGCCATGGACGTGAATTCCCAAGGTCATAGAGGGATGACTAAGTTGCAAGTCATTGAAAAGTGACCAAAATATGATCATGTTAAACTCTTTACTAGGACAATGGTAGCCAGTCATTCCTAGCAATTGGCTAGATATTGAAGTTTAAAAGTGAATTGTTCTAAATAAATGAAGTCGAAATTTTCTTGCATTTACTCGAAATTTTTTGTGCTTGTGTTAGTGTTGTGTATTTTCTATATTTTATCTTACTAGGCTTGTGAGCTCACTGCTCACCTTTACAATGAATGTCTCGGATGATGATGCTAATGAAGCAGAACAAGAAAAAGCCTAAAGGATATCCGAGTTAATCCCATAGTAGTAATAGATTTATTTATTAGAATAGTTGTAGTAGAGTTTTAATTTTTCAAATGTCAAGGCAATAGTTTGTCATATGATTATTGTTTACGGACACTAGACTGCCACCAATGGATAGAAATCGTCTCCCACCCGACTTTGGGCTGGAGACTCGGCTGCCTAAGGTGGATTCATGCCACCTGGCAATGCCTCCATCCAACCATCCCTATGCAAAGTAACAGGGAAATGGTTTGTAAAGGCGAAAGTATGGAATAAAGCCTCTGATTCAACTTTCATTCCCGCCTCAACTGAATTCATTCCCGCCTCTTCCCCATTCCTTCCGTCTCCTCTGCATTCACCGTGACCTGTAGAGTCAGATTGTCTTTCGATCACCCGCCTCTTCCCCATTCCTTCTCCTACAGCTTCACCTGTGACCCGCCTCAACTTTCATTCCTGCCTCTTCCCCATTCCTTCCGTCTCCTCTGCATTTACCGTGACCTGTAGAGTCAGATTGTCTCTCGATCACCCGCCTCTTCCCCATTCCTTCTCCTGCAGCTTCACCTGTGACTTGTAGCTTCACGTCTTTACATCCCGCGAAACCCACTCTGCAGCTTTACATCCCGATTTCGAGAGAGAAGAAAGTTTGGGAGAAAGAAAGAAGAAGGTGGAAAATCTTCATACTCTACAAGATGCACCTGCAAGACGATTTCAGAGAGAAGAAAGTTGGGAGAAAGAAAGAAGCAGTTGCAATCCCCTCTTTCAGGTACTCTTGTCTTTCTTATGGTTCAGTAGGTTTTTCTTGATTGTCAGTGCTCCTTCCAAAATCAGTGCATTTCAAGTTTAATTTCTATTTAGAATCATTTGGAAGGAAGATAATGTGTTTGCTTCCACATGATTCTCCGTACTCCTTTTAAAATCAAATGCATTTCTTCTTTGCTCATTAATCACAGAGAAAGAGAGAGAGAGGAACAGTGGGTAGGATATAGGAAACGGGTTTGCTGGAAAATTCTTATGGGATATAAGAAATGGGGAGTTTGCTGCCAAGTTTGCTGGAAATTTTATTTCCGAATGGGAGAAGGCAATCTCTCAGTTCAATGACTAGAGGAGCCAGAAGCTTCATCTATTCTACAATATTTATACTAAGTTGGGTTAGGTTCAGTCAGCCCAAACTTGACTATCATAATAAATATGCCCTTTTTTTAAAGTCACCAGCATCGAATCGTGGTTACAGTAAGGGATAATTGAAATTTAGTGTTGCTATCACAAAGTTTCTTCATATTCAGAGGTTTATATATACAAATCTACAAGCATGTCAATATCTGTTTCATTGTTTTATCTATACTGTATTTTATTATCAAGCTCAGGAGATTTTGTTTCAGGGTATTTTGAATCTGCAAGAGACTCAATCCCTGATTTTGTTGATATTTTCCCTCTGCAACATTTATGTGCCTACAACTACTGGTGAGACTCTTCCTTACCCTTTTTCTTAGTTTCTTATTGTTACAAGCATTCCATTTATTTGCTTCTATTAACTACTTTTATTGGCATAGCATACTTGCTAAATCTACTGAGTACAAATGGCATGTTTGTTGGTCATTTATTGATTTGATTATTTTTTTTTTTTTTTAGAATTCAATGGGAGATCACGAGATTGAAAATGATGTTGAAGGTACACCTACGATTGGAATGATGTTTGATACAGAGGAAAAAAACATATGAGTATTATAATGCTTACGGGAGAAGTATGGGGTTCAGCATCAGGAGAGAATACTGTCATTGGAAAAAGACAGAAGATAAAACTAAGAGATTCCTAACTTCGAGACGGTTTGTATGTAATAAATATGGGTTGAGGAAGCACGACAAACAGGATCGAGAGACAATTAAGCCTCGAGCAGCTACAAGAACTTATTGTAATGCAAGAATGGAAATTCGATACATTGATGAAGTTGGGCAGTACCAATGCTTTGATTTTGAGGAAGAGCATAATCATCTCCTCCATTTACCGGCTAGTTTAAAATATATGTATTCGCAACGCAAGATATCAGATGTACATGCCATAAGGATTGATTTAGCAGATGATTCTGGGATAAGCACTAAGGCAACATTTGACTTTATGAGTAAGCAAGTTGGTGGGATAGAAAATCTTGGGTACACTAAAGTGGATGTTCAGAATTATCTCCGTACTAAGAGACAACGTCACTTAGCTTGTGGTGAAGCCAGAAGTGTGATCAATTACTTTCAGCAGCAAATCAATTCAAATCATTTTTTTTAATTTGCAATACAAATGGATGAGGAAGAGCAGATGAGTAACATTTTTTGGGCTGATCATAAGATGAGGGTGGACTACACACTATTTGGTGATGTGATTACTTTTGATACTACATTTTCCACCAACAAAGAATGGAGGCCCTTTGGTGTATTTGCAGGTTTCAATCACCATGGAACCACAGTAATTTTTGGAACTGCACTTTTATATGATGTGACAGTCGAATCGTTCAAATGGCTATTTGAGGCATTCCTTGAAGCTCATGATCAGAAACAGCCAAAGACTATGTTTACTGATCAAGATGTTGCAATGGCGAAAGCAATATCCCAGGTGTTTCCATCCACAAGGCATGGTTTGTGTTATTGGCACCTTATGCAAAATGGGATTAAACACCTAGGAAACTTGATGAAAGAGGGTTCTACTTTTTTGAAAGAATTCAAGGCTTGCATGTATCAATATGATGAGGAGTCAGACTTTGAAATTGCTTGGCAGAAGTTGATTACTTCTTATCCTACTCCAACAGATTCATGGTTAGATCATACTTATAGAGTGAAAGAGAAATGGGCCAACTGTTTCATGAAGAAGAATCTGACCATAGGTATGAGGAGTACACAATTGAGTGAAAGTCTTAATGGGGATATGAAGGACTACTTGAGCCCTAAGTTAGATGTGGTTCAATTCTTCAAGCATTTTGAGAGGGCGGTCAATGATAAGCGTGAAAATGAGTTAAAGGTCGAATTTAATGCAAGAGATAAACTCCCTAGAAATACCTATCCCAACATTCTCCTCATAAAACAAGTTGCACAAAGGTATACTCCAAAATTTTTTGATGAATTCCATGAAGAGTATTCATCATGTGGTTTATGTTACATAAAAGAAAGGTATGAAGACAGTAGCATACGTGAGTACGTAATTGCTATTCATGATAACAAGGACAAGTTTAGAGTATTATCCAAGCCATCTGAGGGTATGATAAAATGTAGCTGCAAGAAATTTAAGAGTTTCGGCATTCTTTGTCGTCATGCTTTGAGAATTATATGTTTTTTAGATGATATCAAATTCATACCCGAGTCTTATATTTTGAGGAGATGGACTAGGTCAGTAAGGGATTACACAATGGAAGAAACTCATGTAACCCCAATTAACGGACATGTTTTGGATATCACACAACGTTACAACCTGCTTTGTCCAAACATGGTGCAATTAGCAGCAGAGGCTTAGTTACAGCAGAGGAATATTCATTTCTTATTCAGACTGCGAATGAGTTGAGGACTAAGTTTAGAACTTTTAGGAATCATGACTTAGTTCCAGCTGTTCCAGTTGTTCTAACTGAGAATCTTCTCGTTATTCAAGCAAAGGATATGAAGAAGAAAGAAGGCCATAAAGGTGGTAAACGGCATAAAAGTTGGGTTGAGAAACAACCCAAGAAGAAGAAGAAAAACATTCGAAATAGTGAATCTCAGTCTTCACATCAAGACATCTCAACTGCGCCTTCTAATCTCATTCAATTAACACCATTGGAAGGATATGAGCCACTGCAGACAAATCAATCATTCACATCATTATTACTGGTAATGGTTTTCTATGCAATATTAAAATAATTTAATTCTTAAGAACCAATCTCCATTTAATTAATCTTAGATGGTCCTGACTGACTTACACTTGTTGTGTGCAGCCAACGTTTGATTATTCTCAATCAACATTGTTCTCTTCTCAAGCCTCAAATCCAAGTTCACAACAGAATGAATCCACCAAACCCAAGTGATATAGAGATGAGGTGGGTGGTTTTCACTATTGTATGGAAGACTGTACTTGCATTTTGTGCTTTCTTTTATATTATACTGGTTTATTTTTCTGTTTTTTCCTTGTTCTTCAGGCATGCCTGGAATCTGAATTTTTCTATGTGGTCAATCATGGAATCAGCCCGAATTTTATGGATGAGGTCTTCTCCCAAAGCAAAAACTTTTAATGATCTTCCAATTAATGAGAAAATGAAGCTTCTACGGAATGAGAAGAACCGAGGCTATACCCCAACTCTAGATGAATTTTTCTATTGGAATACAGACAAGACAATGAATAGGTTTGTTGGTGTAGATGGGTCTCTATTGTTGATCTTGTTTTTATTAATCCGGGTTGAATTTAGTGGAAATCTTATCTTGCATGCTGCTAGAATGATTGAACATTTCATTTTGTTGGTATCATTGAATCCAGTTAGGCTTTGCATGATGTTGATCAATGTAATCTGTATGGTTTGCTCTTGTGCCCCATCACTATCTTCTGATTAATTTTCTTGTATGCAAGATTTTGCTCATATATTTGCGTTCTAGCTCAAAATGTTTCTGTAATGACTTTTCAAGTGTGATATATTAATCTCATAGATATTTTATTTTGGGTAAAATTTTCCCAAGTGAACCATCAAGAGAGGCTTCTCTGAATGGCTTATTATTTTTGTGCAAAGTGAGGCATCATCTGATTGATTTGACTGTTGAATAGAGAGCATCCTTTGGATTGTCTACATGTCAAATTCTGTTATCTGTCCCAAACATGTGGTCTAGAGGATTTTCCATCTTGTATTTTCAACCATCAATTTGTTGGCAGGCTGATGTGGAAAATTCGACCATTACATAAATAAAAACCAACATGGAGGCCATTTGTAAAGTTTTAAAGCCAAACTAAAGCATATGAGCCACCAGCTGCCATTTGTTGCTTGTCTGCAAAGTACTGCTGCTCTTGTTAAATTCATTAACAAAAATCTTCTTCATGCAGGAAGTAGAAGATGCTCAAAGGAGGTGGTCCAACGGGTGTGGAGTTTGCTGCAGAACTTCATGATTTTGTTACAGAAGATTTGCTGCAGACAGTTTGGAAAAGTGAATGAGATCTCTTTGTGGCAGTTAACTTGGAGATTTTATATAAGTAGCAGATAATTTGTTGATCTGAGGCTTTGGACAGAGTCCATTTTTTCTCATCCTTCCCAAGTTTGGCAGTGAGAATACTTACTGGGATAATGTGGCTGTTATATTTTTTGCTTTTTCAACCACTTTTTCAACCACTTAGTATCCCATCTATCTTTAAAGTCAGATGGTGTCATCGAATGCATGTAATAACTGTGGTAAATGGCCTTATGTAAATACAGATATAAGTTTATACTTTTATTAGGAACCCAATGTTTTTAATAAAAGAACACTTACACCTCTTCAAAAGTGACATTTGGGATATCTCGTGAACTATTTTTATTCACAAACCTCAACGTATTCTCTATTTTACTCCTCTACCTCATCTCCTCTACCTACAAGCTCCACCTCTCCACCTCACAACCTAAAAATCATTTAGGTATGAAATCTCAACCACATCAAAACCTAAAAAACATGAAAGACCATACACAACAGTGATTCTCAACCTCATCAAATCATCTAGGTACAAGAATCTTGGAAACGACTGAAGAGTCATAAAAAATTGGTCCTTTGTGTGTATATTGTGCATTGCTTGAAGCCAAGTCCAAAAAACCGAGCCACATGTATATCCTCACTCCTGATTTCAAGTTTTCTTTCTATTGATATCTACTAGGAGACTGAAGAGCCATGCTTGTAGTTCAAACACTAATTGTGAATTTCAATTGATGCATGGGTTCAACAGGTAAGATGGAACACAAGAACATCCACATGAGATCCTATTGAAAGTGATCATTAACCACATCAAATCATTCCTGCAACTCCAAAGCGAATGAATCACAAGAACCACAACATATGAGAAAAAAAAAACAATAAACTTAAGTCTTCATCATAACAGTGTCACTTCCAACAATACAAAAATACAACCTTATAAACAAAGGAAGGTAGTTCTTAATCTAATTGAAAAACAATAAAAATCTAATGAAGAACACAACTATATTTTAAGGTTTGTTCAGGTCTAGTTTCTCAACAGAATCCAAGACTTCTTCCAGCATCCCAGTACGATGTCCATAACCCCTAATTGCTCCCCTCAAATATCCTTTTACATAATCTAATGAAGGAGGGGTAGCAGTTGCAGTATTGGACGACGTTGAACACTGAGAGCTTTCCCCTGTCTCCTGCTTAGATACGGTCTCTCTTTTCTCTTCTATCCATTCAAACATTCCACATCCACTATTGTCAACCTGCAAGACAGTTAAACAAAACTGTAAAGAATATTGAATATTAGGACCATTTTCATTGAAATGACAATAGTTTAAGGAGGTTTTATATTCATACTCTTGTAGACTGTGGGCAACACCAGAATGGACATCCTTTGTTTGTGACAGTTGTCGCCGTTCTCACTTTGCATTGGCCTCCACACTTACATACCTTGTAGTACTCTTCCCACATAAAAAAGTTACAACGTTGGCATATATAGTATTTTCTACCAACATTTTTACTTTGGGTTGTTGTGAGTTTGACACAGGGAGCACCACACTTTTCACATTTCGGATCCATCTTCTAAATGAAACTACAGAATTGCAAAAATGAAACTACAGAATTGCAAATATATATTTAATGAAATGTCCATAGGTTAAACTACAAAATCTACAATCACATTGAATATGAAAAAAAATCAAGACCATCACATGACTAAGAAACTGTTTCTAATGTATTTAGAAAACCCAATGTTTTGGTAGAACTCTAACTTTCATCTCTGAAATCAAAATTCTTGGTTCAAGGATCAATGCTATCGGTAGACTACGGCTGTGTTATGGTTCCTTAAAAAGAAACCACTAATCTGAAAAAGAAAAATTTTTTGCAACAAAATGTTAATTCAGTCATTCTTTTCATCAATTCTAGGAAGAAACCACTGCCCTGGTAACAATGATTGAATCCAGTTTCAAAGTGGAGTTTGAAGCTTCAACAACTACAGGGTTTTAGTGTATTCGGTTTGAGAAAACCAAAAGTGATTTTTCGAAATAGTAGATTATCGACAACCTTGCCACTATAAGAAAATACAAATGTCCCAATCTGAAAAAATAATTCCCCACATGACATTTCATTAAAAAATGGAAAACGAGCATATCAGAATTTCGACATTCTTATGATTTCAATGTCATTTTTTTTCCGGTGAATAAAGAACTTATTTTGACAAACCCAAAGAAGATACCAAGCGGGAGCCTATGGAGGGCAACCCGAGAGAGAACAAAGGGAATGATCTACAAATCATACGGAAATCCTATCCACACATTGGATAAGTAAATCCCAGGGGAGTCCAGACAGTGTTTTACAATTGGCATGATGGTCCCCCAATTTCTCTGTCAAAATTGTTGCCACGACGAGTTTCACTTTCAAGTAAACATAAAAAAGCTTTTGCCATTCACGATCTCAGCAAGCAAAACATATAAGTATACAACAAAATACCACGAAGTCATGCAGATCAGAAATAGAGGAGAGCTAAAATGCGCTACTTATAATCCTATTCAACAGTAATAGTTACGTTAATGACTTCCACTTTCTACAGAGTGGAATAATAGAAGCATTGATTTAATCAACATCGATCGAGAAAAAAAAATATTACTTGGGACCAGTACAACCTTAAAACAAGGGCTTCAACCATCAACATAAAGGACATTAACTGAACACCAGACTTTGCAAACTTGTTACATATTTACAAGAACAAAAAAAAAAAAAAAAAAACAAAACAAAAATCAATCTAAAATAGTAACAACTGAAACGAAAAATAAATAAAATTTGTTGTATTATAGAAAATAAGATAATGAAATCACAGAGTAGCATCTGGGGAAGGGATTTGGAAACCAGATTTGAGAAAAAATTAGGCCATTTGGATCTCAAAGAGTTGCAGGCATAGAGGTTCTAACCAGATTTGATAAAAAAAATTAGGGCATTTGGATCTCAAAGAGTTGCAGGCACAGAGGTTCTAATAAAAGTTCCCTTCTTCTTTCCCCTTCCCCCTTCTTCGGATTTCAACCCTCTTTCCCCTCTGAGATTGGATTCTGAGATTACCTGAAACGGCAATGGTGCACGATCTCCTCCTCCGCTTCCTTCTCTCTGAAACGATCATGAAGCGATATCTTTCTTTCTCCCAACTTTCTTCCCTCTTGAAGACGTGAAGCTACAACTCATGAGTGAAGTGGGTCAATGAAAGTTGAATCTGACTCTGCAGGTCACGGGTGAACGAATGTAGAGGAGAAGAAATGGGGAAGAGGCGGGTGAATGAAAGTTAAAATCTGACTCTGCAGGTCACGGTCCTGAATGTAGAGGAGAATGGGGAAGAGGCGGGACTGAAACTATCAGAGGCTTTATTCCATACTTTCACCTTTACAAACCATTTCCCTGTTACTTTGCATAGGGATGGTTGGATGGAGGCATTGCCAGGTGGCATGAATCCACCTTAGGCAGCCGAGTCTCCCGCCCAAAGCTGGGCGGGAGACGATTTCTATCCACCACGAACTGGCTTTGTGAGAATCTTTTATTATTATTTTTTATTTTAGATGGATATTTTTTTTTTTTTAAGATAATAAAGTTTCGATGTTTGATTTTTGTGCAATTGTTTACTCATCACCCCAAAGGACTGTACCTTCATTTTAATATGGGTTTGGGTCATAACAATTTATATTTTCCAATTTCCCTTTTAATTGAAATTAGGATGGCAATCTAAATACTTTTGATGAAAAATAAGTGAATAGTTATCGATAAAGTGATTGAGTAATTAAAAAAATTAAAAGAGATGAATAAAGAATTAAAAGAATGGTGTGTTATATTATATTATAAATGGTGATAGACCAACATGTATATATATATGGTTCACATTTATATATTAATATATATTATAATATATCTACCGGCCTTATTCGGGTGACCATCGGGCTACAACCCTTTACTATGAACATTCGATTATTAATCAATCCGAACACCAGATGACCGTCGGACTACAATCCTTCACCTTGAACACTAAATTATTAATCAGTCCCGGTTTATGCCCGACACGTTAATAATTTAAACTATTATCGATTTTTATGATCGTCACGTCAAATTATACAGTGCGGCCCTTAAATTGACACCTTAGTTCCTAGTCCACTGGAGTTTTCACCGAGAAGCCAATACGGGGAAAACTGGACAAGCATTAAGATTAGACACGTGGCACGCAACGTGTATATCAGAAATTAATCCGATTCAGATCTACATTTGACCGATTCGTTTCCGATTCCCGATTCCGGGTTTTTAAACCTTGGATACCTATGGCCTTTGCAGTTTTAAATATGGACAAGCTCTTTCGCTTTTACCGATTATTCTCTTGCTTTAACCGACCGAATGTAAAGTTTAGTTTTACAGTTGGATTTAAAACGCAGTTATGGAGATTTGCAAGGGAAGCTTGCTCTCTCTGATTCTGCGAAAATGCGGGATGTTGTCGTTAAAACTCTGCTTCCATGGCGTCACCGAGCTCGCTCAGGTTGGAGTTTTTTTTCTCATTTTATGTATTTTATCGTTTTCGTTCTTTGATCTCCTTCTGTACTTTAGAAAGAGAGAGGATGGATGTTTCTTGCTTTTTTTTCTTCTTAATCGAGGGTGTAATGCGGCTCACTCTGAAAGATTGACACAAAATTGAACTCAAATACAGACACTACGAAGTATTTTCGAGCTCCACTACTGTTTTACACTGTTAATTTTATGGAAAATTTTTGGATTTTTTTTAGTGGCTGGAAAGTTGAATTTCATGCTTGCCTCCCCCTTTTCTTTGAAGGATATTGGTGAATTTGGATTCGAATTCAATGCAAATAAATACTTTGTTTAGAGCGACAAATGGAAAATGTTTACATCCAACGGTGACTATAAGTGTTTACTAGCTTCCACCGGGAAACAGTGTTCTTGTGGTGGATAAAGACGTGATATTTCATGCTTACGTTCTCATTTGGTTGCTTACTTGTACTTCGCATTTGAAGGACATCAAGAAAATCAGTATGAATTACCTCTTTTTTTTTTTCTTTTTAACTATTATACAGAAATTTTCTGGGTAATTATGTCTGAATTGTTGAGAGGACACTCTTTTTCAGCGCCAGAAATGAAATTTTTTTAGATTCAACCTCTAACAGAGGACCTTGGAATACAGCTTACTCCCATTCTGACTATTTTCAGCAAAATAAGAAATTAGCTTGGACTAAAAAATAGGACTTTTCAATGGAGGACGGAGTTCCTTCAACCTTAGTTGATTCTTCTAGTGTTTATAGACATTGGATATAAGGATGACTGGTATAGGACTTGCAGAGGTGGTAAATTGTCATGATCTTTTTTATTTCATTTCTTTATTGTGGTACTTAGTGGATTGGCAGGTCAAAGGATGCAGATGGATTTGTAAGAGTTTGGTCAAAATTATGCCTTTCCTTTTTGGGTCTTTTGCTCTTTTGATGGTCATTGGACCTTTCCTGATGCTAACTTTAATCTTAGGTCCCTGTTGTCCTCTTTCTTCCACCTCCTCTTCCCTTTTCTCTTACTCTCTGTAAGTTGTAGAGAATTAACTGACCTAATAATAAAGAAAAGATGAGAATGAACATTGGGATCCATCAGACTTGAAAAGGTGAAATGTAATGGATTCAATTCTCCGAACGGACTGTCAAGTGAAATGCCTAGAAACACTAGGCTTCCTTTGATGGGAGGCAAATGCAGGAAACGAAGAATATTTTAGCAAAATTGTGGATTTGACTGAGAGACCATAAGTGGAAACTGCCTCTGAAAAACACTAGCATAGAAACAGATGGAAGCTAAATAGGCTAATACCTTCTTTTACAATTGATTTCACTGAGTTCTGTGTATGAAGATTGAAGAGTCCAGTAGTGCTGACTTTTGAAGAATACTATAGTTGGGACGATGGAATTATGCCTACCTACTCTGCCTCTAACACAGATCTTCTAATATTGATGAAGGATGCATCCACGGGAGGGGGTGGCTTGCAAAGTATATCTATTATATGTGGGCAGTAGTATGCAGTTCATGACATTTCTTTGTATCACCAGGAAGGGAAGAAAGATACTTTGAGCATTACTGATAAAGGCCTAAGGGTTTTCAGGTGTTCTCGTATTGAAGTATAGACTCAGAAAATCTTGTGGTAGGATAGAATGGTTTGACCACCAAAAGATAGATGCCTACCATATATAAGTTCTCTGTTCTGATTCTCCAATTTGGATGTGTATATGACATAACAGTTTGTCAGATTGTCTAAAATTGATTAATTGCCTTCAAGAACCATTGGATGTTTCTAGTCTCTTTCTCTCAGACTTCTGTTAGCTAACTTAGCTTTCTCAGCTTTTATACTGGGCATAAGAACAAGTTGATTCTTGTATCTTGTGCAGGGAAGTATGATCAAGTTTCCTCTCTTTATGATATATCAAAAAAATAAAAATAAAAGTTACCTCTCTTTATGGTCCATGTCTTTTCAATGAACATTCTAGTTTAAAACTGGGACTCCGTGTTGCATCAGAACCCCAGTACCTCTTCAATTATTGCATGTAAAAATTCATACAAGTTGTTATTAGGTGATCATTCTTACTCAGGAAATAACTTGAAACCACTCTTTTTCTTTCTTTCTTTTTTTTTATTTTTTTTATTTTTTGCATTTCTTTCCTTTTCCATATCTTAAATGTATTGTCCTTGTCATAACAGGAAAAATTATTACAAAACTGGCTTTTGTTCTAGTTATTTTTCTCACACTTGTATTTAATAAAGAGAGATGAGGTATGAGAATTAGAGGATTTATACGATATCTCTCCTATCTTGTCCGTGGAATGTCATTTATTTTGTACTTCTTGCATATTTAATTTTGAGACCATTTAAATAACACTTCAAATAAATGACCGAACTCTTCTATTTCATTTGATCTGGCTTTTCTGTTCAGGACATAGATTCTCTCTGTTTGTATCAAGTTCTTACATATACATGCATATATAAATGCATACATACACAAATGCTCTCCAAATGATTCTCAACTTAGATGTCCATCTGTCTCCCGCAGGTCAAGTATCCTTTCTTAGGCACTTCTCAAAGAAGGATATAAAGAGGGCTACTGCTGGATTCAGCAGAATCATTACTAGTCTTTCTAGTGGTCCAGTTTATAGAGCGAAGTTTCAAGATGGCCTAATGGGCATGGTAAAAGAAGTAAAAAATTTCCCTCAAGGAAAGGATACCTTTTATAGGGAGGTGCAACTCTTGGGGCACCTGCATCATTGCCACCTTGTTGGACTCAGAGGGTTTTCCACAGGACGTGAGAGGTCGATATCCAACCATGACCCTCTGCTATGAAAATTTCTAGGAGAAAGTGTTTTAAATCTTGCATGATTTTTTGTCAAAATTCCTGAAAGTGAGATTTTGTTTTCATTAAGTAACCAAAATAGTTGTTTTACCACGTCTTTTCTGTAAAGAAGGTCATTTGCATACTATTGTATCACAATATTTGCCTGCTGGATTCTACGCTTTAATGCTTTCAGATTTCTCGTGTTTGAATACACTGGAAATGGAAGCCTGAAGGAACATCTTACTGGTACACCCTCAGAAATCTTGTCTTGTATTGCAACTGGTGATTTTATTATAAAACAATGTGATGTAGTCTCGTTTGAGCAGACCCTCTCAAGTCTCCCTTGAACTGGAAGAAAAGGCTGCAGATAGCCACTGGAGTTGCTGCTGCATTGGTAGGTTATCTAACCCTCATGGGGAGGGGGGAAATTTAAATGTGTACATTTTTTATAAATATATCACATGCATGAACATTTAGATGCATCTCAGTGCATATATATATTGGTCATTATGATCTTTCTGATATGAATTGTGCAGGAATACCTGTATTTCTTCTGTAACCCACCTATCTATCATGTATCCATCAATTCAAGTAATGTCCTGTTGGACGAGAACTTCAATGCCAAGGTAAGAATTATTAGCACATGGTTTCTCCTTTGTGGAAAGTTGATCTTCTCTTATGCTGCTGTATGGTGCTGATGAATACCAGAAAGAGTGATTGGCTTTTTTTCTTTGCAGCTTTCTGATGTTGGCCTTCTTGGCTCTTGCGGAAATCACATTGCCAAGTCACATTCCTTATGTTCTCAACGTAAGTTGTCCTTTGACCTCTCTCTCTCTCTCTCTCTCTCTCGTTTCCTTTTACTTATTTATTTTTTTCTCCCTCCTATCAGGGTGCATGGATCAGGAATGCAGAAACATAATCTTCCAGCTTGGAGTGCTGATTCTTGAGATAATAACTGGTCAACCTTCAGGGGAGGATGGTACTGACTTAGTCCAGTGGGTCCAGGATTCTAACTATCTCAGATCTATGCATAAGATGGTAGACCCAGACCTTGGAAATACTTGTGATTCTATAGAGTTTAGAACTCTTCTAACAGTAGCAAGATTGTGTACCAAAACTGATGGCAACCCAAAATTTTCTGTCCAACAGATACTTTGGTATCTCCAAAGAAAGGTAGAACCCCAAGTTCTGCTTGCCTAATAGCTGTCCATTCAGGATTTTGCTTTCTTGTTGATATTATGTACGTTTTGAAACAAATTAAGGAAAAAAAACAGGATAAAAGAAAATACACTTTTAAGGCTTTCTGAGTTGAAACATGACTATTTGGGTGACATACGCAGAGGAAAACATAATAGGATATAATGTGAACCTCAATATCACTGACACGGCAAAGAGCTCAGAACTACACTAGAGCACAATAGCAGTAAGAACAGCTACAAAATTAAGCAACACTCAAAGTGAACCTCCTCCCCACACCCCCTTGGAGGAGATGTCTTCGAAATCAGAAATAATGGAAGCCCAGGAAAATACATTACACAAGGATTTCTTACCACTGCCTGATTGTGTGAGGTAGAATAGTCACAGATGCTGTGTCTTTTTGTAAATCCCCACGGCTGGTGCCTGTGCAGAGGCTCCACAAGAACTTGCTTTTGTATTGAGGTTTCTGCATCTCCAGCTTTCGATTTAGATGGAAGATTTGGGTTTGATATTTGTCTGCCCAACAAGATCTGTCTAGCTATCCATAAGACTGGGAAAAGTTACACTGTAGAAGGATATGATTGATAGATTCTGACTCACAGAGGCCGCAGAAACTTTGTAATATTCCAAACCAACCCCACCAACAGGATGGTCTCTGCCTCTCTGGTGAGGATTTCATCTTCCCCTACTGTCCATATGAAAAATTGAGCTCTACTTCGGATTTTTTTCAGTTCCATCTCATCTTATGAACAGAATGACTCTGCCCTGAACCCCCAAAAGACTGAAAATGGATTTTGACACAACAGGTCTCCTTGATGTTATTGCCCTTGTCCTAATAATGCAACTTGCAGTACCTTCAGGACTTTTAACACTAAAACAGCCTGACCTCTTCTACTTTTTAAATTGCAAGTGTCCTAAACAGTGTTTGAAAGAGACGTCCTGGATTGCATCCGCTAACAAACAGGACAGTTGGGACATAAAAGAAACATCCTCACGGTAGGTCCGTATTTAGATTTTTTTTTTTTTTTTTTTTTTTTGGGCTAAACCGTTTATATATCTTATTTTTTATGCTAAATAATTAACCATAGAACCAAAAATGCATTTCTTCAAATTTTCCTAATTTCTGAATTTCCTAAGTTTGCTTGAGTTTTATAATTTTTCTTAGGTTTTCTTAATTTTTTATATTTCCTACCAGTGATGTTTCTGGGACATTATGAATGGTGTCCAAGATGCCGGGATTCCTGGCTGTTTTCCGGATCTAATTAAAGCCCACTTTTTAGAAACACTAGTCCTAAATGCTTGTGGATCAAATGAAGAAGCTATAGAAAGAGGTTCTTCCTGTATTATCATAGATTATGCTTGTAAAAGGCAATATTCCCTAAATACACCTGCTAAGTTCTTTAGCCTAAAAAAGGCTTTTATGCATTTTTATATTATGAAAATTTTGTAGCTCAAAGGGAGAAAAATAGTCACGCCAATAGAGAGCTTCGAAACAGAAAGATGGTTACTGGAACTTAATCAGAGAAGCATAGATTTACAGAAAAAGAAAGACAAAATTTTAAAATTTTGCACCATGAGGATGCAAGGCACAAATCTAATTTCTCAAGAGTAGAACAGTGTAAGTGGTATGGCATGATGCTTCGTTCTGGTGAGTTCGCAATGGTTGACTTATTTTTTTTTTTTTTGGAAATTTACTGTGGCCAACTGTCTCCAACTGGATCTAAGCTTTATGATCTCCTGTTGGCTTGCATAGTCTAAATTAACAATCATTTGCTACAGGCTTCTGAAATTTACTGTCTTCAACTGGATCTATGCTTTATGCTCTCCTGTTGGCTGCATATTCTAAATTCATAATCATTCCAACAGGCTTCTGATCTGTTCCAGTCTTACCATATTACATATTATTCATGTCACAGAAATTTGGATCAGCTATGATT
The DNA here is from genome assembly GCA_028583415.1 of Protea cynaroides. Taxonomy (NCBI): domain Eukaryota; kingdom Viridiplantae; phylum Streptophyta; class Magnoliopsida; order Proteales; family Proteaceae; genus Protea; species Protea cynaroides. The sequence goes on along the minus strand of CM053266.1, from coordinate 64,808,781 downwards.
GTCAAGAATCTTTTTACACGCCTATTGGCTGTTTTCATGATTACAATTTTCCTTCGGGTCCTTTTTTGAAACATTGTTAGATTCCTATCTCCACTAAGTTGGGTTTTGAACAGCAGGGATTTCTAAGCCAAGGCTTGGGAGAAATTTGACTTAATTTTGCAGGTGGTTTGGGGGAGGTTTGTTTAGGCCCTTTTCTTTTTTCTTTTTTTTTTCCCTCTCCCAAGACCATTTTGCTGTTCTTGGTCAGTGCAGATAGGAACTTGATCTTGTAGATCTTCTCATTAATTTGATTTATCTGGTTCCTCTCAAAAGTCAAAACTGCATATCAACACTTACAAGAGGGATCAGATGCTGTTTGTAAGTGATGGTCTAAATCTCTGCTAGAAGTGTTGATTCTGCTTCATGATCTCATGATTCATGTATGTTGCATTGATTGTTGCTAAGTATGTGGGTACCCAAAAAAAAAGAAAAAAAAGATGCCAATTATGAATGTTAAAAAATAGAAAGAGAAAAAATTTCATTGGAAATGGCTCTACCAGAAGGTGAGAGAACTCTGTGATGCATTGGCAGAAATTTAACAATATACAGTTTGAAGAGGACCTTGGCTATATAACCATACACTCTCATCCAGGCCGACTAGACAACGGGACGACCTCTGCGAGAGGAGTCGAGAGCGGAGTTGGGACTGGAGAATTTCGACATACAGGACAGGTGGGGTGCTGTCGTAACCATGGGTCAACACAATTGACATGGAAGAGATGCCCACAATCCGGTAGCAGTCGGAGCTTGTCAGTTCCCTTGTAGTCTGCAAGGCAGATGGAGCAGCAGGAAGCAGTGGTATCCTTTTTCTGGAGCCTGGCTTGTGAGTATAGGACCTTTGGGAAGCTCCTGAGGGTAGCCTCATCGATTCCTTCTTCAATAGGGATGGAATGTTGAATAGAAGGCTCCCTGTGGCCTTGTTGTTGAGCCTGGGATGCAGAAATATGGTTTCGGGCGCAGAAGTAAGATGTAACTGTGATGGTAGTGATGAGGAGGAGGATACCTATGGAGACTCCAATCCCATAGCCGAGTCCTCCCACGTTGGATGAGTCGAGCATCCCACCACGAGTTGTGTTGCTCATTTCCTGGAATGAGATCAGAAGGGGAGCTTGGTGCTGGTGTTAATGTTGAGGACTGAATGAGATTGAGGAGCTCTGGTCAGCCAGGGCCTTGATGAAGTTGCTCCTTAATTTGGGGGTCAATGGTTTTTTATGTCAACTGGTAACATGGAAGTGTGAAGAGAGGGAGAGAGAAAGAGGCTTTGGTGGGCTTTCAAGTAAAGGAGAATGTTTGACTTTTATAGGAGAGAAAAGAGAGAGGGAGGGAGGGAGGGAGGGAGGAAGGGTGGTGAGTTAGTTAGGGCGCCCTTCGGATTTCATCAATCTTTATCTATATAAAAATTCCAAATTTTGTCTGCAAGTTTTCATCTGGCTACTGGAGAGGCTGATGAAGTCAAGCTGTTCTCTTCAGGACAAGAGACCGCATATGCAGACGGTCCTCATTGGATCACTCCCATTTTTTAAATGCTTTATTTTATATTACTTTCTTAGCTATGAAATTCTGTCTACTAATCTATTGGTCTGTTTGATTAAGACCTAATGTTTTTTTTAACAATAACCTCCAAATCTCTCTCTCTCAATGTTTTTTTTTTAATAATAGCCTCCAATTCTCTTTTTCTCTCTCACTCTCTCTCACTGAATTTTGACGTGCAGGAAGCAGTGCACGTTGCAGAGCATGTTGCGTGCACGAATCTCTCTCTATCTCTCTCCCCCTTCTCTTGGTGTTGGTGCTGAAACGCCGGACCATATCCTCTTGGATTGTCCGTCTGGAATTTTTGAATAGACGTAGTTCTTCGTTTGTATTTCAATTTAGGGATTCCAAAGTTCACTGAGACGTTAAATATGTGGTTTGACTGACTCCAAGGTGACTATGTATTCGATTTTTTTTTTTTTTTTTTTTTTTTTGGTAAGAGACTAAGTCTTCGATTGAGCTGTCATTTTTCATTTGTTTGGACGTATAGTATCCTTCCTTGTCATCAGTTCTAATCTCTCTTACACATTGAATTGGACGGTCAGTTGAAAGGACTTATTCTGGGAAGGCTGGCCTTGCTTCATTTATATGTTGGCCCCTGTGGTAATGCTCAGAACCATCTATTATTCTATTAAAAAGTTCGGTCTCCTATACTGGACACTTGGTGCACATACTCATACATCTATTGTTTGGGTGATCCTTGGCCATCGGATCCAACCGAAGAGGATCTTTTTGGCTCATATACATAGGTATTTCTTCATTCAAAATCTGCTTTCCCAAACTTCTGCTTGGCTCAATCTCTAGTTACTGTACTACCACCATGCCCTTATCAGAATCAGTCAAGGAGCAGAGGCAATACTATCCAACTGACATGCTCCCATCCACAAGTGAGTTGGGGGGGTGGTTTGGGTTTTCTAATTTGAGACCATAGGAGCTATCCTATTTCCTATTCCTCTAAACCGGCACCTTGGATTTGATCAATTCAAGAAGAATCTCTTGCAATCAGATCTAGGGTATTACAATCCTTAGCAAAAGGCGTTGATTATATTTCTTCATGGCTTCCTGAGCAAGAAGGTTGTCCTATATGCCTTAGACAAATTGGTCTATTTCCTCTCTTTGGCTACTATCTAAACTATGTAATTCAAATACCTTACCCTTTGATCCATCTCCTTTCCTTATACCTTAGACCTTGATCCATCTTCTTTCCTTGGCTATCTGAGCTATGTAATTCGAATACCTTAGACCTTGATCCAACTCCCTTTCCTTGGTTCCTCTTTCAGTGCCGGCTTAGATTTATTAAGTTAATTCAAGGGCTGGCGAAATGCAAGACTAACAAAAAATATCTTAAGTGAACTGACAGAAAATGGATATGAGAAACTATTATAGTTCAGAAAACAAAATTTGCCCTAAATTTTATCACCACCATCATTCAAGTTCATTTATGTAATCCCCAACATCAACACACAACACCCAACACCCCTTTTCCCGCATACTACAACGTTCCAATGATTGGTTTTCCTCTTCAACAATTCTTGGTTAATTACTTCAATCTGCCTATCCTTCCCCATTTTTATGTCAGCCACACAAATATTGCAACATTTCAATCACTGCTGAGCACACTGGACCCTCTGTGCACCACCACCACCACCATGTAAATCATCATCTTCATCATAGGCCTCTTGAGCCTGAGCCTGTGCCTGCTTCCTCCTCATCTCCTCCTCAATGTTGACATCATGCAATGTTGTCTCCTCACACTCATCCAATTCCATGTCCGTCAGCTGTGTTGATGTCCTTGGTGGGAGTACAGCCTCCAATGCCTTGCACTGCTCCGGTGTCAATGAATCAGGGAACTCAACCGTGAAGTGAATGTACAGCTTGCCCCTCATAAAAGGCTTCTGGTACATTGGCATACCCTCATCATTGATCGCCTTAAATGAATCTGCCCCATCCCAACCAAAATAAAATAAGCAAGTTGACACCATGATGTTCTGAATCTAAGGGACAACATATAGAAGTTCCATGATTCCTCTGGAATCTAAATTAAATATGCCTTACCTGGTTTGACAACTTCTCCAGGGTGGGTTTTGACGAGGAGCTGCCTACCATCCAAATGAGTCAATATAAAATGGAACCCACAAAGAGCTTCAGTGAGGAACAAGGTGTGCTCATAGAAGAGATCATCTCCCTTTCTCTTAAACTTGGGATGCTCCTTCTGCTGTAGAACAAAGACTATGTCTCCTGTAACAGTGTCAGGCTGCACAAGATCATAATATTAGTACACTAAATTTCATATTAACATCACACATGCAACCAACAATGGATAAGAAAAGAGAATGTTCAAATACCGCTTCATCAGCTTCTCCTGGGAAAGTGATCTTCTGTCCATTCTGCATTCCCTTCTCAACATGGACCTCCAACACCTTCTTCTCCTGTACAACCTTCTCACCTTTACATTGAGGGCACCTGTCCTTATCATTGATGGTTTCCCCAGTGCCCTTGCATTCATTACAAGGGTGCTGCATCTGCTGGATCATAGAGGGACCAAGGTGCCTGATTGACACCTTCATACCCTGTCCTTGACAACCAGGACATTGCATTGAAGCTCCAGATTTCGACCCTTTACTGTAATTTCACAAATAGAGAGGACATATCATATCAGCCAATTCAAAATTACAACCAGAAAGATTATAATTCCCACAAATGCTTTAACACTCACCCCTTACACTTGGAACAGATCACATTCCTGGAGAGGGAAAGCTTCTTTGACGTCCCACTATACAGATCCTCCAGAGAAACTTTGAGGGGGTGGATCACATCCTCTCCCCTTCTCTGTCTTCTACCTCTGCTGCTTCCACCACCTGGTAACCAGAGGCAGTTCAGCACCAAATTAAAAACTGAATATAATTAACAACCAAGCAACAGAACTAATTACAGCCAATTACCTCCAAATGGATTGCCACCAAAGAATGACTGGAATATGTCAAATGGGTCATGAGCACCGGCCCCTCCACCCATTCCTTCCTTGAGAGCATCCTCACCATATTGATCATAGATTTCACGCTTCTCAGGATCGCTTAGAACCTCATAAGCTTGGGCCAGCTCCTTGAACTGCAGCCGGAGAAAAAATCCCAAATTTCAAATTCCAAATTCCAAATTCAGTTGTAGTCACAAGTTACAATACACTGATTCATTCAAGGCTAAAGAATAACAGACACATAGGACATTCTAGCTTGGATCCATAAAGAAGAAACTATAGAATCAATTGATCATTGCCGAGTGAACATAGAAGATTGCCGCTTAGCATCCACCAATAACAGCACTTCATCAAACCAACATTATCCTATTAAAATCAGTGCTGAAATTTACAGTGATACTAACAGTCCGGTAAATGCCAATGAAACCATAATCACATCTCAAAAACAAAGCATACACGCTCCAGCTTATGCAGTTTACAAATCAATGCAATTTTCAGGTCAAACAACTCCAACTATTGGCAGTGACGATACAATCCTCGCAGTAGAAACTAGACCAATTCAAGCGAATGAAAAAATAATTCAGAACGCCCCATTAAATGCTGAAATTACATAGCCTCACAAACGGTTCGACCATATTCTGGAATCAACTAAAATACAGAAGGGAGGGGACAATTGCAGGCGCAATGTCACATTCCATAATACAGGCGTAATACGAAAAGCTTAATATAGGAAAGAGAACTCAGAATTTCCACGAAAGAAACAAGAACCAAAAGGAGAGAATTCAAGCGAAGAAATTTCCCAAAATGGTCACAACTTTACAAAGAAAAGAAATCAAACGAGTGAAACATATGAATCGAATCTAAAGAGATGAAACAGATAAAAGTTCCACACCAAGAAAATGCAAGACCGACTTAGGCTATGAAACACAACAGTACCTTTTCAGGGTCTCCACCCTTGTCCGGATGATTCTTGATGGCTGCCTTCTTGTAAGCCTTCTTCAGATCCTCCGGCGAAGCATCCTTTGAGACACCGAGGATCTCATAATACCTAGTACTATCGCTTTTCTTAGGCGCCCGACCAAACATGTTTGCTAAAGATTAAAAAGCCTCAGAAACCCTCAAAACACAATCTTGAATTTCAATCTCTCGATCTTCAATTCCAACCGAGAACACACAACAATCAGCGGAAACTCCACGATTCTTCACAAACCGATACACAAAATCGATGAAAAAACTTAACCAAAACCTGCAGATTTTAGTCCCTCCGAAGACAAGAACACTCTTATCTCTGATCAAAGATTCACGAAACCCTAAACGAATCGACCGGTAGACGTTCACCTCGTAGAAAGCATCTCTAGAGAGAGAAAGTGGGAGAAGGAAAGGAATCTATGAGTCGTTGAGTAATGGGTGAGTATATTTATACGTGGGTATTATTATAGTTCTTAAAATGAACGGTGGAGATTGAAGTTTAACCTCTTATATAGGGGCATAAGAAGACTCCAGAATACTAGGCACTTTTGGAGGTTGGGATGGCAGATAAGGAATCTTCCATTTTAGATGCTTAATCAACGGCTTCAATTTCCTTTCTAGACCCTTCGAGAAGAGAACTATTTTTATTTTCCATCAAATATTCCATCCTTCCTTCTTTCCCGGAAAATCAGTCAGCACAAGTGGAGCATCTAGCTGTCTTCCGTCGTTCCTTCTTTCCCTTGACCTTCTTTGTTTGCAGGGAATATGGAATGGAAAATTTAAGGGGATGAAATCTGTTTAAGGCTGCGTTTGGGCTGTGTTTGGGTTGTGTTTGGTAATTCTCTCGGAGAACAGTTCTTTTATTCTATTGTTCTGGCAAAATAGAAAAAACTATTCAGATCAGCCAAAAAAACGGTCAAAAACGGCCAAAAATTTAGTTTGTTCTTCTGTTCTCAAAGAACGAACCGAATGAAATAAACATTCAAAAACAAAAATTTCAAAACATGGTAACTCATGTTCTTACGTTCTGAAACAGGTTTTGGTAACCCATGTTCTTCTCTTACGTTCACTCCACTTCTTCTATGGCCCTGTTTGATAATATTTTTATTCATGATCCATTGCTTTTGCTCTGGAGTTATTTTATTGTTTTTTCTTTGGAGTCTGTTTTTTTAGAGCAGAATGCTGTTTGAAAACGCTGTTCTAGATCTGCTTCTAAAGCTTATTAAGAATAGAATCATGTTTGATAAAAATGAATCTATAATTGAATCAATCGTGTTGGTGGTAAAAATGAAGCTATGGTTTGTCCGGGTGGGTGGTGGTGGTGGTGGCGGTGTGGGGGTGGCGGTGGCGGTGGTGGTGGTGGTGGTGGTGGTGGCTGTGGGAGTGGCAATGGGTGGCGGTGGGTGGTGGTGGTGGCGATGGTGGTGGTGGTGGTGGTAACAGAGGCCTATGGATTCCGACTCCCAGAGAGCATTTTGGAGTAGAATTGTGTTTGGTAAATCCGATTGGATTCCAACTCCTTGGGAGTGAACCTGTTATAAAATGACTTTAGAATCCAAATTTTTGAAATATATAAAAAACATTTTTTTTTTGGAGCAATTTTCTGAGAGAACAAAAAAAAAAGATAAAAAATAAGCTCTCCTCTCGCACTCCTCTCTTCTTCACAAAACAAAGGCTTGACCGCTACTTACCCAAAAAAAAAAAAAAGGCTTGATCGCTACTTACCCAAAAAAAAAAAGGCTTGACCACCACCACCGCAACCACCCACCACCATCGTAGCCACCACCACCTTAATTGGATGTGAATGTTGAGAAAGGAGAGAGCAGAGGGAAGAGGGTGGGTGAGGAGAAACTAGAGAGGGAAAAAGATCCTCTCATGTTGTATATATTTTTCAATCGTGATTCAGAGGTTGGAGTTCACCCAACACGCATATTGACTTATCGACATGTGCACCAAGTGAACTTTAGCCCTTAGAGGTTGGAGTCCCTCTAACAATTGGAGAGGATCTAAACCCACTAGAGAGAGAGGGACCATGAGCATAGATGACGGTCGAGGAGAGAGAGGGTAGTTCAAATTGAGATGGGTGAAGTGTCTGAATTATCCAAATTGAATGAAACAAAAGTTTAGTTTTAGCAATCCCCTTCCTTCATAACTAGCTAATAACCTCTTCTAAATCGGAATGTATTTGAATACGGGTAAAACTCATCTTGAGTGCCAACATGTTTACTAAGTTCCATAGATAAAAGACGATGTCAAGAAAAGAAAAGAAATAACAACATAAAACAAAAGTAATAATGAAACAAAGATTTATGTGTCTATCTATGTGTTACGGTCAGAAATCGTCCGTCGGTTTACGATCCAAGCAACCGACAATCACAAAGATGAGACAACGGAGTTGGGCGACTAAGTCTCGAGTACACTTCGATGCCTAAGTCAGATTCTCAATGTAAACAGTCAAGAGATAGCAAGAAGCTATCTCCAGTTTAGAGAAAGAGGGGAACGATGAGAGAGTTTGGGTGTACGAGAATGGTTGTGAGAGAGAGATTGTGAATCAATTACCTTGAGGGATCGTCCTCTACTTATAGAGATTGTGAAGAGGTATGGAGGCATCAGGACTCAGGGAAGTAGATCGTTAATAGGGCTGCCAAGTGTCGCTCTGAGGGACACCCAAGTCATAGACTCCGAGTAGGAGTGAGAGACCGTAGCCAAGGAAACTAAGTCGGTCAACAGGGAGAGTGACTCGTGTCACCCTATGAGTGGTCGTAGAGTCGTGATAGTCGGCGTCGTATCACACTAGGAGAAGGACTCACCTGCCGTGACATAGTTGCTTTAGGACTCTGACCTCCGACCAGAAACGTAACCGAGTAGGTCTATACCTCCGACCGGTATTGTGTCATAAAAGGACTGTGACTCCGAGCGGTATAAGCCGAGCACAATGCATCATACGTGGTCGGCTCCGAAGATGAGTGTTGCCACGTGTAAGATTTTAAATGGATGATGTTTTTCCCACATAACACTATGTATTCGATCATTCATCTATTTCTTGTTCACATTGGATCCCACCGCAGTCTGATTTTACTAAATTAAATGTTGATGTTTCTTTTCTAGAGGATAAAGCTTCTGGTTGTGTGGGATTGGTTTTAAGGGATAATAACAGTCATCCTATTTTTGCTGCTACACAGGCATATTCTGCCTCTTCTATGTTGGTGAGGCTTTAGCAGTGAGGACCGGTTTGCAGGTTGCCGTGGATATGGGGTTCTACTCTTTAATAGTAGAATCTGATGGTGAGCCTCTTATTTCCTGTATTAAGGATGTTTCAGTTGCTTGCCTTTTAGACGTGAAAGTTATTAGGGATATTATTATTCAATTAGCTCTTCTTTGTAAAGCTACATTTGTATCTATTTCTAAGGATATCAATCAAGTGGCCGATACCCTAATTGGGAAGGAGGTGGCATCTTTGGGGATGCACCACTGGCCAAATTCCACTCCCTAGCTTCAAGCAATGTGTTTTGCTAAAGCTTCTGTTGTATCCTCTTCCTTCTATCAATGAAGTTATGTTCTACCAAAAAAAATAAAAAATATCTATGTTTGAGATTATTCTTTGGAGCATAGGAATCACATGATCAAAAAAGAATATCATCTAAAATAATAGTCAACTCAACTCAACTCATTTTTAGACCATTTTTTAATAAGGCTGTCTATTAATGAAAAATTCCTAATCATGAAGTTTAGTACGATTTCAAAGTCATTTTTTGACCATGCCAATGCTATTGGGGCAATTTGGTAATTTCAATCATCTTAGGTAAGTGCACATTAATGATAAATGATGCCTCAAGAGAGCATGTGGGGGCCAATTTTTTGTTTACGAGGTCAATCCCTAACCGATGTTCTAAATTATCTCCGAATAGCAAAGATGATGTGACCTAAAAAGTTTAGCAGAATGTCCTGCAATGCAGATCCTGATCATTGAGAATGCATCGAAATACATGATCAATCACTCTCGTCCGACAAAATCTATAGTGCTACAATGAAGCACAACAAACAATCGTTTTCCATTTGACCTAGTTAAATGACCTAAAAATCAGATAGAACTTTATTTTATTAGTTAATTTTTGGTATCATTAACTCTGTATTTGAAAATGGTTTGAAAACAAGTTATTTACTATTGTATCACATAAAGAATTTATTTTTGATAATATAGAGTCACATTTAAAAGGAATATTAAATTTCCTTCTCACCAAACTTGTGTTTAAATTTTATATTATTAAATAGTACTAGGAAATATCTTTAAAATGGCGCCTAGATCACCCAATTCGGACTTTAGATCAAAAGTTATGAATTTCAAAAGATTTAGAAGGAAAAAAAACATAAAAATAAAAGTTATATTTGAAAAGGGGGCTTTGCATCAGGTAGAAACCATAGAAAATGACCATTATTTAAAATAAAAAAATTCTCCTTTAATTTATATAAAAAAAATTCATAACTTTTATTCCTAAGTCCAAATTAAGTAATTGAGGTGTTGTGAACAAGATCTTTCTAAATATTTTTAAATGTTATAAAAATTAGAAACCAATTTAGCAATCATTGGCACCGTCATTGGATATATCACAACAAGCCCTTGCAATTGCTCCGACACTCTGTTGACTCAGTATATTAACAATCATGATAACAACATTAGGCTTAATAATCTCCTCCATAAGAATTATAAGAATTATTGGCAACATATAAACATAACACATATATTTCTTCCACTTTCACAACAATACTAAGGGGCCCCATACATCTCCCTTGATATTAGAGGTGACTGACAAACTCATTAATGGCATGGCACAAACTCTTCTTTTTCTGGAGCAGCATTTCTCACCAAACTCTCCACTGAAATTATTCTCTCCCCTTCAGCAGCATTCATCCCTCTACTTTGAAAGGAACTTTTCTTCCCTTTGATTACAATGGCATGCACATGCTTTCACTACACATACATGGGTTGAGGTACTACAATGGAAATAAAGCCAAACCCTACAATCTCATATCAAATGATGGTTTTTATCCAATATATATATATATATATATATATATATATATATATATTTGGCCTATTTCGGGTTCACTCGGAGCTTTGGCAACCACCGTAGGAGGTGTGATGTACATGCACCCATTTCAAGGGGGTGCAACACTTCTCAATTTGGGCCTCATAGTTATTCTATATACCATGTTCGTATGGTGGTGCGATGTTCTACGTGAATCCACATTGGAAGGACATCATACCAAAGTCGTACAATTAAGACCTCGATATGGTTCTATTCCGTTCATCGTATCGGAGGTTATGTTCCTTTTTGCTCAAACCCTACAATCTCATATCAAATGATGGTCTTTATCCAATATATATATATATATATATATGTGTGTGTGTGTGTGTGTGTGTGTGTGTGTGTGTGTGTGTGTGTGTGGTATTATTATGTCCTTTCAATTTTATGCTGGAAAATACAGGGTTCACATCCTTGTCTTATAAAAGACTAAAAGTAGAGTATTGAGTATATACGGAGTCCATTGGGTATTACTCCGTGGACTAATTATCACACACTACGTTAGTAAACCACATATATCTTGTGTTGTGGAATGTCTTTCTTTTCTGATATATTATGAAATACGTAAAATGATTTGCAAGATGGGTATGCAAATCTGGTAAACCTGACCACTAAGTAGTAGCAATGTAGATTTACATACTCTTGTGTGTATATTGACAGTTTGGTTCTCCATCAATTCTGGACAATAGTAAAAAATTAAGAAAAATTTTATATACTAATTCACCCCTCTTCTCAATGTTGATTCAAATTCATCATGATATATTTTTTGGGTGATAGATAAAATTTTTTCTAATATATATATACACACATCGTTAGATATTGATACTGTAATGATTGCATACATGCAATAACTATTCTTCGCATAAAAAAAAATTAAAAATATGTTGATAGACACCAATAATTGGATCCAAATCGTCTCATCCCTGAGATTCAGGAGGCGTGGCGGCAACCCCACTGGATGGTCGCCATGTGGAGGTTGGATGAATCCGACCCCTCCGTTCGAGCCGACAAGCCGAGCCGACAAGAGAGTGTCGGCTCGAACAGAGGGGTCGGATTCATCCGACCCCCACATGACGACCATCCAGTGGGGTCGCCGCCATGCCTCCCGAATCTCAGGGATGAGACGATTTGAATCCCCAATAATTCGATCACGTTAATGTTTGAATCCGACCTCCACATGACGACCATCCAGTGGGGTCGCCGCCATGCCTCCCGAATCTCAGGGATGAGACGATTTGAATCCCCAATAATTCGATCACGTTAATGTTTCTGGATTCTTTTTCAAGAGGATGGGAAAGCCAAGGTTCTTGACACTTGTCCTCATGTGGTTCATGCATTTTAAGATTAGATAATGGGTGGGGCTGCTTCTTGTAGGTCATGCAATTTAGGACCGTGCGTGGAGTGTGAGTTGATTTTTTTTTTTTTGGTTTTGGGCATGGATTAGATTTAGTCCCACATCGGAAATGATAAAAAAAAATGGCAAATAGAACTCTACCATATAAATAAGGTGTTCTCCTATGTCAAGGCTCACAATATTGGCGATTCAAATTGTCGCCCATTGTGGTATCAACAGGTGACTCGGTTGACCGAAAGCGATGGGCGACACATGGCAGAAGAAAGATCGAGCTCACAAACCCTCCATAGGATTCATAATGGTGAATCGATTTCACATGATCATTTATCCTATTATTCTCTTCATTCTGTGAAGTCCTCTCCTCCATTTTTGCATACTGTTTATCTTTCAAATAAACACCACCACCGCTGCCACCATAACCTAAAGAGGAGTCACTACCACTGCTGCCGCCGTAGTAACCTAAAGAGGAATCGTTGTCGTAAGCAAAAGAGCGAACAAGATTAGAACGGATAGAATATGAAGTTCCAGCCCAAATAAAATTGCTTCTGGAAGTCCCAGGGACTCTAAGTTATGGGAACCGATAGATGAAATATCCTGATTCAAGAATGAAGAATATGACCATAACAGTCCGGATTCAGCTTGGCATGGAGTAAATCACTGGAATCCATTTTTGGTTTTGCCTTTTCTCTCTCTCTCTCTCTCTCTCTCTCTCTCTCTCTCTCTCTCTCTCTCTCTCTCTCTCTTTCTCTCTCTAGGCTGTATAATGTGTTTATCCCTGAAAGAGGTTAGAGGCGGGATGCATCAGTAGAGCTTCTATATAAATTGTTCTTCTCCCGTTTTAATCAAATTATTTATTTACCAATTACGAGCCTGAATAGTAATAAAAAGAAAATTTTAAAAGAATGAAGATACAAATTTAATTGAAAGTCTCTTCATTGATCTGCATAGATCTCTTCAAAAGAGGATGCGGGAATGGTTGATAGAAGATAAGAACGGAGATGGAATTCGAAAGCTTCACAGAAGTTTGATTGCTACAAAATAAGAATGGAGATGGAATTCGAAAGCTCACAAACCCTCTATTCGCTCTTTAGCTTATGGCAGCGGCGGCGATGTCGACTCCTCTTTAGGGTACTACGGCGGCAGTGGTGGTGGTGGCTCCACTTTAGGTTGTGGCGGCAGCGGTGGTGGTGTTTATTTCAAAGATACAGTCTGCAAAAATAGAAGAGAGGACTTTGCAGAATGAAATCGCGAGAGTTTATTGTGTAAATGATCAGGTGAAACCGACTCACTATTATGAGTTCTACAAAGGGTTTGTGAGCAAAGTTCGATCTTTCCTCTGCCACGTGTCGCCCATCGCTTTTGGTCAGTCGGGTCGCCTGTTGATACCACAGCAGACGACGATTTGAATAAGTGGGTGCCTTAAATAGTTGCTGAGCTGTCTTTCTCAATTGGAGAAAGTTGATTTATTTTAAACATTTAGGCTGTGTTTGGTTGTAAAGGGAATTAAAAAAAGGGGAAGAAATTTTTTTTAACTTAAAAGAAACTTTTATAGTGGTAACAAAAATTGATTGTATAAACTACTTAAATTTCATAACATATACTAATGAAACTAATAAGATGTGAAATTTATTTTACTTTTTAAATCCAAAGAATTAGAATGCAAAGTGAAGTGTAAGTTCATAATTAAATATGAAATAATTTAAAATTAAACAAAGCAATATATGATATATGATAGTATGTGTTGTAATCATTACAAAAGTTTTTTTTGTTTAAATTAAAAAATTTTCTTTCCCTTCCCTTCAATTCCCCTTGCAACCAAACACAGCCTTAGGGAAAATTTCACCCACCTCACTCTAATTTCAATCATCCCTCATTGTCGTCATTAATATCAACCGCACCCACAAAGTTAAGATGACTAACTGAAAATAAAAAATGATATTTTTATCCTTGTATTATTAACACCACCATTGTCATTCTGCAACTTCTTCTTAGATTCGCTTCTTCTGCTCTTCCAAATCGAACAATTATGGCCAACGTTACAACAAGCGACCTAACCTCATTGGTCGTGAGATCCAGCTTCATAAGACAACCTCATTCAGAGGGGTTCAACCAGCCCTGCCATGGCTTCCCCTGTTCTTAGAAAGCTTCAGGTTCGACTACCGTTGTTGTCTATCAAGGATTATACGCTTGCCATTGAGGAATTATGTTGTTTTTAATATCAAAAGACAAATAAAGTTTCAAAAAGTTTTAAAATTAAATTCAAAGTTTTGTTTTTATTTTTGAGGGAAATTTAATTTAAATTTTGCTTTTGTATTGAGTTGGATATGGATAGGAAAATGGATATGGATATGGGTGTGGATAAATACCTATTCAAGTGTATCCTTTTGGAAGGTGGTGACTTATACCTTTTGGTATGAAGATATACACCCATACCCCTTGGTAGTGACCCTTGGAGAGGCATTTGTCTTCTATAAATAGAGGATGTTGCTTCATTCCAAATCACTCAAGATTTGATTACAAAATTCATGTCTCTCCTCCTTCTCCTTCCAACTCTCTCTACTCTGATTTTCTCCTTCCAACTCTCTCTCTACTCTGATTTATCGATAGAGTCCGTTCCATCATTTGTTTTAAAAGATTGTTATCCTTAGTCATCGGGTCTGCATTAATAGTGAGTACACACTGGGTGGGTGTCCTACTGAAAGACTGTTTTATCTTGGAAGTTGGTTTGCGGGGACCTATTGTACCGTATAGGGGGCAAACACAATCTAAAGGAGAGTGTACCAACATGACTCAGCCCTAGTTGATTACTTGCATCAGATCGTATTATGTATGTGTCTATTCTCCATTATATTACACTATATTGGTTGATTACATAATCATATGGTTTGATATATGATATTATATTTAATATCATATATTTATTAAATAATCTTAAACAATATATTTTTCCTTTGTGATGCTACTATTTCTTATAATTCTTAAGATTGTGTTTAAGTTTAGATTTTTCTGAGAACGTATGACAAAACTAGTCATTCTCGGTTTATTCTAGGGCTGCAACAGAGCCGGGTTGGGCCTGGGTTTTTCAAAACCCTAACCCCAACCCTGACTATTTAAACTTAACCCTAACCCAGCCCAACCCTGCCAGAGTCAGAAAATGTACAACCCTAACCCTGACCTTGGCAGGATTGGGTCTAACCCTAACCTGTCCTGATTGACCCTGATAGGACCAGGTTGGGCCGGGTTAACCCTTATTAACCCTGATTCAGGAGGAGATAAAAAGAGAAAAAAAAATCCTCGTAGGTAAAAAGAGAAAAATAGAGAGGATAACGATATCAATCATACAATTCATTTAACACCCATTTGATCTTAGCTCAAATTGAAATCTCCTGTCGATCATTAAACATGCTTTTGATTGTCTATTACAACATTCATGGAAATCATAAATCTCTACCGATGAAGATATGAACAAAATATGAACAAGATTGATAGCCAAAACAGAGGGGAACTCTAAAAGATCAACAAATAAAATAGAAACAATAAAAATAAACAACATACTCAATCTGTCAAAAGAATAACAGAAAGATTGAAAACACAACTCCAAACAAAGTAAAATCTCCTTACACTTTTCTAATAAATCAGTAAATGAAGTCGAAACAATAACAATCAAACTATAAAAAACATTTAACTCAAAATAGGGAAAACTCCTTAGGAGATTTTGATTCTCACATAATATTTTTCGACAGTCGACTCTCAGTCTCTCAAACAATGTCTTAACGCCTCTTAGAGTCGGCAACGCTTCCCAGAGTATATTCATATATATACAGGGTTGGGTTGGGCCTGGCTCAACCCAGGGGGTCAACCCTAACCCAACCCAACCCTGCCAGGGTTGATAAAAAATTAAGCCCTAACCCAGTCCTGTCAGGGTTCAGGCCAAGTTTAACCCTGCCAGCATTCAGGGCTGGCCTGGGTGGTTAGGGTCATTAGGGTAAAACTTGCACCCTTAGTTTCTTCTACCCGTACCTCGTGGGTGTAATTTGTGAGTCACCACTTTTACGTGGGATTCCCTTTTATAAAAAATCATTATTTAATGGTGTAATGGCATTATTTATTAAGTATATTCTTATTATAAAACTGATTCTCTAGTTATTTAAAACTGATGATCGGTCATGTGAGATTTTAATTATAACTTTTGACATTAGTATGGATGCTATGATTTCTTGTGATTTAGATTTCTAAGAATCAATCTTACTCTAACCATTGAATAGGATGACATATCTGTTGTTAAGAATTATTTATATGTATGTCAACTTGTTATTGGTCGGTAAGAGAAGAAATATAAAGTCATAGAGAAAGAGAAGTCCCACTTCGTCATATTGTTGATGGTAATGATTTTTCGAAAGGCATTTCGGAAGATTTTTGACGATTGCTTCAAGTATTGTTAACTGAAATTTTTGCCGTAAGGTGGCGTGATGAACTTGATATGATATTAAGAGGGGGGGTGAATCAGTGTCTAAAAATTCTCCTTAATTATTTCACTGCTGTCCAGAGCTGATGGAGACCTAACTTTTCACACACACACAAGTGCATGCAAATCTACCTCGCTATCACTCAGTGGCCAGGTCTACCAGATTTGTACACCCACCCTGCAAGCCATTCAAAGTACTCCAAAATATACCAGAAAGATAAAACAATCAACACAAGGATATTACGTGGTTCATCAACACAGTGTGTGATGGTTAGACCACGGAGTAATGCCCAACGGACTCCGTATTTACTCAACACTCAACTTTTAGTCTTTTACAAAACAAGGATACTAACCCTAGGTTTTTCCAACATAAAACTGAGAGGGCGCACTAACGCCAAGATTCAGGATTAACAGCCAATGTCCAGCACCCACTAAACACACCACGCTTAACCTGCACCCACGGGAAGTAAATAATAATTTTTAGGCTTATAGAATTGCCTTACAATTTTTCCCCCACTAGCTAAGTATTCAACAATTTTCACCTACGCTAGCATACAATATATTAAAAACATAAATAGATAGGGAATTGAAAATTTCACAAACAATGCTTTCGAATGGCCAACAATCTCTCTGAAGCTTCACACTGCCCTTAGGAACTCTCTAATAGCCTTCAATGATGATAGAAATCGATTCACAGAGCACACCTCGCTCACAGGCTTCCAATCTCTTCCACACAATCCATAATCACCATGAATGTAAACATAAATGCTCTACTGACCTCTCATAGGGATTTAGTACTCAATTGATGCACAGAGAAGAGGTAGTTGGTGATTGATCACTCCCACAGGGCATAAAACCCTAGAAAACCTTCTGTTTGCCTTAAAAATGCTCTTTTCAATTTTTCTCTTCATTTTTATGACTCCCAATAGCGCCCAATGTATAGAGCATCCAAAAATATGGAAACTACAACTTGAACGGACCGATTTGAAGTTCGGATGAAGAAGTTATGTTGGTTTGAAGTTCGGCCAATCAGAAAATTCTAAATGAAATCTTTCGGACTGTTATCGTGCACCCGCGCCTCACTGGAGCGCTGCCGCCTTATGCGCTGTCGAGATGAGATTGACTCTCAGGGAATCTTCGTTTCAGACCACTGGATAACCTTAAGAAAGGCGGGATTAGACCTGCGCCATTGGATTCGCATAAATCACGTCAGCCGCGATCGAGACTAATGGAAGCCATCGAATGAGAATCTGCGCCGCCGTCACATCATACATGTGATGGCCCCTACCGAGTTAAAAGAGTTGAAGACCCAGTTACAAGAATTGTTTAATAAGGGTTTCATACGACCTAGCATATCGCCTTGGGGAGCACCGATATTATTCGTCAAGAAGAAAGACGGAAGTGTAAGACTATGCATTGACTACCGTGAACAGAACAAGTTGACTATCAAAAATCGGTATCCTTTGCCTAGGATCGATGATTTGTTCGATCAGCTGCAGGGTGCAAAGGTTTTCTCGAAGATTGATCTTCGATCGGGGTATCACCAACTGAAGATCAAGGCCGGAGATATTCCGAAGACTGCTTTCAGGACGAGGTATGGGCATTATGAGTTTCTAGTTATGTCCTTCGGGTTGACCAATGCTCCAGCGTCGTTTATGGAACTGATGAACCGAGTGTTTCATGATATGTTGGACACTTCGGTCATCGTATTCATCGATGACATATTGATCTACTCTAAGGACATGGAGACTCATACAGCACATTTGAGGGCAGCCCTACAACGGCTGAGACAGGAGAAGCTTTATGCTAAGTTCAAGAAGTGCGAGTTTTGGCTGAAGGAAGTGGCTTTCTGAGCCATGTTGTATCTGAAGACGGTATCAAGGTTGATCCAAGTAAGATAGCTACTATAGTAGGATGGGAAGCACCAAAATCTATTACGGAAATTCGTAGTTTCCTTGGGTTGGCTGGTTATTATAGAAGATTCGTGGAAGATTACTCCAAGATCGCTGTTCCACTCACCAGATTGACCAAGAAGGGAGAGAAATTCATATGGACAGATGAGTGTGAGAAGTGCTTTCAGACTTTGAAGTCAAGACTAGTCTCTGCACCTATCTTGACCATCCCAGAACCAAGCGTACCGTTTACTTTATATACGGATGCTTCAGGGTTGGGTATTGGGTGTGTAGTGATGCAAGGGAAACAGGTGATTGCTTACGCATCAAGACAGTTAAAGGAGCATGAGAAGAACTATCCTACGCATGATTTGGAGCTAGCAGTGGTTATACATGCAATCAAGACTTGGAGACACTACTTGTATGGTGAGAAGTTTCAGATTAAGTCAGATCACAAGAGCTTAACTTATCTTTTCACTCAGAAGGATCTGAATATGAGACAGAGGAGATGGCTAGAATTATTGAAAGATTATGATTGTGACATCCAGTACCATCCGGGTAAAGCAAATGTGGTGGCTGACGCCTTAAGCAGGAAGTGGGCATCGAAACCTGAGGCCGGACCAAGTACAAATACTGCATTATGTGCCGCAGCTTCAAGTTCAATCGAAGGTGATGAAGAGTATATTATAGAGACTGCAGAAGATCCAGTTGAACAAGGCTTAATTCATAAGTTCACCATGATGTTCGCAGCTTTGAAGATCTCACCGGATCTAGTTGATGAAGTCAAGGTAGCAATCCTACATGATCCTCATCTCAAGACTGTGCAAGAAGACTTAGAGAAGGGTACGAGCAATCCTGATTTTACCTTGGATTCAGACAAGGTACTCAGGTATCGTGGACAGTTATGCATACCTGAGAGTGAAGACTGCAATATCAGAGATCGAGTTATGACTGAAGGTCATTACACTCCATATTCGGTACATCCAAGAAGTACCAAAATGTACCATGATTTAAGAAGACTATATTGGTGGAGGGGTATGAAAGCAGATATAGCTCGTTTCGTATTCCAGTGTCTGAATTGTCAGCAAGTTAAAGCGGAAAGGTAGAGACCCGCAGGTTTACTACAGCCATTATCGGAACCTGCTTGGAAGTGGGATTATATTACTATGGATTTCGTCACTGGCTTACCTTTGACACCAAGGTCAGTGGATGCAGTTTGGGTTATAGTCGATCGACTCACCAAGACAGCTCGATTTATTGCGGTCAGACCTCAGTATACCATGGAGAAACTGGCCAAGTTATATGTTGATAATATAGTCAGACTTCATGGCGTTCCAGAGAGTATAGTATCTGACAAAGATCCCCGTTTTACATCAAAGTTCTGGGAAGGATTACAGAAAGCTATGGGAACCAAGTTGAAGTTCAGCACAACTTTTCACCCTCAGACGGACGGACAGTCAGAGCGAACTATTCAAATTTTGGAAGATATGCTCCGAGCTTGTGCAATAGATTATTTCAAGGGAGCTTGGGATGAGAAGCTATCACTTATCGAGTTTTCTTATAACAGCAGTTATCAGGCTACAATTCAGATGGCCCCATATGAAGCACTCTATGGGAAGAAATGTCGTACACCTCTGTTATGGAACGAAGTGGGGGAAAGAAGAATTGTAGGACCAGAGTTTGTTGAAGAAACTTGCCGAGTGATTGATTAGATCAAGGAGAGAGTAAAAACAGCTCAAGTTCGACAGAAGCACTATACGGATAATTGACGTCGAGATCTGGAGTTTACAGTGGGTGACAAAGTATTCTTGAAGGTGTCACCGGTGCGAGGTCTGAAACGGTTTGGTAAGAAGGGGAAGCTTTGCCCCAGGTATGTGGGACCGTATGAGATATTGACCCGACGTGGTAATGTAGCATATCAATTGGGCTCTACCACCATCTATGTCTAGTGTTCATAATGTGTTCCATGTGCCGTTACTGAAGAAATATGTCAGAGATCTATCGCACATTTTGACCGCTGATCCCCCAGACTTGACTGAAGACTTAACTTTCGAAGTAGTGCCTGTGATGCTCTCAAGTCGAAAAGTTCAGCAACTTCGAACCAAGGATATCCATTATGTGAAGGTGCATTGGAGAAGCCAAAATGTGGAGAAAATTACTTGGGAAGAGGAGAGCGCAATGAGGAAGGAGTACCCTAACCTTTTCAACGATCAAGGTATGTTCAAATTTCGGGGCCAAAATTTTTTTAAGGGTGGGGGAGTTGTGAAACCTACATGCAAATTTCGGGGACAAAATTTTTTTAAGGGTGGGGGAGTTGTAAGGCCCGTACTCCGTAAACCCGGTCTAAACCTTGGTTTTGATGTCGTGACAGGTCTTCCGATATCACCGGGCCAGACGGGACGAGCGGATGACAAACAGGTATGAAATCGAACCAAAGACGATCGAATCAACATAATTTTATGTTGACCGGTCGATGGTACCGGTCTTGGTACCGATCGACCGGTCAGGTCTGCGCAGCTAAGTGTGGAAATTTGAAAATTGACTTCTGAGGGTCCCACTTGCCTGATTTCGAATTCTAAGACTTTTCTAATCCTAGTAGGGTTACTAAACCCTAAATCTAGCCTATAAATACACCCTTAAGCCTCCTCAAATCCTTTCCATTGTCTCTCACAAACCCTAGAGAAGAGAAAGAGGTTGGAAAGGAGAAGGAGCTAGGAAGAAGAAGAAGGTGCCGCCATTACCGTTCGACGAAGCTCACGCTACGCCAGTCAACGGTAAGTGTTTTAACTATCCTTCTTACCCTATGAATCTAGGATAGTCATAAGGGTGGATCAATACCATGCAAAGTAGGTATTGATCTAAAACCCTAAATTGGTCAATAAACCCTAAGTTGCCGTCAAACCCTAGATTCGAGTTTCGAGATGATATTCATCGGAACGAGACTTGAATAAGTTGGGATAACTCTAACTCCAAGATTAGACTTAGAATGGATAGGAGGAACCCTGAAAATCCATGGAGGATGATCGACGGCAGTCGAAAAACCCATGTATGGTCTTCCGGAGACATACCGGTTGACTATACCGGTTGCACATAGTGCGACCGGTATGTTGCCACCGGTATCCCTCGGGAGGCTGGTCTGTGGGGACCGGCTGACCATACCGGTCACCAGTCTTCCCCACAGAGCTGCGACCGGTATATGCCACCGGTCAGCTCTGTGAGGGTATTTTGTAATCTTTGTTGGTTTTCGACCAACATGAAACCCTAAGCAATATATTTTAATGAAACCCTAATAATGTTGTAGGACTTTGTGACATATCGTTTGGATCTTGCGACGTGAAGCAAGTTATCGAACGAACGTCAGGTAAGGAATCTGACCTAAACCTAATAATTAATGGACAGTAAGTTGTTGTTAATCACCTGAATATCTATGATGTGATGTTTATGCATGATATTGTGAAACTGTCTGATTGTCTTACTGAGCTGTGTTGTGAGCTCACCCTTTGTATATACATTGTTTTTAGATGCTGATGCAGGTTACACGGTGGATGACTACATGAACGCTCCGGCGTACGGAGGTGTAGCTGCTCTGGATGTGCAAGCAGGAGAGGATGAACATGACACCTCATGCGAGTGCCCTTTCTGCGTGTACCTTTGATCGGATTTTATTTATTTCTTTCAGTTATTTTCGGTTGGATTAAATGGATGTACGGATATTATTTTATGTGTTTGAATTTGAATAATTGGATATTTATTTAAATTATCAATAGATACTCAGTTCATTCTATTTAAAGTCTTCCGCTGTATATTTATATTCTGATTGTGATTATGTGTAATGGTTTGTATGAGTGGACACGGCCTATTCGAGATCCTGGTGTGAACCGTTGATTCAATGACGATTCACTCACACCATTCTGGTTGGATCAGAATTGGGGTGTGACAGTCTTCTCCTGAATCCTCTCATCCAATAAATCAACGTGTAGGCATGTGAGCAGTGTAGTGATCAAACGTCCGTAGGGCAGGTTGCCTAACTGACCAGGCAGCGTAGCGCGGATCATCGTCCGGATGATAATATAAGTAAGGCAGACAGACTGCCTGGTGCAAATGCAGTAGAGGACATACTGAGTCAACTGAGAAATCCTATCATAGTCTGTACTCTGGGGGATTAGGTTGTGCTGGATGATCTTGCAGTACACCCGAGGCTCTGGCCGTAGGTTGATCGTGTCACACCCCAAATTCTGATCCAACCAGAATGGTGTGAGTGAACCGTCATTGAACCAACGGTTCACACCAGAATCTCGAATAGGCCGTGTCCACCCATACAAACCAATTACACATAACCACAATCAGAATATAAATATACAGCGGAAGACTTTGAATAGAATGAACTGAGTATCTATTGATAATGTAAATAATTATCCCATTATTCAAATCAAACACATAATAATAATATTATTACATCCCTTTAATCCAATCAAAATAACTGAAATAAATAAGTAAAACAAATCACGGTACACGCGAGAAAGGGCACTCGCATGAAGCGTCATGCTCGCCCTCTCCCGCTTGCACATCTAGAGCAGCCACACCTCCATACGCCGGAGCGTTTACATAGTCATCCACGGTGTATCCTGCATCAACATCTAAAAACAATGTATATACAAAGGGTGAGCACACAACACGCATTTCGAAGGCAATCGACAGTTTCACAAGATTATGCATGAGTAACAATCATTTTATCTTTGTGGTCCGGTTTTAAGTTTGCAATGTGCTATAGAAAGGTTTGGTGGCCCCCGCACCTCTATACACGAGTGTGTGGCGTCGCACAAGAATCACACAACCACCAACCCACATACACCCATCATGGAATAGAGATAGAGCTAAGGTATACCCGCACCTCCCCGATACTCTACCCATACCAAGTACCTAAGCCCCTATCGGCCGGGGCTCGCAAACCGGGGCTCGCAACTAACCAATCCTATATGTCAACAATGTATGCTCTATCCCAAAGACAGCCGTCTACGGCATAGAGATAGAGCTAGAGCGTGCGGGCCGGGTCGGAGACCTCCTAGACCTCACCTCCCCCGATACCCTATCCGCAACTAACCCACTAGGATAGAAACAATACGCGGGTAGACCCTATCCCAACACGACACCCTATGGCATAGAGATAGAGCTAAAGCATCGTGGACAAGGCGGCGTCGACTCGGAATCCTCGGTACCACCCAACGATGGTCGGGACAACATCAATATCGGAGACCAACGTACCACGATCTTCCCCCGATACCCTATCCGTACAAAGCATGTTAAGATAGAATACTACAAAAGGTGCCAGTGTGGAGAGCGATCCCAGGCCCATGCCCCACTCCACACACCAACGAAAACAATCACATGCCTAACAATCACATCTTATGAATGCATGAACAATAATAATAACTGAAAGTAAGGGATGGCATGTGAATATGCACAAACATCACATCATAGATACTCAATGATTAACAACGATTTATAACCTCCCGAGAGGTAGCGGTCGCAACATACCGGTCGCACTATGTGCAACCGGTATAGTCGACCGGTATGTCTCCGGAAGACCATACATGGGCTCTTCGTATGCCGTCGATCATCCTCCATGGATTTTCAGGGTTTCTCCTATCCATGCTAAGTCTAGGCTTTGAGTTAGAGCTGTTCCCAACTCATTCAAGTCTCGTTTCGATGAATATCATCTCGAAACTCGAATCTAGGGTTTGACGGCAACTTAGGGTTTATTGGCCAATTTAGGGTTTTAGATCAATACCTACTTTGCATGGTATTGATCCACCCACATAACTAACATAGGGTAAGAAGATGGTATCAAACACTTACCGTTGAGGGCGTAGCGAGAGCTTCGTCAAACGGTAATGGCGGCACCTCCTTCTTCTTCCTAGCTCCTTCTCCTCTCCAAGCTCTTTCTCTTCTCTAGGGTTTGGGAAAGACAATGGAAAGGATTTGAGGGGTTTAAGGGTGTATTTATAGGCTAGAAATAGGGTTTAGTAACCCTACTAGGATTAGGAAACTTCTAGGATTCGAAATCAGGAAAGTGGGACCCGTAGAGACCAATTTCCAAATTCCCGCACATAGTTGGGCAGGCCATACCCGGTCGACCGGTACCATCATCCGGTACCATCGACCGGTATACCTAAAACCAGGTATAATTGGTCGACTTTGGTCCGATTTCGCACTGTTTGTTATCCGCTTGCCCCGTCCGCTCGGTGATGATCGGAAGACCTGTCACGACACAAAACCAAGGTTTAGACCGGGTTCGAGTGCGGGTCTTACAACTCCACCACCCTTAAAAGAAATTTCGTCCCGAAATTTACATGTAGGTACTACAACTCCCCCACCCTTAAAAGAAATTTCGGCCTCGAAATTTGAACGTACCTTGATCGTCAAAAAGGTTAGGGTACTCCTTCCTCATCGCGCTCTCTTCTTCCCAAGTAATTTCCTCCACATTTTGGCTTCTCCAATGCACCTTTACATAGTGGATATCCTTGGTTCGAAGTTGCTGAACTTTTCGGCTTGAGAGCATTAATGGCTCCACTTCGAAAGTTAAGTCTCGGTCAAGTCCGGAGGATCGGCGCTCAAGATATGCGATGGATCTCGACATACTTCTTCGATAATGACACATGGAACACATTATGAACGCTAGACATAGATGGTGGTAGAGCCAATTGATATGCTACATTACCACGTCGATTCAATATCTCATATGGTCCCACATACGGGGCATAGCTTCCCCTTCTTACCAAACCGTTTCGGACCTCGCACCGGTGACACCTTCAAGAACACTTTGTCACCCACCGCAAACTCCGGATCTCGAGCGTCGATTATCCGCATAGTGCTTCGTCGAACTTGAGCTGTCTTTACTCTCTCTTTGATCCGATCAATCACTCGGCAAGTTTCTTCAACAAACTCCGGTCCTACAATTCGTCTTTCCCCCACTTCATTCCATAACGAGGTGTACGACATTTTCTCCCATAGAGAGCTTCATATGGGGCCATCCCGAATTGTAGCCCGATAACTATTGTTGTAAGCAAACTCGATAAGTGATAGCTTCTCATCCCAAGCTCCCTTGAAATCTAATGCACAAGCTCGAAGCATATCTTCCAAAATTTGAATGGTTCGCTCGACCGTCCGTCCGTCCGAGGATGGAAAGGCATCTTGAACTTCAACTTTGTTCCCATAGCTTTCGTAATCCTTCCCGAATTTCGATGTAAAACGGGGATCTCTCGTCGGATACTATACTTTTCGGAACGCCATGAAGTCCGACTATATTATCAACATATAACTTGGCCAGCTTCTCCATGGTATACCGAGGTCCGACCGCAATAAATCGAGCTGTCTTGGTGAGCCGATCTACTATAACCCAAACCGCATCCACCGACCTTGGTGTCAAAGGTAGGCCGGTGACGAAATCCATAGTGATACAATCCCACTTCCATGCAGGTTCGGTAATGGCTGTAGTAAACCTGCGGGTCTTTGTCTCTCCGCTTTAACTTGTTGACAATTCGGACATTGAAATACGAAACGAGCTATATCGGCTTTCATACCCCTCCACCAATAGAGTCTTCTTAGATCATGGTACATCTTGGTACTTCCTGGATGTACCGAATATGGAGTGTAATGAGCCTCGGACATAACTCGGCCTCGATATCGCAGTCTTCGCTCTCGGGTATACATAACCGTCCGCGATACTTGAGTACTTTGTCTCGATTCCAAGGTAAAGTCGGGATTACACGTACCCTTCTCTAAGTCTTCCCGCACCGTCCTAAGATATGGATCCCGTAGGATTGCTACCTTGACTTCATCAATTAGGCTCGGCGAGATCTTCAATGCGGCGAACATCATAGTGAACTTATGAATCAAGCCTTGCTCAATCTGGATCTTCTCGCAGTTTCAATAATATGGTCTTCATCAATTTCCATCGAACTCGAGGCTGCAGCACACAATGCGGCATTTGTACTCGGTCCCGCCTCGGGTTTCGATGCCCACTTTCTCGCTTAAGGCGTCAGCCACCACATTTGCTTTACCCGGGTGGTTACGGATGTCGCAATCATAATCTTTTAACAGTTCCAGCCATCTTCTCTGTCTCATATTCGGATCCTTCTGAGTGAAGAGATACGTTAAGCTCTTGTGATCTGATTTGATTTGAAACTTCTCACCGTACAAATAGTGTCTCCAAGTCTTGATTGCATGAATAACCGCTGCTAGCTCCAAGTCATGCGCAGGATAGTTCTTCTCGTGCTCTTTTAACTGTCTTGATGCGTAAGCTATCACCTGTTCTCCTTGCATCGAACACACCCAATACCCAACCCCGAAGCATCCGTGATATAGAGTAAACGGTACGCTTGGTTCGGGGATGGTTAGGATAGGTGCGGAGACAAGTCTTGACTTCAAAGTCCGGAAGCACTTCTCACACTCATCTGTCCATATAAATTTCTCTCCCTTCTTGGTCAATCCGGTGAGTGGAACCGCGATCCCGGAGTAATCTTCCACGAATCTTCTATAATAACCAGCCAGCCCAAGGAAACTACGAATCTCGCAACAGATTTTGGTGCTTCCCATCCTACTATAGCAGCTATCTTGCTTGGATCAACCTTGATACCGTCTCCGGACACGACATGGCCCAAGAAAGCTACTTCCTTCACCCGAACTCGCACTTCTTGAATTTTGCATAAAGCCTCACATCCCTCGGCCGTTGTAGGGCTGCTCTCAAATGCGCCGTATGAGTCTCCATGTCCTTAGAGTAAATCAATATGTCGTCGATGAATACGATGACCGAAGTGTCCAACATGTCATGGAACACTCGGTTCATCGGTTCCATAAATGACGTTGGAGCATTGGTCAATCCGAAAGACATAACCGGAAACTCATAATGCCCATACCTCGTCCCCGAAAGCGGTCTTCGAATATCTCCTGCCTTGATCTTCAATTGGTGATACCCCGATCGGAGATCGATCTTTGAGAAAACCTTTGCACCCTGCAGCTGATCGAACAGATCATCGATCCTAGGCAAAGGATACCGATTCTTGATCGTCAACTTGTTCAGCTCACGATAGTCAATACATAGCCGTACACTTCCATCTTTCTTCTTGACGAACAACACAGGTGCTCCCCAAGGCGAAATACTAGGTCGTATGAAGCCCTTATCCAGCAATTCTTGTAATTGGGTCTTCAACTCCTTTAACTCGGTTGGGGCCATCCTGTATGGTGCTTTAGACACCGGAGCCGAACCTGGTATAAGGTCTATCACAAATTCTGTAGCCCCGTCGGTGGTAAGCCCTGGAAGATCCTCCGGAAATACATCCGGAAACTCCCGAACCACCTCTATATCCTCCATCTTGAGTGACTCTGCTGTGAGGTCAACTACAGATACGAGATAACCCACTCCCCCTTTCTCCAAGCATCTCTTAGCCTTTAGGGCGGAGAGGATCAACTTCCGCTTCCTAGATAGCTTAATTCCAGCGAAACTATAATCCTTTCCCTCTTTGTCAGTAAGCATAAGCTTCCTTTCGCCACATAAAAGGACGGCCGAATGATGGCCTAGCCAATCCATTCCTAAAATGACATCAAAATCTGCCATCTCAAGTATTACTAGGCTTGCTTCTAAGTCTCGACCCTCGATACTTACAGTACATGGTCCATAATACTTGGTCAAAGCCACTTCGACTCCTAGTGGAGAGCGAACTATCAAGCTTGGGTTCAATTGCTTGATCGGTAACTCCATTCGCTTCCCAAAAGAAACAGAAACAAAGGAGTGCGTGGCCCCGAGTCAAATAATACTACGGCGGGTAAACCGGCTACATTTACAATTCCCCGGAATATATTTCCCCTTAGTTCTATATGCTCATGCAACCGAAAGAATAAACCAAATAGTAAGGGATAAAGTCGTACCAGTTACCACATCGGGTGATGCGGCTGCCTCTTCGGTGGTATTGCATAAACTCCGGCTTCTTTGGGGAGCTTGCTTCCTAGGTAGCGTGCAGTTCCTTGCAACATGTCCCGATTCTTGACGGTTATAACACTTAATATTCGGGTTGGGCCTGGTTAATTGTGGCACGGTGGTGCCGGGTTGTTTCTCGCAGTCTTTGTAGCGATCGCCCCCCGTATGGGCGGAATGGTCTAGTATTCTCGCCACTCGAGTTCTCTCAGCAGGTCTCTTCACTCCCTTGTTTTGAGCGAAGAAGCTGTCCCTCCGACCTGGACTCTATCACCCTCGCAACCCGCACCGCCTCGTTGTAGGTCTTTTTATCCGGACCCAACAGATGCTCCCTAATGCTTCCACGTAGTCCCATGGTGAACCTACGTATCTTCGTCTCCTCTTCCATCTCGACCGGTGCGAAGAAGAATAGCTCTTCGTACCTCTGTTGATAAGCATCTACGGTCGGCCCGACCTGCGTAGAACGAGAAACTCTCTCTCCATTGAATCCCTGAAGCTCTTTGGGAAGTATTTGTCGAAGAAAGCCGCTTTAAACACTTCCCCGTCAACTAGTGCATACTGGTTCTCCAAATATGCCCGCGTGGAATTCCACCAAGCATTCGCGTCCTCCCTCGACATGTGAGTGGCAAATAGAACCTTCTCCTCCTCGGTACACGTCATCAACCGGAAGTTCTTTTCCATTTCGAAACCCACCTTGTGCTGGCCACAATGGTTTCTCCGTTCTGCCGGTGAATGATGACGGTTTCAACTTCAAGAACCCGTCCACCGACCGCTAAGATCGTGCTGGCCCCGGGTATCCGCTCCGTACCATGGTGGTGGATACGGATACGCCCCTGGATACGCAAGAAGGCGACGGGAAACGATGCGGTGGTGGTGCGTGCATTCGTGCTTGGGCCCTTGGCCTTGGGCTACTCTCGCACCCGTTGTGAAGACATTTTCTCTCGGACCCGGACATATTACCGGCGGGAACGGAACCTGCCGACCGAGCATCGCTAGTACCTCACTCGAAACTCCTTCCGTTGAGCTTGCATCCGATAGACCAAGTTTGTAACTATGGTCTCGGAATCCCGGTGAGGTGGTCCCGTAATTCGTCGGTACTTCCGGGACCTGTTCCTCATCCTCTTCGGGGCTGGTTTCTCTAACCCGGTCTTGCTCAGCTTGCTCTTCCTCCGGGCGCTTTCGGCATGATGATGCTTTCTACCCCTTCGACCGTTTCCACCTGCCATCTCGGACTATTTATTTGGATCCGAGAAGAAGACATAACACGTGAGAATCATCAATAATAGTAGTGTTAGTCTTGAATAATGCGGGCGAATAGTCAGAAGTAACATTTCAAATTGCACAATTTTGTAAATTTTACATTTTTTCGACTCTTTTGGGGCGTACCGGTCGCAAGGATACCGGTCGCTCACTGTAGAAATATCTTTGCGGCCGGTATAGTCGACCGGTCAAAATTAAAATTCTGGCCGAGACATACCGGTCGCATGTCTATGAGATACCGGTCGCCACTCTGTAGACAGTGTTGCGACCGGTATAGTCAACCGGTCAGAAAAATTTTCTGGCCGAGACATAGCGGTCGCACACCTGGGTTGATACCGGTCGACCGGTATAGGCATAACCGTCGACCGGTATGCCCAAAATGGCTTTAAAATCGCGAAAAAGTGAGATTTTTCTCACTTTTCCTTTCTCTTTCTCTCCGGTGGCGATTCCTCTCTGGGTTCCGAGTTGCTACAGTTCGACCGGTGCTATTTGAGGCCGATTCCTTCCATTCAAGACCTAGCATATCGTCTCCAGGTAGGTCTCTACCCTCTCTCTCATATTTTTAGGAAATTTTCATATCGTCTATATGTAGAATTTTAGGTTTTTCTTTGTTCGAGATGTTTTAACCGTAGGAATTCTTTTCCTTCGGCTTAGAAAGGGTTTAGGGACCCCCAAGAGCAAAAGCCCTCAACCAATTTGGGGTTTCACCGAACGGTTTTCATAAAAATCGAATTTTTCATCTTTTTGACCTAGGTTTTCAAAAATTTCAAAAATTTTCAAATTTGTTCTTAATTCTTGAAATTTCTTGAAATTGCTTGTTATAATTGCTTGTGATTGGTTTATGGAAGAGTGTGGGGGTTACGTAAGTCCTCCTCCCCATGTTTTTGGGTGAGTTCGAGGCTTTTTCCCAATTTATAGCCGTTATCTTTGCCGAAATTTTGAAAATTTCTAACTTTTATCTCATTTTCTTTTGTTTTGCAGATTCTAAATGGCTCCTAGACGCAACCTCGGGAAGCGATCACACGGTTCCAGTTCTCGGGTTCCCTCTCCACCTATCCCTCAGCTAGATGAGCTCTGGTTTCGCTCTTTGGAAGCTCAGGCTCGGTTTCCCTGGTTTGATGACAAGGGTATTATATCCGGGCGACGGGTCAATGTGGGACAGTTGCACCGGTTCAATGTAGAGACGGCTTTTGGTGCTCTAGGTTGGCTGCCGGTTATCTCCTACCACGAGATTACACGCCCTAATCCGGTCAAGCATTTTTATGCCAATCACGGAGCTCGATGGGGATGTCGAGGACCTGAACCGGTGTAGGGATCTATGCATCACCGATTACGTCCGGGGTGTACATATCTCCTTCAACACCCACCGGTTGGCTGATCGCTTGGGGTTCCCAATGATGGGGATTTGGTATACTGCGCCCCCAAGGCGAAAGGTTATTTGGCCGAAGATTTGCGCCGGGAGATAGCGCAACGGATACTCAACCCGGGGCTCCTATGAAGGCAGCTAGCTTGAGACCTATACCTCGGGTCTACGACCGCATCATCCAAAGACGATATAGTGCCACGAGGCGGTCACTACAACGAAGTTGTCCCGGCTTACCCAAGACGTCACCTATTTGCGTCCGCACCGGAGAGCGGATCTCACTTCCATACCTCATCATCCGGACTATGCATCGAGCGGCTGTGGCCGATCGGGCCAGCAACCTTCCCTATGGCCGGCTCGTCACTTTCCTTCTTCGCCGTCCCGGGCGTGAGTTTAGGAGGAGAGACAGCCGTTGAGGACTCCATGACTTCCGACATCGAGCCGGGATGCGATAAACGGGATGCGGATGGTTGATCTGCCCGTTAGCGATGACGAGTTGGAGGCTCGCCCTCGTCCACTTGGGAGAGTAGCGGCGGCAGCAGCAGCGGCAGCCGCGGCCAATGCGGCCTATGCGGCGAGATGGGGGATGATGATGATGACGATGTGGTTGGGGAAGCACCGGTGCCCGCCCCACGGTCTCCACCGTACCACCACCATCCGTTCCCATGGCTGGACCATCTCAGCCCCCTCCCGACTCGGTGTTGGGTATGTTTATCGAGATCGGGGACACCCGGAGGGTCATCCCGGAATCTCAGCGAGCGATGGGTCGGGAGTTGGGGACGTTGGCTCGTGGTCTACGAGTGACTCGGGACCGGTGGTGCGGCTTAGGGTCGCATACGAGCGGGACTACGACATAGCGGACCCCATTCCTCCCAGGCCTCCTACCCCATGATTTTCCATTTACTTTTTTTTTTTACTGTTTATATAACAGGGTAACTTTCCGGTTTGTGGACTGTACCCTGTCGCACTATTACTTTTGATACTATTTTTCCCATTTAATGAAGTTTCATGGTTCACCTATCTAGTGTATGTGCACAGATTAAGTTTCACATTTAGAATAGTACATTATTCTCTTTCTTAGTCCGTCTCAGGTATCAGACAATGCTTAGGGTGTGTTTGTATTAAAATTTTTAAACTTCCTAACTCAGTTCATCGACCCAGTTAAGTGCAGCATGGTTTGTTGGAACAGAGCCCGAGAGCTCTGATACCAAGTTGTCACACCCCAAATTCTGATCCAACCAGAATGGTGTGAGTGAACCGTCATTGAACCAACGGTTCACACCAGGATCTCGAATAGGCCGTGTCCACCCATACAAACCAATTACACATAACCACAATCAGAATATAAATATACAGCGGAAGACTTTGAATAGAATGAACTGAGTATCTATTGATAATGTAAATAATTATCCCATTATTCAAATCAAACACATAATAATAATATTATTACATCCCTTTAATCCAATCAAAATAACTGAAATAAATAAGTAAAACAAATCACAGGTACACGCAGAAAGGGCACTCGCATGAAGCGTCATGCTCGTCCTCTCCTGCTTGCACATCTAGAGCAGCCACACCTCCATACGCCGGAGCGTTTACATAGTCATCCACAGTGTATCCTGCATCAACATCTAAAAACAATGTATATACAAAGGGTGAGCACACAACACAGCTCAGTAAGGCAATCAGACAGTTTCACAAGATTATGCATGAGTAACAATCATTTTATCTTTGTGGTCCGGTTTTAAGTTTGCAATGTGCTATAGAAAGGTTTGGTGGCCCCCGCACCTCTATACACGAGTGTGTGGCGTCGCACAGTAATCACACAACCACCAACCCACATACACCCATCATGGAATAGAGATAGAGCTAAGGTATACCCGCACCTCCCCTGATACTCTACCCATACCAGTACCTAAGCCCCTATGCGGCCGGGCTCGCAAACCGGGCTCGCAACTAACCAATCCTATATGTCAACAATGTATGCTCTATCCCAGCCACAGCCGTCTCACGGCATAGAGATAGAGCTAGAGCGTGCAGGCCGGGCCGGAGACCTCCTAGACCTCACCTCCCCCGGATACCCTATCCGCAACTAACCCACTAGGATAGAAACAATACGCAGGTAGACCCTATCCCAACACGACACCCTACGGCATAGAGATAGAGCTAAAGCATCGTGGACAAGGCAGCGTCGACTCGGAATCCTCAGTACCACCCAACGATGGTCGGGACAACATCAATATCGGAGACCAACGTACCACGATCTTCCCCTGATACCCTATCCGTACCAAGCATGTTAAGATAGAATACTACAAAAGGTGCCAGTGTGGAGAGCGATCCCAGGCCCATGCCCCACTCCACACACCAACGAAAACAATCACATGCCTAACAATCACATCTTATGAATGCATGAACAATAATAATAACTGAAAGTAAAGGATGGCATGTGAATATGCACAAACATCACATCATAGATACTCAATGATTAACAACGATTTACTGTCCATTAATTATTAGGTTTAGGTCAGATTCCCTTACCTGACGCTCGTTCAATAACTTGCTCCACGTCGCAAGATCCAAACGATAAGTCACAGCGTCCTACATAATATTAGGGTTTCATTAGAATATATTATTTAGGGTTTCATGTTGGTCGGAAACCAACATGGATCACAAACTGCCCTCACGAGAGCCGACCGGTGGCATGTACCGGTCGCAGCTCAGGGGAAAGACTGGCGACCGGTATGGTCAGCCGGTCCCCCACAGATAACCTCCCGAGAGGTAGCGGTCGCAACATACCGGTCGCACTATGTGCAACCGGTATAGTCGACCGGTATGTCTCCGGAAGACCATACATGGGTTCTTCGATTGTCGTCGATCATCCTCCATGGATTTTCAGGGTTTCTCCTATCCATGCTAAGTCTAGGTTTTGAGTTAGAGCTATCCCCAACTCATTCAAGTCTCGTTTCGATGAATATCATCTCGAAACTCGAATCTAGGGTTTGACGGCAACTTAGGGTTTATTGGCCAATTTAGGGTTTTAGATCAATACCTACTTTGCATGGTATTGATCCACCCACATAACTAACATAGGGTAAGAAGATGGTATCAAACACTTACCGTTGACAGGCGTAGCGAGAGCTTCGTCAAACGGTAATGGCGGCACCTCCTTCTTCTTCCTAGCTCCTTCTCCTCTCCAAGCTCTTTCTCTTCTCTAGGGTTTGGGAAAGACAATGGAAAGGATTTGAGGGGTTTAAGGGTGTATTTATAGGCTAGAAATAGGGTTTAGTAACCCTACTAGGATTAGGAAACTTCTAGGATTCGAAATCAGGAAAGTGGGACCCGCAGAGACCAATTTCCAAATTCCCGCACATAGCTGTGCAGGCCATACCGGTCGACCGGTACCATCATCCGGTACCATCGACCGGTATACCTAAAACCAGGTATAATTGGTCGACTTTGGTCCGATTTCGTACCTGTTTGTTATCCGCTTGCCCCGTCTGGCTCGGTGATGATCGGAAGACCTGTCACGACACAAAACCAAGGTTTAGACCGGGTTTTCAGAGTGCGGGTCTTACAACTCCACCACCCTTAAAAGAAATTTCGTCCCGAAATCTACATGTAGGTACTACAGATCGCTTTCAGCTCCCAGCGATCACCTCTAAGGAGCTGACTATCAATCTCAGCACGCATCACCAAGGATAGGAACTGGGGTTCCTTAGGAGCACAGTATACCAAAGGGTCGTCATTGGATATGCTCAAGAGATCAGCCAACTGCTGACAGTTAAATGAAACCTCCACCCCTTTTACATAGCTAGTAATCCTGAGCTCCCTATCCCTCTCTGTATCATTGCGATCCCCCACTACCTGGAGGTTGCAATAGAACTGCTTCACCAAAGCAGGACAAGTACAAGCCTCATAGGTGATCACAGGAAGCCAGCCCATGTCACCAAAAGTACCCTCCACGTTAAACAAGGCTAGACTAGCCAAGTTTACATAGCGACCCCCTTCTACCTTCTTACGCTCATAACGAGCATACCGAGCTTCTGCCTCGTTGGAGAGGAAACGAACGGGGTCATGAGCCCTAGGAACCTTAGTACGAGCCATACTATCTGCAAAGACACAGAAAAATAAACAAGATATTAGATATGGTGAAAAACTTAAAATTTCGACATTACAACGGCATGATTTGGCCAAAAGCCTCACTTTTCACCCAAACAACTGGGCAGGAGGACTTACATAGGTTCCAAACCATCCTGGAAAGCTCATACAGTTGGAAATTTAATCTAGGAAGATTAAAATTGAAGAAATTCCAACAAATTGGAAAAATCTCAAAAATTAGGTCAAAAATGGAAAATTTTAAGTTTCTCTACAACCAACCGATGAAACTCAAATATTTTTGAGGGCTTTTGTCCATTGGGTGACCAATAGCAAAAGCCCCCAATAAAAATTAAATTTTTACTGTTAGAAAAATTCTAATGTGAAGAAAATGATGTAAATGGATAAAAACCTAGTTTAGAAAGCTTAAAAATGTCAAACAGTAGAGAGCATACCTGAAGGGAAGGAACGGAGGTCGTGAACGGAAGAAATGATCACCAAACACTAGGGGTCGATACTGTAGCAACTCAGGGGAAGCGAGTGAGTTGGAAGAAAGGAGAAAGAATGGAAAATGAATCCAAAATCGGGCTTAAAAACCTAACTTTGGATCATAGGGTCGCAAAATTCGACCAAAATGTGCGACCCTACGACCGACCCTACCATCGGCCCTAGGCTCTCGGTGATCTGACAGACACCATGGGTCGGACCTAGGGTCGGACATATACCGACCCTACGATCGACCCTAGGCTCTCGGTGAGCTGACAGGGTTTCTGGGGTCGCATACCCTAGGGTCGCATAAAGAGCGACCCTACCATCGACCCTACGATGGAAAATTTTGTATTTTCACTAAATGACTTGAAAAATTGGAAATTTATATTGATTAGTCGGAGTTTGACTTGAGAACAACTTATTTTGATTGCTTCACATGTTCTGTGATTGTTTTCAGACACTACCACCACCAGAACAGGAAATGGCTGGGCGAAGAGTGACCAGACGAGGCCGTAACCCAATTCCACCACCACCACCTGTGGAGGAAGACAGCCTTGTAAATCCTGAAGCACAAGAGAATCTGAATATGGCACAGCCAGTAGCTAATGGCCAGACAAATCCTACAAACTTGCCAGCCCCACCTACGAATTTGGCTACAGCCGTAATAAACTTGGCACAACAGTTGCAGCAAATACAGCAGGTGCAAGCCAATATGCAAGCTGCTATAGGAATGGCTTTTCCAGCTGCCCATACGACACCTATGCCGGCAGGGCAAGCTAGCATAGTACCAGGGGGAAGCAACACGGTACCCCACCCACCTCAAACACCAGTTATGCAGGCTCCAGTGCAGAATCCTGAAGTAGCTCAAGGTAGTTACCAGTACCAACCACCTATGTATGGGGCCTATGCTCAGTATCAGCTGGACCACTCCCGACTGATCGAGCATTTCCTGAAAATGAAGCCTAAAGAATATAATGGTAAACCAGCTGATCCTTTGTGGCCAGCACATTGGATTGACGAAATAGAGAGGAATTTTATGATGATGACAGTAAATGAGGAGGAGAAAGTACTGTGTGCAACCTTCATGCTGAAAGGCGATGCACACCACTGGTGGAAGTCCACACGGACTTATCTGTTAACCAAGCACGCCCGATTGACCTGGGCTATTTATAAAGAGGCATTCTTTGAGAAGTACTTCCCCAAAAGTTTTAGAGATGCTATGGAGAGAGAGTTCTTGAGTTTATATCAGGGACAGATGACTGTGGATGGGTACCAACAGCATTATGAGGAGCTGTTTTTCTTTGCACCCTCCAACATGCAAGAGGAAAATACTAAGACCCGAAGGTTCGTCATGGGACTTAGGGGAAGCATTCGCGAGCATGTTTTGGGACTAGAGAAGAAAGTCTACAATGAAGCAGTACAGATTGCTCGAGTGATAGAGTCGAGCCAGAAAGAAAGCTATTTTGCTCAAAATAGGGGTATTAAAAGGCCAAATGGAAATTCATACAATGGAGGGAATACAAGGACATTCAAACCCTTTCGTACTCAAGGCTTTAAAGCTGCAGCCAAGACTACTCCAGCAGCTCAACCGCAACAAAAGCAAAACAATGAAGGAGTAAAATGCTTTAACTGCAACCAAGTAGGACATTATTCAAGGGAGTGTCCTAAGCCTAGAAAGCAGCTACAACAAGGAAAGGTTTATGCTGTTACATCTAAGGATGCTGCCGCATCGCCTGATGTGGTGACAGGTATGACTTGAATCTTTCATTTTGTGTTACATTGTGTGAGCATGTAGACTAAATTAAAACAAATCACAGGTATCATACCTATTAATGGCATACACGCTAGAGTACTCTTTGATTCTAGAGCTATTCATTCTTTTATATCTGTGTCATTTCGAAAGAAGTTGAATCTATCCCTCAAATTTTTAGACTACAAACTGCTTGTACGATCACCTATGGGATTAGAAGTGGAATTAGAAAAAGATTATGGACCATGTCCAGTTCTTATTGACGAGAAGACTTTAGATGCAACCTTAATTAAACTTGAGATGACATACTTTGACGTCATCTTGGGAATGGATTGGTTAGCTCGGCATTCTATAAACCTATTATGTGCAGAAAAGAAGTTGATATTTAAAGACAAGGAAGCAGCAAAGTTTAGTTTTGCGAGAACCAAACTTCCCCATAAACGAAAACTCATCCTCTCTGCATTAAAGACTAGAAAATACCTCGAAAAAGGAAGAGTTGGGTATCTAGTATCAGTGGTCGACCTCACCAAGGAAGCATCACGAATGGAGAATATTGATGTTGTGCATGACTTTTTAGATGTATTTCCTGAAGAACTACCAGGACTACCACCCGATCGAGCGACAGAGTTCGTTATAGATCTGATACCCGGAGCCGCACCAGTATCTAAAGTACCCTATCAAATGACTCCTACTGAACTGAAGGAATTGAAGGTACAGTTACAGGAATTATTGGACAAAGGTTATATCAGACCTAGCATATCACCATGGGGAACACCAGTATTGTTTGTAAAGAAGAAGGACAGTAGTGTTCAACTGTGTATAGACTATCGAGAATTAAATAAGCTGACCATCAAGAATCGGTACCCATTGCCTCGGATCGATGACTTGTTCGATCAGTTGCAAGGTGCCAAGGTGTTCTCCAAGATCGATCTTCGGTCAGGATACCATTAGTTAAAGATTAAGGACAGTGATATTCCAAAGACAGCATTTAGAACAAAATATGGACATTATGAATTTTTAGTCATGTCTTTTGGATTAACTAACGCACCCGCAACTTTTATGAAACTCATGAATCGGGTATTCCATGATATGTTGGATACGTCGGTCATTGTGTTTATTGATGATATATTGGTCTACTCCAAGGACAAGGAAACTCATGTCATGAATCTAAGAGCCGCTCTGCAGCGATTAAGGAAAGAGAAGTTTTACGCCAAATTTACAAAGTGTGAGTTTTGGCTAAATGAGGTTGCTTTCTTAGGCCATGTTGTATCCGTTGAAGGAATTAAAGTAGATCCCAGCAAGATTGAAGCCATTGTGAAGTGGGAAGCACCGAAGACCGTTGCAAAAATTAGAAGTTTCTTAGGACTAGCTGGGTATTATCGACGATTCATGGAAGACTATTCCAGAATTGTCATACCTCTCACTAGTTTGACTAAGAAAGGAGAAAAGTTTGTTTGGACTGATAAATGTGAGAAAAGTTTCCAAACATTGAAAGCTAGATTGATATCTGCTCCGATCTTGACTATTTCTATTCCAGGATAGCCATTTACCTTGTACACCGATGCGTTTGGATTGGGTTTAGGATGTGTACTTATGCAAGGAGAACAAGTAGTTACGTATGCTTCAAGACAACTGAAACACATGAGAAGAATTACCCTACTCATGACTTGGAATTAGCAGCAGTAGTACATGCTGTCAAGATATGGAGACATTATTTGTATGGAGAGAAATTTCAGATTAAGTCAGATCATAAGAGTCTCACTTATCTTTTTAATCAAAATGAGTTGAACATGAGACAAAGAAGATGGCTGGAATTATTGAAGGATTATGATTGTGATATCCAATATCATCCAGGAAAGGCTAACGTAGTTGCTGATGCGCTAAGTAGAAAAGCAATGATAAAATCTCAAGGAGAGGTTAACACGACTGCAGCAATATGTGTTACAGGGAAAGTATTCAATTATGATAATGAAAAGTTCATGATAGATGCACCGGGTGGATCAATCAACCAAGGATTTATTCATCGGTTTTCAAATATGTTCGCAACATTGAAGATTGTACCTGATATAATTGATGAAGTGAAAGCCGCTATTAAATCAGACCCTTATTTGAGAACAGTACAAGAAGACATCAAAAAAGGTAGGACTATTCCTGAGTTCACCTTGGACGATGAAAAGGTACTAAAATACAAAGGAAGAGTATGTGTTCCTGAAATAGAAAATTTAGACATTAGACAACGACTAATGAAGGAAGCTCACACCACCGCCTATTCGGTACATCCTGAAAATACAAAGATGTATCATGATTTGAAGAAATTATATTGGTGGAGAGGAATGAAAGCAGATGTAGCTAAATTTGTGTCTCAATGCCTAAATTGTCAGAGAGTAAAGGCTGAACGGCAAAGACCTGCAGGACTGTTGTAGCCGCTGCCAGAACCAGTATGGAAATGGGACTGCATCACTATGGACTTCGTCACCGGGTTACCATTGACTCTTCCAGTAATTTACGTGGTTTGGGTGATTGTAGATCGTCTGACTAAAATAGCTCGCTTTATAGCTATACGACCACAGTATACCTTGGAGAGGTTAGCCAAGCTATATGTGGATAACATTGTCAAATTACATGGAGTACTTGAAAGCATCGTGTCCGATAGAGACCCACGCTTTACTTCAAAGTTTTGGGAAAGATTACAAAAGGCTATGAGTACGACGTTGAAGTTCAGTACTGCATTCCATCCTCAGACAGACGGACAGTCGGAGCGTACCATTCAAATCTTAGAAGACATGCTTCGAGCCTGTGTAATTGATTTTAAAGGATCATGGGATGAGAAACTACCATTGATCGAGTTCGCTTATAACAACAGCTATTAGGCTACTATACAAATGTCACCCTATGAAGCACTGTATGGTAGGAAATGTCGAACTCCTCCGTTTTGGAATGAAGTTGAAGAACGTAGCATCGTTGGACTAGAGTTTGTTGAAGAGACTTTTCGAGTAGTCGACATTATCAAGGAAAGAGTTAGAACAACTCAGAATCGTCAGAAACAGTATGCAGATACTCGACTTCGAGATCTTGAATTCGTCGTAGGTTATAAGGTATTCTTGAAAGTATCACCTATGCGAGGTTTAAAACGATTCAGACAGAAAGGGAAGCTAAGTCCGAGATATGTCGGGCCATATGAGATTCTAGCTAAACGTGGAAAGGTGGCTTATCAGTTAGCATTACCACCATCTATGTCAAGTGTGCATGATGTATTTCATATCTCATTATTAAAGAAGTACGTCAGAGATCCAACGTACATTTTGACAATGGATCCACCGGATCTAACTGATGATTTGACATTCGAAGTAGCACCAACTAAAATCACTAGCCGAAAGGTTCAACGTCTACGCAACCATGACATATACTATGTTAAGGTCACCTGGAAGAGCCGAGATATAGAAGAAATCACATGGGAAGAAGATAATGCTATGCGAAAGCAATATCCTCACCTTTTCGACTCTAAAGGTATGTGCAAATTTTGATCAAAATTGTTAATAAGAGGGGGGTGTTGTAAGATCCGTATCGAACTA
This sequence comes from Protea cynaroides, assembly GCA_028583415.1. NCBI lineage: Eukaryota > Viridiplantae > Streptophyta > Magnoliopsida > Proteales > Proteaceae > Protea > Protea cynaroides. The sequence goes on along the minus strand of CM053266.1, from coordinate 64,767,975 downwards.
ACCGGTCTTACCACCTTGTACCAGGTCTACCTATCATGGTCGAACCAAGTGGACCAAGTACGTGAAGAAACCACAAGACCAGGTATGAAGTATAACCCAAAAATAGTCAAATGTGAGGGTAGGGTCGCATGCCTAAACAGGTATGATTGACCCCACCTCAAAAGAGTCCAACCCATGACTAAAAAGTCATGGGGTCGCATGACTAAAAAAATATAGGGTCGATGGATTCTGCTACCTTACGATAGCAGACAGAATCCGAAAATTAAGAAACCTTCCTAATTCAAAGGGGGTCTTTTCTAAACTCATTGGGACTTATTATGGAGGGTTTTTCTCTATAAATAGGACGTCCCTTAGCCTCTTTCACTCCTTTAGAATCCTAATTGAAAGTGAGAGAAAGAGAAAGAGAAGGAAGAGAAGAAGAGAAGGAAACTTGAAGAAGAAGACTAAGGAAGAGGAGGAAGTTCAGAGAAACCTCTGAATTAAGGTATGAACCTAATTCCCTACCTGAATAAGAGAGTCTAGAATAGTTATGAAGAACATAGGATTAGGAGAAACCCAAATCATCCATCTGGACAAGTTCCAAGAGATTCTATGGAGGAAATCATTATGGACAAATGGATGGTGTATAAATTGTAGTTTTGAGCCATAGAACAATCATAGAATGGACCATGATAGTAAGCCAAAGGATCCAAACATGAAGGGATGGACTTTATAATGAAAGGTCGATTCAGAACACGTGTGGCCGCACGTAGGGTCGAATGATATCTGACCGTACGAGACCATATGATCAACCACATGCCCTCGGGAAGTCCCAGGGAGGGTGTGATCGCACGTAGGGTCGAATGGTATCCGACCCCACCTGCGACCCTACACCCTGGGGTCATAGAAACTGCAACCCTAGGTGCTACCCTACCTGTGACTCTACAAGTTCTGTTAATTTAAACATGTTGGAACTAATTCTAATTAAAATCTATCGACTTGTTAGGTCCTTCCAATGGTTTAAAAGTGAATTATAAAGCTTGAACGAGGATCTACTAGCAATCAAAGGTGAGGGAACAAGACTTAAACTAATTGGCTAATAATAAACTATTTTCGTTTATTGAGTCCAATACCCTGAATGATTCTATGTTTGTATGATTGTAATGTGCATATCACATGTCATCCACTATTCCTGTTATTACTATTCATGCATATTTAATTTCATTTATTATAACATGATGATGATGATGATGCTAGGAATAGGCATGTGAATGTATGTGTGTGGTTAGTGTATTTGATGCGAGTGGAGCATCAGGGGAGGACGTGACACTGTGGTTCATCCTGGTCACCAAACTCTAGCTCTATCTCTACTCAAGTTTTGTCCACTAACATCGTCGTATCGCCATTACCTTAGTAGAACTATTACGTCGTAGGGCATCAGAGGAGGTGGTATCGGACTGTGTAGTCTCTGACTCTGTCGGGGAGCCTTAGCACTATCTCTATGGACGTATTGAGGGATGCTGGGGTGAGGTCTTGGATACACTATTTGACATTAGGATTGGTTAGTTGCGAGCCCAGTTTGCAAGCACTTGCCAACAGGGGCTTACGTGTTGGTATGGGTAGAGCATCAGGGGAATTGTGATGCGGTGCGGTCCTAAGTACTTCAGCTCTATCGCTATTCCATGGTGGGTGCATGTGGGGGCGGCAATGGTGTTTGATCCATTGGGTGGTTCCACACATTCGTGTATAGAGGTGCGGCGGCCACCTATCCTTTCTATTGCACATTGCAAACTTATGAACTAAACCAAAGATATGAATTGAATGCATGCATATGTTTGTTGCATTATTTTATTTGCTCACTGAGCCGTGATGTGTGCTCACCCTTTTCGAATTTGAATATTTTAGTTGATGATGCAGATACGATAGTGGAAGATTATATGAATGCTCCAACATACGGGCATGTGGCTGCAATGGAGGCAGAAGTGATGATGGAGTCGCATGATTCATCATGCGAGTGCAACTCCTGTGTTTTCGATTAGATTTTGTTTAAGTTATACAGACAATGTAATTGATTTAATTATTTTAATTTATGTCTTAGTCCTTTTGGGAGATAATTGGCTAATTTATTTACTTTATCACAACTAGACTCTCAGTTCATTTACTATTAAAGACTTTCGCTATCGTATATTTATTCTGATTTTCGGTTGTGGATGTGTTTGGTTTAAGCAAACGGACACAGCCTATTCGAGATCCTGGTTGAACCGTTGATTTATTAGCGGTTCATCACACCATTCTGAATAGTATGGAATTTGGGTGTGACACTATGGGTACAACATTGAAGTTCAGTACTATATTTCACCCTTAAACCGATAAACAGTCAGAGCGCATCATTCAGATTCTAGAAGACATGCTTCGATCTTGTGTGATTGATTTCAAGGGATCATGGGATGAGAAGTTGTCATTGATCGATTTTGCTTATAACAATAGCTAGCAAGATACTATACAGATGTCACCTTATGAAGCATTGTATGGTAGGAAGTATCGAAATCCGTTGTTTTGGAATGAAGTCGGAGAGCAAAGAATTGTAGGCCCTGAGTTTGTTGAAGAGACGTGTAAAGTAGTTGACATAATCAAGGAAAGAGTTAGGACAACTCAGAATCGATAGAAACAGAATGCAGATAATCGACACCGAGACCTTGAGTTCATCGTGGGTGACAAGGTATTCCTGAAAATATCACCTATGCGCAGCTTAAAACGGTTCAGATAGAAAGGAAAGCTAAGTTAGAGGTACATCGGGCCATATGAAATTTTAGCTAGACGTGGAAAGGTGGCATATCAGTAAGCACTACCCCCATCTATGTCGAGTGTGCATGACATATTTTATATCTCGTTGCTGAAGAAGTACATCTGAGATCTAATACACGTCCTACGGCGGATCCACTAGATTTGACTGAAGATTTGACGTTTGAAGTAGTACCTTTTGAAATCACTAGTCAGAAGGTTCAACGTCTTCGCAATCGTGATATCTATTATGTTAAAGTTACTTGGAGAAGCCAAGATATGCAAGAAATTACATGGGAAGAAGAGAATGCTATGCAGAAGCAATATCCTTACCTGTTCGACTCAGAAGGAATGTGTAAATTTTGAGGATAAAATTTATATAAGGGGGGAGTTGTAAGACCCGTACCCTACTAATCCGGTCTAACAGTGTCGTGTCAGGTTTTCCTATCATGGTCAGATCGAGCGAACCAAGTGCATGAAGAAACTACAAGGCTAGGTATGTAAATTGACCCAAAACCAATCAATTTAAAGTGTGTGGTCGCATATTTGAGATGGTCGACCACACCTTAAGGAAAGTGAGACCACTCAAAATCCAACATGTGGTCGCATATCTGGGACGTGTGGTCGACGGATTCTATGACCTCATGTGCAACCCCACGATGTTGAGACTGACTCTTAGTTTTTGAAAATTTTCCTAAACTAAGGGATCTCTTTCCTAGTTGAGGGTTTCCCCTATATAAAGGACGTCCCTTAGCCTCTTTCACTCTTTTAAAACCCAAATTGAAACTCTAAACCTAAGATAGAAAGAGAAAGAGGAAGAGAAGGAGAAAGAGATCTGAAGAGGCAAGCTGAGAGGAAAGAAGGTTCTAGCTTACTACAAAAGGCTAAAGTAAGGAACTATCTCTGTAGAAGTAAATCACATAGTATAGAGTTTTTCCCATTGTAAATTTAGATGTGGATTTGATGCGGGATCTCAACCATGAGAACCCATGAACAAAAACTCAAGGGAGATCCATGGAGAGTAGGTTAGGGTGGATAACTTTGCAAAAATTATGAATTGAAGGCCATAGACCGATCATAGGAGGAACCCTATTGATAAACCAAGGAATCGACTCATGAAGGAATTGGATTAAGGATAAAAATTAATCAAACTATGTGTGGTCACAGCCTATGGTCTACCACAGAGTGACCAGAGGTCAACCACACACTCGAGAGAAGATCCAGAGAAGGTATGATCCCATGTGTGGTCGCATGATATGCGACCATACATATCAACCACACACCCTATGGTCGCAAATACTGAGACCACAGGTTCAACCACACCTGCGACCACATAGTTTCAGGAAGCCTGTTTGAGACCAGATTAGGTTTTCAACTACTGTAACTTCGTAAACTTGAACCTTAACTTAAAATCATAAATTTCTTAGGTTCCCAAGTAGTTCAAAAGTTATTTCCAAGGCTTGGAGAAGATCGAACATCATTAAAAGATGAAGGAATAAGACCTAAATTAATTGGATAATGATAAGCTATTTCTATTTTATTTGTCCAATAAAATGAATGATTCTATGCTTGTATGCTTATAATGTGCATCTTGCATGTCATCCAATATTACTGCTATTTCTGCTCATGCATATTTATTTATATCTATTTATAACATGATGATGATGATGCTAGGAATAGGCATATGATTGTGTGTGTGTGGTTAGTGTGTTGGGTGCAAGTGGAGCATTAGGGGGAGGACGTGGCACTGTGGTCTCTGGCCTGGTCACCAGACTCTAGCTCTATCTCTACTCAAGTCCTACCCACTAACATCGTCATATCGCTATTACCTTAGCGGAACTATTACGTCGTAGGGCATCAAAGGAGGTGGTCTAGGACTGTATGGTCTCTGACTCTACCGGGGGACCTTAGCTCTATCTCTATGGACGTATTGAGGGATGCTGGGGTAAGGCCTTGGATACATTTGGATGGCATTTAGATTGGTTAGTTGCGAATCCAGTTTGTAAGCCCTAGCCAACAGGGGTTTACGTGTTGATATGGGTAGGGCAATAGGGGAAGTATTGGCAGTGTGTGATCTGTACACTTTAACTCTATATCTATTCCATGGTGGGGTGAATGTGGGACGATAATGGTGTTTGATCCATTAGATGGATTCACACACCCATGTATAGAGGTGCGATGGCCGTCAATCCTTTCTATAGCATATTGTAAACTTAAAACCAGACCAAAGATATGAATTGAATGCATGCATATGTTTGCGCATTGTTTTGTTTACTCACTAAGCCGTGATGTATGCTCACCCTTTCGACGTCGAATATTTTTAGTTGTTGATGCAGGTCATACTGTGGAAGATTATATGAATGCATCGACGTACGAACACGTAGCGGTTATGGACGTAGAAGCTGTGGAGGAAGCACATGATCCATCATGCGAGTGCAACCAATGTGTTTTTGATTAGTTTAGTTATATTTGAATATTAGAACATGTAATGGATTAAATTACGCTATGTCTTGGGTTATTTAGAGATAACTGGATTAAGTATTTATTTTATCACTGTTAGACCTCAGTTCATTATTTATAAAGACTTTCGTTATTTTATTTATTATCTCTGATTATTAATGTGGAATGTGTTTGGTTTAATATCGTGGGTATGACCTATACGAGATCCTAGTCTGAACCATTGGTTCTCATGACGGCTTATCACACCACTAGTTAGTCCAAAATTGGAGTGTGACATAATGAGCTTGAAGCTCATATCATAAGTCATGTGATGGAAACCCAACCTATGTGATTGGAGATCCCTGGAATTAGGTTCAATGGATAAAAACAAAGTCACACAAATGACTTGTTTAATACTATCATAATATTGCTCATTCTGGTTAGATGGTAAGGTAGTACTCACCACAATGAACAGAGGAGGAAACCCAAAGATTCCCAATCAAGCCAAAGTTATCCCAGTGAAATATGGGGGTGTGTTAACTATGGTGCATACTATAGGCTGACCTTATTGAATGTAGGAAGTGGGGCCCCTTTCAATGAGAGTTTTAAGGACGAACTCTCATAAACATTCATGAACGAGGATAGGGACAAGGTTGGTTTAAAAATATGTCCACCATTAAGGGATTTTCGAGGGTCGAACTGTAAGAGGTGGCTGGTAGGTCAGTCGGCTATACCAATAAGGAAAGGTTCAAAGAGCGTTGCTTCACCCGTACTTTGTAGCATGGCCTATTAGACCTAGTGTAGGTTCAAGTCAAAAGACACCTACAACAACGTCGCTTACAGTTCTCATGAGGTTAACAGTCTGATTCCGGTTTTATCAATCTTTTTGAAACTTGTGGGGGATTGTTGTTTTTAATATCGAAAAACAAATAAAGTTTCAAAAAGTTTTAAAATTAAATTCAAAGTTTTGTTTTTATTTTTGAGGAAAATTTAATTTAAATTTTGCTTTTGTTTTGAGTTGGATATGGATATAGATAGGAAAATAGATATGGATATGGGTGTGTATTAATACCTATTCAAGTGTTCCCTTTCGGAAGGGTGGTGACTTATACCTTTTGGTATGAAAAGGTACACCCATACCCCTTGGTAGTGACCCTTGAAGAAGCACTTGTCTTCTATAAATAGTGGATATTGCCTCATTCCAAATCACTTAAGATTTGATTACAAAATTCATGTCTCTCCTCCTTCTCCTTCCAATTCTCTCTCTACTCTGATTTATCGATAGAGTCTGTTCCATCCTTGTTTTAAAGGATTGTTAACCTTAGCCATCGGGTCTGCACATACCTAATAGTGAGTGCACATTGGGTGGGTGTCCTACTGAAGGGCTGTTTTATTTTGGAGGTTGGTTTGTAGGGACCCGTTGCACCATATAGGGGGCAAACATAATTTTAAGGGGAGTGTACCAACACAACTCAGCCCTAGTTGATTACTTGCATCGTATTAGGTATGTATTTATACTCCATTATATTACACTATATTGGTTGATTACATAATCATATGGTTTGATATATGATACTGTATTTAATATCATATGTTTATTAAATAGTTTTAAACAATATTTTTATCCTTATGATGCTACTATTTCTTACAAATTAAGAACTAAAATCTTTTTTTTTCTAGAAGGGAAGTGAGTGCATCATTGAAGGTAATGTGATGCATTCAATGGAGGAAAAATCCTCTGCATCTAACAACAACTCATGTATGGGCATGACTCATGAGTGCATCATTAACGGCTGCGGCAAGAACGGAGTGTGATTTGGGATTTTCCTGAAAGTGCTTGCATATAGTGATTTGGGTATCCTGAATAATGATTTGGGATTTCCCATAAAGAATCGGATTGTCTTTTTTAATGCTTTAAACAATATATACACTTGCAGGCTCAGATATGGGTTTAAGTCAATTATCATCACTTATCAATATGCATGATATTCTATCGGCGCCGACCTAATTTGAAACACACACACACAAGAGAGAGAGAGAGAGAGAGAGAGAGAAGGAAAGTGAAATCAGAGAGAAGACGAAGAAGCTATATAAGTACTGAAACTAATAATATCGAAAAATAGAAGCTACGGTCTATGAGAAACATCGAAGTGATGAATGAGATGAGCCAACATTCTTACTGTCGTTCTGACACACCCCGATTTTTTACATGGGTTTAAGTATGACCGGACCGGTTTAATTTCCATACATGGTCCAACCTAGAATCACAATAAGCTGTGCTTATCCTACCAACCATTACCAATCCAATGTCATTGACCAATCAATTCAGAGATATAGTAAGTAGCGGAAGAATTAGATTACTAAGTGAACTGAGATTCTATTTATATTAATAAAATAATTAATTCAAGTTTCTCGTCTATTTCATTTTATTACACTATACCATAAAGTTCATAAAATACTTAAATAAGTAATCCATGGTTTACTAATAACATCCTTAACAAATGAATAAAATAAAATAAGCTGAATGGGAATGACAGTGAGCTTGTAATCATTCTGGCTAGTCAAAGACACAGAAATCGCATTCTCACGTGATCATGCTCCTCTTCCTCAATCACTTGTGCGTCCATCTGAGCAAGGCTGGCTATAGTTGGCGCATTCACATATTCAGATACCATAGGACCTACAGCATCATCTAAAAATAGAAACATGTACGTGGGGTGAGCTATACAACATGAGCTCAATGAAAAATAGATAATAAAGCAGGAAAATATGCATGAATAAGATTCAAAAAATAAAGTCAGGTATAGTCTGCCATGTGCTAAGAAAAGCCCTAACCACTTCACTGAAACTAGTCACAACCTCCATGCACGAGAGAGAATGAACACTTACTCAGTGTTGCTCCAACAACCTTAGTAAAGCTATACGTCTCCTACTGTGGATGGTGATAGGACTGAGTCCTGCCCAATGATGTTTCGACAAACATCGTCAAGAACTCCCCCTTATCCCCTATCTCACACCAGCATCTAACCGCTTACTGGCTAGGGTTACAAACATTGGGTAATATGCTTCTAACCAATCCTACATGTCATTAAGATGCCTTTGACCTTACCCTAGCAGATATCCCAGTCCGTTTGTTTACTCCCCCCAAGATGTTGTCAATATGCTAAGGCACAGGTCGCACAAGCAAGGCCTGTGTATCGAATTGGTTCAACAGTCCTCGATCCCGTTTCAACTCTCCACACAGACATCTCATGCATTACACACATTCAATAAAATAATCAATATGCAATGCATGCACAGATATACAAATATTGGATGACATTTTATATACCGAAGAATACATCATAGACATGCAAGTTATATAAAAACACATAAACAATTCAAGGTTCTATCCCTCACATGTGCGTTACCTAATATACGATTTCGTACCAAGTGAATCGGCCATGACTATACTAGTGACACCTAATTACGATACATGAGGTCATTAGGTTAATATTCAACATTAGGCAATGGTCTAGAATCATACAGAGGGTTTTTGGTTGGAGGCTACAGCCAACCTTCCCTCTAGACAGATCAGGATCCCCTTCTAGGATATCCGATTGCAAAGCAGTCGTGCGACCGGACCATCAACCAGACCTTTCCCAAGACCTTTTGGTTTTGTCTGGTTGTACATTCATGCAATTGGACCATCGACCAGACTCCCAGAGTGTTGGTCTAATATTTGGGCTATCCGGTTACACAGTTTTTGCAATCAAACCTCCATCCGGACCTGCTTCTGGACTCCCATTGTAAAAGTCCATCGACAGACCCCAAGGTTAATGTCTCAAGGGTAAAATACTAATGCTATGCTAAGGTTCTTGGCAATTCACTATGAGGTTCTTGTAAGACCCGTACTCCACTAATCAGGTATAACCGTGTCGTGCCAGGTCTTCCCATCATAACCGAGTTAGGATAAACCAGCTAGAAGATGGACTACAAAGCCAGGTAAGAAACTAGTCATTCTTAGGTTGTCCGATCGATAGTTTTAGGTTGTCCGGTCCTTGTATTTTGTGATCGGTGAGTTGACCGGTCAAGCCCAAAAATAGACTCTATGATTAGGAAAGTTTCCTAATTTGAGAAGGCTACTCTCCTAATTGAGAGATGACTTTATATAGAGACTTTCTCTCTATATAGAAGAAGTCCCTCTATCTTCTCTTACTCTTTCGATCATTCTCAAATCCTAGATTAAGAGGAAGAGAGGAGAAAAAGGAGAAGAAAGCTTGGAGAAGAAGGAAGCTTGAAGAAAGAAGGAGCGGCTTTGCGGTAAGGAGAATTGCCATCGAATCCCAACCAACCACGTTAAGGAGCCAACAGTAAGTTTTTTTTATCTTTGTAGAAGGTTAGAATGTACTAGGATGTGAGATTAAGATGTGTTGGATCAGATTCAATACCGTAGTTTCGATTCGAAGGACTATTACATAAATCTATGTTAATGCTAGATGCTAGGGTTCTTTGAAGGACCAACCTTAAGGAATTAAAGGTGACCCTAGGATGAATCCCATTGTTGAGCCGAAGAATCGACTCAGAAGGAATTCAGACTGAAAGACAAACCTGGGATATGACTCAGGAGTTGTCCAATCCCTTCACCGGTTGACTATATAGTAGACCGGTGAGGCGACCAATGACTCTCGGGAAGTATGATAGGGTTTGTCTGGTGGACTCATCGGTCGACCAATGCAAGACCGATGACTCGATTGAACAGTGTCAGGAAGACATATATTGGAGACCGGATAGTAAGTCCAAGTACCAAAACTCGATGGTATGAAATCCTAATCTAAGTTCATTAATTGTTTAGGTTTTTCACTAATTCAAGATAGTTTCCAGAGCTTGGAAGAGGAACAAACATCACTCACAGGTGAGAGAACAAGACCTAAACTAATTGATTAATAACAAGCTACCTTTACTTTCTATTAATTTGATTTGATGCCATGCTTTGTATGATTGTTTGTGCATCTCACATGTCATTTAATAACTATTATTCATGTTCATGCATATTTTTTTATTATTTTATTCTATTATGATGATGATGATAGGAATAGGCATGTGCTTGTGTGTGATTGGTGTGCTGAATGAGGAAAGGTTGTAACATCGAACCATTCATCACATTGACATCATCATATCGTTGTTACTTTAGCAGAACTAGTACGTTGTAGGGTATCAGGGGGTAATCGCGGTGTGTGGCTATAAGCTCTGCTAGCGGACCATAGCTCTATCTCTATGGATGTATTGAAGGATGCTAGGGTAAGGTCTTAGATACATTTGGATGACATTTAGGATTGATTAGACACGAACCCAGTTTACAAGCCCTCGCCAGTAAATGCATACGTACTGGTATGGGTAGAGTATCAAAGGGAGTGCTGACGGTGTGTGATCCATTAGGCTCTAGCTCTATCTCTATTTCGTAGTGGGTGATGTGGGCTGACAGCGGTGTGTGATCCGTTCGGCACTACAGGTCTTTTTAAAGAAAAGAGGGGCGTCGGGGCCTGTTAGTATTGGTATCCCTTCTTTTTTACGAGCAATAATAGACTGCACCGAGGGCGCGCCCCTTCTCAGTCAGATGATGTTACCTGGGGGGACGGATCCGGGAGCGTCTAGCTCGGCCACTATCGAAGGCGTCGCTCCCATTCCCGCCACAGCGGATCGATCCCCTATAATGGAAGGCGTCGCTCCTGTTCCCGCCGCAACCGCTTTAGACTTAGAATTACGACTCGGTCTTCCCCCTATAAGGGAAGGCGTCGCTCCCGGTCCCGACCTAGCAGATTCTGAGCCTGATGAGTGTGATCGATAGCCCGATGCTCGTGGTAGAGATGAAGAGCCTACCTACCTATTGGTTCAGTAGTTTATTCATTAGTCAAATCAATTGTTAATTATGCAATCGGTTAAAGAGTTCACCCAGCATCAGTAGCAAATCCAGTAGCATAGGCAGTTGATCCTTGATTTGCGGGAAGGCCAAATGGCTTTGAAAGCCAGACATCAGCGGTTTTTGAAATGACGGGGCTAAAAAGACGATTAAATGCAAATGAAAGCATGCGTTATGCAAGGAGATACTTCGCTTCGTCTAGAAAGATGGCCAGATGAACCTTTCTTCAGCTTTGGGCCCGAAGCACCTGACCACGAATCGATTGTTCGAAGTCCATCCCCTCCACTTTCATTGAAGCCTTGGTCGCTTAGGTGGGGTAAAGAGTTGTTCCTAGTGGCCTGAAATTTCAGTCGTGATCCCTGGGCCAGCCCCTGTGTCGTGCAAGAACCATCAGATTGTGGTGGACTTGCTTATGTTGTTGCTTACGGGCTATGAGGATCCATGCTTCTCTCGCCCCTTATTAGAAAGCACTTACAAGCGTAGGCAGCGTCGTGAATAAGACAGCCAGAACTTGAATCCTCTCTCCTGAATTCAGTATACTACATGCAGGCGATCGAACAGACTAATTGAACCAAAAGGGACGTAGTACTCGTCGACCATAGGGAACGTGTGAGCGTAGTATACGAAGCGAGAACTAGAGTTCCACTCCGGTGAGGAGCTGAGATAAGATGTAAATAAAGAGTAAATAAATGATTGGAAATGCATTTTAGAATCGCTTTTGATTCATACAAAAAGGGGGTGACTAGAGAAGGATTTTGAATTGGTCCACCAGAAAGTGGGTAGTGCCTTTCCCACTCGGTCTTGATATGCGAATTCACACTCTCGTGTATGGAGGTGTGGTGGCCATCTATCCTTACCATAGCACATTGCAAACTTATACCAGACCAAAGATATGAATATGACTGCATGCATATGTTTGCGCATTGTTTTGTTTACTCACTGAGCTATGTTGTGAGCTCACCCCTCGACGTCGAATATTTTTAGTTGATGACGCAGTACTACTGTGGAAGATTATATGAATGCGTCATCCTATGGACACATGGTAGCTATGGATGTGTAGACGAAAAAGGACGAGCATGACTCTTCATGCGAGTGCTTCCACTGTGTTTATGCTTAATTTAATTTTGTATTTTGTGCTATGGAACTTGTAATAGATATTTACTTATATTTTGGGTTACTTGGAGATAATCAGTTTATTATTTATTTATCATGTTAGACACTCAGTTCATTAATAAAGATTTTTACTTTTTATTTATTACCTCTGAGTATGACGTGGTTATGATGGTTTGGTTGTTGGCACAGTCCTATGTGATCATGTATGACGGTTCTTTACACTTTTGGTTCGTCCATGTGATCCTGGCTTGAACTATTGATTTGTATGACGGTTCATTCACATTTTTGCTCCCACTGTGTAGCATGGGGTTCATGCCCTTGCAAGTTACATTGTTGTTATTTGATGGATATATCGAAAGGGTTTATCTTCTTCTATTTGGTCTAGACGAGACCTATCCAACCATTAATTACAATGCGAGAAAACATCCCTTTCGTCGATAGGTTAGGACTTCCCTTCTTTCATTCTAAATGATATATCCTACCTAGGTTAAAACCGAAAGGGTAAAGAACTCCCCATAGTCCGTTCACGATAGATTGCTGGTGGCTGGGGCTCTGTCGACTCTCGGTTGGTATCGTTCTTTACTGCTCTCCCCTTTCCTCCTCCAAATTTCCTTCCTTCAAAAAAGCGTCAGAACTTTGAGATGAGTGCGTAATCTACAAGGAGAAGATTGGAGACTTAATCTGACTGGGAGTCTCCCTCATAAGTGGGACTCTCAATTAGGTAGGGAGTTAGGGATAACTCAACATGTGTCGGCTTAGGGGAATTGAAATTGGAGGGATCTGTTCCTTGTACGTAGAGAGGTGGTTAAAGGAAATGCTTAAGAGTTGGGGGAATATTCCTTTTTCTCAAGCCCACGGATTCAAAATGTGTCAAATCCATACACATGTTTCTGGGTCTGTCTGGTGGTGGCAAGGTTAGGTCCCACCGGACCAGGACTTCTCCGATCGGACAATTCCAACTGGACAAGGCTTAAATGGCTCGGTCTAATTTTAGTTTATTCCCTTAGATTCTCACTTGGGTTGACCTAAAATCCTATGTTGTCCTTGCACCGGTTTAGCCCACAGAGGGAAAACCTAGCACAATAAGGAAAACCAAATTTGGATCGGGTTTTCTGGGTGCGGGTTTTACACGTTCTATGGATGAGAATAATAAGGCTTCGAAAATTGAAACCTAAATTAGGAACGACAACGATTATATCAGATCTTTTATTTTCTCCCCTTTATTCTCTTCTTTTGCTTTCTATCTCTTCTTTGCTTTTTTAGACTCTTACGTTTCTCACTATTAATGGGTTTATACAATCTTCTTTGGTGTTTTCTTCATTTTCATACATAGGTGGTGGAGTCGGTGGCCAATGACGACGGTTAGTGATGTAGAGTTTGGGGAAGATGTGTCTTCCTCCTTGTGGTAGGAGATCCTCGTAAAAAAATTTTTTTTTAATTATTTTGAGGTATGTAAGGGTATTCTTGACATTAAGAAATTATATTGGAAGACACGTCAGCATCTAACAGACCTGTCCTAACGGACAAGGTCTATATGATACTTAAGTTCCATATTAGGGGAGGTGCGTGCCATTATTAATGACAATTGGGGGCGGTTGAAGTTAGGGTAAACCTCAAGGAAGATGCGTGAAATTTTCCCAAACATTTATTTGTGTTAGGGGGTGTCAATTTTGGGACCGAACCAGTAGCTTAGATCAAACACACCCCAATTAACCCGAAACTAATCCAAATCAAACTATTATCAGACATGTTTCGTGTTAAGGTATGACATATTCTACCAGCCATGGTCCAGTTTGGGCTAACTTGAAATCAGTTTGAAAAATCAGACCGATGAGCCCAAACCCAATAACGGCCTGGATCAGGCTAATTTAGATTAAATATTAAACCCTAGCTTCACTACTTCAGCCTTCTAAATGGCCTTAATGGGTTTCCTACCGAGCTTTCAACCTAACCCATTAGTTAATGTACAAAGTGCAACTCACCCAGCTCGAACCTCTTAATGGACATGTTTTGGTCAGGCCCTATAAAGCCTGACACCTATTTGATTCGGACTAGCCCGTTGACACCCCTAATTTGTGCGTGTTTGTTAACTTTTATGTTTAGGTTTATGGTCAAGGATTGAGATTAAGAATTTCAATAAGTAACTAGTTCAAATTGTCTAAACGATTATACTCTCATTCAGGTTAATCAGTACCTAACTGGTGTGAAACTGTTAGTTAAACGGTCTAAAATTGAACCAACCAGTCTAAACTTGAACCGAACTATTTACTAAACAGTTTGTCGATTCCGGTTTAAACGATTCTATTTGATTTAAGTAAACGGTTTTGGTGCAAATATTGAACCCTACTCTCACCAAGAGACTTGTCCTCTGCAACTGCCTTCTCCCTCCTCGCTCTCTCTTTCTCTCCAATTGTGAAATGACATTATTAGACCTTCCATTTTAATGCCACATCATTGTATGATGGGCAAGAAGTCTGGTTAGAAATTCTGTTTGTAACCAAGCAAGTTACAAACAGATGCAGACAATGACCTTTTTTATTCTAAGGACAATTCAATTAAGGTTCTTATTAAAAAATATTAAGGCACATAAAAAAATATTAATTATTAGGTTAGGTCATGGTGAGGGATCCATATCCTCTGCAGTGTGGCAATTAGGCATCTGATGGCTGGGAGTGCATCAAGACATGTGCACAATGAAGTCCATCGTTCAATCCCCCGTTATCGCATTACCGCGCTACAGAGGTTCCTTACGCCATGGGGAGGCATGTAGTGAATTGATCAAAACAAACGTGTCCCAAATTACTTGACACACTGTTGGGCTTTCAGCTAACGGACTAGGCCGGGGTAGGATTTCCAAGCTTGGGCCTAGGCTGACGCCATGGGGTCAGTCCAACTTGGCCCTATCCTATATAGAGAACCTTGTTTGGCTGCATGGCTTATGCGCTAGCATCGGGATTGATGGGAATACGGGAATAGGCATCGAAGCAAGGAAGGTTGGGGGTCACCACCCCTGTGTGGGCTTAGGAAAAATGCAGCCGGACAAAAAATCTTTTTCCCATATTTTCTATGTGTTATATATGCGTAGACGATTGCCACGTTGGCCCCACACACGGCCAATGAGAGCATAAGAGGGTGGGTCACGGTTTGTATACAGAGGAGAGAGAGAGAGAGACCAACCTCAAGCCGGCCCAAGCTTAGGCTGAACCCTCGGACCTAGGCTAGGCTTGGATTTTCAAAAACCCAACCCAACCTAGCCTAGTTGCACCACTCATAAATACCATTATACTCGTCTTTGCTTAAAGTTTGAATACAATAACACATACATATTAATTCCATTATGACTTGAAATCAACCAAAGCCCAAAACAATACATATTAATTCCATACTGACTTGAAATCAACCAAAACCCAAAACAATCCAAGCTAAGTAGAGATTTAATCATAATTTTGGTATCAAGGATTACCACCCCTAATCTACAATGATTGTAAGAGAATCCATTCCAAATCATAGTTTTAGTAATCAAAATCGGATCGGCCATATCGGCCGATTCTAATCCAATACCTATTTTTTTTAGTATTTTTATTATATTTTAAATGACATTGATCATGTGTCTGAAGCCCATTAACTACACATTCAATCTGCACAGATATCATATCAGGATTTCAAATCAGTCGAATCCCAAAACAATCCCACCTAAACAGAGATTTAACCGATCATTTTGGTGTTAGGGATCACCACTCCTATTAATCTACAATAATGATAAGAGACAATTCCCTCCAAATCATAGTTTTAGTAATCAGTATTGGATCGACTGATATCCAAAACCAATTTTTTAGTATTTTTTTCTATATTTTAAATGATATCAACTGTGTGTTCGAAAACTATTTGTTGTACAATCATTCCGCATCGATATCAAATCAATTTTGACATCAACTAATACCGTTTCCAATGGTGATACCTTGAACGAGGGCTGTCAATTTTGGGACCAAACCAGTTAGAATTAACTCAAAACCAACCCGGACTGATCTGTTACCGGTCATATTTTCGATTGAGATATGGCATATCCTACTGGTTCTCGTCTGATCTGGATTAGCCCGTAGCCAGCCTAAAAAATCAGATCAATGAGCTCGAACCCGATAATAGTCAAACTGATTTGACTAAATATTAAACCGTAGCTTCACTACTTTAGCCTTCTAGATGGGTTTACTGGGCTTTCAACTCTAGCCAGCCAGAACCAACCCAATAAGCTAAGCCCGATAACAACCTGAAACCAAACTGGCTCGTTAGTGAAAGTACACAGCAGCCCACCTAGCCCGAACCTCTTAATGAACATATTTCGATCAAATCCTAAAAAACCCGAAACTAATTTAATCTGGACCAAAACTAATCCAAAATGACCATTTAACACCCCTACCTTAAGCCTTGCTTCAAACCAAGAATCACAAAGTTAGAATTCAAATCTATAATTGTCAAAAAGATTGCAAGTAAGTGTTCATCCAAATTGGGAGTGATTCCAAAATTTTCTTGTCCCAATGGAACAAAAAACTGCATCAAAATATTTCTAAATTAAAAAATGGTTTGGCCTCTTTGTCTGATGAAGGGAACCGACATATATTCGTGGATTAGGTAAAAACAAACAAATCCATCCACTCAACAGTATTTGTCTCATCCTCATTCCCAATGATAACATGGTCACTCAACCAATCACTTTCAAGCTTCTGCCTTTTTACCGAAGTGCCCCTCATGTCATTCGTTATTAACTTCACCTTAGTAATTCAGTTCATATCTAACTAGAAACCTCAACTGTTCACCCAACAGTCATTCAACAAAGCTGCTAACAAAAATCTGGTCTGGTCAAACCAGTCCAGCCTTCTACTTGGGTTAATATTTTTTAAGGCTGAAATTTTGTATCTAAGATTGGTGGAATAAAAAAAGGTATAATCTTATTTTCTTTTGTCATGTATAATAATTTTTTGAAAAAATTATAAAAACATTTTTTCTATAGTTTGTGAAACTACACAGAATTACCTTGTCTTTACAAAAACTACACAGACTACCTTTCTAACAATACTTTCATACATTCTCACTTTCACTGTTACTTACATTTTAACGGGAGAATATCAATTTTTTTAGGACAAAAATACCCTTATAACCATTACTTACCTCTTCGTCTACAGGTATTCTGTCTCTGTTGCTATTCTCTCTCTCCCTCCCCTTTCCTCCTTTCCTCTCCCTCTCCCCCGCGAAGCAAGTTGAGATTTGAGTACCGGCCGGTTGAAGTATCATAAAACGATTAGTACGAAGAGATTGACGATCTTAGGTAGAGAAGTCTACTGTTGGGATCCAAATCGTCTCATCCCTGAAATTCGGGAGGCGTGGCGGCAACCTCACTGGATGGTCGCCATGTGGGGGTCGGATGAATCCGACCCCTCCGTTCGAGCCGATAAGCCGACCCAACAAGAGAGTGTCGGCTCGAACGGAGGGGTCGGATTCATCCGACCCCCACATGGCGACCATCCAATGGGGTCGCCGCCACGCCTCCCAAATTACAGGAATGAAACGATTTGAATCCCCACTGTTGGGACTTGGGAGGTCATGAAGATGAAAGGATTGAGTCAACGGTTTTGTTACCATTTCTTTTTACAGACGGCCTTTATCCTTGTGGTTACTTGGGCTTTTCTTTACATCATAACTGCTTTCCTCGATCTCGATTCCTCCTCATCTTACTCGTTCCTTGGTAGGTTTAAAAAAATAACCAAAAACTTTAATTCTTTTCTTCAATTTCCTCAATTAGTTGATTGATATATTCATCTTTTATTAGTAAAATCTGCAACCTTTTATCTCTACAGATTGTCTTGGACGGAGGATGAATAATGGACCAAGTTTTAACCAGGTTTTAGCTTTTAGGTTTTAATTATTCATTCTTTAACCCGGTTTTAGGATTTGGAGTATTCATTCTTAAACCCATTCTCTAGGTAAGCAGAGCTTTATCTCTCCTCTGCTATCCTGCTATTCAACTAAATTATTTTGTTCTCCCTCGTTCGTTTGTTCGTTGTACCGTTCCTCTCTCCCTTATCGCATAATTTCGCTGTTTTTTAACACGGTTTCCTTGTTTTGGAATTTTTCAGCCATTGCGGTTAGGGTAGGTGTCATGGGTTATTTTGCCTTCTATTCTTCTTTCTTCATTTCTATTTCTTTTATTCTCAATGGATCTCGATTGAAGGCTTGAGAAATGTTGCGGTTGCGATAGTCTCCTCTCTTCTCTCTGCAACATTTGACAATGAAATTAATTTTGGAGAACATTCGTTGGAAGAAAAAACACAGATCTCTTTTTTGTCTTAAAAAAAATTAACATTCTCCCGTTAAGTTGTAAGGAACGATGTAAGTGAGAGTGTATGAAAGCATTGTTAGAGGGGTAATCTGTGTAGCTTTTGTAAAGACAGGATAGTTCTGTGCAGTTTTTCAACTGTAGAGGAGGTATCTATGTAATTTTCCTTAATTTTTTAAAAAGAATAATTCTTATCATTTCATATATGTATTAAAAAAATATACAATAAAATAACAACTTTTAATAATGATACAATAATAACTTGCTTTCAAATTGAATTTAAAAATATTTTTTTTACCCTTACCTAAATACATTTTGGGGAATATAACAAGAAAATCAAATTAGACTTTGTCTACTAGCTCGTAACCAACTTGGTTACAATGTATTGTTTATGCCGTTAGATTAACATCAAATCCCTTTAAATACTAAAATTACCATCATTGGATTGAAAGAGCCGGGATGCCGAGGTGACATTTCACCTCAGATACATCTAAACCAACCCATCAAATTTTACCTAAAAAAAAAAAAAAAAAACCATCAAAAGAAGTACATGGGAAACAGATCCTCTTCAGTTGCCGATCCGTTGGGCCGGTTGGACTGCTGAGAGGATGAATCATCAAAAAAGGTTACAACTTCAGACCTAGTTGCACTTTCTTCTTTAACTCCTGAATCCCGAATTTAAGAATGCTTTTGTGTTGTCTTGATCGTTCAATTAAGAGCTTTCATTGCAGCTTTGAAAATTTTAATTGAGGGTAAACAGTAAAAGCCAGTGGGTAGCTAGAATAAATGTAAGTTTGGATTCTTTATAGGGTCTGTACCATTTATTATTGAACAGCCGGAGGTTTTTTATTTTATTATATGAAAACAGGAACAGTAGGAGGATAGTTTTCTGACAAGTTCTTAACTTGTAAGTATTCCTTCATGCCAAATCACATCACCAAGGTTGGCAATGAGAGTATATGACAAAATTGGGGAAGTGAAATGAAGGGTTCATAATAAAAAAAAAATAATAATAAAATAAAATAGTCAAAAGATCTTGTTTTGTTGTTGAGTATTTTCAGTTGTAATTTAATGATTGATAATGATTGAAATCCCTCCATCAATGTTAGAAGATTCTAACCCAAAAAAACTATAGTGGCTTAATTCAAATGTTTAGGTTTGAACTTGGTAGATATTAAAAGATTCTTCAAAAATATTAGCCAAAAATACACAATTATTCCCCGTATTTTGGCTAAAATATACGACGAACCTCCTCTTTCATGTTTCATAGGACACTCTTAACATGATAAGGTAAAATATATTATTTACACTCTTTAAGTCCAAATAAAAACCAAGTCAGTCAAGTCCTCTATACTAACTTCTCTACTAAAACCCGATGTGAGAGCAAGTGTGGTCATCTCCAGAGCCATGGTGAGAGACATGACAATAGGGGAGCTGTGGGGCGTGATGTACAAGGGGATGTACAATGGGCTAATCCGCTTTTCTGACTATCCCTTTTCTGTGTTCATCTGTAGAAAGACTAAAGAGCGGCTGAGTTTTTATTAGAAAATTCTATATCTTTTCGTGAAGCTGTGATAGTGCCCCAAATGACTTAGTCTGGCTCTTGTTTGTAATCTGAAGTTGCTTCCTTAGAAAGAAAAATCTACAGGCATAAATCGCAAAGAACATCCACATTAGAATCCAATGTCCTTCTACTGATTCTACATACTCTCATTTCTTACATGGATTTCGTAGCTTCCCAGGAAATCGATATTCATCTTCATCCTAATCTAGATGAATTTTCGGCTCCGGTTAGTCCTAACCTTGTGCCTTTAGTTAGCCATGGGGGAGATTGAAGATCTTATCGGCGACTTCTTTGAAAGTAGGAGCAGAAGCGATGGTGTCATGGGTGATGCCATTATAGCTGACGGACGTAGCTGAGATAGAGGAGAGGTCGGCATGAAAATAAGAACGAGAGGTTTTTCACTAATCCTACAAGTCCCATTTTGAAATTTTCCCTTTGCTCCCATTCTTCACTCTCCCCCCCCCCCTCTCCCGCCTTGAAAACCTTCCTGCCTCAAGCAATTCCCTCGACATCCCGTGGTCCTTCCTGGGATCTACATTGAGCTTTTCTAAGAACCCATTTCCAATTCAATCTATCAGTCCGACAAACGTAATGGACTACTACGACAATGAAGGGGGATGGTGAAGGAAGAAGGTGAAGAAGAGTGGAAAGGGTTGAAGGATAGAGTCGATAGCTCCATGACATAATAGGCATCCAAACGATGTAGGAAAAACACCTAGGTTTAGAACCGTTAAGTCATGTAGTGATTTTAATATCCAACACAATGGAAATATACGATCAACACAACCAAATACTAATAATACTAATCTAGTTTTATATGTAAAAATTTCAGACTAACAAAAATTCCTTTTCCTTATCTATGATTCTTTCCCACTTTTTGTACAATTAGTTAATAGTTTAGTATGCTTCAAAGCTTATGTTTATTCAACTTCATTTTATAATTACATAATTTAAGATCCCTCTATGAATACGATGGCATTTGCAATTTCAAGAAACCACATTAATGTCTAAAACTGACCGACATTGGCCATTCGTTCATGAGTCAAAAGATTCCAAATAACAAGCATGATAATGCGATTGAACAGAAAAATAGAAAAGCTTCAACATTCGAGAATTTAGAGAATACAAAAAGAAAATATCAATCAAGACTACACATTGACCTTTGATTTGTATTCAACAAAGGGTTTATAACCGATGCTTTAAAACATTTATAAACCATAATCAAAATCGATTATTGTTACGGTTGGAAATCGTCCGCCGGCCTACGATCCGAGTAACCTGCAATCACAAAGATGAGACAAGGGAGTTGGGCGCCTAAGCCCCGGGTACACTCCGATGCCTAAGTCAGATTCCCAATGTAAACAGTCAAGAGATAGTAGAAAACTATCTCCAGTTTAAAGAGTGTGGGACGATGAGATAGTTTGAGCATGCGAGAATAATGAATGAGAGAGAGAGATATTGTGAACTGTGAACTAGTAACTAGTAACTAGTAACTGAGATTACCTTGAGGGATTGTCCTCTACTTATAAATTAGGAAGAAGCATGGAGGTACCAGGACTCAAGGGAGTAGACCGCCAATAGGATTGTCACGTGTCGCTCTAGGACACCCGTGTGGTAGACTCCGAGTAGGAGTAAGAGACCTTAGCCAAGGAAGTTAGGTCGGTCAGCTCTGGGACTGACACATGTCAACGCATAATCACGGACCGCGATAGTCGGCGTCGTATCAAACTGGGAGAAGGACTCCTCGGAGGTAGCATAATCACATTAGGACTCTGACTACCGACTGGGAAACGTAGCCGGGTAGGACTATAACTCCGAGTGCTACCATAGATGATGATAACTAGATGGCATAGGACGAGTGCGACATACCGGGCGCATGAGAGGCTGGGCGTAAGATACCGAATGCCTCATAAGTCGAGCGCAAGATACTCCGAGAGGTCGGCTCCTAAGGTGAAGCTTGACACGTGTAAGATTTTCATTGGGTGATATTTTTCCCCCCTACCAATTATAAACCGCAATCAAAACCGATTAATAAAAATCGTTTAAAAATCGGTAAGCCGAAATCGATTACTAATCGATTTTGATTTTAATTTTGACACTGCTTAGTTAATCGGTTCGATTTTGGTTTTACCCTCTTACACACCGCACCGCATTGGACCGGACTACTAAATCGATTATAAACCGTTTAACACGCTTAATAACAGTATCTAGTTTTTCCCTATTTATGAGTTCTTAGTGGGTCAAGATGATGCAATTGCAACTCCCTTAAATTGGAAAGAGATCCTTTCAAGTTCAATCGCTCCTTAAGTTGTGATAGCGGTTGGAGTTTACTTTGCGTGTAAAACCAATGTATTTGTATACATGTTGGATTGACTCCAGCCATTGGATCACAATTTGAGGGGCGATTAGACTTGAGAGGAGTCGAATCCCCTTAAATTTATATTTTTGTTTTAAGATGTAAACCTGCTAGCTACCTGCCCATTAGTTCCGGGTTTGTAATTTTTTATTAATTAAATCCACCTGAAATAGATAAAATGTTTATAAAATGAGTTAGGCTAAATGTCAACGATCATTAATGTCACTAATTCCATTTAATGCACACTCCTTAGACCGGCATGAAAACCACCATATCTAGAGGTATTTTTGGTATTTATGGGGAGAGAACCGTTTATATTGATACTAGTATACCGTTTCCTATTTGAAATGATAATGGTTCAAGATTAGGTACTGTATATAGCTAATCGGTATGGTACGGTATCATATCGATATATCAACGGTACATAGTCATACCGTTTAAATACGGATTCATATCCCATTTTTAGATGCTGCATACTATTTATATACTGGGTCACACACCCCATGGTCACACACCCCATGGTCACACACAAACGCCACTTTTCTACATTGCAGTAGAAACGTATTTCTTATTGAATTAGAATTGTATTCCGTATCGAATTAGAATTATATTTCGTATTGAATTAAAAACCATATTTTGTACCAGATAAAAATCGTGTTTCATATCCAATATAAACCACATTTTGTACCGGTTAAAAACCTAATGGAACCCATGATCCATCCTGATTCCTTACAAACTCAAATGCACGGATCGACTGCCGGCGAGATCCCAATACGAATCAGACTGAATCGGCCAAAAAGGTGCCTAAAATCGCCTCTTGGGTTTATCGCGAGTTGAATCGGCGTGCAGCACGGAATTAGCCGGCCCGATCCTGATTCCGCCCCAGGTCGCACGTGCGCTTTATGCATTATGCACGAAGCTGAAAGCGACCTTTTTCTTCACACACCTTTATGAAAAGCGTCACTGTGCATGCAGACTGCAAAGCAACAGCTTTTAGGCCTGATTGTAATTACAACCCCCCCAAAAAAAAAAAAAAGGAAAAAAGAAAAGGCCTGATTTGTAACGGTCAAGTGGTATTTTAGTAGATTTAAAACTGAACTAGGGGTAGTTACGGAAAACAATATTCAGGTTACTGTCAGGGAGGCGACAGTCAACCTAAACTAATTCAACTTTTAAGTTGATTTCCCTCCATTTTTTTATTTAAGCAAATGTGACTCATAGTGCTAACATACACGGGGTGCTCAGCCTTAAAAAAAGTTAATAACCACAAGGCGAGACAGGGCATGCGCAAGCAACAGCCACATGCTCGACCTGACGCCTGACGGAACCTAAATTCAAAAACGATCGTGTCGAGCTTCCAGCTGTTGTTCCCCCGGCGTACTTTAGTTGACAGGCACGTTAAATTAATGAGAGAGAAGAGAGATCGGAGAGAGAGAGAGAGAGAGAGAGTAAAAGGAGTCTGCAAGTCAATAAGGGATGAAAGCGTGAAGTGTGTAGTAAATTAATATTCGTGTGGTCGATGAAGAACAAGTCGGATCTTCAAAGGTGATTCTACCAGGGAAAAGATCGACAGGGAGTGAGACTGATTTGGACTGATTCATTGTTAGAGTGATTTTAAAGAAAGGAGGGGTTTTTTTATTTTTCTTCTTTGACTTCTATGTTGATTCGGTTCTGTTTTTGTCTCAATTGCGTTTCGGCTACTTTGTGTGTTCTCCAGCAGTGTTTCCATGGATTCCAGGTGAGTTAAGAGCTTCAGAATTGTAATTTGTTCTGAGGTACAGTGTTTGTTATCTTCATTTTTTGCTTCATGGCGACTAAGTTCTTTGTGTTCACATTGTCTGCTGAGGTTATGATCTGCAGATCTGCTCCGTATAGATGTTGAATTTTGTTTCCCTCTATACTTTCGTTGGTTAGTTTGGTTCGCGGATTTTATGAGGCTGTTACAAATAAAGCTTTTTTTTTGCTCTATGTTTTCTGAGTTGGGGCTTCGGTTGCACACCTAGCCCATCCCGACTCATTTTTTCTGTTTCTGTAATCATTATGTGCCTCTTTTTTTTTGTAAGTTTTATGGATGACTCTTGTTTGAGGGCAGTCATCTTGGAGTCCGCAGGTGACGTTTGAATTTTGGAATTGTATGTTTGTCATGGCCTATTTGAGTATTTGTTTCAGTTATTTGGCTGGGATTTTTAAGGACAAGTAGTTGATACATCACATTTGGCTATTGATATGAAATGGTTAAAAATGAAATGATATTCGGAGAGAACTGCATTGCAGATTGTATCACCCGAGTTCCTGTGTTGTGATAGACTCAGAATACTGTAGTAGCTTCCGTTTCGTCAATTCACATTCTGTTCTATTCTGTCCTCCGTGTCACATAAAATCCTTCCACACTTTGTTATTGTTGCTGAAGGATCCGGAGGTTCAGTTTCATTGGATATTGATAAGAAATTAGGGAACAAAATGAAAGGAAAAGATGTGGGAACGAGAAGATGCATTTTGGACGAGATGAACTCTCCTTCCTTTAACTGGGGAATGCTGTGGTTTCGAGAGTATTAAATTTGCTTATTAGGTTAGAAGATGCTGGTCCCATTCCTCATGGGTTTTTCCTATGAAAGATGCCATTGCAAAGTTATATTAAATGGGATTGGAAATGAGGTTGTTTTGACAATTTGACTTCTACAGACTTCTTGGCTTGTATGATTTGGGAATCTTTCCTCGTATGCACTATACATCTTTTTGATTTAGTAATAAATTCTTAGGGACATTTTTCATTTTATTGAAATTTTAATCATCATCCCTGAGATTACAATGAAAAAATGCCACTCTATTGGCAGCCCTTCCATAAGATTGCATAGAATTGTTGACTTTTTGAATATTCCTCTCACGAGCATCATCTAAAACTTTGGCATGCACTTCAATAACAAAGTGAAGGCTACATTAACCCACATATATTGGTTCTATTGATTTGAGTTGTGTTTGTTAGAAGATAAAAAGACCTCATACTTGACAAAAGTGTCAACATTTTATGTTTATTTGGGCTTGGGTGGTTTATACATGTATAAACATACATACATACATACATAAGAATTTGTGATATAATTGATAATATTCAGAAATTTCCCATTTGTAATTATTAGTTAGAATGTGTGAATTATTAGTTATAAGCTATGGAGCCAACATGGTCTCCGAAATATATTTTATGATTATAAGATATTTCTTTTTAATATAATGTTGATCGTACGCGGCACATTTATATAGATATGTATATCTACGGGTACATGAATGGGTAGTAACAAGAAATAAATATCTGAAAGAGCAAGGTTCTTATTGTTAATATCATTTTATTACTTTCATTTTTTTATGCTAGTGCTGACCATTGTGATGTCCAATGAATATTTGTTGCCAAATTGCTGAAATGCATGCAGACCATGTAAGCTCTTGATGAAGATATGTCTGTTTTCTTTTCTTAGGTAAATATCACATCATTTTTTTTAATATTCGTTGAACATGTTTGATTGATCATCTATTTCTCAGATTTGTGGGATTTTATCAAGTAATTCCTTAGTTTGTGAGCTCAGCCATCTTTTTTTTTTTGGGCATTCTCTTCTGTTTGGATACTAAATAATATAATAAATAAGAACAGATGGACGATAACTGATATCCAAATGGCCTTTTGGTTTTTTGCAGTTTTTGATCTGCAAGAGATAAAGTGATTGTCTGTCACCATGGGTGGCTCAGGGAAGTGGCTGAGAACATTGGTTGGTTTGAAGAAGTCAGAAAAGTCACAATCTTCAGATAAGGATGAGGTTGTCAGTTATTACCTTCTGCATATGTATCTGTTTTTAAATTGGTGTTTCGTAGTTATTTTCATCTTATAAACCATTCAGAAATCCTAGAAGGCTTGCTGTTTGTTTCATACAGTTTAATTTGTATAAATTGGAATTCGGAAACCTGTAATGTTTGGAGATATGGAGATCAGCAGTTACTGGGTCTTTTTTTTTTTTTTTTTTCCAAACTGAAAATTCTGAGTGGTCTATAAATCACCCCCTCACAAAAAAATAAAATAATAATGAGCTGGTCATTGAATCCACCACCCTGTGTTTTAAGTAACACATTCTTTTCCTTGCCCAGTTATCTTTTGCTCAGGGTCTGTATGTCATTGACTTGATCAGTATGGTGAGTTGGTGAAGTTGTCACTGTTCTCTTGCCTAGAGCAATGTTATAAAACTTCCCAGAGGTTGACCTGATAAGGACTCTTGGTTGAACCTGACGTGACATGCAGGTTGATTTGGACTGGCTAGAGCACTAGAGCAATATGCCATGATTGTTTGATTCAAAGCTTATATTTCTTTAATTGGTATATGAGTGACCCCAGTTTTCCCCACTTTCATCATTGTCCATCCTTTACCAGAAAACAAAGGAAAGATACGAGCATTGAATGTTCATCTGACAATCATATCCATAAATGGTGGATGGGATCCAATGCAAAAATGGATCGTGGCCATTGTGGGTGCTTGTGATGCGCACAGCTCTGTTCTGAGATCTCTGAAAAAACGAAAATAAATAACATTTTCTTTGCTCTTCTCAGAGGCCCAGATTTCCCTCATTTAATGGCAAGTTCCTCATCATCAAGATTTCCTCTCTCAGCGACAATATTATTCTCCTTTGACTTCTCATCCCACAGAAACCGAACCAAGCCCTCTATCTCTCATGTAATGGTGTCAAGAATGAGATGTGTGAGCATTTGTTGCCAGATTTTTATTTATTCTTTTCTCAAAGGACCATGATAGATCGTGTTTTGGGTCGTAGGATTATCTTATTAAAGTGGACTGAATTCTATATTAGCTCTGTTTTATTTGATTTTGGGCTTTATTGCTAGGGGTTTTTATTTGTTATGAGCTGGGTTTATGTTATAAGGGTATTTTATTTGTAAATGGACCATTAGTGAAGCCCATGAGTCTATACTAGTTACTTAGATAAGTGGTTAGAAGATCTGGTTAGTAGGAGGTAATTTTAGGTCTTAAGATTTGTTTCTAAGTTGAGTCAAATTGGAAATGGAAAGTCCCAAAATTGAAAGGTCTATTTTATTTTATTTTCCTATTTTTAAGATTCTGTAGGTTCTATTAGAGTTGGATGTTGGAGTGAGTGAGTTGGAGATGGAGATTTGAAAGAACTGTTTGCTGTTAGTTTGCTACCTGTATTTCTTCTATGCTGCTACTTACCTATTGCTACTTTCTTATATGATTTTTTTTCCTTATCCATTTTAAACACATACTTTGAAAAGAGGGAGGAGCATTAATCACCTTCACAAGTGGGCATCATAGTAGCCAAATAGATTTCTTTCTAACTTGAAGGGCCGATAAGTTCTTATGTAAGGATTGTAGGTTATACTAGGGGAGAGCCTAACCACTCAACATAGATTATTGGTCATGGATATGTGCCTTATTACGTCGAGTTGTAAGAAAGGTCAAGTTTTTTACCCTAGGATAAGGTGGTGGAGCTTAAAAGGAGATACCTTGAAAGCTTTTATTGTGGTCAAATAAGGAAAGTGGGACTTTGAGGGAGATACTAATACAATGTGCTATGAGATGACTACATGTATTAAGAAAGTTGCTAAAGATGTCGTTGGTATATTGAAATGAAAACATCATTCCCCTAGAGAGTCTTGGCGGTAGGATGATGAGGTTCAAGTAGTCATTAAAACTAAGAAAGATAGTTCTAAGACATGGCAAAAGACTAAGGATATAAAGGATCTAAAAAGGTATAGACTTGCCAAAAATGAAGCCAAAAAGATTGTGGAAAAAGTAAGGGGGAAGAAATACAAAGATCTTTAGCTAAGATAAGGGAAAGGAAGAGTAGAGATTTAGATCATGTTACATGTATTAAAAGTGCAGATGGTAGAGTTCCTGTAAGGGATGGGGATATTAAAGAGAGAAGGAACGATTATTTTTACAGTTTACTAAATGAAGACATTTTGAGTAAAAGTTTCACAGAAGGTTATATTACCCACCAAGGCACGACAAGTCGTAGATACATACGCAAAATTAGGGTGATAAAAGTAAAAGAAGTTTTAAGGAGAATAAATGTAGGCAAAGCATCAGGTCCATATGAGGTCTCAATAGAAGTTTTAAAGAGCCTAGGATTCCGTGGAGTATCTTGGCTAACAAGCTATTTAATAAGATTATGAGCACAAGAAAAATGCTAGATGAATGGTGAAAGAAGCATTGTGGTTCCATTTATAAAAATAAAGGTGATATTCAGAGTGTAATAACTACAGAGACTTAAAACTAATGAGTCATGCCATGAAACTATGGGAGAGAGTTATTGAAACTCATATGAGACAAGAATACTATTATAGAACCAGTTTGGTTTTTATGCCAGATGAATCTATGATAGAGGCTATTTACTTACTTAGGAGAGTCATGGAAAGATTTAGAGAAGGCAATATGGACCTCCATATGGTCTTTATTGACTTAGAAAAAGCTTATGACAGAGTCCCTAAAGAGTTAATTTGACAAAACTAGAGAAGAGAAGTGTTTCAAGCAAATATGTGGACATAGTCAAGGATATGTATAATAATGTGGTGACTATTGTGAAAATCGTAGAGGGTCACGTAAGACCCATGTCCAAAATCCCGGGCTAATTTGTATTTTGTCTGACGGGGCAGGTTTTACAGTGCCGACACCATGAATTCTGAGCCAGCATAGTCCTGTGAGGATTCCAAACTCCTATATTATAAGTACGCCTTATCATAGAGGGTGAGACTTGATTATAGTATGTGTATGATACACATAAGGGTCTTGAAGCCCATGAAGGATAGGAGAACAAATTGGGAAAATTTAGGAAAGATCCTATGAATTTGCAGTCACCAGATGATGCCCACTGGTTGCTCCATCAACCGGTAGCATTGACTGGTAAGTGTTTGTGGAGCAGAAATATGCTTTTGCTGTGAAATCTACCAGTGCCACGTGTGGATTTTGCATGACTTGATAATTAACCTAGTGGATTAATGTTTATAATTAATTATCTTGGGTCTTATAACATGGGTTGACCGATTGATTTAATGGTTGAACCAAGATGTTGGTTTACTGGAGGTCACATGATCAAATCCCTACGAACACAAAAGAAGAGACTTTGATTATATTTTGATTAGCCACTTCGCAGTAGCTTGACATGTGGCAAAATCTAGAGCCAATATTATAATCTTATAAGCATAATGTAACTAGGAAAGAGGGAAAGGAAATAGGAAGGTAATCTGGAAAATTTGGAAAGGAGACTGAGGAGAGATAAGAGATCTCTTCCCAATTCGCAGGAGGTTGCCATGCGGTAAGTAGATTGGTGGAAGGGAGAGAAAGATATTTGATGAGAGTGGGAGATTCTCTTGCAGTTCGCAGAGGGGTTACCTAGTGGCAATGGAGTTGAAGCCCACATTCTAAGTTACCAAAGTGAAAGAGGAATCCTACTTCTTTGGAAGTCCTACTTCCCATTTGATCTCCATTACATTAGAGACTCCATAACTTTAGGAGGAGAGAAAAAAAGAGAGGAGAGACCTAAATTTGGATTTGGAGAAAGGGAGAGTAGAACTCCATCATTGGAAGACTTTTTGGAAGAGCTACCACCATTAGGGAGCCTGTTTCAGTTGAAACCTGACTTGACCGTAAGTATATAAATACCTAATTTTGGTTGAAACTTGTCTATTATGATGAGTTTCGATTGAAAGGGTAGTTTCGAAAGGGTAGTTTTGAAGAACTTTCAATAGTAACCTATTTTCGTCTCCAAAATCTCTTAGTTTTCTCCTTGCTTATAAGTACAAAACAAGAACGAAATATAGGATGGACAATATAACAACACACAATATTTATTTATGACTAATATCATTTAAGTAATGTTTTATTTACTTAAGATATTATTCATAAATAAGCAAATACCCCCCATTTGAATCTAATAAAAATATTCTAAAATTCAAATTCCAAAAGGATAAAAAGTTAACTTTCCAGTTCAAGAACAGAAACTGAATTTTCGATTGTGGGGCGATTTTCAACTTTCAATACTAGCCTTTTTGTCCAATTTAAAAATTTCATAAATCTTATTAGAGTAAAACAGTACTAGAATCCAAGAGTCTGCCAAAATAATCTTTTGTTTTGATATCCAAAAAATTATTTCTGTTCAGACAACTTTAATCAGCATTCGTATACTCCGAACAAGGTTGACCGGACATAACTCTTTCAATATAATTCAGATTCAAGCAATCTCAGATTTGTTACAAAGTTGATTATGTTAGCTTTTCAACGAATTTGATATTTCTTGAATATTGAAGGAGTTACGCTTTGGTCAAACCTTGTTCGGATTATTTGAATGCTGTTTAAAGTCATCTGAATGAGAATAATTTTTTGGATATCATGACAAATGATTATTTTGGCGAACTCTTGGTTTTTAGTGATGTTTTACTTTAATAAGATTTGTGGAATTTTTAAATTGGAGGAAAAAGATAGAATTTGAAAGTTGAAAATCGCCCCGCGATCGAAAGTCTAGTTTTTTTTGTTATTGAATTGGAATTTGACTTTTTATCCTTTTGAAATTTGAATTTTAGACTGTTTTTATTGGATTCAAATAGAGGTGTTTACTTACTTATAAACAAATCTTTTGTAAATGAAATATAAAAGTTAATAAACATTTACCATGATATTAGTTATAAATAAATGTTGCCTATTTAACTTTGAATACAATCCCCAAGTTCCAACATGCATTAGCATACTATGGTCTAGACATAGAAAATCCATTTAGGACGTTTTGTTAGTGAAGGTGAGTGGGTTGAAGCTTGCTTACGTACTAATGGAGTTTTTTTTTGCAAGCACTGTCAAGGTAAGTGGGTTGGATCTGATTTATTTTATGGAGTTTTTATTGCAACTGTCATATGTGGTTATGCATGTTTTGTCTGCCATGATTGCTAACATGTCGTCCAACAAATTGCTATGCCACTATCATGCATTGCATTATTATATCTTGTTACCATTGCTAGTGCTGTTTGGTGGATGCTTGTCTAGCTTGTGTGGAATACGGTGACCTAGGGTGTTTTGGTACCACCTTTTAGAATCTTCTTAGAGTACTCTCCTTGGCCAGATTTCCTCCTGATCTGCATCCTATATCCGAGGGTAGTTCTGGTATGGTGATTACCACTGGTGTACTACTTATGGGATTGTAATGACATGTAGAATTGTATGCGGCTAGATGTATATCCCCATGGGACTGCATCCCTCCCAATAGGGGCTTACGTATTGGCGTGGGTCCATTTAAAAAGGTATTGACATGGGCATGGTACCTCCCTTTAGGCCAAGTTTATTTTCAGTAGAGGGAGAGTATTGGACATGGTCTTTATCTTCCCCTTCGTGGCCAGGTCTCAGTTCGTTGTTGGAATGACGTCTCGTAGGGTCCCGTTGTGTCCGCTATTAAGACGCTAGGACTGGGCCCATGTTTGAGTTGAGTTTGTGTTACCCGCATAGTTCGAGGTGCTGATCGAAACCACTGATTTCAACTGGCACAACTCGGTTTCGAGCTGGGTCGGCACGACTCCAAGGCTCGAACCCAAAAAATACTAGGTTTTGATCGATACCTGGTCCAACTCGACTAGGTTTTGTCCAAAACCTCGTTTCAACTTGGTTTTGTTCCACCCCCTTAAATAAAATGCAAGGTTTCGATCGAAACTTGTCTAATTTCACAGGTTTCGACCTAAAGTCGACTAGGTTTGGACTTTAAATCCAGGAACAGGTATACAGGATCAACACTTATTAGGCATCACTTATTTATGACTAATTTACTTGAGATATTATCATAAATAAGCAAACATCCCTTATTTGAATCCAATAAAAATAGTATAAAATTCAAATTCCAAAAGACGAAAAATCAACCCTCCAGTTCAAGAACAAAAACAAGAATTTTGGGTGTGGGGGTGATTTTCAATTTCCAAATGCTAGGCTTTTCCCGAATCTAAAAATTCCATGAGTCTTGTTATGGTAAAGCATTACTAAAACCAAGAGTGTGCCAAAATAATTTCTTGCTTTGATGCCCAAAAAATAGTTTCAATTCAGACGACTTTAAACAACATTCGCGTACTCCGAACAAGGTTTGACTGGAGTACAATTTCTTCCCGATAACTTGGATTTAAACAATCTCGGATTTGTTGGAAAGCTGATTATGCTAGCTTTGCTACAAGTCCGAGATTGCTTAAATCCAAGTTATATATAAGGAGTTACTCTCCAGTCAAACATCATTTGGAATACGCGAATGCTGTTTAAAGTTGTCCTGGATGAAAATAATTTTTTTGGGCTTCAAAGTAAGAGATTATTTTGGTGTAGTTTTGGTTTTTAGTGACTCTTTTACTATAATAAGATTTATGGAATTTTTAGGTTTAAGAAAAATTGTAGCATTTGTAAGTTGAAAATCGTCCTCGCACCCAAAAATCTGGTTTCTGTTATTGAATTAGAGGGTTGACTTTTTATTCTTTTGGAATTTGAATTTTATACTATTTTTATTGGATTCAAGTAGGGGTTGTTTGCTTATTTATTAATAATATCCTAAGTAAAACATTTACTTAAAAGATATTAGTCATTAATAAGTGCTGCCTACTTAACTTGGACATTGTCTCAGGTCTCCGCATACACTAGTAAACTTCGGTCCACACCACAATTATAATTTTAGATTTAAAAAAAAAAAAAATCTGGGAAATAGGTATAAAATGGTTAAGATAGGCTACATAAACAAAATTTGATAATTAAAAGAAAAAAAAAACTTCTTGGCCTCAAAACCTTCTTGGGAAAAATACCAGGTTTCGACTGAAATCTGGTCCAAATCCGAGACAACTCGGTTTCGAGGTTGGTCGAAACTAGTCTCGAAACCGGCACCTTGAACCTTGGTTTCCCAAGCTAGTGTGGTAATGCCGAACTCATCTTCGCAGTGAGGGTTTCTGCCAGTGGTAGTGAGGCATTGCCCAATATACTATTTGTAGTTCACTTATACTTGACTTAATAAAATTTCTCATACAATTATTGCTTGCTTGCATGTTCCATCCCCTTACAGGGCTTAGTGAAGCTCACCTGCATGTGTGTTTTTTTTTTCCGATTCTGATGTAAGTCACACTGTAACTGATTATGTGGATGCCTTATCTGTTGTAGAGGGCTTCAACGAAGACATGGAGGACCCAACTTCTGAAGCTCACACTGTAGACTGTTCATGTGATGCTTGTGCCTATGGAGGCCAAGCTTGATCTTATTTACTTTTAGTTAGACTTATTGTCTATTTTCTTTCATGTAATTGACTATGTTACTTGAGGTTTATTACTTTATGTCGTGAGTATTTTGTGGGACGGATAACACATAGTGACGATTATAGTTTATTACTTTAGAGTCCATCAGTTTATATTGCCCTTAATACTATATTAAAGTCCTCCACTATTTATTTTTTCACTTTGATTACGTGGTGGTTATTGGTAGTTATGGGATGAGATGATGTGATGTGGGGATACTGCATGGAGACCTTGATGGTTGGTTGGGATGATGATAAATGTCCTACTCATAGCCCCGGTGTTTTGGAAGTGGGGTGTGACAAGTCAAGGTAGTGAATTCCTAATTACAATTGGTAATTTGGGTTACATCAAGGTTCAACTTTAAGCCCTTTTCTTTTTGCCTTCATTATGGATGATTTAACCATAGACATTCAAGATGAAGTTCCTTGGTGCATGTTTTTTTGCTGATGGTATTGTTTGGTGGATTAGACAAAGCAAGGAATAACACCAAGTTGGATTTTTGGAGATCAATATTGGAATCAAAAGGTTTTAAGATGAGTAGACCGAAGACGGAGTCTATGGTGTGTAACTTTAGTCACAAAAGGATGGATAATGAGGTTGTGAAAATTGATGTGAGGGAGATACAGCAGAGTGATTATTTTAGGTATCTAGGTTCAATCATAAATAAAGAAGGTGATATAGAAGATGATATTTTACAGATAATTAATATAGGATGGAGGAAGTGGAAAGGTGCGTT
The DNA here is from genome assembly GCA_028583415.1 of Protea cynaroides. Lineage (NCBI taxonomy): Eukaryota > Viridiplantae > Streptophyta > Magnoliopsida > Proteales > Proteaceae > Protea > Protea cynaroides. Next base: position 64,733,481 of record CM053266.1, on the reverse strand, counting down.
TGGAGTGCTATGCGATCTGGGTATTCCTTTAAAACTGACAGAAAAATTTTATAGGACTGTCATTCGACCAGCTATAGTGTATGGTGCAGAATGTTGGGCAGTTAAGAAGCATCATATAAATAAACTTAGTGTAACTGAGATGAGGATACAACGATCGATATGTGGCAAAACTGGGAAGGATAAGGCAATGAATGATCTTATTAGAGCTGATTTGGAAGTAGTCTCGATATATGATAAGCTACGAGAAAGTTGTTTGAGATGATATGACCATGTTCAATGGAGGCCTTTAGACGTTCCAGTACGGAGGAGTGATTTTATTCGAATTAAAGGATCTAAAAGAGTGAAGAGCAGACCTAAGATGACTTTAGGGGAGGTGGTGAGGAAAGACGCCTTGTTTCAAGGATGACATGGTACAAAGCTGATTGGAGGATAATAATCCATGTAGCCAATCCCATTTAGTTGTGAAAAGGCTTTGTTATTGTACACACTGCAAAGTTATAGTTCAAGCCTTGTCCCTGATCTTGCCTTATTTTGTTAATCAATTGAACTCTGATCTGTTACAACCCTATTCCGACCATAATTTCATAGCAGTCCTGGATTTTTGAAATTGTAGGCTGTCCTACATCAAGTTATGTCCCAATTGCCTCTGGTGGGGTCACTGGCATTGACCTGTCTCTATGTCAAACTCAGCACAGAACATCAATTTTCTTTCCATCTTTGTTTGTCTTTGCTTACCGAAAAGGATGATTGATTAGGGTGTGTTTGGTTACTTTTCTAAGAGCAAATGAAAGAAAAAGAAAACAGTTCGTGATTATATGGATGCACAGGAACATCATATGAGAAAATTGAATAGATATTATTCTATAGATTGCATGTGCCTTTTGTACGTAGATAGATAACTTGAATTGTTTAATGAAGTGTGGCTGTACCACTTTTATCAATTGAATTCAATGGTCATTGGGTCATATTAACTGGGTCTAGTCAACATGGGTAAATTTGTATTTTTTTAATTATTAATAGGTTGATGTATCATGGGCTTAATTTTGTCTGTGGATCATAAATTGATCGAGTCAATTTAGTAATTGGTATCAGATCGGCTATATTGGCCGATTCATATTGGTTTTGGCCAACTCCGATACCGATCCGATCCCCCCTTTTAATTATTTTTTAATTGTATAGGCCATGTGTCTCTACCCTACTGATTGTGGAACCAATCCATATCGATGTCAGATCAGTTTTGGCATCGGTTGATACTGTGTTTGATACCTGTAACAATTTCTCAAAGAAACAACCAGCAAGTATACAACCATAAATTAAAAGAGAAGAAGATTGGGGAGGAGAGAAAGAGAAAGAGAAAGCGAAAGAGAGAGAGATTTCGACACAGCAATGTGTTGTAGCCCAAATCGTTAAATAGCTCTCCTATCTACCTTGTATTTATAGAGAAAGAAAATAAACAAATTTACAAGGAAAGTCTCTATTCTAAGAAGAGACAATAAGAGAAGATTACAATTAGATTACAGTAATAAAATAAAAGAAAATAAATCTGTAATTAATTAAAGAAGGAAGAGAAAGGGGAGCCAGCACTAGATATTGCTGGCGCTAGCTATATCTAGTGGGTCCCAGTGGGTCTATGGGTCTATGGGCCAACTTCGTAATACCCTCCCTCAAGCTGGAGTGTACAAATCAGCCAATCCAAGCTTGTAACAGTTCAATCGGTATGCTGGTCCAAATAGAGGTTTAGTGAGAATATCCGTAAGTTGATTTGAAGATGAAACAAATGGAGTGACAACAAGCTTTTTCAGAACCGCATTACGGACAAAATGACAATCCACTTCTATATGCTTGGTACGTTCATGGAACACTAGATTACTGGAAATATAGATCACAGCCTGATTATCACACTTTAAGGTCATAGGCTGAGAAATAGGAAATCCCAACTCTTGCAGAAGATTCTTCAGCCACATTAATTCAGCAGTAGTCTGTGCCATAGCATGGTATTCAAACTCAACATTGGATTTGGAGATAGTAGTTTGCTTCTTACTTCGCCAAGTGAACGAGATTGCCACCAACAAAAGTACAAGAACCTGTAGTGGAACGTCTATCACCATTTGCCTCGGCCCAATCAACATCTGAAAACCCAACAATGTCAAGATGGCGATGTCGGGAATAAACAAGACCTGTGCCTGGAGATTTCTTGAGATAGCGCAAGATATGACAGACCGCATCCCAATGGACAACTTTAGGAGCTTGCATAAATTGACTCACCACTCCAACAACGTAAGAAAGGTCAGGTCTAGTAACAGTAAGATAAATTAGTTTTTCAACCAATCATCTATATTGCTGAACATCAGAATATTCAGGACTATCACATGTTTCGAATTTCTGATGTGGATCCATAGGAGTTTCAACTAGCTTGGTGCCAAGAAGACCTATTTCTGCAAGGAGATCGAGGACATACTTGCGTTGGGAAAGACTGATACTAGTACAACTTTGAACTACCTCAATACCAAGAAAATAGTGAAGGAGTCCTAAGTCCTTCATCTGAAAGTGGGTATTTAGGTGAGAGTTAAGTTCTGTAATACCCAACTTATCATTCCCTGTAATAATTATGTCATCCACATAAACAGCAATGATAGTAACAGTAGCTTGATGACGACGTACAAAAACAGAATGATCTGAATAGCAAGTAGTGAAGCCAAGACTAGTAATGACAGTGCTAAATTTATCAAACCACGCACGAGGGGACTGCCTTAGTCCATATATTGCTTTTAGTAACTTGCATACTTTAGTGGAATTTCCTCCCTGAGCAACATACTCCGGAGGTTGGTCCATGTATACCTCCTCATGAAGATCCCCATACAAGAACACATTTTTGACGTCCATTTGATACAAGGGCCAATCAAAATTGACAGCCATGGAAACAAGTGCCCGGACCGAATTGAGACGGGCCACAGGAAAAAAAGTTTCAAAATAGTCTACCCCATAGGTTTGAGTGTACCCCTTGGCAACTAACCGTGCTTTCAGCCGTTCAACACAGCCATCTGAGTTATGTTTCACAGTATAGACCCATTTGCACTTCACAATTGAGTGGCCAGGTGGGAGGTCAACAAGAGTCTAAGTTTGACGGGAGGTCAGAGCATCTATTTCATCATTCATAGCAGCATGCCACCCTGGATGGGACAAGGCTTGGGATAGGGTAGTGGGTACAAAGGTGGCAGCCAAAGAGTAAACAAGTTGCCGTTGAGAAGTGGGTAAATGGGCAATAGTAACAAAGTACTCAATGGGAAAGGTAACCAAGGATTTCTGTGTACAAGTTCTTTTACCTTTTCGGAGAGCAATAGGTAGGTCAGAGTCGACCGCAGAACCAGGGGCAGCGTCAGTAGTAGCCGGAGCAGTAGTCGTAGTAGGTGGAGCAACCTGAGTGCGACGAGTATAGTTCTGCAAGGGTTGCGAAGTTTGGGGTGGGATGGAGGGGGGGATCAAAAGCAGATGGGATAGAGGTGGGTTTATCATCAGAAGGAATGACAGGTAAATGAATATCAGAGAAAGGTAAATTGGTGGGAACAAGAATAGGGTAGTATAGTTTGTCTTCAAAAAAGGTTACATCATGACTGACAAAATGACGTCGAGTAATAGATTCAAAACACCGGTGACCTTTCTAAGTACGAGAGTAGCCAAGGAAAATACATTTGATAGACCGGGAAGATAATTTATACACTTTAGGATGTAAGATGTGGACAAAACACGTACTACCAAAAACACGAGGAGAAACTGAAAATAAGGGAGTATTAGGATCGAGAAGTTTAAAACGAATTTTACTGTGGATGACAGAAGAAGGCATCCTGTTAATCAGGTAGTAGGCAGTTAAAACAGCATCACTCCAATAATACTTAGGAACATTCATATGGAGCATGAGAGACCTGGCAATATCTAGAAGATGTCTATTTTTACGCTCAGCAACTCCATTTTGTTGAAGAGTGTAAGCACAACTGGTATGGTGTATAATGCCATTGGTAAAACAGAAATCAGAGACTGCAGACTGAACTTATTCAAGGGCATTATCAGTTCATAGAACTTTGATTGGAGTACTAAATTGAATGGCAATTTCTTTATGAAAGCCCTTGAAAATATTAATAAATTCAGACCATTCTTTTATTAAGTAAAGCCAAGTCATGTGGGAATAATCGTCCACAAAGGTTACAAAATAAGAGAAACCAAGTCGATTGGGAATTCGATAAGGTCCCCAAACATAAGAATGAACTAAAGAAAACGGGGAAGATTGCCTAGGTGTAAAACTAGTTGTAAAAGAGGAACGATGATGTTTCCCTAGTTCACAAGCCTCACATTGTAAGGTAGAGAGCGACTTGCAACTAGGGACAAGAGCCTTTAACTTAGAAAGAGATAGATGGTCAAGCCGATGGTGCCATTGAACAAGGGTGGAAGTAGATATGGTAGCAATGGTGGGAACGGGTTCAGGTAGCTCCAAATAATACAGACCAGTATGCTCACGCTTGCCACCAATCGTTGCCTTGGTCTGAGATCCTGAAAGGTACAATAAGAAGGAAAAAAGATTGCAACACAGTTAAATGATTTTGTAAGTTGATTAATAGACATAAGGTTAAGAGGAAATTTGGGAACATGAAGGACAGAAGACAAGGATAAGGATGGGGTAAGGGTAATATTCCTATGTTGGGAAGCCGTGGTAGATGATCCATTGGCAAGATAAACGGTGACAAGCTTCGGTGTATCATTAAGGGCTGTAAGGGTAAAAGATTGTTCCGTCATGTGATAGGTAGCGCCAGAGTCTATAATCCAAGGGGTAGAAAGGGTGGTAGATAACAAGGCAATTGTACTTGTGTGGGCCAGGGTGGCAACGGGTAGTGGTCCAGTAGCCTCTCGATGTTGAATCCAACGGAGCACCTCATACCGTGCATTGGATGGCGTAGATGTCTGCGTAGGAGGAGCTTGGATGGGATATGGGGCATCCTCAGTAGTAACATTGTTGGCAAGGGTATAGGCCCAATCAGGACGACCATTTATATCCCAATAGTTTTCCACCATGTGGTTAGTCTTGTGATAATGGGTACAATATCTATTAGTTTTTTCAGAAAATGTCTACCCATTGCCACATCCAAGAGGACCACGGCCACGACCATGAGTGGATCCACGACCACGGCCTAGGCCACGGCCAATAAACAAAGCAGAAGTGTCCTTGACAGGAGAGTCACTTTGTGAGACCAATCGCTGAAGGCGAAAGAAGTTCTTGCTAAGGGTACGGATAGAGGCTCCTGCAAGAAGTTGACTTTTGACACTGATATTTTGGGGAAAGGCCAACAAAAAATTTAGCAACGTAGAGCTCAGACTGTTGAGCTTTGATTTTGCTCAAATCATGGGTAAGAGGTTGCACAGCCTGTATTTCTTCAATAAACCCTTTGAAGCCTCCATGGTAGTTACTCAGGGATTTTTCACCAATAGAGTAAGTGAACATCCGCTCATATAGGTCATAGATGCGAGAGACATTTTTATCTTACCCATATGTCTCTTGTAGATCAGCCCAAATGGCCTTGGTTGTATTGTGAAACATTACAGTAGGTAGGATAGAGGTATCAATACTGTTCCACAACCATGCTTGAACCTGGGAATTATCTCTTAACCAAGTATTGTACAATTTGACAGATTCACTGTCTTTCACATCACATACAAGGGACTCATCATTTAACAGTATGGCTTTGTCTTTAGAAAGAATAAAGGTTTTGATAGCCTGAGGCCATAACATATAATTAGAAACTCCTTTCAACTTTATGGAGATGATTCTTCGAGTTCTAGTTAAAATCCAAAGGCAGAAAAAACTGAATTGCGTGAAGTAGAGTTGTTGGGGCTTTCTTCGCATGCTTGAGCCTCAGTGGACTTAGGGTCAGTCATCATGATAGAGAACAAAATCTACAACCAATGTATGTAAAAAAATGTCTTATTGGTTCTGCCAACCGATTCGCCAAAGGCTCAGCGTGGGTGAAGGTAGATGGTGGTAGTAGGGTAAATGACAAGGTCCAAAGCTTGGTTCTGCCACCGAGAGGCCAAAGGAAAAGAGAAGCTCATAGGGGGTGATGGATGTCAAGGAGAGGATAATAAGCTTACCAACGGGGTGATCAAGACCATTAGTCCAAAAGTAGTAGTATTTAGCAATAATATTCATAGATGTAATCTTGATCACCAATTAGTAGTAGTAAAACAGAAAATTGTAGTTACACAGAGAGAGCAAAATTATCAAAGACCAATCAAACCAAGAGTTCTTTGATCAGTGATGGCCAAGGATCTAGCACTCTGATACCATGTAACAATTTCTCAAAGAAACAACCAGCAAGTATACAACTAGAAATTAAAAGAGAAGAAGATTGAGGAGGAGAGAAAGAGAAAGAGAAAGAGAAAGAGAGAGAGAGAGAGAGAGAGAGAGATTTTGACACAGCAATGTGCTGTAGCCTAAATCGTTAAATAGCTCTCCTCTCTACCTTGTATTTATAGAAAAAGAAAATAAACTAAGAAGAGACAATAAGAGAAGAATACAATAAGATTACAATAATAAAATAAAATAAAATAAATCTGTAATTAATTAAAGAAGGAAGAGAAAGGGGAGCCAGCACTAGATATCGCTGGCGCTAGCTATATCTAGTGGGTCCCATGGGTCTATGGGCCTATGGGCCAACTTCGTAACAATACCAATTACTTTACCTTGATGGTGATGTAGGTAAATCACAGATTTAATCTATTTTAATGGAAGTAAGCTTTGAGTTGGGTTACCCATGTGTTGAGCCTTCGGTACAAGGGAATTTTATTGTAATTAGCCACTTTAATGGGTTTACAATAAGCATATGAGTTATGAATACGAAAATTTGCTAGTTAGTTAAGTTGGGTCAAAGTCCTAGTGCATAGTTGTCAAGGCGACAAGAAGACCTAAGGTGCTGGAGGGGCGCCTAGGTGTCGCTTAGGCACCGTAGGCATTCATGAATGGTTAAACTTAGAAGTTGTTCAGGGTATATTGCATATAGTCAATTTAATGTAGAACGAAGCTTGACATCCTTAAACCACTGGTCTTTTAGGTAAAAGATCAGTATACAAGGAGTTTTCAAGAATATCATCATGTTGTAATGTGGGCTTATATCTATGTTCGATGTATGTAGGGATATGAATGCTGACTCATTCCTTACCTGTCTTACCTTTTATGTAATCCCTATTACTCTATAAATAACACAGGGCTTCTGTCGATCTGGACAAGCCAATCATTATCTCATTAATTATTTTAATAGATCATAACATTTCAATAAAGTTTACACGGTTGTCTAAGAAATTGAATACTAATTAGACATTGAAAAGGAAGACATATGAAGGGAAAAAAGACCAACAAAAAAGAATTAGAGAAGAGAAAAAGAATAGAGAAAAGAAGAAGAAATAGAGAAGAGAAGAAACAGAGAAGAGAAGAAGCAAGGAAGAGAAAAATAGGGAACAAACATTCATCAGAGATTTTCTTGAGGCACGGTGGACCTTTATACCGGAATTACAGATAGCGTCATGGGGAGCTGTTGAGGGTTTAGATGTGAGGGTGGAGTGTCGCATGCTCTCCAAGTCTATTCTCCCCTCTTTGTTTTCTTTTAAACATTGTAGCATGATTCCATGCATCACATGTACCTCATAATTATGTACACAGGGTTAGAATAGAATCATATTCATTTAAAAAAAAAAAAAAAATGAAGTCAACATACAATGATACAGTATGGCGTCTACCCAAGCCACAAGGCATCCAAGGCTATGCCAAGGTGACCAAGGCTGTCTCGCCTTTCTTGCATCAAGAAGGCATACTTTCTTGCATCAAGAAGGCATACTGTCACCTTGACCCTAAGAAGGTGACTGGATGCCTTGATAACTATATCTTAGTGTTTAAGATGAATCATATTTGGAGTCCTAGAGTTTATTAGGAAATCTGGTTGAGTTTTTATTTTTGGTTTTATACTATGGTTTTAGAGTCAAATGCTAGACTGTTTTGGCATTTACAGAGGACATGGGACTTGCAGTCCATTAATTATCCAAAGAAAAGTGCAGAAACTCTAGAGCATAGTTATCAAATCTGTTAATGCAGTAACCTAGATTTGGTTTTTCATGCTTAAGTTGTAGAGGACATGGGACTTAGAGAGATTTTACTTTTTATTTGCATGATTGAGAAATGAATTAGTCTCACATTAGTATTCTTGCAATACTAAGCCAGAAAATGGATTTTAGTGTTAAAAGATATAAATTTTATTGCTACTCCGTTGCATTAATCTGGAAGTTCGATGCAAACCAGCCCTTTTTCCATGGTTTGTGAGAAAGCCCTTGGTCTAATGCTTTGCTTTGAGTTTCTATTTGTTGATAATGGTTTGACTTGTCCTGAATAGATAGAGGTCTATTGTATTTATAGGTGAGAAAGATTACAAATATAAAAGAATGATAGGTGAAAGTAGGTAACATTGAACCTGGACAGATAAAACCTGTTTTACAACACTCCCCCTCAAGTTGGTGTATATATATCATATATACCCAACTTGGACAATGCTATATGAAAGGATTTTTCTGGCAGTCCTTTGGTGAAGATGTCTGCTAGTCGATCCTCTGATTTGATAAAAGGAATCTGAATCTGTCCACTGTCTAGCTTTTCCTTGATGAAGTGACGGTTTATTTCAACATGTTTTGTCCTATCATGCTGAACCGGATCATTAGCAATGCTAATGGTTGTTTGATTATCACAAAATAGTTTCATGGACTGGCACTACACAGTTACTTTAAATCTTTGAGTAGTCGTTGTAGCCACAATATTTCGCATATTTCATGTGCCATTGCCCTGTATTCTGCTTCTGCACTAGATCGGACAACCACATTTTGCTTCTTGTTGCTCCAAGTTACCAAATTGCCGCCCAAGAATGTATAATAACCAGAGATAGACCTACGATTTGGACTTCCAACCCAATCTGCATCAGTATAAGCCTCCACTTTCAGATGGTCATTAGGAGATAACAGAATTCCTTTTCCAGGGGCTGACTTTAGGTAATGCAGTATCCTATAGACTGCCTCCATATGTGTAGAGTATGGGTCATGCATAAACTGGCTCACCAAACTTACTGCGAATGCAATATCTGGCCGTATGTGAGCAAGTTAGATGAGCCTGCCAACAAGTCTCTGATATCCTCCTTTGTTTGCTAGTGTTCCTTCTTTCTCCCTGAGTTTAGTATTAGGATCAGGAGGTGTATCATAAGGTCGAGCCCTAAGTAATCCTGTTTCTGAAAGGAGGTCAAGAACATACTTTCTTTGAGACAGATAGATGCCCTTTGCAGATTTGGAAACTTCAATCCCAAGAAGGTACTTAAGTTTGCCAAGGTCCTTGATCTCAAATTCCTTCCCTAAAAATGCCTTAAGTTTGGTGATTTCATCATTGTTATTGCCAGTAATGATGATGTCATCTACATATACAAGTAAGGCAGTAAAAGTGTTAGAGGAGTGTTTTATGAATAAAGTATGGTCAGCATTGCTTTGAACATAACCAAATGCTACCATAACTTTATTAAATCTCCCAAACCATACTCTAGGAGATTGTTTTAGGCCATGTAGGGATCGCTTCAGCTTGCAGACTTTTCCTCGGCTTTTATCATATGTGAAACCCGGTGGACAGTCCATAACTCCATATAGACACCTTCAGTAAGTTCTCCATGAAGGAATGCATTCTTCACATCTAACTGTTGTTGTAAGTCCCAGTTGTGATGCACAGCAAATGACAGTAAAACCCTGATGGTAGTCATTTTGGCCACTGGTGCGAAAGTTTCTTAGTAGTCAATCCCATATGTTTGAGTAAATCCACATGCAACCAGTTTAGCTTTATACCGATCGACAGTCCCATCCGGTTTCTGTTTTACTGTAAAATTCCACTTACATCCTACTAGCCTTGATCCTGCAGGAACTAGGAAGTGGAACAAGATCTCATGTATCATTTTTCTTCAGAGCTCTCATTTCTTCCATCATTGCAGCTTTCCACCTTTCATCCATAATTGCATCTTGCCATTTTCGAGGAACAGACACAGAAGAGAGCGATGACACAAAAGCACGAAAAGAAGGGGAAAGAGAGTCATATGAAACATAATTTGAAATAGGATGTAGGGTGCAGGCCCTAGTATCTTTGCGAAGTGTAATTGGAAGATCAGGATCAGAGGGAGGATGTTTCTTACTAGAAGAAGGCTTAGTAGATTCAGTTTCTGGATCCAGGACTGGCGAAGGGACATGTCCAAGTGTGGTAGTGGCCTTTCCTTGCTTGTCTTTGGCACGACTATAGACTTGCAGAAGTGGCCTAGTGGTTGAAGGCTTAGAAGATTTAGTTGTATCTGGCACTCGTTCTTGGACTATTTCCAGTACATCAGGTATATCTGGTACAAGTGGTACATCAAGCATATCCGGTGCATCTTCAACTGTATCGTTCTCCTCCTGAAGATGGGACTGGTAATAGGAGAGATGTTCATGAAAAATTACATCTCGACTAACAAGGACTCGACGAGTGGGAGGGTGATAACACTTGTATCCTTTTTGTGTTGCAGAATACCCCAAAAATATGCACCTCAATCCACGTGGATCGAGCTTGCCAGGTGAATGATGGTTACGAGCATAGTTGTCAAGGCGTCGCCTAGGCGTCCAGGCATGATTCCAGGGCCTGGGAGCCTGGGCACCTTATGAGTGTTGCCTGGGCGGTCGCCCAGGCTCTCTGGGCGTCGCCTAGGCGCCGCCTTGGACGCCTTGGGCGCCCAGAATGCCTGGGCGGTTACCTTGGGTCTTATATGTGTTTTTTTTCCCCTTTGATCTCTGAATTTGCTTCACAGGATTTATTATGCTAGACAGGAACAACATTTATCAGACATTACTTATTTATGACTAATATCATTTAAGTAAATGAACGTAAACTTAAGATATTATTCATAAATAAGCAAATACCCCCTATTTGAATCCAATAAAAATAGTTTAAAATTCAAATTCCAGAAGGATAAAAAGTCAATCCTCCAGTTCAAGAACAAAAATCGTATTTTCGGGTGCGGGGGTGATTTTCAACTTCAAAATGCTAGGCTTTTTTCTAAATATAAAAATTTCATAAATCTTATTATAGTAAAGCATCACTAAAAACCAAGAGCGCGCCAAAATAATCTCTTGCTTTGATGCCCAAAAAATAATTTACATTCAGACGACTTTTAACAGTATACGCGTACTTCGAACAAGGTTTGACCGGAGTGTAACTCTTTCATTATAACTCGGATTCAAGCAATCTAGGATTTGTTGGAAAGCTGATTATACTAGCTTTGCAACGAATTTGAGATTGCTTGAATCCGAAGTATATTAAAGGAGTTACGCTCCGGTAAAATTTGTTAGAAATAAGCAAATGTTAGTCATAAATACGTGTTGCCTACTTAATTCAATTATTTGTTTCTTTGTTGGTTTTCTTATATTAATTAAGCTATATCTTAAATGTTTATTTATGTAGAATGCTGCATATATATATAAACATTAATATAACATTAATATTTAAAAAAAAAAAAATACACTGGGAACGCCTTGGTCGCCTAGGCGCCTAGGATGGCCTCAAACGCCTTGGATCGCCTTGTCGCCTTGACAACTATGGTTACGAGCGTAACAAATACAACCACAGATTCTAGGAGGAAGGACAAAATCAGAATGACCAAGTAAGACGTCTAAGGGAGCTTTGTTATCCAAAATACGAGAAGGAAGGCGGTTGATCAGGGAAGCCGTAGTGAGAACAGCATCGCTCCAGTATTGAGAGGGAACATGTTTCTCAAACATTAGTGCTTTGGCTGTTTCGAGCATATGGCGGTTCTTTCTTTCAACTACTCCATTTTGGGCAGGGGTGTCCACACAACTTGTCTGATGGATTATCCCGTTATCAGCCAAGTATTGTTGAAAAATTCCTTCAATATATTCCTTACCATTGTCACTACGGAGCACCTTCAGCTGGGTTTGAAATTGCGTCCTGATCATATTGTGAAAATGGCCGAAGCATTTAAAGACTTCATTTTTTCTAATTTATCAGATAGACCCATGTAGTACGATTGTAACATTCAATAAAGGTTACAAACCACCGATGGCCAAAAATAGAAGTATTCCGTACCGGACCCCAAACATCAGAGTGGACTAAATAAAAAATACTGGTACTTCTAGAAACAGAAGGTAAATAAGAAATACAAGCCTGTTTGGCCAAAACACAAGCCTCACATAATAACTCGTCTTTATTACATTGTTTGATTAACTTAGGAAAAAATTGAGATAAAATAGCAGAAGAGGGATGCCTAAGACGGCAGTGCCACTGCTGAAGACTGAAGAGTGCTAACAGCGGAATGAGAGGAGGGTGGTGAAGGTACTGAAGGACCATTGTCAAGCAAGTACAGACCACCATGCACACTACCATGTCCAATCATCTTCCCATTCTTTAGATCCTAAAATCACACAGTAGGTAGAAAAAAAAAGTTACTTTCCAATTTAGAGACTTGGTAAGTCTGCTAATAGAAAGTAAATTTGTGGAGAAACTAGGAACATGAAGAACACAATTAAAATTGAGGGAGGACGAACAGCGAATGGATCCAGTTCCAGATATAAGAGAAATGGATCCATTAGCTACCTTGACAATATTAGTTCTAGAGGAGGGAGAATACAAATAGAAAGACTCAGACGAATCAGTCATGTGGTCAGTGGCACCAGTGTCCATAATCCAAGGGCTAGAGACAGATAAAGCGCAATGACCATCATGAGGAATACCTGACTGAACAAATTAAGAACCTGGATTGGCAGACGTGGATGACTGATTTGTAGCTGCAGTAGGGGGTCGAAGTAGATTCTGGAGGGTCTGAATTTCTTCGGCAGAGAGATGTTGCAGAGGGCCAGTAGGAGGACCAGCTTCAATTTGATGAGCCTGAGGTGCATGGAAGGTCTTTGCGTTTTGCATACCTTTTTTCTCGGCGTTTTGCTTAAAAGTTGGTAGGTTTTCCATGTATCTTCTAGCAATTATCCTTAGTATGCTTTTCTTTGCCATAGTGTTCACATCGAACAAACTCTCGGGTAGAGGAATACCTAGGAATATGCTGGGTGCTCTGAAGTGCTTACCTTTCAGCAAGGTGTGCCAGCATCATGGCTGTACGACGCAAGTCTTCAGATTGAACCAGAGAGTAGGCTTGCTCCAATGATGGCAGTGGCTCACGACTGAGAATTTGGGCTCTGATTTGGTCAAATTCAATATTTAATCTAGCCAAAAAATTATATACCCCGAGTTTGTCTTTTGCAAGTTTCACAGCGGAAGCTTCAATAGCACAGTGAGCAGTAAAAGTATCATAATAATCTAGTTCTTGCCAGATACCTCTTAGTTCCGAGTAATATTGAGAAACAAAAATATCTTTCTGTTTCATAGAATTCAATTTTACATGCAGGTTATAGATTAATGAGTAATTTCCAACCTATGAATAAGTTTCTTTTGAAGCTGACCAAATATGTGCCACATCAAGAAGTAGAACATACCCACAGCCAATGGTAGGTTCCATGGAACCGATCAAGTAGGCCATGACAATAGAATTTTCGGATGACCATTTTTCATATAATCTATCATCAAGGGCAAGAGCTGTTTTCTCGCCAATAATGTAGCCCAGGAGCCCTCTGGCAGATATGGCCATGTGAGCCGTTTTGGACCACATTAGATAGTTTCAAATAGTCCTTACAACATGGAGATTGAACAATTGGTAGAAACACCAACCAGTCTTTACAACATGGAGAACATCATGTAAGGGCAACCAGAGGCTCCCGGCGAGGCTCCCGGCGGTGGTTGGCTAGGCCGAGAGACTCCGGTGATAACTAAATTAAATCAAGAGGGCAGAGGGCGGTGGTGGTGACTGGCGGCGGCTTCAAAGAGAGGCAGAAGGAGAGAGAAGGCAGTACCTAGGGTTAGGGTCCTTAGGGTTTAGGCTCTGATACCATGTTAATAATGGTTTGACTTGTCCTGAATAGATAGAGGTCTATTGTATTTATAGATGAGAAAGATTACAAATATAGAAGAATGGTAGGTGAGAGTAGGTAACATTGAACCTGGACAGATTGAACCTGTTTTACAACACTATCACTTGGAAGTCTTGTACAACTTTCTGATGATAATTGTCTGTGGTTTCAAGGGGCTGGGTTGAGGTTTTGTAAATTCTGGGTTATGTTCCAGTTTTAGAAAGTTTGTTTATTAGGACCTTGGTGGGTTTATTATGCCATTAATAGCTGCTCTCTGTACTCTGTCCTTATATTTTCAACCTGTCGTATTCCTGTATACTGCACTTCCATGAATTTGTATTGCATTTTCAATCGCCTATTGTTTGGGTATTTTAATTTGATGCTTGATGTTCCTGTTATTGCTTGTTTGTAAATCAATCGGCAAAGGAAATTTTGTCATTCGTTTCACAGAGCACAGAATTTCTGCTCTGCAAATTGGCCATATGGTATTGATGCACTAGGAAAACCTTAGGTCTAGATAATTTCTCTTTCCTTGGTTTTTGGTTCCCAAAAGGATTTTATCTGTAGGCTCAAATTATTTTTGTATGAAATCTTATCTTATTAGCAACATGACAAACTTTCTGCATCTTACATTTTTTGAGGACATTTATCTTAATTTTGAAATGATGTGCAGAGGTCAGCACCTGCTAATCGGTTTTGGCACCGCAGAAGGCACTCTTTGGGCATCGATAGTGGTACTCTTAAAGATGAGTTTGTTCATAACATGGATCCTTTAACAGGGGAGGCCACGGTTCAATCAAGTTCAGATGCTTCCAGCTCTCCTGCTAGCTCACTTCAAGTACTGACTGCTGCTCCAGTTGAAAAGAATGTCAAAGAAGAATGGGCTGCTACACGCATTCAAACAGCATTTAGAGGATTTCTGGTATCTATTGTACATCTGTAATCTGTCAATATCTAGAGTATTCATTATCGTAAGGATGCCATCCTGTTATTTGGAAAGCCTCGCTAATAAAAATGGGGCTTTCAGCCTGGTCTGAGTTTCATATCATTTTCCAGCAAAAGCAGATTGCATTGGTATCAAAATATTTCATTACTGATCTTCAATTAAATTCATTTTTAGGTTCTATCTTTGTCCTTATATTGCAACAGTAATCCTGAATTAGATCTATCAACAGAACAGTAATCCTGAATGCGATCGTTTACCAATGTGGCATGTGCTGAGTTAAGCTTTTGTATATGGTAGGAAACCATGCATAATATTTCTCTGTCATCATTCCTAGAATGCTGGGGAGCAGCATGTGTCAGATGTGGTTTATTGAGAACTGGATTTATGTTTTCTGAATGCTGACAACAACTTGTATAAGTTTCCTTAGCTCTTGATGAGATTTAAGTTATTTTTAGTGTCCAACTTCTTCACCCAAGACCTTGCAAGTTGTTGTTTAGTTTCTGCTTCTCCATCATTAATTTCTGTTACCTCAAGGGTAAATCAGAAATTCAAATACAGGTCAAGCTTCAACAATAGTGCAGCACAAAGGAGAACTAGGAAGGTTGATCAACTTAATTCTTAACTGTATGCTTACTTTCAAAGTTGGAACCATGATGATTTTACTTTTACTGATGACTAAAATATTGATTGCCACTAATCAAGAAATGTTCTGTTATATTAGTCCTACAACTGTTATGGCTTAAAACCAATTAGGAAATTCTAGGACCTATTAACTGAACTGGAACTACTTCATAATTGGGAAATAATTGATAAAAAACGTTTCAGTTTCACTTTCTTGCAAAGTACAATCTTCATGTAGAAACCTTTATCTAGGGTGCCCAAGCCAGTAGCTTTATTAGCAGAAGACTCTTCATTCTAATTGAAGCAGTTCGTAAATTGTCGATTTTTTCTTTAATTTTGGATTCACTGTTTGTATTAGTGGTCTTGAAATATAAACGGAATATTTGGTTGATATTTTGTAGGCCAGACGAGCACTTAGGGCTTTGAAAGGATTGGTGAGACTTCAGGCCCTTGTTAGGGGTCATGCTGTGAGAAAGCAAGCTGCAATAACACTTCGTTGCATGCAAGCCTTGGTGAGAGTTCAGGCCCGTGTTCGAGCACGCCGCGTCCGCATGGCATTGGAAAGTCAGATGACAGAGCAAAAAGTTCAGCAACAGCTGGTGCATGAGGCTCGCGTTCGAGAAATTGAGGTGAGATGTATCAATATGCTCTTGATTTCTGAGGCATGTGTTTCCATGTAGCTTTGCATGATCCTGATTTTTGCATATGTTAGGACTAAAGTTGATGTTCAAATGTACATTGGCTTCTTACATGCTGAATTGCTAAAAGTTGCCTTGTTTTGTTAGAAAATCTGAAATAGTGTTATAATTTGAGTGACAGTCATGCATATTTCAATTAGGTGCATGGAAGTACAAACAAGGTGTCGAGTATCGGTATTGGTTACTGTATTGGGAAAGATGGTTTTAAGTGACGTATTGGAGAGATGCAAGATTCAGGAAAGATATGCATAACAAGCTTAATAAATGCATGGATGTGCTTAGGATATGTGCAAAATATGTTTTGAATCATAATACACCATAAAGATGTAGTAATTAGGTCCAGCCATAGTAGTGTTAGGATCAATGGCCACCGAGAGGGGCTAGAATTGGTGTTGATGTGGAATTATTTGCCTTTGAAAACTGTTCACCAATGTCAACCCAAACTTAAATCTCAAGTTCTCAACGGAAAATGGTTAGTGACCACAAATAAAGCAATCCCAGAAAGATGATTGGCATATTATATTTATAGTGGTTGTGTAGGGTTATTATATTTATAGTGGTTGTGTAGGGTCCACTACTTACATACACTGTCCCAGCCATGCTTGCAATCCACTATCACAATCTCTTTCCAGTAGAGATCAAATTGTTATAATGCCTGTTTTGCGGGATCACTTAGTATCCAAGTGATTTTCAAGCATCACCACTATAAAACCTTCAATCTGAGCTTTAATGGGATCACTCTGAAGCCAAGTAGTTTTCAGGATCGGCACTATAAAACCTCACTTGCAAGTTTTCAGAGATCACTCAGAACCTGTACAACAGGGGACCCAAATAAATAAAGCTCTTAGAAGCCAAGTACAAAAATAAAGCTCAGTCAGAATATACCTCATAGCAGGTAGATATGCAAAGATTAAAGCACAGATCTCAAAACCCTAAATGAACACATCAGCAAAATAATCCTCCAGATGATGCTCAGAATGTGTGCTAGAATGATAGCCAACTAAATCTCAGTGTGTGCTAGAAAGCCTTCAATGTCTTTCTCACTTTCTTTTAGGTTTGAGCCTCCGAACCCCTATTTATAGCCTAACTCCAACGTTCAAAAAACTAGCTGTGATGGAGTAAATCGGCATATTACGGTTGACCGAGTTATCATGGTCGGTCACCCGAACTCAACAAGGTAACCCTATCTCCTCAACAAGGTAACTAAATCTCATTGAATATAGCCATTACCATTCAAACGTTTAAACGGGGTTGGGGACTTGTCGACCGGGATATGTTCATAGAACAACCGAACACAAAATAGCACCTCTTGGTAAATATTGACCGAACAATAGTCAGTTGCTGTAGGAGATCGACCAAACATTAAACAATATGCATATATAGATCGACCGAACCGAGTGGTTGACTGATTATCATCCGAACCTCTTATATTCATTTTGGTTGATTAAGATTGGTTGGTCGGTGTCGCAATCGAAGTCTACCAGAGTTGGACATATTTCAGCCATTTATTTTTTTGTCCCAACTCAAGATAAATAAGACATGAACCAAGTCCAAAATTACTCAGAGGACTCAATATCAAGTACCAAATAACTTGAGGATGGAGTGATCCTCTAGAGTCAAGCCAAACAGATATAACCATTCTATCTATGTTCAAGCCGGTCAATCCAAGGGTTCAATGGGTTGTTAACTAACCCAATCATCAAACCAAAAGGGTCTAGGGCGAGTCAAGATGATGTATGCAACCGTTGGTCTCATAGACTTAGCCTAGCTTCTATGGATGCCATAATTCATGAGCACTCAAGGATAATTACAACCTAGGATTGATCTATCCATAGAACATCAAATCAAAATCCTAGCCTAACATGCATCTAATCATCAAGTATTCAAGTCTTGGTCCTCAATGATGCTTGAAACTCCATGGAAGGCTTGACGAGTTTACCCAATGAAACTTTGCCAATTCACAAAAACAGTGCTTTATGAGATTTTCATCTTAAACTCCACTATATGTGCCAGTTAAAGCCTAGTTGAAGCTTGAACTCAGAGAAGTTTTCCACATTGCTCCATAATGCTTGGTGATGCACATAGGTCCATGAACATGAAAGAAAGCATATAAAGCACATACACAACTTTTTCAAGCAAAATAGATTGTTAGCACGAAAACATATACCAATTAATATATGAGAAATTATCCTTTTCCTTGTAGCTATCTCAACATGTCTCAACAATTAGGTGGTCGGATCCAATATTCGCCACGTGGCAGGTCAGTTAGGGCCCAAATTTTTTTGGTACAATTAGGTGGTGAGTGGTGGGGGCAGACCAAGAGGAAGGGCCTGGAGTCAAATTCAGCTGCTTGTTGATCAATTTTAACACCCTAGATATAGAGTAAACTACAAGGATGCCATCGTCCATCAAGGATGCCAGGTGTTATAATTTAAAGAATAGGACAAGGCTCTTTTTTTTTTTTTGAACCCTTGAAAAATTCGCTGAAAGAAAGTGATTGGAATAATAAACAACTTCCAAAAAGATAAAATAAAACAACTCAAGTTTAATTTTCTGACACAAATTAACAACCTAAATTCATAAAAGAATTATATAACTGACTAGACTCAAATTGGATCCCGGCACAGTTATTAAGCCCAGAATACTGAAAATAGCTTGTTGCTCAAAATAAACAAATGAATATCCATAATTGGCAAAATAATAATATAATATGCTCTGTTATGATTTTATTTTGATGTCTGAATTTTTTTAGGTCATATTGGGGCACTTTTTTTTTTGGGTAAGTAACAGTCTAAACATCACCCAGTGTTGGCACTGGGTAGGGTTTATTGGCATATTATAAGAATAGAGGTACTTCAATTATCCAATATGGTGGTGCACAAGAACTAATTGTACATCAACCCCCTTTCAAAGCTCCGTCCGTAGCCCTCTTTCCCATTTTGCCATTCTAACTCCTCCCCCACTTCTCTCTCTCTGATTCGTTGGATCTCAGTTCTCAACAAACCCCTACAACTGCAGGCATAGTTATGAAGGGTGTCCAGGCGATTTTGAGGTCCTAGGCATGCAACCGCCTTATTAGTTCACACCTTGTTCTTTTTAATAAATTAGGTCCCATTTCTAGTCTTTTTATTGGGCTGTTTCACGGCTTTTTTTTTTTTTTTTGATAAAATTTGATACTATTTCTTGTATTTTTATTGGGCTATGTAAATTATTTCTGTACAGTTACATGAGAGCATGCATATGCATAAAAAAAAATTGATGTTCTTTCGATGTTTTTTTATTGGACTGTATATTATTTAACTATCAAGGAATGGACCTTTCACAAGGGGTCCAGTCCAGCGTCGGCAATAGGAGCCTTTGGCTGCTGGTTTGACTTATTCAAACCAGTCGGTATACATTAGTGGCAGATGGCGACACTATGCTGGTTTCACTATTTGCTTATAACTCTAGTTCTTCTCTTCTACTTTTATTCTCATTATGTAATTGGGACTCCCTCTCATGTTGACATGTGGAGTCGCTTCTCTATCTCTCTATCTTTATTGTAAATAGGACTTCTTCTCATGGTGACTTTTGGAAGTCCTATCCTATCCTATCCTATCTGTCTACTTTTCCTAAATACTATAAATAGAGAACATAGGGAGGAGAGTTTTTTTATCAATTGATTCTGCCTATCTATGGCAGAATCGTCTCTCTTCTCCCCCTTTCTTCTCCACTTCTCTCCCTCTCGGTTTTCTTGTCATGGTCTTTATTTTGGTTTGACACATGGCATCAGAGACTTAGTTCTTTTATTTAATTTTTTTTATAAATTAAAAAAGATTCCACTTATTGAGAGTACAAACAAAGAACTCATTAATATTCATTAACTGATGAAGGCATAGAGCTATACCAAGTTACCAACCACAAAATAGTAATGGATGGATCATACTTGAAGAAATGTGCTGAGGTGTACAGGCTGCTCTCTTTTTGGTTAATCAATACAATTAATTTTTTTACCTTCCAAATTTTTATCTTTGGGAAGGGAGAGGTTAAGGCATCAATGAAAGCTTGCTTATTGCCCTCTACGCAGAGGGCAAGAATGGAGTTTTAATAAGGAGTGCAATCTCGGGTCAATTTCTCATTGTTGCGGTAATAGAATGGTCTTGGTGGAAAAAAAATCTGTAGCAGCTTTAGAACAAACAGGAACCAGAAAAACTGAACCATAAAAGTAAGAGAAGAGGAGGAAAAGAGGAGAAGAGAAAGAGACAAAAGAGATGTCGACTCTAAGGGAGAAGAGCCAAATCGTTGTTCTCCTCCATTCTTACTCTTTGCATTTATAATGCTGTTTACAATATGGAAGCAAAATAAACTGTAAGATACTTTCCTAACAAGATATTCTAACAAAGGAAACAATCTAACAGCACACAAGAAACAACCAAAAATAGAGAAAACAAGATCTACAGCTCATAGCGATGCTATACCTCAATCTTGATGACGCTAACACCCCCCCTCAAGCTGGAGCATATAGATCACCCACGCCCAGCTTGGAACCAGACTCTCGGAATCCAGGACCAAACAGAGGCTTGGTAAGAATATCAGCCAATTGTCTTGACGTGGGCACAAAAGGTGTAAATAGAAGCTTCTTTTGAACCGCGTCATGAACAAAATGACAGTCAACCTCAATATGTTTAGTGCGCTCATGAAATACTGGATTGCTGGCAATGTAGATGGCGGCCTAGTTGTCACAAAACATAGTCATAGGTTGACTCACAGGAAATCCCAACTCTTGTAAGATATTCCGTATCCACATAAGTTCAGCAGAAGTGTGAGCCATAGCTCTATATTCTGCCTCAGCACTAGACTTGGATACTGTAGTTTGCTTCTTGCTTCTTCAAGTAACTAGATTTCCTCCAACAAATGTGTAATAACCAGTGGTGGAACGTCAATCACCATCAACTCCAGCCCAATCAGCATCAGAATACCCGGTGATATCAATATTTTTGTGACACCGGTAGACAAGACCTTTGCCTAAAGACTTCTTCAAGTATCTCAATATGGGGCAGGCGGCATCATAGTGGCTTTGTTTTGGAGCTTGCATGAATTAACTAATAACTCCAACAACGAATGACAAGTCAGGCCGAGTAACTGTCAAATTAATAAGTTTACCAATAAGTCGTCGGTATTGATGGACATCAGGAAAGTCAGGGCTATCACTAGTCTCCAGTTTCTGATGAGGATCCATGGGATTATCAGCCGGTTTAGCACCAAGAAGACCAATTTCAATTAAAAGGTCAAGAACATACTTCCTTTGAGACAAACTGATACCCTTGCTGCAACCACTTCAATGCCCAAAAAATAGTGAAGTAAACCCAAGTCCTTCATTTGGAAGTGAGCATTTAAATAAAATTTGACCTCTGTAATACTTGCCACATCATCTCCTGTAATTATAATATCATCTACATAAACAACTATGATAATGACTTTAGAAGCCTGACGCCGAACAAATATGGAATGATCAAAGTAGCACTGAGAGAACCCACATTGAGTAATGATGGAGCTGAACTTCTTGAACCAAGCACGGGGGGACTGTTTGAGACCATAAATAGCCTTGTATAGTTTGCAGACTTTAGTGGACATCCCCCTGAGCAACATACCCCGGAGGTTGCTCCATATATAACTCCTCTAATAGGTCACCATATAGAAAGGCATTTTTGACATCCAACTGAAAAAGAGGCCAATCATGATTAACAGCCAAGGAAATAATGAGACGAATTGAGTTGAGACGAGCAACCGGGGAGAAGGTCTTAAAGTAATCAACAACATAAGTATGAGTGAACCCTTTGGCAACCAAGCGAGCCTTGAGTCGGTCAACTGTCCCATCTGGGTTGTGTTTAATAGTATACACCCAGTGACAGCACACAACAGTTTTATCATGCGGAAGATTAACGAGACTCCAAGTACAGTTGGAGAGCAAGGCATCCATCTTTGAATCCATAGCCGCCTTCCACCTTGGATGGGACAAAGCTTGGACATAGGTGGTGGGGACAAATGTAGTAGACAAGGACAACACAAGATTGTGGAAGGGGGAAGGAAGATGGGCAGTAATAACAAATTCATCAATAGGATACCTTTGCGAAGGGCGAGATGAAAGCGTACTTTTGCGAAGGGCAAGAGGAAGGTCAAGAGGGACCTCAGTACCAGGAGCAGGCAGATCAGTGGGCAGAGCAGCATCTACAGTAGGACCGGGCTGAGGCTGTCGTTGGTAAACCTGCAAGGGAGGGGAAGGAGGGTCCTCAGGGGGTGGGGTAGGATGGTCGGTGGGATGATTAATGAGGGGTAAAGGTACAAGGGAAGCAGGAGGGGCTGAAGGTGTGGCAGGGGTTGGGTAATAGGACGTATCCTTAAAGAAGGTAACATCAACACTGACGAAATGTCTGTGGGTCACTGCGTCATAACACCTGTAGCCCTTCTGGTGCGGGAGTAGTCAAGAAAAATGCATTTCAGAGACCGGGGGGATAACTTAGCACGTTGACCAGGTTGTAAAATATGAACAAAGTAAACACACCCAAACACATGGGGGGTAACAGGAAAAAGAGGAACATATAGATAAAGCATGGAGAAATGAACTTGTCCGCGAAGAACAGATGAGGACATTCTATTAATAAGAAAACAAGCTGTAAGTAGGGCATTACACCAAAAATATTTCGGAACATTCATATGAAAAAGAAGTGAACGAGAAACTTCTAACAAGTGGCTATTTTTACGCTCAGCTACCCCATTTTGTTGAGGGGTATAAGAGCAACTAGTATGATGAAGAATACCATTTTCATAACAAAAATCAGATATAACAGTTTGTGTCATGCCCCTAACTCAAGGCTAGGTACGTCACAACTAAGTTGCCAGGATTCAAAAGGCTCAAGAGATAAACAAATCAAGCATAAATTAAAAGAAACTAGTGGGAGCTTAAATGACATTATTTAACACAAAAAGGGCTACATATATTACTTATTCTGATGGCACCATTATTTAACATTCAAAACTTACTTACATGCCTGTACTAGTTACACAGTTCTTGTTCTTTACATACATACAAAAGCTTTTACAGCAGAACAAAAGAAAATGAGTCCAGCGGCCTTCGACACTTCTTTACTTAAGAGCTGGGTTGGCTGAATCAAGAAATCCCTCTGAGAGCACTCCACTTGTCTCTGTGATCCGTCATTTAAATGATAGAGTGAGCTTATGCTCAATGAGGATAAATTATTTACTTACAACAACAAAATCACAAAGCACACGAAGTATTCAAACACGGACAGCAATTTCCACATCATGGAAAAACTTAACATACTTGGAAGTTATTATATACTCATGATGTGAATGCAAGAATCTCAGTTAAAATATTTCAAATAACCCTAGGTAAGTCAGTCATGTGTTTGCTGCAAGGTGCCTAACATTTGGAGTCGTTAAACACTAATTGATGTCCCTGACATTTCGTCTTGATAGCCGTATTTGCAGTTGATGTCCCAGACATCTCGCCTTAAGGGCGGTGAGTTCCCGGAACTCTCAGTCCTCTAATGGATTGGTGACATCCCAGATGTCTCGGCCTCAGTAAAAGACGGTGAAGTCCCAGACTTCTCGGTGCCACACGTTTCTACTCATTATCTTACCCCTAATGAGAAGGGGACAACAAACACGGGTTGCATTCAGTTTCAGTTCTTTTATCAGGTAATTCTATACATGAATACATATACATGTATTTCATCACATTCTTCATTCCTTACCATCTTTCCCCCATTTATCTATTTTCACTCATAAGGGGGGTCATCATCATGGAAACCACAGCCATGAACATATTTCATTTAAATAACATCATATCAGATTCCATATAGCATAGTCTTATCATTTTGAGCAATATCCTAAGAGCAAATTATCTAGAATGGTAGACAACAACATTCCCAATCAAATAAATAACAAATTAAATCCATCAATAGACACACACATCCCAATGAGAGCATAAATAAATAATTTCCCCTCACCTATTGTTGAATTCAAACCTTATACTTGGATACAGCTAGGTTAGCTCTCTTTAACTTTCAATTCTACAAAATAAGAGATATAACTTAATCATTTCATTTCTAGTTTAAAACTAACTAGCTCATAATATTTTTCAATTTGTACCCTATAACACAAGTTGTCCTATACAGCAAGTATTAACCAAGTAAACCATTCAATTTCTCAGAAATTAGGGTTATGATTTATGATAAAACCCTAGGTGGCTTTCCCATTTAAGAATTTCATGAAAACAATGAAGGAAAAGGGAGGAACTTCACCTCTTAAAGACTGGTTTTAACCAGTTTCAGCTTTAGGGTTCTTTTCCCCATTTTTTTTCCTTTTTCGGTTCGCTTTTTTTCATGCTCATGCATGGATGGTAGAGAGGGATGAGATAGAGAGAGAGAGAGAGAGAGAGAGAGAGAGAGAGAGAGAGAGAGAGAGAGAATCGTACCGGTCCTCTCCTACTTCCTCCTCTTCTTCCTCTTATTTTTCCTTTCCTTCGTCTTCTTCTTCTTCTCCTTCTTTTTTGTTTTCCCTTCTTTTTTCTACGTTCCCAAATAGAGCTTTTTTTCCTCTTACGTTTTATATAATATCAATTAATTAATTAGATACTTAGTTATAATTAACTTCCCTAGAATGACTAACTTACCCTTACTTAGGTCTTTATAACTCTAGGATTAAATTAGATTACATGGAGTGCCAGTGAGTATCATTTCAAATAGGGACCCGAGGTTTACATTACGATTTTGGAAAAGTTTACAACAAGTCTTGGGTACCCAGTTACATTTTAGTACAGCTTTCCATCCCCAAACTGATGGGCAATCTGAGCGGGTTATTCGGATTTTGGAAGATATGCTACGGGCTTGTGTCATGGATATCAGAGGAAGCTGAGAAGAACATATTAACTTGGTGGAATTTGCATACAACAATAGTTATCAGACAACTAGTAAAATGGCACCATATGAAGCTCTCTATGGTAGAAAATGCAGATCCCCTATATGTTGGTATGATGTGGGTGACCGTCAATTATTGGGGCTAGATCTAGTACAACAAACAAGTGATAAAATTGAGCTTATTCAGAAGAGAACCCGAGCCGCCCAAAGTCGACAAAAAGTTATGTAGATATCAGAAGGAAAGATTTGGAATTTCAGGTTGGTGATGAGGTGTTTTTGAAGGTTGCTCCGATGAAGGGAGTAATGAGATTTGGAAAGAAAGGCAAATTGAGCCCAAGATATGTGGGACCTTATAAGATATTGGAGAGTTGGTCCAGTGGCTTATCGTATTGCCTTACCACCAGCTCTCTCAGGGGTACACAACGTGTTTCACGTATCCATGTTAAAGAAATACATTAGTGATCCTTCTCATGTGGTACAGCCTGAACCTAAAAGCAAATCTGTCCTATGACGAGGTTCTAATACGAATCTTGGACCAGAAACAGCATAACCTGAGGAACTGAGTAGTAACCTTAGTAAAAGTATTGTGGAAAAATCATTCGGAAAAGGAAGCAACATGGGAGCGAGAAGAAGAACTGAGATCTAGATATCCCCAGTTATTTAGTGATTGAGGTATGATTTCGAATTTTGAGGACGGAATTTATTTTTAGGAGGGAAGGGTGTAATACCCCAATTCCTATGATATTAATTTGCCAATATTTTTCCTTCCCTCTTTGGGAATTTTTTTACTGATTTTTATTCTTAGGGATATTTTAGTAATCTTACCCCCCCAATTCGAGGTGAGAGAGTAGAAATTTATAATGTATTAATAGCATATGCATAATCGTATTGGAAGTTAGTTATAATTTTTCTTTATGAAGTGGGTAACTATATAATGTACAATGTGTGGTTATATGGTTATGCTAAAAGTGTGCCCCATAGGGTTGGTTGGCCCTTTGGATGTGGGTTAAGTCTTAAAATAAAACTTTATAGTATTGGATTTGATTGTAATTGAAAAACATAGAAGGATAGTGAAGGAAATAAAATAATTTAGAAGTTGGGGACAACTAAAAAGGAAATTATGTTCTTGAAGGGCTTGGTTATATAAAGATAAAAATGAAATGACTTAAGTATAACCAGTACCTAATTTAAAGGGATACCCACATCCAAAGGGCCAACCAACCCTGTGGGGCACACCTATTAGCATAACCATATAACCACACATTGTACATTATATAGTTACCCACTTCATAAAGAAAAATTATAACTAACTAACTTCCAATACGATTATGCATATGCTATTAATACATTATAAATTTCTACTCTCTCACCTCGAAATAGGGGGGTAAAATTACTAAAATATCCCTAAGAATAAAATTCAGTAGAAAATTCCCAAATAGGGAAGGAAAAATATTGGCAAATTAATATCATAGGAATTGGGGTATTACAGTTTGGGTGTATTCAAGAGCATTATCAAACCTAAAGACACGAATCTGCTTATTAAATTGTACTTAAACTTCCTTGCAAAAACCTTTAAAAATAGAGAGGAATTCAGATCTGTCTTTAAGCAAATAGAACCAGGTTGCCCTAGAATAGGCATCTACAAAGGTTACAAAATAACAAGAATCAAGTGTGTTGGGCACACGGCATGGACCCCAAGTGTCTGAATGAATTAAACTAAAAGGGGAAGAGCTACGAGGTGTAAGATGAGCAGGAAAAACAGTCCTATGATGCTTTCCTAACTCATAAGCTTCACAATTGAGTTATGTGATAGACTTGCAATTAGGAATTATGGTCTTCAGTTTGGTGAGAGGTATATGGCCAAGGCGATGGTGCCATTGAAGTGGGGTTGAGATGGCAGAGGTTGTAGTAGCTGGTGCATTCTGGTTCTAGTAGTAAAGTCCTAATAGCTCAAAGCACCCACCAATCGTCTCCTTAGTCCTAAGATCCTGAAAGACACAATACGAAAGGAAAAAGGTTACTGAACACTATAGAGATTTAGTTAATTGGCTAATAGACATTAGATTAAGGAGCAACTTAGTAACGTGAAGGACAGAGGAAAGAGACAAAGAGGGTGTTATGGAGATTGTCCCTTGGCCCGTGGCTCGGGTTGAGGAACCATTAGCAAGAAATACAGGTATAGATGAGACAGTATCTTTAAAAGAAGAAAAGTTGTGAGACTCACCAGTCATATGACACGAAGTACCGTAATTAAGTATCCAAGGAGTAGGAGTGGTAGTAGAAAGTAGTGCATTTGTACCTGTGTGGGCAAGGGTGGCGGAATTGGATGGAGAGGACTGCAACTCAAGCTGTTGTACTCGTCGAAGTAATGCATCAAGTTGTGCAAGAGGAACTGTGGTGCTGGTAGGAACCAGAGGAGCTGGTACCGGACTTTCTTTTGTAGTGGCAGAATTAACCAAAGCCTCAGCCCACTCTGGTTTACCATGCTTGGCCCAACATTTGTCAACATTATGGTTTGTTTTCCTACAATGGGTGCAATAACGATTAGTCTTATCAATATGTGGTTGTTTAGAGCTATGACCATATGACCCATGGCCTCTACCTGAGTCACGACCTTTAGTGGAGGAACCTCGTCGTCAGTCGGCAAATAACGCAGAGTTATCTTGTGGAGATGTGGTATTACTGGAAGGCATCAGTAGTTAGAGAAGGAAGAATGTCTCAATTAGAGTAGGAATCCTCTCTCCAGATAGTAATTGAGTTTTGAAAGCCTGATATTTCTGTGGAAGGCCAGCTAAAAATTTAGCAACATGAAATTCTGATTGCTGAGCTTTAAGTTGGGTGAGGTCCGTGGTGAGAGGTTGAACAGCCTGAAGTTCTTCAAGAAGACCCTTGAACCCACTGTAATATGCATGTAGGGACTTATCTCTTAAAGAATAATTGAAAATTCTTTCATATAACTCATAAACTCGAGAGACATTTTTCTCTTGGGCATAACTCTCTTTAAGGTCATTCCAAATTCCTTTGGCAGTTTCATGAAACATCACATTTGACACAATGAATGGATCAATGCTTCCCCATAGCCAAGTTTGCAAGGTCGAATTTTCTTTTATCCAATCATCATAGTTTTTTACAGAGGTAGGATTCTTGAGATCCACAAAAGGGGGATCATCAGTCAGATATTTAAGTTTCCCTTTTAAATGAATATAAGCCTTTACGGCTTGTGCCCATAGCAAATAGTTTGACACTCCTTTCAATTTGATGGAAGTAATTTGCATAGAAGACTCTTTGAATTCAGTCATTAACAATATAACAAGTAGCAAGATCTCCAATTAATCACATCAGTACAACAATATAGATGGTACCAGATCTGGTTAGCACAGTAGCATGTCGCAAACAAGGACCAGCAACAGCAATTGGTAGACAGATAAATGCAGCAGTACAGTGGTGTATTACAGCACCATATAATGGGTATAAATCAAATATCGACCACACAGATAGAGTACCAAATGTGGTCAATCACAGTTGTATATCAACCACCAGCAACCAGAAAAAAAATATCCAGATCTGAGCCAGCGACATCAACAGATTCAATTCATTCCTCCAAGCAGATTTCAATTACACAGAAATAAGAGCAAGAGCAGAGGCAGTATTTATTATTCATAAACAGATCTCAATTTCCAGATATAGGGCATATCAGAAATCTTCCAGAACGATACAGTAGTAACAGAATATCGCAACTGTAAGGCAAATCATGTGTCGAAAGTAACTATTAACTCAGTCATCAACAAGCAGCCGCAGGAATAACTAAGTCAAGAAATGGAGGAACTGAGTTATTCCATAAGCAGCGGCAATAAAAATAATTCAGAGGAAAGGAAAGAGGGAACCTATCAAAATCGCAAAGGTGGGTGAGTCCTTAGTTGGATCTTCAATCCTCTGATACCATGTAGCAGCTTTAGAACAAACAGGATCCAGAAAAACTGAACCGTAAAAGTAAGAGAAGAGAAGAGGAGAAGAGGAGAAGAGAAAGAGAGAAGAGAGATATCGACTCTAAGGGAGAAAAGCCAAATCGTTGTTCTCCTCCCTTCTTACGCCTTGTATTTATAATGCTGTTTACAATATGGAAACAAAATAAACAGTAAGATACTTTTCTAACAAGATATTCTAACAAAGGAAACAATCTAACAGCACACAAGAAACAACCAAAAATAGAGAAAACATCATCTACAGCTCATAGCGATATCGATATGAGCTGTACCTCAATCTTGATGACGCTAACAAGATCCTTAAAATCTTTTGGATTTTGAAGATCTTTTTGATATTTGAATCTCTTTCATTGGTCATTCTAATTGCAGTGGCAAGAGTGTGCTTTACAACAGAAAAATTGTCATAGTTCAGAGGGCTGAAACAGCATCCTTGTAAAGCCCCCCCTTCCGCCTGGCCTAATATTGATACAAATAGTTTCCAGTAATTTTCATCCTCTGATTCCACCAATTATGTCCTCTCAAAAAAAAAAAAAAAAAAAAAAAAAACTCTAGGCTTAAGCATCAAGAATCAGTAAAGATCACAGCTTTTGTTATAAAGGGTAGTTATTTTTCTAGAATTGACCTGATAACGGAAGAATTCTTTGAGTTAACTTGATTAAGTCAGTTTTTCTTGGTCAAAAGAAAATCAAGTGGAAATTACTAGGTCTAGCTTTGAATTTTGATTCCGCAAGTCTGATCTAACAAAATCATGTTGTTCACCAACTCCTTTTTCTTTCATTTGCTCTGTTTCCTAGTCTGTTTATCTGTACCAGATTTGGCAGGGTTAGAAGAAAGAAGAAGAGTATTCTTCATTGCCAGTGCGTGGGTTGGTTTGGGGCTCCAAAGAAAAAATAACCGTAGACGTCATCTGCTGGTCCAGTTTCTCTGAATGAATCAATTATCAAACACCTATGAATTGAAGATTTAAAAGGTGGAATATTTTCACTCCGCTTGTTCTTAGAGAAACATATAAGTGCAAATTCATGAGCAAGTAAAGTGAAAAGGAAAAAGAGAAAGAAACAGTAGAGGATAGTCAGCGTGCCAGTTTAGAGTGGAACAAATTGAAATAGTGACATACTGACATTATTGACCAGATTGAACTGAGAATTTGCTTGCTTGATAAATTATGTTGGAACTCTTAGGATTTTAGCTAAAAGTGGCTGTATGAGATGGTAGTGTGATAGCTTGTCTGGTAATATATGCTACTTTTTCATTCTTTAATTTTCTAGGAATTTCTTACTTTGAAAATTTTATGGCTTTTATTTTCTCACTATTTGTCTTTTAAGACACTTTTTATTATTTTCAGTCTAACAGTTTGATTTTATTTCAAATTATGAATAAATTGTTGATGCATTGGGTGATCTTATCTCATTTTTTTGATGATTGATGTAGGAAGGGTGGTGTGACAGTGTTGGATCTGTGGAAGATATTCAGGCCAAGTTATTGAAGAGGCAAGAAGCGGCAGCTAAGCGTGAGAGGGCCATGGCATATGCCTTGGCTCATCAGGTAAACTATAATAGAAGCCTGTCTGGAACATAAAAAGCATTTAGCATCATATTTAATGGATCTTGGAGTTAGCTGTAGTCCTATTTACTAAAGTCATTAAAAAAAGTACTGCCCCATATAATTGATGCTTTATAAACAAATTGTCTCATAACTACTAATATTTTGAGGAACCAAGTTGATTGACTAATAATTCTTATATTTTTATGACATGATTTTTTGAGGAAACTAATAAATTATTAGTTATTGGATGGAATTTATTATATATCATGTATTTGTTAGTGTATATAATATAAATAGGCAAACGTTTTTCTGGACAGCAGACCAGGTATCTGACACTGTGGTCTGCTGACTTCCATCCTCAAAAGTGAACAAAATCCTGCCCCCCCTCCCCCTATTTACGAGGTTCTGATAGTACCTCCTCCTGTAACACGTCCCTTGATTTTTCTGCTCCCCGGAGCGAAGAACATTTTCCCATATATATGGAATTATTTCCAGAATAATAATCAATCCAAGAGGCACCATTCTTTTCTTAATAAAATAAGGGATGATAGTTGTGCTTTAAAAAAGGCTTGCATCAATGAAAGAAGGATAAATGTGAGAACTGATTACACCAAATAGATATGATGTGCATGAGATTCCATGAGCGTTGAAGATTTACTATATTGAACGAATGAAGAAATGGCCAGGGATTTTTCATATACAAGGAACTGGCTGCAATGGTGGATGAGAATAATGTTGATAAAGAAGAAATTAATGAGAATCCGTGACAAAGGTTACAATATAGAGATATCAGTTTATCAGATACACTACAAAGAGATGAATAAAGTGGAGGAAGGTACATCCAATTATCAACATGTTTTCTATCACTCAAAATAGAAAAATAGGGCGATGGTGAAGATAGCCGAGATGAGGATGTTGAGATGGATGAGAGAATGAGAAGTAAAACTAGGACAGATAAAAGAAGGAACAAACACATTAAACATAATTTAAGAGTAGCTCCGTTTCATGATTAGTTGAGAGAAAGTTGTTTGACGAGGCATGGACATGGAAATGAAAATCTCTGAATGCTCTAGTAAGAGTGATACGATTCAATTGGATGAGCTAAACAAGCAAGGGGGAGACCTAAAATGACTTTGGGCGAAGTAATGAGAAATGGAATAAATTGATTAGTGCTGAAACTAAGTATATTTTTTAATAGAGTTGAATGGCAAGAAAGGATTTGTGTAGCTAACCCCATTTAGTTGGGATAATAGCAAAATTCGTAGTTGAGTGGAATTGAGTTGTGCAAGGATGATTTGTTATAGGATTCTTCAAGCATTATGCTAATATGTAGCATTTTTTGGTCCTCTTGCCTAACCCCCCCCCAACCCTTTTTTTATAATATTTTTGGTAGTTTATGCTAGTGTGAACTTGCTTAATAGGCTAGGCAAACTTTTTAATCTTTTTTGTTGAAGGGTAGTCCAGTGGAGCTTCCCTGAAATTTGCATTTGAAAATGTTATAGCTTGCTTATTTGTACTAGGTTTTAAATGAGACTTCAATGAAATATGATTCCACTTGAAGATTCTTTTGAGCTTTGTGGCTCCTATGGTTCGGGCCATTCTTTCCTACTTGCTTTGCTTTCCTCAATTTTTGGGTTATCACATCTCTTCAGCATAAAAAGTGCTCCATACTAGTGGCATGAATATGTGCAGTGACAATGCAGGAGAGAAAGTCGACAATACAAGATGTAGAAAAAAAAAGGAAAACTCCTATCCTAGAGTCACAATAGAAGTAGGACTCTAAGAAGTAAATCATAATAAATCATAATACTCCCCCTCAAGCCAAAGTTGGAGCATAAATATCACCAATACCCAGCTTGGAACAGTTTTGAAGAAATAAAACCTTGAATAATGCCTTTGTGAACATATCACCAAGTTGAGAACTGGAATTAGTGAACAGAGTAGATATCATTTTACACATAACAGCATCACGAACAAAATAATAGCCGGATATGCTTGTTACGTTCTTTGAAAACCGGTTTGCTAGCAATGTGAATGGCTGCCTTATTATTACTGCACATAGGGTTAGGCTGTGTAATTGGAAGCCCAAGTTCACCAAGAATATTCTTTACTCACATTAATTCTGCCATAGTATGACCCATAGCACGATACTCACCATCAACACTAGATAAAACAGCTGTAGTCTGTTTCTTGCTACGCCATGTAATAAGTTTGCCACCAAGAAAGGTACAGTAACTGGTACTAGACCAACAATCACCATCAACACCAAGCTCAATCAGCATCAGAATAACCACAAAGATCAATATGTTGATGAGGACGATAGAGAGCAACCCTTTAATCGGAGCTCCCTGTAATACTTCAAAATCCGACAAGCAACATCCCTATGAACTTGTTTTGGAGCTTGCATAAAATGACTAATAACTCCAATGAAAAGGAGATGTCAGGTCTAGTAATAGTGAGAAAATAAGCTTCCCAACAACACGACGATACGGATGGACGTCGGCAAAATTCACCCCATCATAGGTAACCAGCTTAAGATTGAGGGTCGATAGGAATATCAATAGGTTTGCAGCTTGGCATACATGTTTCAGTTAGAAGATCAAGAACATACTTCTGTTGAGAAACAGTTTAACCTTTGGTGCTTCGAACCACCTCAATGCCTAGAAAATAACAAATGACACCCAAATCCTTCATCTGAAAATGCTGACATAAGTAGGCTTTAGCCTCATCAATACCTGTCAAGTCATCTTCAGAAACAATAATATCATCCACATAGACCACAAGAATAACAACCTTGGAATTGGGGCCACGAACAAAGACTGGTTTGAACCCATAATCAACCACGACTATAGTGAACTTGTCAAACTAAGCACTAGGAGATTGTTTTAAACCATATATTACTTTGTGGAGTTTACCAACTCTGTGGGCCACAATCTCCCCCTAAGCAACATACCCCAGAGGTTACTCCATATAAACCTCCTCATGTAACTCAACGTATAAAAATGCATTCTTAATATCCAACTAAAAAGAGGACAGTCCAAATAATTGCAAGGGATATAAGAATCAAAACTGAGTAGAAACGAATAACTGGTGAAAGAGTCTCAAAATAATCAACCACATAGGTAAATAGGTTTGTGTAAAGTCTTTGGCAACCAAGCGTGCCTTCAGACATTCCACAATACCATTTGGGTTATACTTTGTAACAAAATAGAAACTAAGAGAAGATAGTGAGAAGAGGGAGAGAGAATCGATGTGTATTCCTCTCCTTCTCTTTCTTTCTATTTTGTTACATGGTATCAAATGAATTACCTACGTTGCTGTTTTGAGAGTCATTTAAGGTTCTTCGTAGGTGTGCAGCCACCATTATTGCTGCACCTACTACTGCTACTAGTCTACTACTACTACTACTTGGTTCGTAGTGACCTATATTGTGCTGCTATTACTACTTGGTTTGCATTAAACTATATTGTGCTACTACTACTACTTGATTCGTAGTAACTTGTATTATGCTGCTACTACTATTACTTGATTCGTAGTGACCTATGCTGCGCTACTACTACTGTTACTGCTACTATTGCTACTACTGCTACTGCTACTGCTACTGCTACTACTACTATTTGCTTTACTTGGGAAGAACCTATGTTGCTTGGTGTTCGTGAGTTGGTGTTACTACCTGAAGACCAGTGTTGAGTTTCGTATTTATTTTTATTATTCCATGCTGGAGCATGTTCTAGCTTGAAAAGAGGGGGGGGGGGGGTTGTTAACCAATGACAAAAATAGAAGGGCTCATTCAAGATTCGTCCTAATATAAGTGGTTGCTGATTTGATTTTGTCAAACCAGTAGATATTGACTCATTGGACAGGTGGCAGCAGAGAGTTAGTTTCTTATTTCTTATCTTCTTTTCTTCTCCTAATGTAATTGGAATTCCACCCTCTCTTGTGGAGTTCCCTTCTCCTTAGTTGGAATAGGTCTGTTTCTTTTTATTAGAAATAAGATTGTTTTTCTTTATCCTTTTATTCATGAGGATCCTTGTCATGTTGACATGTGAAACTCCTATTTACTTTGTAACCAGGTTTCTTTATCTTGTGGAGTCATAGACCTATCACACTTTATCTCTTTTATTTTGTGTATAAATAGTGACTGCTAAGGGGAGAGAAATATACATAGATTATCTTCATCTTCTCTCCATCTTCTCTTATTTCCTATTTTGTTACATGGTATCTGATCCATCAAAATTTATCCAATATCTCACGATTGCTGTTGATGATCAGATCTACTCAGATCTGTTGCTATGTGCTACTGCTGGTGCCATCAACATCTCTCCTAGATCTCACTCCTGCTGCGACTGATCAGATTTACTTAGATCTGTTTGTCTGTTGTTGCTTGCCATAGCTGATGCCATCAAGATCTTTCCCAGATCTCACTATTGCTGCTGACTGATAAAATCTACTCAGATCTGTTGCTACTTGTTACTGCTGGTGCCATTGAGATCTTTCCCAGATCTCACTACCACTACTACTGATATGATCTTTGTTTGTTGCTGCTTGCTACCATTGATGCCCTCAAGATCTGTTTTAGACCTCACCCAATTTACTGCGATAACCCAGATCTAAACCAGATCTGTCTACTACTGTTGCATTACTGAATCAAATCTACTTGTAACAATTTCACAAAGAGATAACCAGCAAGTTCACAAACCAGAAAAAGAGAGAAGAAGATTGAAGAGAAGGAGAAGAGAGAAAAAAATTTCGACAGCATCAGTGTACTACAACCAAAATTGATAAAAAAAACTCTCCTCTTAATCACTTATATTTGTAGAGAATGAATTACATCTATTATAAGAAAGTCTCTATAATAAGAGAAGACACAAAAGAAGAAAGACAATAAGAATAATTGGAAACAAAGCAGCAACCCAAAAAAGGGAAGAGCACTATGTCGATATCGCTGGTGGTAATTACCACCCAGTAATATCGAGATGGGCCCTTTTTGGGCTAATATCGTAACACCTTCCCTCAAGTTGGAATGTACAAATCACCCAATCCAAGTTTGTAACAATTTAACCAAAATGCAGGTCCAAAAAAAGGCTTTGTAAGAATGTCAACAAGCTTATTTGAGGAAGATATAAAGGGAGTAGCAATTAGCTTCTTCATAATAGTATCTCGAACAAAATGGCAATCCACTTCTATATGTTTGGTACGTTCATGGAACACTGGATTGCTAGCAATGTAGATAGCAGCTTGATTGTTACACATTAAAGAC
This sequence comes from Protea cynaroides, assembly GCA_028583415.1. Taxonomy (NCBI): domain Eukaryota; kingdom Viridiplantae; phylum Streptophyta; class Magnoliopsida; order Proteales; family Proteaceae; genus Protea; species Protea cynaroides. The sequence goes on along the minus strand of CM053266.1, from coordinate 64,697,464 downwards.
ATGGGCCGAGAGGTAGAAAATCTAAGTTTTTGGAAAATATTTCTTAACCATAGCAATTCAGTAGTAGTCTATGCCATAGCACGGTATTCAACTTTAACGTTGGACTTGGATATAATAGTTTGCTTCTTAATTCGCTAGGTAACAAGATTACCCTCAACAAAGGTACAATATCTAGTAGTGGAGCGTCTATCACCATCAGCTTCTGCATAATCAGCATAAAAAAAAACCAACAATATCAAAATGACAATGTCGATAGTAAATAAGACCAGTACCAGGAGATTTCTTGAGATATCGTAATATTCGACAGGCAGCTTCCTAGCAGGCAACCTTAGGAGCATGCATAAATTGGCTAACCACTCCAACATCAAAGGAAGGGTCAGGCCGAGTTACAGTAAGATAGATTAGCTTCCCAACTAAACGTCTATATTTATGGACATCAGAAAATTCCGGACTATCACATGTTTCAAGCTTCTGATGTGTGTCCATTGGTGTATCAGCTGGCTTGGCTCCAAGAAGTCTGGTTTCAGAAAGAAGATCAAGTACATACTTTCTTTGTAAAAGACTAATACTTTTACTACTGCGAATCACTTCAATCCCCAGAAAATAGTGAAGTAGTCTTAAGTCTTTCATCTAAAACTATGTATTTAAATAATTCTTGATTTCAGCAATGCCAGACTAATCATTTCTTGTAATAATAGTATCATCAACATAAACAGCAGTAATGGTGACAAAAGAGGAACGACGTCGCTCAAATATAAAATGATCAGAGTAACAGGCAGTGAAACCAAAAGTTGTAATAACAGTACTAAACTTATCAAACAATGCACGAGGAGATTGTTTAAGGCCATAGATAGCCTTAAGTAACTTGCACACTTTAGTTGAGTTCCCTCCCTGAGCAACATACCCTGGTGGTTGGTCCATATAAACTTCCTCCTGTAAGTCCCCATATAAGAATACATTTTTAACATCCATCTGATAAAGAGGCCAATCAAAATTCACAGCCAAAGATATAATAACACGAACAGAATTGAACCGAGCAACAGGAGAGAACGTCTCAAAATAATCAACCCTAAAGGTTTGAGTAAACCCTTTAGCAACAAATCTAGCCTTCAGTTTATTAAAGGTGCCATCAAAGTTATGCTTAACCATATATACCCATCTGCAACGAACAACGGAGTGACCTTGAGGGAGATCAACAAGGGTCCAAGTTTGGCGTGCCATTAGAGCAACCATCTCAGCATCCATGGTTGCTTTCCACCCTGGATGGGACAAAGCTTGGGAAAAGGAAGTAGGAACAAAGGTAGTAGATAGGGAGTGAACCAAATTTTGGTGACAACGAGGGAGATGGGTAGTAGAAACAAAATGTTCAATAGGAAAGGTAAGTAAGGAACGTTAAGTATAAGAATGTGTACCTTTGCAGAGTGCAATAGGGAGGTCAGGAGAGACCTCAAGAACAGGTGAAGTAGTAGTAATCGGCAGGTAGTTGGTGCAGTAGTAGTTGGTGCAATAGTAGTTGGTGCCACTGGAGGACAGCGTGTATAAACTTGTAGGGGAGGTGGGGGGGGGGGGGTCAGATGATAGGGTTTGGTCAGAGGGTAGTGTTTGGTCAGATGGTGGTTTAGTATCATCAAGTGTGATTGAAGGGACTGGTGGGGAAGGGATAGGGGAAGAAGTCGGCACCGGTACCAGATAATTTGGTTTGTCTTCAAAGAAAGTAATATCAGCACTGACATAGTGACGTTTAGTGATAGGATCAAAACATCTATACCCTTTTTGAGTGCGAGAATAACCAAGAAAAATATACTTGAGGGATCGAGGAGAAAGTTTTCCCAATTTAGGATGCATGATATGGACAAAACAGGCACTACCAAAAACTCTAGGGTAGACATGAAAGAAAGAAGTAGAAGGATAAAGAAGACGAAAGGAAATTTTATTGTGTAAAGCAGAAGATGGCATTCTATTAATAAGATAGCAGGTGGTTAAGACCAAATCACACCAATAAAATTTAGGCACATTCATATGAAACATCAGGGACCAGGTAATATCCAGGAGATGCCTATTTTTACGTTCAGCGATCCCATTTTGTTGAGGGGTGTAGGCACAACTAGTATGATGTATTATACCATGTTTAAAACAGAAATCAGAAACAACTATTTGAACATATTCAAGAGCATTGTCTGTACGTAAGACCTTAATGGAAATTCCAAACTAAGTAAAAATTTCTTTAAAGAACCCTTGAAAAATAGTAAGAAACTCAGAACGATCTTTAATTAGATAAAGTCAGGTCATCCTGAAAAAATCATCCACAAAGGTTACAAAATAAGACAACCCTAACCTATTGGGGATACGACAAGGGCCCCAAATATCAGAATGGATTAAAGAAAAAGGGGTAGAACTTCTAGGAATAGAACTAACAGGGCAAGAGGAATAGTGATGTTTCCCTAATTCACAGGCCTCACATTGAAGGGTGGAGAGAGACTTGCAACTAGGGATAAGAACTTTTATCTTTGACAGAGACAAATAACCAAGCCAGCGGTGTCATTGAAGAGGGGTAGTAGTAGAGGTAGTTGCATCAGTAGGAAAAAAATCAGTATGCTCAAAATAGTACAAACCAGCATGCTCACATCCGTCATCAATCATCTCCCTAGTTTTGAGATCCTGAAAGGTACAATGAGAAGGGTAAAAAGTAGCAACACAGTTAAGTGATTTAGTTAGTTGACTAATAGATAAAATATTAAGAGGTAAATTTGGTACATGTAAAACAGAAGGTAAGGACATAAAAGGGGTAAGAGAGATATGACCATGCTGAGAGGCAGTAGTGGAGGAGCCATCAACAAGATAAATAGTAATAAGCTTGTTGGTGGTATGAAGAGAGGAAAAGACAGAGGACTCATTAGTCATATAACAGGTGGCACCAGAATCAATGATCCAAGGATGAGGAGAGGCATGAAAGAGAAGGGTAGATGTACCTGTATGGGCTAGGGTAGCAGCAGAAGGGGAACCAATAGCCTCAAGTTGTTGAATCCTACGAAGGAGGGTCTTGTAAATGGCAGAGGATGGAGCAGTTGTGTGTGGTGGAGCTGGCGCAGCAGGAAATGCATCGTCAATGGTAAATGTATTAACTAAATTATCAGCCCATTCAGGATAGCCAAACTTATTTCAACAGGTGTCAACGGTATGGTTGTTCTTGTTGCAATGAGTACAATAGCGGGCAAACTTATCAGACGGTGGTCTCCTAGAACCACGACCAGGTGCACCACGACAACAACCACGGGTGGAACCATGACCCCTAAGGGAGGAACCACCACCACGCTAGCAAACAAGGCAGATGTATTTTTGGGAGAAGGGTTACTCTGAGGAACCAAACATTGGAGACAAAAGAAAGTCTCACTCAGAGTAGGTATGGATGCACGGGTAATAAGTTGACTCTTCACAGCCTGATACTCAGGAAAGAGTCCAGCCAGAAATTTTGCCACATAAACTCAGATTGTTGGGCCTTTAACTTATTTTCGTTAGTGGTAAGAGGCTGCACAGCTTGGATTTCCTTAATAAGGCCTTTGAAATCACTATAGTAGTCAGTCAGGGATTTGTCACCAATAATGTAGGTGAACATTCTTTCATAAAAGTCATAAATACGAGAAACATTCTTATCCCGGCCATAGGTTTCTTGTAAATCAGCCTAGATGGCCTTAGCAGTATTGTGAAACATTACAGTAGGTAAGATGGAAAGGCTCAATACTATTCCACAACCAAGTTTGAACCAAAGAATTGTCACAAAGCCAAGTATTATAAGTCTTAACAAACTCAGGGTCTTTAGTATTACAGGCAGGAGCATCTTCAGATAACAGTTGTACTTTATCCTTAAACAGAATGTAGGCCTTGATGGCCTGAGCCCAGAGAAGGTAGTTTGAGGCGCCTCTCAATTTTAGAGAGATGATCAGAACATCTGTAGGCTTTGGATCAGTCATCTTGGAACAGAATAAATAACAATCAACACAATCAAGCAATATAAATTTGTTCTTCTTTCACTTGGTTCCGTTAACCGAGAGGCCAAAGGAGATAAGGTTTAAAGTGAAGCAAGGATTGGTGGTGGTGATAGGGCATAATAATAAAATAAAAAAAAATCAAAATCTCGGTTCAGCCAATCGAGTGGCCTAGGGAATGAAGGGCTCAAGAGGGGTGGCGGTAGTAGTGGTAGGGTAGTAAATTTTTTTTTAATTATTGCTCAACACATTAACAATAAGAAGGTGATCGAGAAGTCAAACCAAAACATTGGTAGCATAGTGGTAATAGAAGTAAATCTCGATCACCAAGATAAGTAGTACATAGTTAGAGCAAAAATATCAAAGGCCTATCAAACTGAAGCTTTGATGAATGATAGCCAAGGATCTAGTGCTCTGATACCATGTAACAGTTTCACAAAGAGATAACCAACAAGTTCATAGACCAGAAAAAGAGAGAAGAAAATTGAAGAGAAGGAGAAGAGAAGGGGAGAAAAAGATTTCGACAGCAGTAGTGTGCTACAGCCAAAATCGATAAAAAAAATTCTCTTCTTAATCACTTATATTTATAGAGAATGAATTATGTCTATTACAGGAAAGTCTCTATAATAAGAGAAGACACAAAAGAAGAAAGACAATAAGAATAATTGGAAACAAAGCAGCAACCCAAAAAAGGGAAGAGCACTATATCGATATTGCTGGCTGTAATTACTGCCCAACGATATCGAGATAGGACCTTTTTGGGCCTATATCGTAGCATTACTGTTATACATCGATTGCTTTTATCAACACTTGGACTCTTCTTATCTCTCATATCCACTATTGGATTGCATCTAAGGTTTAAAATCTCGAGTCTCAATGGTGTCTCGACCCTCTGAGAAACCGAGATCTTGTTGAGACACTATAAAAAAGCCGTAAGGGCTTAAAAAGTGTCTTGGGTCTCAAATGGTCATTTTAAGGCCTGATACTCTAGGGAATCACTCTTTTAGCATACATAATCAAATTTAAAACAATAAAATTGAAAAAATAATCACGCATGGTAATTGTTTGTGTTTACAACCATGTTTGGCAGTGTTGTTCTGAAGTTCAGATGTAAACCTACGGTAATATTGACTATTTTACATAATGTTTCACTAGTAGAATATTAAGAAGGCCAAATGAGCCAGTAAAATTATATTTTAGGAGAAGACTAAACATAATAGTACTTAATTAGTTAATTGTCGAAGTCAAGTAAACCTAAAGTAGTGAAGTGATTTATACAATCATAATTCATACATTATGTCAATACCAGCCGAGAACTGGTCGAAAGTGTCGAGAAATGGTCGAAAATGTCTAGACTGGTCGAGAATTGGTTGAGAATCTCAAGATCTCATATCGACTTGTTCATTGAGATTTTTCGAGACCTCGACGAGATCTTATTGAGATTTGAACCATGATTGCACCTAAATTTTGATGACTTATCCTAGTTATGTTTAATTACTTGCCTGTCATTTTTTATCCACATCTGTTGATTAGATCTTTGATTTTTCAATTAATGTGAAAAATCCACTTGCATCATTACCTATCTGTTGACTGGATATTTGATTTTTCAATTAATGTGAAAAATCCACTTGCATCATTACCTATTCTTAGTCACACTAGGACTTCACCATATTTCTTAATCCGATTGTTGGATACTTGGATGGTTTTGACATTTGGATATCTTGTTCCTATCGATATTCTAATCTATATCCTATAGTTTGACGTCTCCTGCCATAATTTATCTACGTGGAATGTTCCACGTGAGGGGGAGAATGTATATATATCTGCTCAAGTTCGTGTTTTCTCATTGAAGAGAGCCTGGCCTACTACTGCCTTGCTTGTGATAAAGCTTTCCTCATTGCTCATGATGAGGTCTACTACCGTTTACTATGCTCGTATTGGAGCACATCACCAGTTGCACGTAATGCAACCTCTACTACCTGCACGTGATGCAACCTCCACTACCTCTTCGTTCTTGTTAGAGCTACTTCCTTTTTGGAGTCTACTACGTGAGCCTATGATGTTGCTACTATTTACTGCTATATACTCTACTCCTACTACTAAATTGCTGCTGTTACGTCTACTACTACATTGTTCCAGGCTGAAGTTCTCACATTCCTCCATGCTCCAGCTTGGGGGGGTTAGCGCAATAAAATAAAATATTATCCTAACTAATTGCTTTTTGACTTAGTCAAAACAGTTAGTCCTAATCATGTGGACTCATTAGTTTATTAGTTTCCTTTACCAATTAGGTTTGTAAGTTTCCTTTTTCTATTTTGAATTTACTTTATCTTTAGTTTGTAACTAGACTCTGACTTGTAAAATCTTGGATCCTATCTAGTGGTTGTTTTCTATTTTCCATAAATACAAGCTACAAGGAGAGGAGCAAGATATTATTTTGATTATACTCTCTCTCCCTCTCTTTTCTTTTATTTCTTCTCCTATTTTCATTTTTGTTACATATTTCATAGTGGATACCCAATGACAATGTTACCACCTCCTTACCCAACACTTACCCAACGTTAAATCAATAAGGGACTAGGTCTGTCGAGAAAGAAGAGCATCCATCTCGATATCCATAGCTTTCTTCCACTCAAGCTGGGTTAAAGCTTTAGTCTGAGATGTGGGAATATTAGTATGGGATAAGGCATAAGCAAAGGACTGGTAGGGTAATGGGAGATGCGATGTACACATAATGAGTAATAAAATATGTTACTTGCGGTGGCTGAGTGCAAGAGCAGGTACCTTTGAGAAGTGTAATAGGAAGATCAGCAGACAAAGGGTCTAGTAAGGAGGATGATGAGGGAATAGTCAGTGTTGCCAGTGCAAGTGCAGGTGCAGGTGCTGGTGCCAGTACCGGGGCAGGTGATGTTCTTGGGGCAAGCCGTGGGTGACTTATGTATACCTGGAGAGGAGTTGGAGCCAAGGCTTATGCTGTTACGAGTGGGGAGGTGGTAAAGAAAATAGTGGAGAGGGTGGAAAACGGAGGAAAACATGCGATTGATCTAGAAGAACCAAAGAAGGCATTCGATTGATTAGGTAGCAAGTGACTAAGAGTCTAAGACTGAATCACCTCAAAACTAGTTAGGCAATTGCATATGAAAAAGGAGAGAACAAGAAAACCTCCAATAAATGACGGTTTTACGTTCAACAATCTCATTCTATTGAAAAGTATAAGAGCAATTGGTCTGGTGAATGATACCATTAGAAGTGCAAAAGGAGGGGATAGCAGTTTGAGTGTATTCAAGAGCATTATCAAACTGAAAGATTTTAATACTAACACCAAACTTGTTCTTGGTTTCTAAATAAAATTGTTTAAAAAGGGTAAGGAACTTTGAACGGTCCTTTAACAAATACAATCAAGTGGCAAGAAAACAATTGTCAACAAATGTAACAAAATAACTAAAACTAGAACGACTCTTTACTCTAATGGGACCCTAGATGTCGGAGTAAACTAATGAAAAGAGGGTAGGACTTCTGGATACATCACGAGAAGGGAGGGATGAGCCGTATGATTTTCCTAGTTGGCATGCGTCACACTCGAGAGTATTAACAGACTTGCAGCTTGGAACCATCTTCTGTACCTTAGAGAGAGAGAAATGACAGGCGATGATGCCATTGTAGTGGAGAAATACTTGTAGTAGTAGTGAGCGCAGCAGCACAAGATAAACTGTTGTCCATATAGTATAGTCCGTCCTTCTCATGTCCCCCATCAATCGTCGCCTTTGTCTGTAGATCATGAAATACACAGCAGGTAGGGCAAAATGTGACAGAAGTGTTAAGAGCCTTTGTCAAAGTACTAACTGAAAGTAAATTCATGGGTAGGCGAGGAACATGGAGAACAGAGGAAAATGACAAGGTAGGCGTCAGGGAGACATCACCCTTGCCAAAAACATGGGTGGTAGAATCATCAGCCAAATTAACTTTGGATTGTTGGTGCAATGGCCAAAAGAGGAAAATACTGATACTTTACTAGTCGTGTGAGAAGAAGCACCAGAGTTAATGACCCAAGGAGTAGAGGATGTGGATGCAAGTAAGGCAGTAGTACTTGTATGGGCCAATGTAGCAGTGAAAGTGGAAGCAAAACCCTGACTATCTAACTGATTGAGACGAATAAGCATGCTATGAAAATCCTCTTTAGACATAGAAACAGAGGAAGATGAGTCACTGTCGGAAGGAGTGGGTGTGTGAGTATCACCATTAGAACTGATTGTACCCGCAAACTCAGAAGGAGACCCGGAACCCCATTGAGAAGGTTTACCATGCTTCACCCAACATTGATCATCCATATGATTCTGCTTGCCACAATGAGAAAATATCGAACTGCTGTAATATGGATCAGATCCATAAGGAAGCTTGATCTGCTGTGATTGGAGACATCAATCTGCTGAAACAAAATGGTGGAACAGAATCTGCTATAACAGAACCAGCAAAACACAATAACAGAATCTGCTGTGACAGAATCAGCAAACACAATAACTGAATCTGTTGTGATTGAGCCAGCAGCACAATCTGGATCTGCTGTAACAAAGTCTGTTGTAACAGACCAGCAGACACAATAACTGAATCTGTTGTAACAGATTCAGAAATCACAATCTCGATCTTCTGTAACAACTCAGCAAGTAAAATATTGCTTGCGATATCAGAAAAGTGATGATCTGCATATGAACAGAAAAGGATTTCGATTGGCTACCAGAACCTTTCTGTGAGCAGAGTACACAGTATTAATCTCCTTACTATAGACTTCCATGAAACTGGAATTAGTTCTTCAATCCATGGGGACAGAAACAAATAAAGCAAAGGAAAAGTAAGAAAGAGGGAAGGGATGTAGAAAGGAGGGGCTGTAAACTAGAGTCAGAATCAGAATAGGACTCTAGCCGACAGTACAAGATGTAGAAAGGAAAAGGGAAAATCCTATCCTAGAGTTACAGTAGAATTAAGAAACTATAATAACTAAATAGGAATAGGAAATTATATCCTAGAGTTACAAACTTACAATAGAAGTAGGACTCTGCGAAGTACACTGTAACATGTGCCATGGGGACTTTGTTGCCATCCTAGGATGTTCAATCATTGGGCCACTGCTTAAGCTATGGCATTTTCAGTATCTTAAGTCTTAACCATCTGATTTGACTTACAATTGTCATTTTTTTGTTCCCACTTCAGTGATGACAGCTATAAATCCTGTGAGATTACAAATAAGTAGTATGATTTTGGATTAGGGCTGTATCCCTCCCTTCTCTCTCTCTCTCTCTCTCTCTCTCTCTCTCTAAATGGTTGGTGCTTTTTTTTTTTTCTTTTTTTTTTTGGGATACTGAAGTACCTAGATTAATTTAATTATCTGAAGAATGTGCTTGAGCAAACGTTATAGTTCAAGTAGTGGTGTAATTTAGGGTCACCATACAGACCACACTGGGAGTAGCCTTGAGTGTGAAGGTTTGGATGTGTGTGCAGTAAGAATGGCAACCTACATCAAAACTAAAGAAGGCATTAGAGATGCAAATGACAAGGAATATGTATGCTTAGCTTGTATTCATGCTAGCTTAATCAATTTGTTTCAGGCAAGAAGAATAAAAAAGGACTTGAAGAAAGAAGAACTCATCTTGAAATCCTCTAAGGAAGAACTCTTAGGATGCTTCAGCTCACCTCTGAGTTTCTTAATCCATGTTTTTGTGGTGTTTAATCCAAATATTTTAAAAGGATAATGGTTTCTATTTCCAATTAGATCTGAAATGACTGATCTGAAAAACCTAGGATGGAATGGCCCTGGGCAACCTGTATGGCCACAAGAAACAGTCTTCAGAAAAAGTTTATTTTGGGTTATGCCCTGTATTAGATAATTTTATTTGATAGTTTAAGACCTACAATGCTTTGTGGAGAGCTTGAATGGTGATCAATAAAGAAACAATATATATGTGAAATGAATGTAGCTGAGCCCAGGGTCGAGATGGAGGAGTGACCAGCATAGTTATCTAGGCGGCGCCTAGCTGTGCCTTGGAAACTAGGGCACCTAGGCAGGCACCTTGGGCGTCCGGCGACCCTCCAATGCCTCGTGACTCCGTTATAACTATGGTGACCAGTCTAGAAAGGTAGAATCAGAAAGGGTAGGAATGGCAGTGATATAGGTGGCAAGATTAGGGAAATAGAGTGAATTTGGTTTGTCCTTATGCCCTGAAGACAAAAGAATGTCGGTTAAGAGGTTATGTTAGAAATCAGAGGTGTGACAAGGAATAAGGAGAAGGCTGAAAATGAGTTAATTTTGAAACCGAGGAAAAAAAAGGGGTCAAAAGAAGAGCAATAACAATGTGAAGATCTTTGTGAAGTAACATGGCTCATTTGCACATGCCTTGGTTAGTATTTTCATGGACCATTGGAAAGGTTGCTCAACTGTTTTTGACTATCAATCCCTGGGTGAAAGTTACAGTCAGAGCAGGGCCCTCTCAGAACGATTGGATTGGCCAGTGAACTTTCAGTTCTAAAAGATCTGACAACAGTCTGATCATGTGGCCTGGAACTACTATATTTTACAAAGTTCTTTTTCTGCTGGGCATTGGACAGGACTCAAGCGCAAGAGACTTCACAATCGATGTAACAACTTATTCACCATGATTTTTTCTTTTTGATTTATGAAAAAATTGTACATGAAAAAGAAGCATATTTCACCATGATCGACCTAGGAAAAGAATCCAACTATATGATTTGGTTAGTATCTTCCATGGTGGTGATGGTTTGATTAACCTATGTTATGTACCATCAACTTTATTGGATGATAACAATATCCAGGAAAATAGAATCAGAAGTGGTTTTCCAGAATTTTTATATTGCATTTCATTAAAATAATTCTCTTTTTTTCCTTGATACATTTTTTTTTTTTTTGGCTTTGCTTTTAAGACTTCCTGTAGGATGTCCAGGAATGAAGTAATGAACTGAGCATACTGTCAAATTTGAGTTACTTTTATGATTCTGGGGCATCCATTTCTGAACCTGTAGCTCAGTTATATTTTGCCTCAAGTGACTGAGTCTGATATTCTCCTTTTCATGCTTCTGTTTGATTTTTAATTGGCATGATAATTCTCTATTCTTGCAGTGGCAGGCAGCATCGAAGCAGCAGGATGCTTCTGCAGGTTTTCAACCAGATAAAAGCAACTGGGGTTGGAACTGGTTGGAGAGATGGATGGCTGTACGTCCGTGGGAGAATCGGTTTCTCGACATCAATCTCAGAGATGGAGTTATGATCAATGGGAATGTGTCAGCAGAGGGGAAGAATGGCATGAAGACACAATTCAGATCTGCCAGCAAGAAGCCTATTTCATCAAATCCTCTCTCCAATTTATCAAATCAGAAAACCACCACATCGCATTCTGATGGTAGTGGCTCTTCATTGAGCAAGTCAGCTAATGTGCTAGGAACATCCAACACAGTAGCAGGTAAGCCTAGAACTAAGCCATCTTCTGAAGATCCAGTTGAAGAAGTGAATTCAAGGCCTTCTGGCAATGGGCCCCGATCATCCAGCAATCCTAAAGAGAGACCTTCAAAACTGGATACCCAGGCAAAGAAGCGGTTGTCCCTGCCAAACAGTGGTATGTTTTTTTCCATCTACGGACAATATATACTGTATTATCTGTATTCAAACTTGTGCTCAACCCAGCTTTTATGCTATGGTCTATTTCAATAAGCAGTTGTGAGGTTTTCCAGTTCTAGTTTTGGTTGAATTATTTTGGACCAATTTTTGTTGTGTTAGGTAATATTTAGTCGCTATGAATGCGCAAAGCATGATACAGAAGATCCAATTCATATGTTTGCCATGGTAGTTACAGTCTCTACATTTACAACCACTTGCAGAAACGAGCTAGATGCCACCATTGCAGACTGGTTTCTAGTTTTATGCAAAGTTGCATATACAAATGTTATGATTTCAATAGCAATTTTTGTTGATTCTTGCATTTTTTTTGGGGGTAAGTATGTTGATTCCTGGATTGTTTGCTTGCCTGATTTCTTTTTGGCTACAAACAGGTCTTGGAGGACAAACATCCAGGCGTCCCAGTACGAACACTGCCAACAGGACACCCAATGGAAAGCTCATTAAAGATAGAACCAAATTTGATGGAAAGCATGCTTCCAGCCAAACAAATGGTGTCCAGCAGGTAGTTGAGCTTCAAACGTGAGGATCAATTTGAAGATGTTGTATTCCAAGCCCCAGTTGCCCAGAGGAGGCTTGGATCCTGCTGTCCCGATTTGTATATAATATAGTCTTTCAAGCTTGGAGGTGAGATCATATTGCTTACTCTGGTTGTTTCATAGTGGCATGGTTGGGCGAACAGGTTTGTCACCCACAATAATATAAGGAGATTATTTGACTCTTGTAAGTACTGTCAATTAATATATATGAATTCATTCTAGTTTTAACTTTGTACACCAAGCAGACTGCAACACACAAATAACAATAAAACAGTCACAGGAAATCACAGAGGTCAATGAAAAACTGGGGAATAGCCAAAGTCGACTAGGGTATTCTGTTAAAAAATTTAGAGTACCACTCTTTGCTTGGGAGGGAAAAAAATTTATAAGTACAAGAATGCCAAAATTTCTAAACAGATGCATGAATGAAATAAAGTAAAAAAGAACTCAACAAAAGGGTGGGGAGGAATCCAGAAAAAGGTTTTAGGGCATGGAATCGGACACGGGATCAGTCCCAGTCAATTTCTATCCAGATTGGAATTGGTAGTGTCTTCCATGAATTTTGCTGTGTCATTTTAGGATCGGTCCTTGCAATCCTAGTCGGGCGATCCGACCCCTCAATCACTGATCCAGAATGACTGTCACCAAGGGAACGCCCAAGAGCTGGGCTTGGCTCATTTGGAGCATACATATGTGTAATCTGGCATGTGGGCTTCATCCCCAATACTTTATTTGTTGTTACATCAATTAGTCCATCATCCTTTGCTATTAGTCAAATTTTCTTTTGGTGTGCAATGCTGTTTCCCATTAAATGGGTATGAAAAACATCCCGGGATGAATCTTATGGTGATGGATTTCTTCTCTTCTTCTCGGATGGATCAGAGAAGGTTTTGTCACATCACATTCGTTTGTGTGAATCTAAAATTAGCAGGTGATTTTGTTTTCAACTGGACAGGAAGTTTGTGATCTGCTGGATAAAAATCCTCTCAGGTCCCTCATGCCCCTCATGTTGGCATGAGAAAATCTAGTGGATAGAAATCCTCTCATGTCCCTCATGCCTCTCATGCTGGTATGAGGAAATCCAGTGGCTGTAGTTTACTATGTACACATACCGATATATTGGTATACGTGTACAATGAATGATAGTCACTGGATTTCCTTGTGTCGGCATGAGGAGCATGAAAAGATTTGAATCCGTGATCTGCTACCCAGATCTTCACAGTGCCTCACTTTAGAATCTCGTTTCTTCACATCAAATGAGATGTTGCAATTTTTTCCTCTTCTTTCCAGAGAGAAGAAAAAGTGATTTGCACAAGTGAGAAGGAAACTTATCGGACTACTATAAAACTGTCAATTTCGATTAGATGAAGGTTGGTGGCCTGTTTGGTGGGAGTCAGTGTCACCAACTTCCCTCACTAATTGGGGACAAAGCTGTAAGCCTAATCGTACTGTACCTTAGGGCGCTTTATAAATAGAAAAAAAAAATAGGACATGGAGATACCATGGATCCAATGACTTCTTTTTCTTCTTTTCTATTTCTGATGGTAATATGCCCAAGGATGCAAATGTTAGGTAGGTAAGAAGAGAAAATCCAAGATGGATGGAGTGTGAGAGGGGCAAGGGATCCATGTGATATTTGTTTGTGCGAAGAGTGCAATAAACTCTTTCAATGCCTTTTCTTTGGAGGGTAGTGGAGAAGAGAGGGATCCGGATCCTTTCCGATCGTTCAGCCTTGTCAGTCATTCATCGGTTGGGATGGGATACTAGGCATGCATGCCAATGCATCTCAGCCTGTCTAATGGACGACTGGTAGGCTAAGCGACAGGAGATGATCTTTTCCAGAAGGGAGGAACATATTAACAAACAAACAAATCAAAATATAAGGTGTGCTCTCTCCAATGTGGATGCAATGCATCAAAGTTTTAGTAATTGGTTTTGGTGGCTGATTTGGTATCTGCATAGAATCCAATCTTCTTTTTTTTTTTTTAAACTCTGATATAGACACATGGTATGCATTCATGGGCTGTGGAGCCGATACAAATCGGTATCAGTCACTGCGGTCACTGCCAATGATGTGTCTGATACCAATTATTTTGACTTTGGCTGCATGGAACCATAGCAATTTCCATCTTCATTCATTCATACTTGATGAGAAATTACCTTGACTTGAAAAGTTAATTAAAATTTGAATATTTCTTATTCATCATTCTTGACTATGAGGGTATTTTCCTTGTCTCGCCTTGATAAATGTGTCAAGATGATCCAAAAATCTGTCATTTTGAAGATTAGATGAGGCCTAATTTTGTGGACAAATGGACTCTAAGTTCCTCTGTCTGTATTTCAGCTCAAATAGTGCTTGTCAAATGATAGATTTGAGGTTTGAAAATTCAGAACTATAAGATAATGAACAGATAGTACTGTAAGAATCCCATTTTTACCATCCCTAGTTGAACAAAGTCTTACTGGAGAGTAGACATCAAAGTGGGAGAAGTAAGAGAAAGTTTGGAAAATACAGGGGAGGCGAGTGAAATTCTCTCAAAAATGATAGTCGATTAGTCTCAGCATGCTCTCTATAGTATTTTGAGAATAACTGAGATTGTCCCTAGTGTCTAGGAGCCTAGGTGAATATATATGGTAGGTTGGTGAATCCCAATACAGGATGTGACTTTGAAGAGGTTTTCGATGGGCCCCATAGTGAGGAAATGGGTTGCAACCTACATGGATGCATAGGCTTAGAAATACCTTCGAAATGAGACTAGAATCGCTCAATTCGGATGTTAAATGAAGAAGATATGACGATTTTAATCTAGGAATAAAAATAAGGGTATTTTTGAAGATTAATAATATCCAGGGGCTTGCATGCAAATTATCGTAAGTTTAATTATTTAAATTTCATCTTCTTATATCTCGCTCATCTGACGTCCAAATAAAGTGATTCCAGTATCATTATTCCTCATTTTTGGTGTTCTACAAAGTGGACGTGGAAAATCTAGAGCAGAGGTCTCCGAGGGATCCCATGTGGAACCGCAAATCGATATGCCCGCTTAAACTTCAATTCCTCATAATTTTATTATCCGATGTCCAAATGAGGTGAATCAAACTCCAATATGTTTCATTTTTAGTGCTCTACAAAGTGGATATGAAGGATTTGAGACAGAGATCTCCGAGGCATCTCATGCAGAGTTGTTAGCCGAATTATCATGAATTAACCTATTTAAACTTCAAAAATTCATAAGTTGGCCATTTTACTTCCGAATGAGGTGATTCAAACTCCAGTATTTCTCATTTTTAGTGTTCTACAAAGTGGATATGAAGGATTTGAGACAGAGGTCTCCGAGGCATCCCATGCAAAGTTGCTAGTCGAATTATCGTAAATTGACTATTTAAACTTCAGAAATTCATAAGTTGGCCATTTTACATTCAAATAAGGTGATTCAAGCTCTAGTATTCCTCATTTTTAGTGCCCTATAAAGTGAACGTAGAAAATTTGGGATAAGGTTGTCGAAAAATTCCATACGGAATGGTGGCGGAAATGGTTTATGAAATGATAGAGAAAGTAAACCAATCTTGGCCCAACCCAGCTCAACCCATATCAGTTTAACTCAGTCTAACCCAACTTAATCCAACCCAAGTCAGTCCAGACCAGTTCGGACCAAATATGTTAAATCCATGTGCATATACATTATGGGTATTATATATATTATCATATATTATTATAATATGTATACTATTATATTAATATATATATATATATATATATATATATATATATATATATATATATATATATATATATATATATATATATATATATATATATATATATATATATATATATATTATACATTAATAAAGATGCTGAAAGGTGCAAAGAATTGGTGGCTGGAATTTAAAAAAAAATCCAAAAAAAAAAAGAGACCGACTCTAGGAAAAAATAAGGAAAGAAGAAAAAAGAAAAAAAAAGGAAGAAAAAAAAAGGAAAAAAAAGGAAAGAGGGGAGAACGTGAGTAGAGAAAAGGAAAAGAAAAAAGAAAGGAAAGAAAAAAAAAAGAGAAAGAAAAGAGAAAAGGAAGGGAAAAAAAAAGGAAATCTAAAAGGGTTGGAAAAGGAGAGAGAGTCTAAGAGAATAAGAGAGGAAGAAGAGGAGAAGAAGAGAGAAAAAAAATTTTGGAGGAGAGGAGACAAAATTGAGAGAGAAGAGGAAGAAGAAGGGAAAGAGAAGAAGAGAAGAAGAGAAGAAAGAAGGAGAAGCTAAGAGAGAGGGAACTCTCTGCAAAGAGGTAAGTCCATTCTCCATTGTTATTTTCTAATACATACCTTCAATTCATGGCCCCTCACCCATTGCTGTAACCAAATATTTGGTTTGATATGATTCCATGATGCTAACATGTCGAAAATTACATGAATATGCCTATTTTTGATAAATCATGATCAGAGATATTATATTGCATGCATGTTGATGCTATAATGCTCATGTTTGATATTTAATGCATTAGAATATGTTTAAAATACTCAATGGAGAAAAATTGAATGTCATATGATGATTTTTGAGTATTTTAATGTTTTTTTACAAGGTGGATTTCAGATCTGGAAATTCCAGATCTAGAATCTGATTTTGGGACATGCATCTCATATAGATTTTTAATGAATTTCGAGCCCAAAATTTTATGAAATACTGATACATATGTTAGAAAGTTTTCCTACAAATTTCAACTCTTTTGGAGTTGAGAAAGTCTAGATAAAAATAGAATTTTCAACATAATTTAATAATCCTTTCTTTAGAGAAAGTGATATATGAATTCATGAAAATTTTGGCATTGGATTCGGATTTTTTTGATTTTTTATGGATTTCATATTGAATTATGTGACTGAGATGTGATGTTTGAGAGAGTTCCCTCTTCTGTTTTAGGGTCAGTTAAAACACATTGAATTATGTGACTGAGATGTGATGTTTGAGCCTTAAGGATCTTTCTGTTTGTATGATATTTTTTAATAAAGTGTTATATCTATCAGTTAGCTACATGACCATATGCCTGAATTATATTTTCAATGAGTGGTTGATTTTATATAGAATTTATGGTGCAGCTGGTTAGAATCTGGAACAAACTTGACCAGTGAACATGCCTGCACTTGTGGTGCATATTCGACCTATTTTGGTTCCCTGTTAGGATTTCACTTCTTGAGACAAAATCTAGGTCTCTGAGTCCTCTTTCAGAGGATGTATTTTGAGCTTAATTTGAATATTTATGAAGCCCCATATATAAGTTTTGGCAAAGGTCTACAAAATCCATTGATTGCAGTAAAAATCATGAAAATCCATGCATAAGTGTCCTATAGAGATTTTTTTAGACATCACTTCCTTGAAGGAAAAGGTAGCCACATGAGTCTGGAAGAAATATCTTATGATTATTTTCCCATGACTGGTTCGAATCTGAAAATCAATCTGACCAGTTTTCATAGTCTGACCTTGTTGGCATGATTTAAACCATTAGATTTCCATCATATTGGGCCTTAAAAGAATTTGAGACCATTAGATCTTGATCATGAGCATCTCATTTGAATCTGAATCATTAGATCTTGATCATGAGTATCTTATTTGAATCTGAACCATTGGATTGTCTTGATGATTGATTTGAATGGATAGATTATCCTTTTTGAGTGATTTAATTGAATTTGAATGGTCGGATTGACCTCGTGAATGTTTTAATTGAATCTGAACCATTGATCAAGTATGATCTTGATCACATTGATGATGATCGATTACATCAAATCTGAGTAGTCGTTCAAATATAATCGTGGTCACATTGTTGATGATCGATGCTTGATCAATGCTTTCACATGCTTGCTATTATATTGATTCACATGCTTTATTGCTATATTTGAGTTGATATATGCTGTTGTTGTTATATTTAAATGATATTTATTGTTGGCAATAATTTAATTTCTGCAACACCCTAGTCGAACTGCCATATCTGTACACCTAGAAGACATATTAGGTGTGGGAACGTGCATGTAGGCACCCACATTCATGGAAAGGTAAGAATGAAAATGATAAATTTTAATCAAGAATCAGAAAGCCTAGCCCAACACATGCCAAATTAGGGTTTTAGATCAAGGGTAGCTTAGGACGATCCCTACCCCTCAGCTCATTTTCCTCTAGGATACAGAAAACTAGATAGGTGTGATGTGAATCGAACTATAGAGCATTTAGATTCCACACCCGGATATTGAAAGAAAAACATGAATGAATGAATCTGCTTCAAAACTACGCGGATCCTGATTCTTAGGGTAGCATCCTAAGATACGTAAGCAGTTTGGTGAGATTTCCAAACATGGTTCCACACCATGATTTTGAAAGAATATACACATCAATGAATGAATCCGCATTCTGAACTACGCGGATCCTGATTCTGAGGGTAGCACCCTAAGATACGTAGGCAGTTTGGAGAGATTCCCAAACACGGTTCCATAACCTCTATTCTAAGTCGTACTTGTGGTTCTCTCAGACTATATGCATCGAATCTGTACCTGTGGTTCACTAGAACTGTACATCCTTTAGGTTCTCTCGAATCTGTATATGTGGTTCACTAGAACTGTACATCCTTTAGGTTCTCTTGAACCTGTACCTGTGGTTCACTAGAACTGTACACCCTTTAAGTTCTCTTAAATCTGTACCTATGATTCACTAGAACTATACACCCTTTAGGTTCACTCGAATCTGTACCTGTGGTTCACTAGAACTGTACACCCCTTAGGTTCACTCGAATCTGTACCTGTGGTTCACTAGAACTGTACACCCCTTAGGTTCACTCGAATCTGTACCTGTGGTTCACTAGAACTATACATCCTTTAGGTTCTCTCGAATCTATACCTATGGTTCACTTGGACTGTACACCTTTAGATTCCAAACTCGTACCTATGGTTCACTCGAACTGTACACACTTAAGTCCCAAACCGTACCTTGATCCACTTGGGTTGTATGCACTTTAGCCTTCTTTAGTCTACTTTAGAGTATCCTTATCAACCCAGAAACAACGAACTATCTTGTACCTGATTTTTAGGACCTCTGAAATACGTAGGCAACTTGGACGACCTCTCCAAGTACGATACCACATCTTAGAATCCTTAGGTCCTCCATATCCATATCCATATCATATCCATATTCATTTCAATCCACATTAGGTTATATCTAGATTCAATCTCAATCATCATCAAGCATAAACTTCAACTTGAACAGTTGAATCTAAGAAAGCTTAATCATAAATCACATCTATAAACCTTAATCACATTCTGTATGAACTATGTTATGGACTTGATTTCCAGGATTAGAATACGTAGGCAATTTGAGATGTCTTGGACCTCTCAGATTCAGTCCATCACCGAATCATCTTTGGTTTGGTTCACGGTATATTACTTTGCTTGTTTATTTACTTTGAGAATATCTTTGGCTAAACCCTAGGTTAGAAGAACTTAGCAACTTAACATAAGATCCCCATGAGCCCTATTCATCATCGATTGACCATGAAACTATAGAGTCTAAGGAAAGTAAAATCATATAGAAGGTCGATTTTCGGATCGAACATCTTTGGGTACTTAACACCTTCCCAAACTGTACCTTAAACGCTTACCTGTTCTCTGATAGACCAAAGCCAATATATTGGGTCCAATGAGTCAATAAAAGTCTTTTCTTATGATGAGTCTACATTTTTATAGGTCCTAGACCTTAATCTAGGTACGACTCCAAAACATTATTTTTTTCGTCCATCGGAGATGGGTGGAAGAGACGTACTTTGTCCTCACAAGTACGTGGCTGGAATAACATAGCATGGATGGACATACATGAGGATACATACTATTACATGCTTAGGATGCTTAATTTGATTCAATTAGGCTCGAAATCTAGACCATATTCTATATATCCCACGATCAAAATTTGCTAAATCATTATTTATGTGGGACAATGAAAATGGCTACTTTGGCAAGCTTAATAATCAAAACCGAGTCACTCAAATGAATTTTTTATCCTAATTAGAATTAGGTTTAATGAGCATTGAAAATAAAACTTAAAACTCACCATTTCAATGGACTCTTTCACATGCACAATGGTCAAATAGAAAAGAGAGCAAAAATCATCTAACACAGAGGATCAATTACCGATCCAGTTGGGATTTTAAGGGGTTATTTTATTGGTCATTGCAATTTTCATGAATAACTCTTGCTGCACTGGACTGGTCACAGACTGAAGTATCAAAATTTAGTTTTATTATATCTAGTGGAGGAGAGATCCCGTATTTTTGTACAGGAATTTCATAGAGAAATGCCAAAAAAATTGATTTTTTAGTTTCCATATAGAAAGAAGTCAAGAACTATAGGTGAAAAAAGAGCAACATACTAGATGGAATGATGTAGATCCTCATGGAGCCGAATCAATATCAATTTCTTACATCTCCAAGGATAATGGGTTCCCTAACCCAGAAGACACATTATGTATATGTGGACATGTATGCCAATATAGAACTATAGGGACAAAGATCCTTTCATGGAGCTCCGAAAGAGAAGGAACATTTTTGCCTATCAGGAGTTGCCCTTTAACACAGTCGTAGTCTAGATGTAGGTAGGCCATAAATTTGGCAACATAAAACTCACTTCGTTGAGCCTTTGGTTGTTCAAGATTTGTAGTCAAAGGCTGATTACATGTAACTCCTCAATGATACCTTTGTAACTATTGCAGTATTCATTAAGAGATTTGTCACTCTACGAGAAAGAGAACATCTGCTCATACAAATCATAAATACATGAGATATTCTTTTTTTGAACATAGCTTTCTCATAATTCTTCCCATACATCTTTGATGGTGCTATGAAACATAACATTGGATGCAGTTGTAGTTGTAGGATCAATACTATTCCACAACCAGATTTGAATGTGGAAGATTCAAGCATTCATTCATCATAGGTTTTAATGGCGTTTCGTTTACGAATCACTAGAGGGAGGATCTTTAGTGGGATACTTTAGTTTACCCCAAGAGCAAATATGGGCTTTGATTGCTTGAACCCCTAATAGATAGTTAAAAACACCATTCAGTTTAATAAGAGTAATGTGTACCAGAGTAGGAGTATGATTACCTAGGATTGGAGATGTGGAATCAGCCGCTGATGTAAAAAAATAAGGACAATAGTAGTAACGGTAGAAGAGGCAGCAGTAGAAATATTAGGTAGGAACAGTAGCCATAAGTAACAGTAGTAGTAGTAGTAGTAGAGTAGATTATAGCAATTCTGATCATATCAAGGAGGACAGCAGAATAACTTGTCGTAGGAAGAAGGTAGCAGCAAATCAGCATAGCCTAAGCAATAGAAATCAGTGACCAGAAATCAAGATGATTGTAGAAGAGAGCAAGGAGACGTAGTGGCAGCAGTTGGAGATGGTAACAGCACTAGCAGGACAAATATTCCACACACACACACACACAAAAAAAAACTAAAAAAAAAATTAAAAAAAAAATTGCGACATAAACCAATAAATTGATCAATAAAGCTCTAATACCATGTTACATAAAAGCAAAATTTTCATATACACACCATTAAGGATTGGAAACCTTATCTACATCCACTAGTTTGTAAAAACTTCATCTAGTTCCCAAAACTTTGCTCCATTAATCAACGAAGTCCACTCTGTTAAAAGAATCCTGTTAATTGTTGACGTCAGCTGCGTTGAACATTTTAAGGGACGATAATACTCTTTTATGTTTGTTAAAAGACCAAAATACCCTTAATGGTATAGTTACCCTACCCCCAAATTTTCACCTCCATCATCTCTATTCACGACGACGATGGTCTTCATGTTCATCGAATCCTCTATTTGGATGTGGATGCAGGGTCAACGATCGATCAAGGGATTGCATACTTCCTCATGTTCTTAGCCTTGGCTCTCACTTACATCATTCACTAATTTTTATCATTTTTATCTTTTTGACTTCCAATTTGATAGAAATTGGGTTCTTCGGTGTTATACTGAGGTGGATTCTCATCCTCCTCTTGATCTTTTTCCGATCTGTTAGGGTTTTCTTTTTTCGATTTTTGTTTTCGTTGATCCGTTCTCTTTTTCAGAAATGGCATCTGCAGATGTTGAGTTTCACTGCTTCGTTGGTGGTCTAGCTTGGGTTACTGATGATCAAGCCCTCGAGAGCACTTTTAGTCAATATGGCAAAATTATTGAATCGAAGATAATCAGTGATCGTGAGACTAGTAGGTCCTGAGGGTTTGGCCTTGTGACTTTTCGCGATGAGCAGTCGATGAGGGATGCCATTGAACGGATGAACGGCCAGGATCTTGATGGTAGAAATATTACCGTCAATAAGGTGTAGACCAGAGGAGGTGGTGGTGGCGGAGGCAGTGGTTACTGCAGCGGAGATGGTGGTAGTTATGGTGGCGGCAGCAGTGGATATGGTCGCTGTGAAGGTAATAGTTATGGTGGTTCCTGTTCCAAGTTATTGTTCTCTATGTGATACTCCTTTTTGGCTGCTGGTTTGGTATCAATAGTTAGGTTTTATCCTTTTTTGAGTTTTTGTAGTCCTGTTACAGAGATCATGAAAATTTGAAGTAGATATTTGAGTTGTTCTTCTAGAAATTTGTTGATATGTGCATAATTGTTCAATTTACCCAAAAATTTGGTTTTTCAACTATTCATCTGTTCGATTCATATATTCACTGAGATGTAATGAGTTTTTACTAATTAGATCATATTCTTTAATGATTCATCTGTTGGATTCATGTTTTGCCTTCTCCCCCCCTCCTTTGATATAAAACCTAATCATGGAACAAACTCTAATTCTGGTCTGGTGGTCAGAATCAGATGGGTCTCTGATCATCTGTGTTCTACATCCATATTGTTCAAGTTCAAGCTCAAGCCCCTCAAAGGGCGCAGTAAATTGAATGTGCCTGTTTGAGAAAAATACCTAATTTCTGTTTAATTAAGAGGAAAACAGCAAAGATAGAACTTCTCCGCGTTTGGATGTGGATGCAGGGTCAACGATCAACCGTACTTTTTATATAAGCAACTCTGTATCCATTGCCTCAGAGAGAGAGAGAGAGAGAGAGAGAGAGAGAGAGAGAGAGAGAGCCAAATAGGTTTAATTTGCCTTAATCGTCTCCTGGTTTTTCAACCGTATTTTTTACATAAACTTACCTGGTGCCGGAGCTGGGATGTCGGAGATGGGATGCCACCGTGAACCACAACGCAGAGGGAACCAACGCCACAGAGGAGACCAACGCAGATGGAGTCAGGTTAAGGCTTGGTAAGAGTGAAAAGGAGAGAGAGAAAATATACATACCATTACAAAGGTCAAATTAGTCATTCAACATGCTCTTTTAATTTTTTTCAATTTTTAATATGAAAGGTAAAAATGTATTTCAACAATTCTGTCAGTTAGTTGGACGTGGTTGAGGTTTTTGCAATCTTGTAGACGTAGATGCTATTTCCAATCCTTAATGGTGTGTATATGAAAATTTTCCTACATAAAACAACTAATTAAAAACAATAAACATAAAATTTGAAAGGAAGAAAAGAGGAGAAGAAAAAAAAGGTAGAGTAGAGGTAAAATTGATGGATATCTCTCCCCCCTTAACTCTTATTTATAATTGTAGGAAACTTAAAAGAGTTAGGACTGCTACAAGTCAACAATCCTAGTTACACATTAACTTGAGTAAAGATTCTAGTTATATAAGTGCAAGGAAACAAAGGAAGTAAAATAAGACAAGAAAACTAACAAAATACTAAATTAACTAGTAAAGAGCCCATACGGTTTTGACTTTTGAGTATCTGCTTAAGTTAGAACAGTAGTTATTTTATTTGTTATGCTAACAAACACTTTAGGATATTATTATTAATTACACTAACAGTTGCTATTTCTCTGTTCAAACAGATAATATCTGGAAATCAAGACTTCGCCAAGGTTGTTCATTGTGGTGGTTATGAAGCTAGCCTGTTCATTATTCGTTTCTTACCGATTGATTCATTCCTCTCATATTAGGGTGTAGTTGGCTGTTTATAGGAAAATATAAGTTAAAACCCATAATAAACCCATAATGAAGTATTACTCCTTTTGTCATTGTGAATGTTCTTTAGTTATGGGTAACGAGTGAGAGTAAATGATATGACTATCACTATATGGAATTGTATTACAAAACAGTTATAAAATAGTTTAAGACTAACACTCTAGTAATGGTTATAAATATAAATAATTTACATACATAAAACATAACATATGCATACGCAAAAATCATAGCATATAATCATATGTAAAATAGGTTTGGGCACTTACAGTTTCAAAACCAGATTAGAAAACAGATGGGCTGAGTTACATAGAAAGTCACTATCCTTAAGATCGTATTTACCCTCTATGGTGTAGCGGGTTCCTAAAAATCAACCTCCAAGATAAAACAACCCCTTAAGGTCATCCCAGTTATGTGCATACAAATAATTGGACCTCGACAGAAAACCTCGACAGAAAAACCAACGACTAAGATCAACAGTCATAAAAATTGGAGTGGGCTCGATACCGTCTAATAATATGAGAGAGAGAGAGAGAGAGAGAGAGATGAATTCGTATTGAATTAAGTAAGTTTAGACTGAGGCAATGTGCTCTATTTATAGAGGACAAGTGCCTTTCCAGAGGGTTATTCCAAAAGGAGTGTGTCCTTTAGATGGATAGCTTGGATGTGACTGATCCAAGAGACACTTAGATCAAGGGCTCAGATCGTCCCCTTTTATACGGAGGGATACCTCCCTACGTATAGGTACTTGTATGACATGTCAACATTCACATTCGTGTTGTACCCACGCCCACGCCCCGAACTAGGACCCGACAAGGCACGGCGTTGCATGGTGCATGCGTGGGTTAAAGACATCTGAGAACCCTTGGACACTTCTTCTAGAGGGAGACTTTCTTTTAAGGACTCGAGATGTATTAAGACCGGCCTCTACGTTTCAAAAAGAATAGGACACCATCTTTCAAAAGGGTATATACAAATGGGTACGTGGCCACATCTGCATCCGCACCCAAACTCACACCTAGGACCCAATGCGGAGGGGCTTGGCACACACACGTGAGTTAAAGACATTCTGAAACCCCTGAACACATTTCTCTACAGGTAAACTTCCTTTTAAGTGCTCAAGATGTATTAGGACACCCTACCTTAACTCAACTTTGTTCCTAAGCAATGTAAAACTAAAACTCCCACTAGCGTAGCCAACTCAAAACAAAACCAATTTGATTTTTCTCTCAAAATGAAAATGAAAGTTTGAATTTTAGATTTTACAATTTTTGAAACTTTTACTTGTTTTTTACTTTTAAAACAACAGGAATGCATAGAGTTGGCACATAAAGTATCAAAGATACAACGCCTTCAGAGCCATAAGCAAATGACTAAGGGCATTATGTCATGGACTGAGTTGGGCACTGTGTCATGGACTGAGTTTCATTCCTAATAATCCCATATTGTCTAGGATTAGGGGAGATCTTGAGCTTATAAAATGGGAACGGAAATCTCCCTATAGGTGCATCTTTTGAGATGTAGATTAGACCCGTGATATGTAGTATCAGAGCCAAACCCAAGAGCACTATAAATGTGATTTGTGTGCCTACAATGTGAGTCTTACATGGGATGTGGGTCTTCTTATTGTGGGAGCCAAGATGGATTGAGACATAGTAGTGTAGATCCCATATAGTGTGAACATTAATTGTTGGTGATGTCATCACCTTTATCAGTAGCACAACATGTTTGAGAAAGGGGTGCTGCCCCATTAAAGGCTATAAAGGAGATGTCTCCTTATTGTTTGAATTCGGCTACCAAATTCAAAGTTCATGCATTCAATCATGGTGGGTTGCAGCCCACCTTTAAAGAATTGTTACTAACCAACCTTTGACGACTTTTCTGTTACAAGCAAATCTAGGCTTTCCTCTCCCTCTATAAAAAGGGAGGAAATAAGCCTTACAATGTAAAACACCCAATACAAGACATTTGTAAGCTTAAGGAAATTTAAGAGAAAGGGAGAGTGATTGATTAGCTTGGGTCCTTTCTGGGTTGGGGTTCTTGTATTAGGTTTAGGTTCACTTGCAAGATCTCTTGGGGTATACGATTTCTCTGGGTGAATGATTCTTGTGGGAATACTTGTGGGAGTTATACTGGTGAGATATCTTTGTGAAGTATGGGACCCATGTATTGTGTTGTCAAGGTGAGGGGTATGGTTTGTAATTTTCTCTAATACAGTAAGAAGAGCTCGTTGAGATTGTCCTGTAGATGTAGGTTACCACACCGATACCAAATGACGTATATCTGTGTCTTTACATCTTGTTCATTTTTGATGCTTCACATTTCTCACTGCTTCGGTATCTTACAAGCCGATTGTATGTGACATTTTTCGCAACAATTGATATTAGAGCTAAAGGTTGAGAAACCTTTACAATACATAATCGGCATCAACGTATGTGTTTCAACGTTACACTATGACGGGGTCTACTTCTACAAAATTCGAGGTGCCAAAGTTTAACGAATTAAATTATCCATTGTAGAAGCTAAAAATCCGAGCCATGTTGGTGAAAGATGGATGTGTCATTGCTCTCAATGACAAAGATAAAATGCGACAAATATGAAAGATGAAGATTTTACACAGAAAGATCAAATGACAATGGCAGATTTGCAACTTGCGTTAGACGATTATGTTCTCTTCAATGTTTCTGATCAAACCACTACTAAAGGTTTGTGGGACAAGTTGAAGAATCTTTATGAGGGAAGATCATTTTCAAATTAAATATTTCTTCATCGGCAATTGTACAGTTTGAAGATGAAGGAAGGCTCCTATTTCCAAGAGCACTTGAATGGGTTTAAAACCCTGTTGACTAAATTGACTACCATCTACATCAAAATTGGGGATGAGGAAAAGGTAACAGTTCTTTTGTGTTCTATACTAGATTCATGGGATTCTTTGGTTCTGAATCTCAGTACTGGATCGGATCTTAATACGGAGTCGGCTACGGGCACTTTGCTTTTTGAAGAGGCTTGTAAAGAAAGACTTGAAAGCTCTTCTGGTAATGCAATGATGGTCCGAGGATGACCCATCAAATAAAGTTTTAGTGGGAGACAACCATCAAGATTCAAATCAAGGTGACGTAAACAAGGTCCTTGTTGGAAGTGTGGACAAAAAGACCACATGCGAAAGGATTGTAAATCCAAGAAGGAGAATTAAAATTTCAAATATGATTCTCAAAATGCATCATCATCAACAAGTAATCAAGGATATATTGTTGAGAAGGGAGATTCATCCGATGACAACATGTGATGTCTGCAATTCCAGTTGAAAGCGTATTCCACCAATAGATTTTGGACTCGAGCGCTTCTTTCCATATGATGCTACATATAGACTGGTTCAATTAATATCAGTTTTATAGTGGTGGTACAATTTACATGGATAATGATAACTCATGTAGAATTGTGGAGATCAGAGAAGTTCGAGTTACAATGTTTGATAGCATTACATGTACAATTTCTGGTATACGGCATGTACCAGACTTGAAAAAGTCTACTGTCACTGGGAAAGTTTGATGAATATGACTCTAGAATTACTTTGAAAAAGGGCGATTGAAGATCGTCAAAGGAGCACTTAACGTAGCAAAAGGAGAATTAATGGGCGGATTGTATAGGTTGATCAGAGACACTATGGTTGGTGAAGCTATTGTCGCAACTTCTGTGACACAATCGACAACTATCTGGTACAAACGCTTGGGACACGAGCATGCAAGGACTAAAGGTACTTCTTGATCTAGACCCTTTTCTTGGTTTAAAATCTGTTAATTTATATTTTTGTGAAGATTGCTTAGCTGAAAAACTTCATAGAGCTCCATTTCACCGTTCCACTGTTAAAAGTCAGAATATTCTTAATTTGATACATTCTAACATTTAGAAAGCTCCTATTGAGTCATTAAGTGGCTCAAGGTACTTTATCTTTTTTATCGATGATTATTCCAGAAAAGTTTGGATTTATATTCTTAGAAAATGATGATTTTGCTTCTTTTAAGAAGTTTAAAGCATTGGTGAAAAATCAGAAAGGAACAAAAATAAAGTGTCTAAGAACCGATAATGGAGGAAAATAAATATATTACAAGAATTCATAGATTTTTACAATGACCATGGAATTTAGAGGCACTACATAGTTCCACAAACTTCACAACAAAATAGAGTGGTTGAGCATATGAGTCGTTCACTAAAGGATCGTGCTAGAAGCATGTTGAGCTATGCTGAAATAGAGCACAAGTTTTGGGCTGAAGTTGTATGTATAGTTTGTTACGTAGTGAATCGTTCCTCTGCAACTGTTTTGGATGAAAAAATTCTAGAAGAGGTATGGTTTGAAAAATCTATTGATTATTCGTTCTTTTGTACTTTTGGTTATGATGCTTATATGTGGGTTACTACATAGTTAAGGACTAAGCTTGATGCGATGTCCAGAAAATGTATTTTTCTCGGCTATGCAATAAAAATAATGGGGTACAAATTGTGGGTTCCTACTGCCCACAAGTTGGTTATTAGCCAAGATGTTTTTAATGAAGATTCATTGCAAAAAGATAAAGAATCGTCAAGTTCTGACTTGCCACAGATGTTTGAACTTGAATCACTCAAATAATTCAGAATCAATGTGAAGAATAACTGATCGACATTGGTGGAGATGAAGCTAATGAAGAGTATACTGAACCAGGTGTTGAAACTCAAGGTGACCAAGGATGACCTAAGAGGACTACAAATCCTCTTGTTTGGCTCAAGGATTATGTCACGGCTTATGCTTGCATCACTAAATAACATGAGCCTTATACATATCGAGAAGCTAGTGAGTCCAACGACGCTCCTTAATAGAGAGCATTGATGGAAGAGGAGAAGGAAGCACTGTAAAAAAACAAGACTTAGAATCTTGTCAAGCTGCTTAATGGGCGAAAAACTATTGGTCGCAAGTGGGTCTACAAGTTGAAAAGGGACACTAATGGGAATGTTGAACAATACAAATCCCGATTAGTAGTGAATGGTTATGCTCAGAAATCAGATATTGATTTCAACAAAGTATTTTCTCCAATTGTGCATCTAATTACTATTCGTACTATATTGAGTATGGCAGCTATGCTTAACTTAAAGCTTGAGCAGTTGGATGTGAAAACTATCTTTTTGCATAGAAATCTTGATAAAGAAATTTATATGAATCGATCAGAAGGTTTTGTTGAAAAAAAAGAAGGATTTGGTTTGTCGGTTGAACAAATCGCTATATGGTTTGAAGCAGGTGCCAAGATGCTGGAACAAGGGATTTAATTTTTTCATTGTGAGCTTGAGGTTCAAAAGATGTGAAGCAAATCATTGTGCCTATGTTCACAGTGTAAGATATTTTTATGGGCTTAATTAATTATAAGGTTAGTTGATTCAGTGGAAGTCTAGTTACGGGTAAACCGGTTTAAGTATGATTAGAGATGGACCAACCTGGTCCACTGTGAGACTGGTCCAGGATTGGGGGTGGTATTATAAATACCAATGGTTAGAGTCCCCACAGCCACGGTGTTATTTTCTTCTCCTGTTCCCATACGCAGAGAGAAGGTTAAGGGATCCAGACAGGATGTGGAAGACTTTGATCCAAGCATTCAAGCAAAAGGAAAACGGTCGGATATCAATCTACAGCAAGAGGTATGTCTCTAATCATCTTTTTTCAATACCCATTGTATTCTAGTAATCTGTGTAGTGTGTTTGTTAGGGTTCATGGGAAATCCCATGAGAAAACCCAAAGAGGATCTATCCAAAATTCTTACAGTGGTATCAGAGCCACCTACACAGATCTAGAATAATAGGAAAGCATTGTTAAACTTTTGTTTGAATGAATTCAAAAAAGGGGAGAGATTTTTCTCCCAAAATTCTCTTTGAATCTGTCTAGGGTTTGGACCCTTTAAAAAAAATTTCGGACCACTAAAAAGAAAAATAAGTTATACAGGATTATAGGCCTCGGAGAGACGGAGCCGGCGACATAAAGTTGGTCGTCAAAAACTACTCGACGCGCCCTCACGTGCCGCCTGAAAAGGCGTGTGAGATCCACGCGCCAGGGTTGGGAAAAAAAAAAAAAAAAAACTCTGACGGCGCCGAGTCATCGCTGGGCCGACTCCGCGCCGAATCGTGAACCCTAACGGGTTCCCTGGGTTGACTCGGGCCGAGTCTACCCAGCCCAATGCGCCAGGCCCAGACCAGTTCAGCCAGGGCTAGCCCAGCCCAGGCCCAGTGCAGACGGGCAAACCCAGCCAGGCCAAGCCAAGGGAGTCAAACCCGATCCGAATCTGGGACGGGTCAACTCGATAACACGACCCATCAACCCATAAATTTGACCCGATAACCCAGATTCAGACCCGACCTTTTGACCCAAAAAACCGCTCCGATGACCCGAGATTTTGACCCGATAACCCGAATTATGGGTTGATTGGACCAGTGGTTGAACCGCCGGTTTACGATTCGGTTTAAGGTCCAGACCGTTTGGTTTGGCCTGGACCAAAGCATTAAAAAAAAAAAAGGGTTCTGTTTTGTGGATTCGTTCCGCCCATAGCCGAACCCGGATGAACCGGTTCTAGCCGGTTCAGGATTCAAGAATGCTCAAGCCAACTTTGATCGCCCATTGTGAGAGCTAGGAGCGTCGGATTTTGATGCGATTTTTTGCGTTGGTTTCGTATTTTGATGCTCTACAGTTTGGTACATAGTTTGATACAGTTTGATGATTTGAGAATTTATTTTTGATTAAAAGGTGTCCCAAATTAATCCGATTTGCAGTTTTCTGCTTATTTATCAGTTATTTTTGTACCAGATGCATGTAGAAGGTTATGTGTGCATGAGATTTTATTTATTGACCCACAATGTGCTGCAAAGTAGGGTTTGGGGATATCATTGTAAAATTGGGTGGAACCCACCAAAGTGGTACACCTAGTTTCATCATGATGTCTTCAAATTCAAAGTTCATGTATTTGTAAATGCTTGTGTAAGGGCGATGTACACCCAAAGGTGGCATTGTCAAGTTTTGATCAAATTAAGGTTTGTGGGTGTCATGTGAAGATCGGGTGGAATCCGCCAAAGTGGTACACTCAGTTCCATCATGGTAGTCCTCAAACCCCTAATTTGTGCATTTACATATACAATAAATGATATATTTTAATATACTATTATTCATGGTATGTAAAGCAGCTAAGAAAGTCAGTGTTAACCCAAAGGTGGCATTGTCAAAGTTAAAGATATGTATTTAATCTCATGCACATGAATTGAAAGGGTTTTGACTTTAGAGAGTCTCATTAACCCAAAGGTGGTGGGATTTTTGAGAGTCATTATTCTTTCGCAGTTATTACACAGAAACTGAGAAGACCACTGCATGTTTATCCCAAAGGAGAATGTGTAGTTGGTTGACTCTTAGAAAAATGATATTTATTTGCATGAATGGTTGATATGGTTAGTGCAAGTAAATGGTGTATATATATCAAATTTCTATTGGTTGATATGTATTTAATCTCATGCATTGATGGTTTCATCTAAGTATGGTTGTTCCAAAAAGGTTTTTGATGTCTATTTCTTTTTATTTGGGACAAAGTAGAAGTAAATAAAATTGCATGTGTTTGTATGAGTTTCGCAAGGTTTTCTATTACTTGATATTTTTACTTGAACTCATATGGTGATGATGGTTTGTATCTCCCAGGATGTCCATCCCTGTGACTATGCCAGGAGGTTTGGTAGTTACTATTCCTTCCCTGTCTGGGATGAGTTTTAAAAGGTGGTATGAACAGCTAGAAGCGACTCTAGGTTTAATTGACTTAGATATGGCGCTTAAAGAGGATAAACCTGCTGCCATCACTGAAACTAGTACCCTAGAAGAGAATGAGGAAATGAAAAGATGGATGGTAGCAAATAAAAAGTCTATGCTGCTCATGAGGCAGGCCATTCCTGAAACCATGCGTGATGGTGTTCAAGCCAAGGAAACGGCTAAAGAATATTTAAAAGAGATCAAAGGGAAGTTTGAGCTTTCTGACAGAGGACAGAGAAGCACCTTGATGAACAAGCTTACTAATGCAAGGTTTGACAGTAATGGAAGTATCAGAGATCATTTCATGGAGCTTGCTGCTACTGCTGAGAAGATTAAAGGCATGGGAATAAACGTTGATGATGAGTTTGTGATCCATTGTGCGTTATCCTCGTTACCTGAAGAATATTACCAAATACAAGTGGCATATAATACTCAAGAAGAAGAATGGGATATGAACAAATTAATCTCTATTTGCACTAAAGAAGAAATGAGACTCAAGAAAAGATTTGAAAGTGTCAATGTCACTAGTCATCATTCTAGAGAAGATAAGGGTAAAGGAATGGTTGGGGTAGGACCTTATAGAAAAGATAGAAACTCTTTTAAGAAAGAAAAACCTTATGATAGGGATATGAGTGATGTTGAATGTTTTTGGTGCAAAAGAAAGGGCACATGAAGAGAGAATGTAAAGCAAGAGAAGCTTGGTTAGAGAAGAAGAAGAAGGAAACTGAGACACCAGAGAAAGAAAACACTAAATGATAATGTAGTTTAATACAGTTGTCTTTAGATTATTTTTGGACATTTATTTATTGATTTATAGTTCAGTTATTTATTTTAAAAGATTTTATTTAATATGTTTTTGATAGAACTAAATTTCATATTAAATTTAAATGAAGGCATTTTATTAGTTTATTTATTCTTTTGAAATTTGTAATATCAGTGGGAGTGTTTAGATTTGCTTGATTAGTAGAGATATGGTAGTTAATGATTTATCTGTGATTGTTTATGTTGACTATAGTTTAATGGGCAGGATTATTGGTAAGCATTAATTTCATTGCTTGTATGTATTATTGATTATTTAAGACATGTCAAAATTGCAAGGCGGTATTTAGCCAAAGAAGGCGGTATTTAGCCAAAGAAGGCGGTAAGCCAAAGTAAGATATTAGTCCAAATTGGAGGCGGTTTGCCTATATAAAGTTGGATAATATCAAAGTGCGTTGACCTATAAGGATTTTAAGGTAACAGGATCGTGGTAATTCGATCATTGGACTCAAGTATTCATCTCAAAGTGATTTATATCATTAAGTAGACCTCTGTATGTGACTAACAGTAGGGGGTACACCAGATGTGTAGGAGTACTTTCCGCTGTTGTTCGACATTGGTAGGCTTGATAACTAAATCAAAGTAAATGATGGTTTTGGTGTAATTAGATTCCATGGCCACATTGGATCAATGGTGAATTTATAATTAATATAGCCCAAGTGGGAGATTGTAAGATATTTTTATGGGCTTAATTAATTATAAGGTTAGTTGATTCAGTGGGAGTCTAGTTACGGGTAAACCGGTTTAAGTATGATTAGAGATGAACCAACCTGGTCCACTGTGGGACTGGTCCAGGGTTGAGGGTGGTATTATAAATACCAATGGTTAGAGTCCCCACAGCTACGGTGTTATTTTCTTCTCCTGTTCCCATACGCATAGAGAAGGTTAAGGGATCCCGACAGGCTGTGGAAGACTTTGATCTAAGCATTCCAAGCATTCAAGCAAAAGAAAAACGGTCGGGTATCAATCTACAACAAGAGGTATGTCTTTAATCATCTTTTTTCAATACCCATTGTATTCTAGTAATCTGTGTAGTGTGTTTGTTAGGGTTCATGGGAAATCCCATGGGAAAACCCAAAGAGGATCTATCCAAAATTCTTACACACGGTCATAGTAATGATGACTTCATAAGTTGCAGGTACCTCTAAAGATGGTATTACAGAACTAAAAACTCGCCTAGCTAGGGAATTCGATATGAAAATTATGGGTATGACTGTACTTCGAGATCGAGAAAATAAAAATATTTGGATAACTCAGAAGAGTTATGTTGAAAAGGTTTTGCGTCGCTTCAATATGTAGAATGCTAAATCAATTAATATCCCACTTCCTATTGGCTGTAGACTATCTTCATAATAGAGTCCTAGCATGGAAGCAGAAAAGTATCATATGCATCAGTAGTAGGAAGCCTTATGTTTGCCATGGTATGCACTAGACCAGACATTGTACAAGCAGTAAGAGCAGTTAGCAACTACATGACGAATCTGGGTCGAGATCGTTTGACTATTGTGAAGTAAATCCTTCGTTACTTGAAAGTTACATCTAATATGACCATCTATTATAATGCCAAAATTTACAGTTGGTTGGGTTTGTAAATATAGATTATACAGGAGATTGTGACAGACGGAGATCTACCACTGGGTACTGTTTAACTTTAAAAGATGGTGCAATCAGTTGGATGTCAAGATTGCAATTTTTGGTGTTTTTGTCAACTATAGAAGCTGAGTACATCGTAACAATAAAGTCATGCAAAGAAGACATATGACTGAAGAGATTGCTTGATGAACTAAGATCAAGTAGAAAGCGATAACTATTCATTGTGATAGTCAGAGTGAGTAAAATTTGGCTATTAATCCAATGTTTCACTCTCGTACCAAACACATTGATGTAAAGTATCAATTTGTTCTTGATATGGAAGAAGATAGAATAATTTCACTGTAGCAGATTCACACCAACGACAATGTAGCAGATACGCTAATGAAGCCTATTGCGAAAGAGAAGTTCATATGGTGCAGAACTTTCCTTGGGCTTACAATTACCAAGTGCGTGGTGATGATTGGGCAAATCAAAACTGTGAAAACTATTTGAAAATTAGTCTTCAAGCGGGGGAATGTGAACATTAATTGTTGGTATTGTCATCACCCTTATCAGCAACACACCATGTTTGACAATGAGGTGTTGCCCCATTAATGGCTATAAAGGAGATGTCTCCTTATTGTTTGAATTCGGCTGCCAAATTCTAAGTTCGTGCATTCAGTCATAGTAGGCTTCCGCCCACCTTTAAAGAATTGTTACTAGCCAACTTTTGACAGCTTTTTTGTGATGGACAAATCGAGGCTTTCCTCTTCCTCTATATAAAGGGAGGAAATGAGCATTACAACTTACAACTTAATACAAGACACTTGTAAGCTCGAGGAAGCTTAAGAGAAAGGGAAAGTAATTGATCAGCTCTGGGTTCTCTCTGGATTGGGGTTCTTGTATTGGGTTTGGGTGTACTTCTAAGATCTCTTAGAGTGTATGATTTCTCAGCGTGAGTGTTTCTTGTGAGAATATTTATGGGAGTTGTATTGGTGAGATATCTTTGTAGAGTGTGAGACCCATATATTGTGTTTTCAAGGTGAGGGGTGTGGTTTGTAAATTTTTTTAATGCAATAAGAAGAGCTCCGTTGAGATTATCTTGTGGACATAATGGACATAAGTTACCACACCAGTACCAAACCATGTATATCTTTGTCTTTACATCTTGTTCATTTTCGATGCTTTACACTTTTCACCACTTTGGTATCGTACATGCTAATTGTGTGGGACGTTTTTCAGAACACATATGGGGTATGGGTCCCTCTAACAAGAGCTTCAAGATTGAGTGGGGGAGCTATCTTGGACTTGTTTTGTCCCCCAATAATCCCTCATTGCCTAAGCTTGGGGGGAGGGCTTGGGCTTATAAAATGCGGAATGCAACTCAGGTGTGGACTGGACCTGTGCCAACTGGCTATCAAATATGCAATGAGCATTGTGTCTAACAGTGTCTCAACCTCCAAACAACTAATAAGAAAGCTCCGTGGAAGCACGCTAGTTCCTAAGTACTAAATGATTATCCTAAGCTCAGAAAGTAAATAGTTAATGATATCATGACACATGTTTATAAACACTCTGTTGAGGTGCCAGAATTTGTATCTGGTAGAAGATATTTATAGGAACTTAATCATATCTCACCTCTTAGGTATTGGTCGTCTAATCATCTAAGTACTCATCCAACTTATTTAAAATATATTTCTTCGAAAATGAGAAATTGCTTCTGACACTACTTGGTCTAGGTTTATGTATAATGATCTTCCATAGTCCATGCTTGACAAGGAAACTCATCTTCATAACATGGTATCTTATTTAAAGTCTGAATCAATGGTCTGATTTTAATCTTGGTTAGTTCCGCTAATGAGCCAGTTGAAAGGAAAAATATATAAAGCATGCTACATCCCTCACAGACCTTCTTCCGTGTGTTGATCACCAATTGGTTATGTGCTTTTAATGTCGAACGTGTTCCATATAGTTGTACCCAAGATGACTTATTAATGAATCAAATAGGAGGACAAGAGACCCAAATCATGTCACACGGTTCTTAGTCAATCCTCTAAGTGTCTAGTGGTTCATTATTTATTCTAGCATATCGAAGATATTTTTGGTGAGGATATCATACTTAGAAAGAGATTACCATTCGGTTTTAGTTTGGATTGTGAGGGTATGAATAATTATTAACTGATATCTTTTAATGTTGAATTTTATCTTGGTAATATTTCAACTAATGGATTGTTTTCCCTCCATAATACATGTATCTCCTTGTGATGTATGGTGAGTTCAACCAACTTTCTCTTATGGTAGGATTATCACACACTAAGTTGAGCCTCAAAGAAAGCATAATTCCTATTGATAAAATTTCCATGAATACAATTTTCAATAGAGCATAAGATGATCGGTTCCCACTACTTTGCCAACTATCATCTTATTAAGGTTTAAAAAACTGAATCATAATTGGTCAATTTGATTGACTCTGTATCCACCAAGTTATGCCAAGTCCATCCTATTCCCAAATGATTTCAGAATGATTGGATTAGAATCAGTAGAGACACGATCTCATGCCTTATTCTGACTTTATAAACCTTGTATCTCGCTAATCTTAAATTTTTGCCTCAAATTATGAGAGGAAGTGCATAATAAATCTCGAAAGAACATCCATGATATAATGATTTTTGAAAGGCAAAAGTTGTTTTAGATGATCTAACCAGATAACCTTATCAGAGTCACCTATAATGGATAAGAATATCCAATCAGCAGTTGAGAGGATTTTTCCTCAAATCTATCTATCAAGGATCAACATGGCAAGTTTATCTTGAAGACATTCATAAATGGTAGATTTATTGGTAGATTCTTTGTAATAAGAACTACATTTCTTTGCCACCTTTCGTTTCCTTGAATAGAGGATTCTCACCACCTCATGTTTCCTTAAATTGAAGATTCATTCCTAATAATCAACTTTATAAATGGTCTATAAATGTAGACTATAATGTATGCCAAACACATTGAGAAAAAAAGACTTTTAACAAAAATTGTCTCTTCATGGTATCAGAGCTCCATTGTGACTAAATGTCTTCTTCTATCGATTTTTTACTTTTTTCTTCTCTTCCTCTTAAATGGCGAGCTCATCCTCCTATACGACTTCTGCTGTCTCTCCAAGCACGAACACTACTATTATCAGTCCCACCAATGTGATCCAGTATCTCTTCATCAAGCTCACTCGCACCAACTATGTCCTTTTGCGATCTCAATTCCTCCCTCTCCTAAAAACGCATGACTTACTTGGCTATATTACGGGTGAGTTTGAATCTTATGTTCAGTTTCTTCCCAATACCCCAAATAATGATTCCATAATTGTACCTTCTCCCCCTATACTCAATCCTGCTTATAAATTGTGGCACAAGTAGGATTAGTTAATATTGAGTTGGCTGATTTAATTTCTTCTTTAACAGAACAAACTTTATCTCAGGTTATTAGTCTGTCCACCTCAAGGGTTGTGTGGAAAATCCTTGAGCGTATTTATTCCTCTCATTCCCAAGCTTGTAAAATGTAGCTTAAATATTAATTGATGCAACTGAAGAAGGGGCCTCTTTCCATGGCTGATTATTTTCAAAAAGCAAAACAAAACGTTGATGATCTTAATGTAGCTTCTTGCCCCTTTTATTATTCCGTCTTTTGAAAGGTCTTGGTCCTGAATAGGAATCTTTTGCCACTTCTATAACCACTCGTATTGATCCTATCTCTCTTGATGATTTTTATTGTTTTCTCTCAAATCAAGAATTTTTAAAATAATTTATGAATGAATCTATCATTTGAGAGTGCCTTCAAGATAAGCTTGTCATGTTGATCCTTGGTGGATAAATTTGAAGAGAAATTCTCTCAACTGCTGATTGGATATTCTTATCTATTATATCACCCACCAACTTTAGCCACATGGTATGATGATGTGGCAATTTTGACCATTGGATAGAAAGGCATAAGGTTGGATTAGTCAAATGCCAAATTTTCAGGTCTAAATCAATCTAATAACCCCACTGTATTGTCACACATATTATTTTTTAGGCTGTCCACGTATGCACATCCACCCTATTTTAGTCTATATATTTTCAAAGCTTTATTTTGCCACTTGACGAATTCTATTTAAGCTAAAACTCAACAAATAGGCTAGGGACTTTGAGATCTATTGTTCACAAAATTTGGATCCCATCCCATCCCATCTACCATGTGGAAGAAATTTGAGGAATCTTGAGTAACTTAGCCCTTTTTTAAGTTTTCACTTTTCCCCTATTAACTTGTGAATTGTTTGTTAATCCATGGGGTATTCATGTAGGTGC
The DNA here is from genome assembly GCA_028583415.1 of Protea cynaroides. NCBI lineage: Eukaryota > Viridiplantae > Streptophyta > Magnoliopsida > Proteales > Proteaceae > Protea > Protea cynaroides. The sequence goes on along the minus strand of CM053266.1, from coordinate 64,658,697 downwards.
TACCAAAGCTTTGGATGCTTTACCTATGCAAATACTTAGGGTTTAGCCTTTCATTAACTTCCCATTTATAGTTGAAAAAATCAGATTTTTTTTTTTTTTTTGGGTCTACCTATCTATCTATTCAAGTGGACTTTGATCATAGCTACAGAACGGAAAGGGGAAAAGGGTGCCTTAAGGCACATGTGAGACAGGAAAGTTGAACCCTTGACCTCTTAGGTGCTTGCACCCTATTGGCAGGACACTAACTAACTGGGCTAAACATAGGGAGGGATAGTTGAAAATCTAGATTCGACTCGCATTCACATCCATTTAGAGGAATCTGAATTTGAATCCGAATGTTTGGATTCAGATGTGAATTCAGATAGTTCAATTAAATTTTGGATGCGGATTCGAATATCACCTATATAATCTGATTCATTTAGTAATTAGATTCGAATTCGAATAGTGGTATATATATTTGATTCGATTTCTCCATTTATGTATCCAGCTAAACAGTTGCTTACTTGAAAACCTCTGTTTACGCCACCCCATCCCGCTTGGATCATATTTTGAAGATAAAAACTAAAAACTCCAAATACTTCAGTAGTTTATGGATATAATAGAAATGGTGTCTATGGATAGAATGGAAATGGTGAGTGGTAGTAGAATGGTGGTGTTGCTAGGCGTAGGGATCCTCCGTCTGGCTGCCAAACCGGTATTGAGGGTCTCAACCTCTCCTAAGGCATCAAGACACTGTCGCGTGGCAGCCAGATGCCTTATGACGCGGCAGCCAGATGCCTTATGAGAGATCAGATCTTCACTGCCGCTTGGCAACCAGACAGAGGATCCCAATCTGTGTTGCCAGGATAGTTAAACCCATTTATATCAGTCATGTGGCAGTTTAATCAAAGCTGAAATTTGGCATAGGTAAATCCTACCATTCCTATTTTCTTTATAAGTTTTTTTATTCAATCCGCATTTTTCACATAGAGAAAAAGAGGATCAATATTTAGCAAAAAGTAAAAAAGAAATAAAAATAAAATAAAATAGGTTGGTCATTGAAAATATCTAAGGAGAAATTCAATACAAATGAGTCATATGATGGAGTAAGAACACTAAATTTAACACATCGCTAATACGGCATACCATACCTATTCTTATGGTTGAAACTTTTTAAATCATGTGTCACATAGCACAAATCAGGTAGGTCATTTTACCAAACCTAACAACAACAGCTGGTTTGCCACTTTTTCACTCCTTGAAAATTGAAGATTCATTAAGTTATTTTTAGATATTTTTAATATGAATTTCTTTTTGCTATTTGTTTTTAGTTATCAGTTCACCTAACCGTTAAAAGAAAAAGATTCCATCTATAAAGGAGATTTGAGAGTTAGACTAATAAAATGTTGCAAGAAATTAATGATTAGCTATATATTTTAGGGGAGAATGATCTCTTAATTGGCGATGTGGGCTGCGCGATGTGGGCTACAACCTTTTATAGTTCAATATTTTATTTTTTTAAGGAGAAAAAACATAAAATAAGACATGTGAGAAGGCATTCCCTACACTGCTAGCTCATAGTTATTTTTTTCCCATTTTTTAATTAGTTGTTTGATAGTTGTGTCATTTTTTTAAGGGTAAATTACATAAACACCCCTTCTACTGTAGTGAAATTACACAGAACTACCATGTTTTTACAAAAGCTACACAGAATACCCCTATAACAATGCTATCATACAATCTCACCCACACCGTTACTTTCAACTTAACGGTAGAGGCTCAAAATTTTTTTAAGACGAAAATACCCTTACTAAGGGTAAAATGACTAAAAGGTCTGTTGTTTAGCCTTACTTCCAAAAAAACTGTATTCCTCTTTCTTCTCTTCACTTCCGTTTTCTTCTCAAGGTTTTCTTCTCCACGGCTTGGCATCTCAGCAAGTTTCTTCTCTAGGTATGCCTCTTATTCCTCCATCTCTTACTTCATCTTAAACCCTAGAATACTTCGATCAAACAATAATGCCCTTACAGAACTACGAACACTTCTCAGCTGGTATTTCTTCTCAGCGAAGGGTCTTTCTTCTCTCCGGGTATTTCTTCCCAAGGGTCTTCTTCTCAACGGGTATTTCTTCCCAAGGGTCTTCTTCTCCACGGGTATTTCTTCTCAGCGAGTTCGAGTTCCAGGTCTTCTCGTAGGTTTTCTTCTAACCTTGACAGCGATTTCTTGTCAAGGGTTTTCTTCAGCACTGCTTGGCGTCTCAGCAACTTCTTCTCCAGGTATGCCTCCTATTCATTTTTTTCTTCAATCTCTGCTACACCAAATTGTTAATTAGATTGAGAAAGTAAAAGTTATGCTTAGAAATCTAGGTTTCCTCTTCCAACAAACCTCTATTCTTCCCCAGACTAAACAGCAAACCTAAGTCGAAACCTTTAAATCTGGGTTTTTACATTAGGATCCTCTCTCTCTCTCTCTCTCTCTCTCTCTCTCTCTCTCTCTCTCTCAATTAATTCTTTTGTTTTTTAGGGCAAAAGAGAAGGTTTAAACCATTGAATTTGGAAATCTCCTTTGCGATCTACAAGGTTTTGGTTTTTCATTTTCTGTAGTCGATTTCTATTTCTTTGAGTGTGTGAATCAAGTTGTTATGTTTTAATGTGTGAAATGCTTGACCCCTGTGAATGAAGTTGATATTTTAATGTGTCAAATGTCTGTGAATCAAGTTGCTATGTCTTTGAGTCAGTTTTTAACTTAATAAGACTTTGTTAAATCAGGTTATGATTGATATTAGGATGAAACTGTAAATCATCCTGGAGGATGGAACCCCTATTTCCTGGTTGATGAAACTCTATTTGTGCAGATTTTAACTTAATAAGACTTGGTTAAATTAGGTTATGCCTTGATTGTTAAATTCTTTAGGATGCCCCCAACCAGACAGAGGGTATCCCAAACAGGCTGATTGTGCTTCATCCTCTATCTTGAAAGGGTTTTTACTTGAGGTAAACAGAATCTCACTGCAGTATTTTCTGTTCCTTCCCACACAATTTAAACCATAGAAAGTTGCTTCCTTGGTGAAACAAAAAATAAGTGTTACATAATTAAATAAACCAGATAAACACCTGAAATGTTTCATTATGTCCATGTCCCTTAAACTAAAAGAGAAAATTTTCATTTTCGTGGAATTGGGGTATAAAGAGGACTCTTATGAACCCTTCTATGCTCAAGCCAAGAAGGAATGATGAACCCTTCCATGTCCCTTGAACCATTTGTTGTTTCTTCAAAACTACAACAAATTTAAAGGCCATATTCCAACAAGGGAATTTCTATAGTACAGCATTGAACGATGGACCAAAACCTCCTTATTATAGTACCATGGAATCTGTGTGTTTAAATTGCATATAAACTGAAATTGTAACTAAACAGGTTTTTGAGGTGGCTCAGCATTATTGCCTAAGATTGGTTGGGCAAGGTAAAAAATCATATCATATAATCTTTGGTAACCCAAAATGGATATGTTCTCACTGGATCTCTGATGACATGACATAACATTAGCTCTCTGCAACAGGAACAAAAAAGTTATACTCTCCATGAAAACACTTTCAACCATTCCATTGCATAATCATGCCGAAGAATCTAGCCCTAGCTGGGTACTAGGTACTAGACTGATCAGTTCACTTCCAAGATAATCTTCCCCAACGACAGGGAAAAAAAAAGGGAAAAAGAAGCACTCCATTCATGTTTGGTTTTAGTAGAAATTAGAAACCCTGGAGAACCATTCATTTTTCACTATCTTTACATTAAAAAGAGTTCTTTCATTACCAAACAACAAAAATTTACCAAAGGCATAGATAAGATCCGAAAACATCAAATTTATACACCATTTAAAGTGCAACATTTACAAAGCTTTTACAACTAAAACAATAAAAAACACAGCAAACATAGCTAATATTGTCTGTCTCACCATCATTACCATTTTTTCAAATTTTTCCAATCGTTTCAATCTTGTCTTCATATGGCGTATATCATCCTTCAACTGCAAGATTTCGAGAAAAATCTCAGGCAAACCCCTTGTTGGATCAGAATTTGTAGGTGCATCATTAGTTGGTAAACACCATTCAAAATATCTGCACCTATTGTCTGGGCAACAATAATATAGTTTGTTCTTGTTTTGCTCACTTTCAAAAATCTTGACAGTAACTCGTTTATCGCATCTACACTTGCGGTTGACAAAAAGGTATGGGCTATCACAGCGATTAACACTTGAAGACGACATCTGCACATGAAGACTAACTACTGATTACTCTCACAAATAACAAAGTACCATAAACAATTTTGATAAGACGGTAACATTGTACAACAGAAGTTATAAAAAGGTTGCAACACTTTATGCTTAAGTCAAGCAAATATTGATTGGAGTTGAAAGTTACTTTAATGGAGCATCATCTATGGTTGTCTGACAGACCACCAAAAATATTTTTTTTTCCCACATAGACATCAGATATGAACCTTCTTCTTGTTCATGGCTTCACAATGAGATCTGAGTGCAAGTTGGGTTTTATTTTTGTAGGTTTTGGAAGAACTCCAAGTGAGATTTTTCTGGGTGAAATAGCCAGTATTGATTGGAGTTAAAAGTTACTTTAATATAGCATCATCTACCTTTTCAAAGATGTTTCCACATTTACAAAGACAAAAATAAAACAATAAAATGGATATGATCCAATCAAGGAAAGTGGGAGGAAATCAAATATGAAAAGCAAATTATATTTCTTCAGGATCACTTATGTACTATGTTGGAGAACCCAACTGAGTGCGAAAGGTATACCAATCAAAGTTCAAAACCAGAGATGCAAATCAACCCTAATTATCAGTGACAATTTCTTTCATCTATGGATTCATAGTTCTATACATCAATATGGGACGAACAAGCATCTATGAAATCAGATGATAACGATGAATTAATGTACTTCATATATGAGTGTAAAGCATATAACAAGAAATAGATCAGTGCCATCTACATCACTACTGTAAAGCATATAACAAGAAATCTAATGGAAAAAAAATTGGAAAAATGAAAATGAAGTTTTTGAAACCTGAAACTCATTGGAGGTTGAATATGCCAGTTCGCCTCCTTAGGTCTAATAATTTGGCCATCAAGTAAGAGATCGGCCAAGGTATGTATGAAAAAGAAAAATTAACTTGGGGCCTACTTTGCTTTTTCGTCTTAAACAAGAACTGTGTTGTCCATGGCATCGGCCATAGCCCAGTTCGCTTAATTCTTTTACTTTCTCATGGCATCGGCCATAGCCCAGTTCGCTTAATTCTTTTACTTTCTCATGGCATCGGCCATAGCTCAGTTCTCATCTGAAACATTGTCTGAAACAAGAACCGTGCTGTCCATGAAGGAAGAAATGGAGGAATAAAAGGCATACCTCAAGAAGAACTCACCAAGACGCCAAGCCGTGGAGCAAAAAACCCTTGAGAAGAAAATAGAAGTGAAGAGAAGAAAGAGGAATAGGGTTTGAGATTGAATAAGAGGTATACCTGGAGAAGAAGTTGCTGGGACGCCAAGCAGTGCTGAAGAAAACCCTTGACAAGAAATCGTTGTCAAGGTTAGGCCGTGAAGAAGAAAACCTACGAGAAGACATGGAACTTAAACTCGCTGAAAAGAAATACCCGTGCAGAAGAAGACCCTTGGGAAGAAATACCCGCTGAGAAGAAGACCCTTGGGAAGAAATACCCGGAGAGAAGAAAGACCTTTCGTTGAGAAGAAATACCAGCTAAGAAGTGTTCATAGTTCTGTAAGGGCATTATTGTTCGATCGAAGTTATTGTTTGATCGAAGTATTCTAGGGTTTAAGATGAAGGAAGAGATGGAGGAATAAGAGGCATACCTGGAGAAGAAACTCATTGAGACGCCAAGCCGTGGAGAAGAAAACCTTGAGAAGAAAACGGAAGTGAAGAGAAGAAAGAAGAATATAGTTTTTTTGGAAGTAAGGCTAAACAATAGACCTTTTAGTCATTTTACCCTTAGTAAGGGTATTTTTGTCTCAAAAAAATTGAGCCTCTGCCGTTAAATTGAAAGTAACGGTGTGGGTGAGATTGTATGATAGCATTGTTATAGGGGTATTCTATGTAACTTTTGAAAAAACAGGGTAGTGCTGTGTAATTTCACTATAGTAGAGGGGGTGTCTATGTAATTTACTTTTTTTTTAAAGATTGAAAAGATATATTATATTTTTAACACCCGTCACCCCCCTCAACCAACACGACATAGATGAACGTGAGATTTGACCCCAAGACCTCTACAACAAGCTCAGGTCCTAACCAATTGCACCAGCTAGCACATTCATTGTTTTATTTATTTATTTTTATTTTTTTTACTAGAGATCTAAAATTAATATTAATAAGAAAAGGAAAAAAGAAGTATAAAGCACCCTAATTGGATGTTGAACCCCCACCTTCGGCATTGCCATCAGCAGGGGCCATCCAAGGTGATGCAAACAAACCCAAATTTAATGAAAACGATACCGAGATTTATGGGAAGCATCCTATACTACCTCCCTAACCACATGAGGGCAAACAGAACAAGATTGCTATCTCCTTTCCTTAGCTGCAGTCTTAGCTAGGATATCAGCAATACAATTAATCTCCCTAAAACAATGAGTGTATCTAACTGTGTAGCACATCAACTTTGTCTGTAAGGAAAACCACTCCTGCATCACAGTCCAAGGAACACACGAGTTCTGGAAAGCCCCTACTACCGAGAAAGCATTAGACTCAACCCAGATTCAGGTGAAGCCTAATCAAAGAGCAGCTTTAAGACCGAGAATCACAGCCTTTATCTCGGCAATATAATTAGTGCAAATAGGCAAGAACTCTGAAAAAGCATAAATAACCTGATCACTTGCCATCCGAGCAACACCACCAGCTCCAGCGATTCCAGGGTTGCCCAAGCTATAACCATCAATATTAACTTTGCACAAACCATCCCGTGGAGGATATACCAATAAAGCTGGGAAACATTTAACCACTTTTTAGGAGTGGTCACTAACGAGAATATTCTGACTATTCGGAGATCCATAGAGGATCTGATAATACAAGGATCTTTGAACAACAGATCCAAGCATTCCTTCTTAATTCTTGACCACACTCTCTCTTTAGAAAAGTTTATATTTGTATAGAGGGAATTATTGCAAGAACTTTAGTTTGCTTGCAAGGAAACAAAGAAAATCCCATTCCATAGAACTTTTAACTCCCCCCCACCTTCTCTTGGAAGCCACCAATCCATCATCCTAGAGCAAGAATAAAAAATGGGAATAATCAAACCAAAAGAGAGCGCCATCTTTTCCCAAATTCTCTTTGCCATAACATATTGCCAGAACATATGGTCAGCAGTTTCAACATAAGCTATACACATAGACAGAACAATCATTGTTTAAAGCCTTCGTTATACCAAACTTTTTCTACTTGGAAACTCTTGGAAACTAACTAGTTTTTTCTTCTTTAAGAAAACCCCAAGAAAAAAAGGTGTAGTTTTCCCCCACTATGGTTGGGTAGTCAATTAAATCATTGGGAGAGAGGGAGAGAAACATTTTGGTGGGGAGATCTTGGATACATTGACCCACACCTAGAACATGTCATAGAAATTAATGACTTACCATATATTTTAATGGGATTTTCTTATTAATACCTAGGCTACTAAGGTGTTAAATAATTTTAACCCTTTTTTTTTTTTTTTAACCTTCAGAGTATAAGAATGCAATTTTTTAATGAGGGTATATTCTTGTCAATTCACATAAGCACGTATTTGAAAATTGCTCGAGACAATGATAATGCTTGATAATGACAAAATGACATTCCAAAGATTTTTGTGGAGACTCCCTTTTACCGTTGACTTAGAGAATTTTTTATAACAAAATAAATGGCAATCAAAAGAAACATATTCTTAAATACTTTTATGGAATTAATTTAATAAAACATGATGGCAAGCTACAATATTGTACACAAGTCTATATCCAAATAATGTCTTATTCATCACATGTTTAAAGGATTAGAAGTTGTAGATATTTCTAACTTGAAGATTATATGATGAAAAGGAGTCAACATAAGAATGGAAAAAAATAAAAAAAAAAGATTATATAAATCCAAAGAGTCATAATAATAATAATAATAATAATAATAATAATAATAATAATAATAATAATAAAGAACAATGTCCTCATTGTTTGTATCACGCATCTTCTCACTTCTCCCTTTTTTTTTTTAATATTTTTGTGAGCTTCATATATGAATAGTATGACACTCCTCCTATGTTTCCATTCGCTTGATATGGAAAATGTCATTTATTTTTAGTAACCGAGGAAATCATTTTTTCGTTTTTTTGAGGTAATAGAAAACAAACATCAAGGCAAAATTTGATTCATGCAAAGAGGAGAGAGAAAAAAAAGCTTGAGCATTTGATCAGCATTATTCATTTTATCTTATCATTAATTAATTAAATTACATGTGTATCCACATAAAAATTATATAAAAGAATAATTATTACAAAAAATAGTATTTTTCTTGAAAATTTTCTTTTAATTAGGTCTTTTAATGAAACAAATGAAGCCTTAAGGGAAAAAAAATAGAGCAATGAAAGTTTAATAACTTAACAATAGATTAGAAAATGAACAACTATGTGATTACTCATCCAGTTTTGTAATACATTGGATTAATGGAAAATCTTAATTATTCAAATATTAATGCCTCACATCCTCCCTTATATTTTTATGCTTTTTAAAATCATAATTAATTTTCTAATGTAGATTTAGGTTAATTACTTTTCTAATCAAGGAGATAAAGGACCTGAGCTATTCCTTTTTTTTGTGGGCTCTAGATATGGTAAAAACTAAAAAGATCATTTTCTATTGTCTCTCCTTATTTGTTTGAAAGCTCTTTCTATCATTCGATAATAAAAATCTCTCTTTTTTTTTCAATTCTGTAAAAATTAGATCGGGGGGTTAAGTTGATAGAGAGGGTAGAGGAATTTTTTGATTTCCAATGCAAACAATATGGGGTCAAAAAGCCAAAATAAGTGATTTTATACGAGCCGACCAGAAAAAGCAACGCTTAGATTACCAGATCCTGGACACAATCTTCCGTCAAATGGAGAGCCCCTTGCCTCGCCTTTGACGCCAACAAATAATCTGTCAGTCGTCCATTGGACAGATTGATAAGCATCAGAATACATGTCAATCATCCTCACCCATTCGATGAACACGACTGGCGCAACTTGTTGACGGCAGGACAAGATCCATGTCTTAGATATGCCCGATTGTAACTTGTACTTTGTTTTTCTTAGAGAAAATTGGGAACTTTTGGAAAGAATATCTAATCATTTGGCCTTCCCTAAAGAGTACCTGAAGAGCTGAATTGAATGGAGCCCACATAAAGAACAGATCAATCCCTAATTCATTTGATCTTGGTGTAGGCTTTTACTAAGGATGGGTGCAATTTAATGTGATTAAAATATAGGTCATATATATAATAACTTGGCCCATGGGCCTACCACGGGTTCGTACTGATATTATATAAATACATGGCCCATGGGCCACCACGGATGTACGGCTACGCTCTCTGAATGAACGAACCTTTTTAATCTGACCAAGTAGAGTATGGAAAAAAAAATTTTGTTTTGACGGCGTTAGTGGATAAAAAAAAAACCGTTCTCCAATTTTTTTAGTAATCAGTTATCTATTTATCTATGAAAAAAAAAAAGATAAATTAGTCGAGATGGAAAATCGATTCAATAAGAACAAAATTAAAGAGAGAGAGAGAAACTTGTTAGGATTAAGAGCACGCAAACAAAAAGATTTACATGGTTCAATACCCATCATGGAATATTTACATCAACACCAGAGAGAGATTTTTTCATTCCCAAGATAAATGTACAATCTCCACCTCACACACTTATCTCCTCTGTCAGCCTTACCTAAGGTTTTCCCCACAAAGATAATATATAGGGATCCCTAGAAACCCTAATCCCCACACGGTTATAAGTTTACCTCCGTACATGTAATATACCCAAACCCTAATACAAGTACATTCCCAATAACTTTGTGGACCCTACAGAATATAAGACACCAAACCCAACAAAACCTAAATCGCCGTCCACATGAGAGAAAGGAACCTTCCGCCAACCGTCACACTCCATCGTCGCCATCGCACTCCACTTCTTCTGTCGCACTCCACAGTCGGAGTTTCAATAGAACTGAACTAAAGGAATTTTTGGGATGAACTCCATTTTAGGGCTTTAGAGTCGGGGTTTTAGTAAAATTGAACAGAATGGTTTCAGTTATAACTAAAGACCCTATTTTAGTCTTTTCACCATACCCATAAGGGTAGTTTAGACATTAAAAAAGTTTAACCTTTATGACATCATCATTTGTGGGCTTTAATGTAACAAGGTTTGAAACTTAGGGATAGTATAAGTAATTATTGTCAATTTTTAGGTTCATGTGTAATAAGCATAGTGTCACAAACTTGTGGGCTTATCCCACCATAAACAAAGAAACTATTTCATTGGGCCAGCCAGCCCACTATGAAGCCCAATACTTATATACTAGAAGGTCCTACTTACTAGAGTCTTCCACACTTGCATAGAAATGAAGAAGACTCTAGAAAAGAGATTAGATATTTAGAGAGTAGTATGGAAACATCTAGTATTATAGAAAGTTCTAGAGATAGTTCTAGACAATTCTTTACACCATTGGATTAGTAACACATGTACAAATCCTAGCCATTGATTTGTAAGGCCTCCAAGTATAAATAGGGGTTGGTCACCCTCATTTGAGATAACAAGAGTTGAGTATTCTCAAAGTATTCCAAGCTTCATTTCTAAAAGTGTCTCTTGTTCTCTCTCTCTTTGTGTGCTAGTAAGTCTTGAGGGTCTTAGCAACAAGGGAGTCTTGAGTGAGTAGGCTGACTTATGTGACGAATAAGAGGATTGCACAAGTGCGGCACGGGCGAGTTAGTTTCTTCATGGATGGTATGAATAATTTATCCAAAAAAAAAAATTCTATTTACGCCGTTAATTCTGACGGCAGTATCATGCCCCACATTTCATCCCGTCTTAATCATAATCAAAAGCTTTTTACCAAAAAAAAAAAAAATCATAATCAGAAGAAGCTCTCACGGTCACGAATCCCCATCCCCTTTCCTCTCTCCCTTTCCTCTTTTTTGTCTGTGTTCTTCACTTCTTCCGCATTTGCTGCTTTTTGTACTGATCTTCCTCTTCTTTTCCCACACTTAACGCATTAACATACACAGAAAGCACAGAAGGGACCGTAATTTTGTTTTTTGATCAGTAGGTTTTGAAAACCCGTGATTTTTTTCAATCTTTCTTGAACTCTTGATGATGTCTGCAACAACCATGATCTGAGAAACCCTAACATTCCGCGTTCGTTCCCTTTTATTAAATGATTTAATCAATTCAAGCTCTTAACTTGTTATCCTCAAAAAAAAAAACCCTTGATCCCTTTAAAAATTGTCACTCCCCAAGAGAGTAAGGAAAACCCAGATCACCATTTATCTGTTCTTATATTCTCCTTTCTGAAGAGGGAAAAAAAAGCCCTATCGCAGAAATCCGCATTTGGATCTGTTGGATCCAATTCGCCACATCCTTTGTTCTTGTGAGCCATGTTTTCAAGCCCATTTGTGTTCTCATTCGCTCTCTTACTATCTCTGCCTCTATTGTTCCTTCTAGCCCCTCGAATCCTTCCTCCTCGACGCGTTCCGATCTCTCTTCCAGACGAACTCGACGATCTCGCCCTCTTTCGCCGGGCAGGCCTCGCCTCCTCACATTCCTCTGCTGCGTCCACCGTTTCACGCCTTGGTACCCCGCCCAAGATCGCTTTTTTGTTCCTCACAAACTCCGACCTCGTCTTCGCTCCTCTGTGGGAGCGCTTCTTCGAGGGCAATGAACGTCTCTATAACATCTACATCCATGCTGATCCATATGTGGGAGTGACATCTCCTGGTGGGGTATTCGAAGGCCGATTCATCTCTGCAAAGAAGACCCAACGCTCGTCTCCGACTCTAATCTCTGCAGCTCGGAGACTCCTCGCCACTGCCATCCTCGATGATCCTTCAAATACATTTTTCGCTCTGATCTCCCAACATTGCGTCCCTCTTCATTCTTTCCGCTTCGTTTACCATTTCCTCTTCGCTTCCTCGCTCATCCAGTCATCTTATAAATCTGATTCACCTTCACAAGTTTCATATCGAAGTTTCATAGAGATACTGGACAGCGATCCAGGGCTATGGAAGAGGTACACGGCGAGAGGGAAGGGTGTGATGATGCCTGAGATACCTTTCGAGAAATTCCGAGTTGGATCGCAGTTCTTCATATTGGCGAAACAGCAAGCGTTACTGGTGATCAAGGATCGGAAGCTATGGAGGAAATTCAGGTTGCCCTGTTTGAAGGTCTCTTCTTGCTACCCAGAAGAGCATTACTTCCCCACTTTGCTTTCCATGGAAGATCCAAAGGGTTGCAATCACTATACCCTTACAAGCGTCAATTGGACTGATAGCATCAATGGTCACCCTCATACCTACAATCGAGCTGAAGTATCACCAGAGCTTGTCTACAGGTTACGATTATCAAATTCCACTTACTCGTACTTGTTCGCGAGGAAATTCTCGCCGGATTGTTTGCAGCCCTTGCTGGAGATTACAGATACCGTCATTTTCAGAGATTAAAGTAGAAATCCCCAGGTAAATTGCTCTTAATCTCATCTTTCTCTCATTACCATTGTTGTTGCTCGTCTGATCTCTGGGAATTGGGGAGATATGGTTGGGTTTTGGTGTGAATTGTGAAAACCTTCAAACACTGACGGGAGTCCGCAGTCCGGAGTCCAGAGCCAGAGCTGACTCGGGGGCGAGCAATCCGAGTTGACCCGGTGTAGTCTTCGGGATGGTAAATCTGTTGACAGTGAGGCGTTAGCCTTGAAATTCGGGGTATTAGGTTTTCATTGGATGGTCTCGCTTTCCGGTTGAACCGGACAAAAGTTGAACCTGGTTTTATTATTACTGGAGTGGGGTCTGTTTGGGTAGATAAGGATCTTTAATATTTTAGAGGTTTTTGGAGAAACTCAGCGGTTTTGGTGTTTGCTGTCACTGTTTTGCTGATAATGTATGGTCACGATCACGGGGTACATGTGATTCATTTAGTAGTTTTGCTATGGTGATTGATGACGTGGTAATTTAGATAATGGAATATCTAGAAAATGGTTTGGATTGATCTTTTAATAAATTTTAATATTTTAATACTTAAAATTTAAAGTTAAAATGTAACGATTGTGTTCAAAAAGAGGTGAAAATAAGGTGACAACACCTCCTAACGACCTTAGAAATATGAAGCTGCATTTTGGTTGATTTAGATTTGAATTTTTGGCCGATAATGTTTCGATTGGCTCTAGGGGATTGTTGAAAATTTTGAAGAAGTTCAGTGATATTTTGAGGTTAAGGTTGTTTTGTGTCGAATATTGTCGGCTGGAGGTTCAGATTCCGGTGTAGGAAGTGTTGCCAACTTATTCTCACCTCTTTTTACATTGGTGTTGCTACCACTTACCCTAAATTTAATCATATGTCATGTCATTTATGTCATTCATCTTAATGTCATGAATTTTTAAAGTTTTATTTTGTCATTTGGTCAACTTCAATTGAGCTGAAACTTGACATGTGAGTAGGGGTCTTTGGGTCTATCGTTCCACAAACTTTCAAATCCCGTAAGACTTGCTGTGTAGTATAAATATTGAAAGATGCATGTTTTATTTTTGGTTGGATTTAAGTTGTTGCCACCATGTTTGTGTCATTTGATTTTTTTTTTTTTTTTTTTTTTGTAGCCATTTAATATTTCCACCACATAGGCAATTTGAATCAAGGTTTTTGGAATTGGGATTGGATTGGTTGACTCAGTTGGTATCGGCCAAGTTCGATTCCCGAACCTAAACTTGAACTTGACACCGATTCTGATGCCTTTTGCTAGGTTACGGTCAATTCCAATCAGAATCAGTATTGTTAGAGACCAAAGTTTCAAATCGGTTATTAAAATCTTGATTCAAATGAGATTGAAATTTTGTGATTGTGAAGATATCATGGTCTCTTATTTACTTGTCAAGTTTTAGCTCAATTGGAGTTTATCATATGGTCTAAAAAAAATATATTTAAATGAATAAAAAATAAAAAATAAAAAATAAAAAATAAAAAATGTGAGTAAAGGTGGTGTGTGTATGGACAAACATGGGAAGGTATGTTATGCCATTGCATGAATGGAGAAATGATTGAAATTTGACAAGTGACTAATGTGGACCGTTTTTAAAGTAATTAATGGTTGGATTTGTCAAACATTTGGTGATCATGATTTTTGAATATTTTTATTTTGTCATTGGTCAACTTCAATTGAGATTGAGATGAAACTTGACATATGAATTAAGATCTTTCGATCTACCATTTTATAAAATTCCAAACCCCATTAGACTTGCTACGTGGTATCAATCATAAAATATGCTCGCTTTATTTTCAGTTGGGTTCAACTTGTTGTTTCCATGTTTGTGTTATTTGATTTTTTGTAATCATATAATATTTCTGCAACATGGCAATTCAAATCAAGGTTTTAGGAATTGAGATTGGATTTGTTGATTTAGATTGGTATCGGCCAAGTTTAATTCCTGAACTTGACACCGATTCTGATGACTTTTGGCCGATTACGGTCAATTTCAATCGGAATTAGTTTTGTCAGACACCAATCTTGGTCTCAAGTTTCAAATCGGTTACTAAAACTTTGATTCATATGAGACTGAAATTTAGACTGAAATTTTGTGATTTTAAAGATCTCAGTCTTCTGTTCACATGTTAAGTTTTAGCTTAATTGGAGTTTATCACACGGCCAAAAAAAAACTGTTAAAAACATGAGAGGAGAGCACTCTCTCTCTCTCTCTCTCTCTCTCTCTCTCTCTCTCTCTCTCTCTCTCTGTGTATGGATTCATGTTTGGAGTCTTAGACAAACATAAAACATCAATTTATCTACTTGATTGAAGATGATAATTCTCATCGTTTTATGGTTAGATACATCACAAATGTCAAATGTTCCTACTGATTTAGGTATAATTCTTTAATTTATGGTAGTATATTGCCTTTTTTTCACCGTATCATATTATATTTGATCCGTTTTAAATCCGTACCGTCCGTTTTAGTTTTTTTGCCGTTCCTAAAATATTGGACCGTTTTTTACCGTATCGTTCTTGTTTTGATCCGTATAAAACCCGTTCTTCCTGCTTTGCTTTGTTTTTTTTGTCGTTCCTGTTTTAACTTACTTTTGTATGGACAAACATGGGAAGGTATGGTACATAGGATTGAGAAATGATTGAAATTTGATAGTGTTCACCATTCTCATATGGATGGTGGCAACAAGATTTCCCTTTGTTTTTTTTTTTTTTTTTCTTTAATCTTATATAACATTTATCTTTAATATATTATGTTGAGTAGACTCTGTAGGGGGAACTACTAACTCTGCCGGGTTATCTTATTTGATGTTTCCTCTTAGGTACAAAACCGAGTCAAGTCGAATCAATGGACTCGAGGTATACCTAACCGAATACCCAAGGCACAAGTAAAGAGTTGAGCCAATAAGGTTTCGCGCGAGGCGTAAAAGAAAGTCAAGGCCCAAGGCCTAAGCCCGTAGCCCGTATTCTAAAGCCACAGACGGAGAGAGAGAGAGAGACCCTACTGAAAAGACGTATGAAGTTTTGGCTAGCTGTGTGTGAAGGTGGTGTGGTTGGTAACTTGGTTGTTTGTAGTGAAAACGTGTGGGGACTTCAGGTGTTTGTTTGTATATATTATTGTATTTTCTGTTGACCTGAAAAGTCATGAAATCTGTCTTTTGGTGGGCACGGGTGCAATAGTTTAAGACTAACACGTCAAAGACATCGGGAGTTCAACTCTCCTTCTGGTTCTATTAGGTTTGTTCTTTTGACTCTGTTTGTTTTCATGGAAAAGGCAGAAAAGAAAATCTTTTCTATAAGATAGAGTTTTTCATTATTTGTTTTAATGTAAAATAGAAAAAAAAAATTACATTGAAAAAGTAGGGAATGTTCCAAGGAAGAAAATTTTCATATCGAATGTCAATTATCATTTGTACGAAAAATTTTACAATAAAATAAACATGTCTTTTAAAAACTGAATCCCCTAGTTTTGATCTATCATTTTGGCTTTTATTTATTTTTCTCTTATAGGTCTGGATGGACTCTCTCTTCTTATGGTTTGTTCTCCTTGAAAATGATTGAAATTATCATACAAGTAATTGGTTATTGATCTTGTTAAGTTTCCATTTAGAAGTTTGAATTAGTAAATAGAGAGACTTTCAAGTATATAAATCCACAATATCGGATCCGTAGACGTGAGTTGTTTGATATTGTTATATAAATCCAAGTTTGCAAGGTATGATTTTTCCCTTTCTTTGTGTTTTTTTTTATTTTTATAAGTAATCAAAATTTATTGAGAAAAAAAGAAAATTATACAACAAGAAATAGACTAGAGACTATCTTTCAAAATCAAGAGACATCCCAAAAAACAAAGAAATCCAAACATAACATTAAAACCCGACCTCAACAAATCATCTTAAGTATAAGAAACTTGGAAACGACTTGAGGGTTATAGAATATAGGATCTACATCGTCTCCTCCTTGAGATTTGAGAGGAGGGGTGGCGACCCCATTGGATGGTCGCCAAGTGGAGATCGGATGAATCTGACCCCTCCGTTCCAGCTGACAAGTCGAGCTAACAAGAGAGTGTCGGCTTAAACGGAGAGGTCAGATTCATCGGATCTCTACGTGGTGACCATCCAGTGAGGTTGCTGCCCTTCCTCCCGAATCTCAAGGAGAAGACCATTTGAATCTTAGAATATGCGTGGTTTTTTTATAACAGAGATCGAATGGTTGTCCTTGAGCCATTATCGGCGTATAAGGAACTTTTCCCCATGAGTAACTCTGTCTGCCCATTCAACTTTCTTAATGCCTTTGTGTCATTATCATTAATTATGACTCAGTGTGGGTCAAGCTTAAGCAATATAAATCTCCTCCATTATATTATATCCCAGCATTTTTCGTATTTAAATATAAATATTATATGTCAATGTTGTGATCTTGTTATTGCATGTTGGTCTTTCTATTTATTGCCTCGTTTGACTAAAAAGAAGTAAATGAAACGATTGGAGTTTTTGGACGTGATTAATTATCTATTAGCAGATAATGATAATAATATATAAAATAAAATCATTAGGGAATTGGGAGTTAGCAGTTCTCTCTTTTATATATATATATATATATATATATATATATATATATATATATATATATATATATATAAAAGTGCAAATGCGATCTTAGTTTGATTTTGATTTTTCTTTTATGAATATTTCCTCTATTGGGACACTTATATCAAAAGTTCAGTGTTTGAATGAAATAATAACTTCTTTCAAATTAGTAATTGATATTACACAAAAACGAAGCTAGAAAGGGAGGTATGTTTAATATGAAAATATACTAGCGGGGGTAATTATGTAATTTTGTATCGTATTGTATAATAAAGAAATGGCTCCTCTCGCCATGATCTTTCTTGGATTCTCAAAACTTTTGTGCATCAATCCCCCACAAAGGCAGAGAACCCATCATTATCTCGACTGTGCTATCGGAGGTTCTGAGGAAGGCGGAATAAGAGAGTACTCATCTTGGGGTAGGCTTACTACTTAGACGCTTTGAGCAGTCATCCACTCCGTACTTGACTACCTACCGTGGGCATGATAACTGGTAAACTTACGGTGTGTCCTTCTCGGTCCGTGTGGCGATGTGTTAGAGAGAGAGAAGGGGGGAGATTGTGAAGAAAGGGAGAGAGAAGAGAGAGCTTGAGAAGGGGGAGAAGTGGAGAACATAGAAAGAGAAAGAGAGAGCTAGAATCTCTCTTTTGATTTTTCTACTTTTCTTCTTCCTTTCTACTTGTTCGTTAGACTATTTATTCATCAGTTATGAGGTTGATGGAAAAAACAATAGTTTTCACTCTCACTTCCCTAATATGCTATTGATCTCAGTGGACATTATAAAGAACTATAGGGATTTCAAGATTAAATGTATTTGTCCAAAGTGGTAAGCTTTGAATAAACCAATTACAGAGCAATCACAAGAGACAACAAACTAATATAAAATTATATAGATTTTATATGGATAAAAAGAATGTAAGATGGTGTTGTATTTTAATTATAATTTTATATATTATTATTTTTATAGTAAAAAATAAAGTTTCAAAATAAAGCTATTTTGGTTTTTTCCTTCTTATAGTATGTGATTTGAGAGGGTATTGAGGTGAAGCTAGTGAGGTTGGATCCCAAGACCTCAAGTTGACAAAATTATGATTGATCTCTTTTCTTAGTGTCTCTCTCTCTCTCTCTCTCTCCCTACTTCTCTCTCTCTACCTCTCTGATAACCAATACTATATGCTGTCCCCTTGTCGATTTTTATTTTGATTTATCATATAAATCGATTTTTTCATCATCGAGATTTGCATTTGCCTTAGTACCACTCCGAAGTACTTGTAGGGGCGTATTAGACCAGTGCAGGTTTAATACGGGAAGCCAAGAAGCTGCTTTATCTTGGCGTCAGATTTGCGTTAAAACCCGATTGCATCATTGGGGGCAAATTCTGTCTTTAGGATAGTATCGCTTGTGATACGACTCAGCTTCAAACTTTGAATTTGTTACAGTGCAGTCTTCATCATCGGAACAAGTTATTTCTCAAAATAAGGTATGACATTATTTATCACAACAGATGGTCAAGAAGAGAGTATTATGATTGAGGAGACAGAGAGGAGAGGGAGAGAGGTTGAGAGGGGAGTGAGATGTGAAAGGTAGAGAGGTTGAGAGAAGAGATCTTAATTTATTTAGGAGATAAAGCATGCGTTAGGATACTTATCGATAAAAATTTACACTTGGATTTTGTTTTTCCTATTAAATAAAACAATTAGAGCTGCAGGTATTCTGAACGTAATATTTTTAATACTATTCCAAAACCTTGGTTCATCCCCACAGTGATCCTGAGTGGTTTATCTTTGATCCGTAACAAACCAGACCAAACCGGTTATCCAAGTAATGCGAATTCCCATTAGTCAACCAGCCTATAACTAATTAAGTCCATATAAGATGACATCTTACATTCAATTATGGCTTCTATTTCTAGGCCTCCTTGTGTGTGATATTACATATTCACTTTCCATTTTTGTGTTCATTAATATGCAGCTGTCGGAGCTCATTACTAAGAGTAGTTTTTTTTTTTCTTAATATTTATTTTTTAGATGACTTCTTTTTACCGTAGGTTTGCATGGCTTGCAAATTCGTAAATTTCTCATTCTGTCTTTCGGTTTTCTTCACCAATAGTATCAAAACTGAGCTGTTGTTACTTGGAAATTCTATTTGCGAAGCATAAAGTGATGCATAGGGCACGGGAGGTGTGGAGATGTGGCCATAGTAGCTTTCACAGAAGAAAGAGTGGAAAAAAATAGGAACAATGACAATGAAGGGAAGCAAAGATATGAAAGACATAGAAGTTAGGGCCAAGGCAAGCACGACTTAACAAGGGTGGGCTGTGGGAGAGGATGCAGGAGGGACGAGAGAGGGGTGGAGAAAAGAATAAATCAAGAGTAATTTGGGGATTTAGATTTAGCAAGGGAGAAAGAGAGGTGAAAGCTTGCTTTCTTGGATAATCTGAAAAGAAATTTAAGATAAGGAAATTTGAATAAATATAGGGCAAGTATAGAGGAGCTGTATAAAAATTTCCCTTATATCAAAACAAAAATGGATTGGTACTCTCATATAATAGTATGATACAATTATGTTTGATATATACAAAATCCTTACAATTTATATAATTTTTGTAAAGGTATATTAAGTATGAGAGAATATAATGGTATGATTATGTAAGATTTATACGAAATCCTTACACATTATATAAATTTGTAGGATTTTACTTTATCCTAATAAAATTCATTACAATGAATCCCACATGGAATGTAAAATACAACTGAGCAATAACAGAATCCATTAAAAGAAATAAGACATACCTTTTCGTTGGAGATTGTTTTTCGACCTTTTCTTTTCGCCTGATTCCTACAGAGATCTTCTACAGTCTCCTCTCCCTTAGGTATGAGTCATCTTGATTTCACGCAGAGAGAGACTATAGGGACCCTGCTTCATATTTATAATGATTTAGAATTCAAATCTATCCCAATCCCATAATGGTATAGATTTGATTTATATTTGGAAAGGGATAATCAATCAACCTTGATTGGATTCCCACCAGTCAAAATAGACAAGTTAGATAATGTTGCCCATAATAATAAAATCAGAATAAGAAAGATTTTACAATCTCCCACTTGGGCTACATTATTCCACAAGACTATTAAAAACTAGTGTGTCCATGGAAACCATTAATTAAAACCAGATTATCCTAAACTTCATACCTTCCAACAAGCAGACAATTGTTAAACAACAGCAGAAGATACACCTCAATTATACGGCATACAATTTTCTGTTATTACGAACATAAGTCTCCTTGTTTATTTTGACATTGGCTTACCGCCTCTGAAAACTTGCCTTAATACTGCCTTTATGTTTTTGGCTTAATACCGCCTTCTGAGACTTGGCTTAATACTACCTTTTTGGGTCCTGACTTAATACTGCCTTTATGTTTTTGGCTTAATACCGCCTTCTGAGACTTGGTTTAATACTATCTTTTGGGTCCTGGCTTAATACTGTCTATTGTGTTCTGGCTTAATACTGCCTTTTAAGACTTGGCTTAATACTGCCTTTTTAGGTCCTGGCTTAATACTGCCTTTTGTGTTCTGGCTTAATACTATCTTTTAAGACTTGGCTTAATACTGCCTTTTTGGGTCCTGACTTAATACTGCATTTTGTGTTCTGACTTAATACTGCATTTTAAGACTTGACTTAATACTGCCTTTTTGGGTCCTGGCTTAATACTGCCTTTTGTGTTCTGGCTTAATACTGTCTTTTGTGTTCTGGCTTAATACTGCCTTTTGTCAATTGTCGTCAATGAATGTGCAACATAGCAATAAATGAATACTGATATAAAAATAATCATTGTTATAAATATCTGTGCCAAAACCATAGGCAATGTAAATACACATAATGAAATAAATCATTATCAATGTGAGAAAAATCTCACACTAACTAAGCACATTTAATGAATTAGCCATTTCTATATTAAACATACAGTCCCTTGAAGACTCCCCTTGACAAAACCTTTGTCAGAGAATCTACAATCAAGATATTTAATGAATGTGCTCTACAATGATATAATTTCTTTGATCTTTTTCTCTCATCTAAAGAGATTTGAAATCCGATCTCTATTATGCTTTGAATTACTAGATTTCACATCATTCTTTGAGAACAACACAGCTAAACCGCTGTTACAACACATCTCTATAGGCCTAAGTAAAAACTTACAACCTTTTAACGTATGAAAGATAACTCTTCAACCAGATATGCTACTTATTAGTTTCACATATAGTTATAAAATCTATCTTACCAAGAGGGTGATGCATGGATAAACTTCTTTGCATTTTTTCCCAGATGGTACATCTACCATCATAACAAAAAATCTAAGATGGGATTCATGCCACCAATGCAATCACCAAACACTACATCACAATAGCCAAGAGTGTCACTACTACCACAAATGAGTAGATAATCTTTGGTCCTCTGCAAGTACCGCATGACCTTCTATTCTCGTTGTTCAGTGAGCTATACCAGCATCCAACTAAAAATGTCTCAAAACACTCTAAACAAGGCTATGTGAGAATAAATATAATCTTGAGCATACACCAAACTCTGTACTTCAGATGCTTTTTCTCTAAACATCATTTCTTGAACATAACTCTGTCAATTTGTCTCCTCTCTGATTTAAACATCTGCAACTTAACTGTTATGCATGTACATTCAATCATTCTAGAACACGAATAACTTATACCCTTTGAGACAAACCCATAGTTTCATTTTTCCTGTCACGAGGAAACTCAATGTCAAGTACAAAAGTACTTACTCACACATTCTTCATCTCGAATTTATCAGACATTGAAACTATGGTTTCAACAGGTAAACCATGTCACTACTGGTCAAGTGATTAACCATCAACACATATGACTAGGAAATAAATCAACTCCCACTGACCTCTATATATACATAATGATCAATGATAATCTCAACAAAGTTTTAAGAAGATACAACTTTGTCAAACTTCAGGTACCACTACCTGGATGCTTGCTTAATCCACATATTGACTTTATAAGTCTAAAAATAGATATTCTTTCTCCTTTACCTCAAAACCTTCTGGATAAAGCCTATAAACACCTTCTTCCAGATTTTCTTTAATCAAAAGATCTTTACATCTATCAGATGCAACTCTAAAATAAAATACACAACTAAAACCTCAAAGATTTGAAGTCTATATTTTTCATTCTCTTTGTGTGATTCCTCTTCGCTACAAGTTTTACTTTGTAGCAATCAATTCTCCCACTGGAATCACACATTTTCTTACATATCCATTTTGAGCCTATGAGTACGCCACTCATGACAAGAGCATAAAATCTCAAATCTCATTGATGTTCAAAAATAAGATATATCATTTATGACTAGTAATCACTCAAAAATAATTTCATTATTGACAACTTGCTCAAAACTATTGGGATCTTCATCTTGTTCAATGCCAAAACATCTATTTTTGAGGTATAACTTGTGATTGGATGAAATCACAGATCTACATGGTCTATTATATCTCCTCATTGCCTTATCTAGTTCTGATATTTTAACTATGCATCAACTTGAAAGTTTCATGATCCTACTTTTCTGCCAGCTATAACATTTTTCATATGTTCTTTCTGAGTTCTTGTAATTCTATAAAATCATTTTTCTTGTCAAAAGTTTCTTATTATTCCTTGAAAATTTGTTTTTCTTTCTGTAAAACCCTACCTTTCACTTATTGCATTTGTCAGAGTATGGCTTACGTCATGACATTGGTATTCCTTCATTTATCTTTTCTTTGAAATTTCTTCCTTAGTGAAAAGAAAATCAAATCATCTTCTGTCCACTAGGTTTATGGATCACCAGGATCTAACTTTGCAGTTTAGGTGAGGAAGTGAAAATCAAGTGAATCATCTATAATATTCCAATGAGTTACCTATAGAGATTCACATATCTTAGAGCTTATTAGTGATGGCTAATAGCTCTAACATGTGTTTCCTCATATACCATTATCATCATATACCATCAAAACTGGTACAGACAACCTTGAGAATACAACATCTCTCCACCCCATTTTTAATGACCAAAATTTTTTTGGATTTCACTCTGAACATCTATTTCCAATGTTCCTTATTTGAATTTTCTTTTATCTGATCTTAGGGATTAAATATTCCTAAAGACCAGAATACAATCTTTGCTGAGTATATCTAGGTTAAACACTCCTAGACTAGCTTTCAATCTTTCATGCCAATTCATAAAATTGGCCCGCCATAATAGGCATCATGAGGTGTTTGATCATTATATGTTCTCTAATATGTGTGATATAATGCAAACATACACACAAGATAAGTTAAACTTACAATAATTAAACATATGCAAGTCCATTTCCTTTGAAGAGTCAATCGAAACTACACCCTCATCATTTGGGACAAGTGCGCACTGGTCCTCTTACTATCTGTGTAGAGTCAACCGAAACTACACCCTTATCCTTTGGGACAAGAGCGCACTGGTCCTCTCATAATCCTTGTAGAGTCAACCGAAACTACACCCTTATCCTTTGAGACAAGAGCGCACTGGTCCTCTTACTATCTGTGCAGAACCTGCGAAGGGATAGTGACTCTCAAAATTCTACCACCTTTGGGTGTATGAAACTCCTAAAGTCAAGATCCTTCATCCATGTGCATGAGTATACATGATCTTTGACACCGCCACCTTTGGGTGGATAATGTCGCTCTTTGCTGCTTCCACAAAAGTGAAAATATTGATAATGTCACCTTTGAGTGAGCAATATCCTTCTTTGTTGTGTCTATAAATGCATAAGTACTGGATTTGAGCATATCATGATAGAACTGAGCTTGCTACTTTGGTGGTCCCATCCAATCCTTACACAACATGTACAAATATGTGTGATATAATGCAAACATACACACAAGATAAGTTAAACTTACAATAATTAAACATATGCAAGTCCATTTCCTTTGAAGAGTCAACCGAAACTACACCCTCATCCTTTGGGACAAGAGCGCACTGGTCCTCTTACTATCTGTGTAGAACTTGCGAAGGGATAATGACTCTCAAAATTCTACCATCTTTGGGTGTATGAAACTCCTAAAGTCAAGATCCTTCATCCATGTGCATGAGTATACATGATATTTGACACCGCTAGCTTTAGGTGGATAATGCCGCTCTTTGCTGTTTCCACAAAAGTGAAAATCTTGATAATGTCACATTTGAATGAGCACTATCCTTCTTTGCTGTGTCTATAAATGCATAAGTACTTGATTTGAGCATATCATGATAGAACTGAGCTTATCACTTTGGTGGTCCTACCCAATCCTTACACAATATATACAAATCAAAATTTGAATAAACTGGGACAAGGCCACCCTTGAGTGAACACTGTCATTCTTTAAAGCATTTACAAACACAGTCGCTTGAATTTGAACACATCATGACAAAATAAAATATACCACTTTGGTGGGATCTACCAAGTTCCACCATGATATGAACAAATTCCAAATTGCAGCTCTAGTGGGATATATATAACCATGAATGTTTTTTAAAAATCAACTTTATAAGTCTAAACATTCAAATAAACATGCACTTTAGCTCAACAATCATTATGATACAAGAATATTGAGAAAAATCAGCAGAAATACTGCAAATCGAGCTCCAAAAGAGCATTAATTTGGAAAAATATTATTCCCAATGTATCAAAATGTAACAATATATATTCCAGATTGAAGAGCATTGAAAACCAAGTCCAACGGAACAAATCGGAGGTCAATCCGACCTTCCTAGCTCCCACAAATCCAGTTTAAAGTCGGATTGTGAACGCAGTAAAAAAACTTCAAGCCAAACAGGCCTTAGAATCTGGATTGGGGATGAACCGCGGTCTGAACCAAAACCAAAATCGATTTGGATAAACCAAACCAAAACCGGTTCACTCAATCGGGTCAATGGGTCAAACTTCCGGGTTTTTGGGTTGAATTATCGGGTCAAACTTTTGAGTTTTCGGTTCGGGTTAGTGGGTCACCCATTTGGGTTCGGGTTGGATATACATGGATCCCTCGTTCGAGTTTTCAGGCCAACCCTGGGCTGGGTCTGACTAGCCGGGCTGGCATGGCCGGTGGTTCCGGGCTCAATGGCCAGCCCTGGCTGGGTTTGACTGGCCGGGCTGGCTTGGCCTGGGCTGGTTCTGGGCCTTGGCTGGGCCGGCCCTGGGCTAGGTCTGACTGGCCGGGCTGGCTTTGGCCTGGGCTGGTTCTGGGCTGGGCTGGGCCAGCCCTGGCTAGGTCTGACTGGCCGGGCTGGCTTGGCCTGGGCTGGTTCTGGGCCTGGGTTGGGCCAGCCCTGGCTGGGTCTGACAGGCCAGGCTGGCTTGGCCTAGGCTGGTTCTGGGCCTAGCGGGCCTGGGCTGGGTAGACTAGGCCCGAGTCAACCAGCAAACCCGTTAGGGTTTGCGATTCGGCGCCGAGTCGACCCGGCGATGACTCGGCGCCGTCAGGTAATTTTTTTTTTTTTAAACCTCCGGGGCGTAGATCTCACGCGCCTTTTCATGCGGCGAGTGGCGGTGCGTCCGGCCACCACCGGCGACCAACTTAGTGTCGGTCGACTCGTTTTTCCGAGTTCTACAATCTGGTATAATTTATTTTAAATTTCACCAGTCTGAAAAAATTATCCGATTTTTAAAATCTCTTTTATTTTTCTAAAAATTAAAATGGATATGTAAGAAAATTTTCTTCATGTTCAATACTCAATGATTTTAAATCCATGTGTGATAGCTCTGATACCACTGTAGGATTTTACTTTATCCTAATAAAATTCATTACAATGAATCCCACATGGAATGTAAAATACAACTGAGCAATAACACAATCCATTAAAAGAATAAGACATACCTTTTCGTTGGACTTTTCGTTGGAGATTATTTTCGACCTTTTCTTTTCGCCTGATTCCTGCAGAGATCTTCTACAGTCTCATCTCCCTTAGGTATGGGTCCTCTTGATTTCACGCATAGAGACTATAGAGACCCTGCTTCATATTTATAATGATTTAAAATTCAAATCTATCCCAATCCCATAATGGTATAAATTTGATTTATATTTGGAAAGGGATAATCAATCCACCTTGATTGGATTCCCACCAGTCAAAATAGGCAAGTAAGATAATGTTGCCCATAATAATAAAATCAGAATAACAAAGATTTTACAAAATTATGTAAAGCGATATAAGTATGGGAGAAGGGTCACCATCCCTCTGTACCCTTTTACATATGTTGTTGGTCATTTCACTACCTATGTGAGAAGGCACAAGAGATGCCATCTAACAACAATCTTTTCCTTATTAAGTAAAAGCACTGTAAATTATACAATTAAAAATGTTGGATACCCAACAATCCTTTTTCGAGGATTATATTATAGGGAAGAAGTTCTCTAAATAATAGAAGAGATGCTATGCCAACACTTCCCTCACCATCCCTCTCCTCCTTGCCCCCTACATGACGCTCCCATTGGTGGACGTAGGCAAAATGTTGCTGAAAGAAACCGTGCCCTATGTTATATTATACACATGATGATAGCATAATGTAAATGCATGCTATAATATAATTTAAGAGAAAAGATTCCCACACCGCCAGTGTAGGGATTATTTCCCACATCCTCTCATATAACCTTTTTTTTATTTTTATTTTTTTTAAGCAAGACATTCTTTTCTTACCACCAAAAAAAAAAAAAGAAAAAAAAGAGAGAGAGTAGACATTCTCTCTAGGGCTACAACAGGGTAGGGTTGGGATGGGTTTTTCAAAACCCTAACCCCAACTCTGGCTATTTAAACTTAACGCCTAACCCAGCCCAATCCTGCTTAGGGTCAAAAAATGTATAACCCTAACCCTGACCCTGATAGGGTTGGGCCTAACCCTAACTTGCCCTGATTGACCCTGACATGACTGGATTAGGCCGGATTAACCCTGATTTAGGAGGAGGTAAAAAAAGAAAAAAGAAAAAATCCCCGTAGGTAAAAAGAGAAAAAAAAGAGAGGATAAACGATATCAATCATACAAATTCATTTAAAACCCATTTGATCTTAGCTCAAGTCGAAATCTCCTGTCGATCATTAAACATGCTTTTGATTGTCCATTACAACACTCATGAGAATCATAAATCTCTATCGATGAAAATATGAACAAAATATGAACAAGATTGGTAGCAAAAACAGAGGAGAGCTCTAAAAGATCAATAAATAAAATAGAAACAACAAAAATCAAACAACATACTCAATCTGTCAAAAGAACAACAAAAAGATTGAAAACACATAATTCAAAACAAAGTAAAATCTCCTTACAATTTTCTAATAGATTTGCAAATGAAGTCGAAACAATAACAATCAAACTATAAAAAACATTTAACTCAAAACAGAGAAAACTCCTCAGGATATTTCGATTCTCACCTAATTCTTTTTCGACAGTCGACTCTCAGTCTCTCAGACAATGTCTCAACGCCTCTTAGAGTCTGCAACGCTTCCCAAAGTATATTCATATATATACAGGGTAGGGCCGGACTGGACTCAACCTAGGGGGTCAACCCTAACCCAACCCAACCCTACCAGGGTTGATAAAAAATTAAGCCCTAACCCAGCCATGTTAGGGTTCGGGCCGGATTTTACCCTACTAGGGTTCAAGACGGGCCTGAACGGGTTAGGGTCGTTTGAGTAAAATTTACGCCCCTAAGGGGGTTTTAGCAACACTCCAGAAGTTGGATTATGACTTCTGGAGCATCAATGGAGTAGAAGCCTGTTTGGTAATCCGGTTCGAACTTCTGGAGAATCCATGAGTGAACCGGCTCCAAATGAGCTCTAGAATCCAATTTTTTGGAGCATCAAATAGATGCTTTTCGACTTCAGAGCACAATTTTGGAGTAAAAATCACCCCACACCACTACTACCATCAACTACCACCACCAACACCACAACCCACCAACCACCAGCCACCACCCACCACCCACCACCGCCACCACCCTCCACCACCCACTGCCGCCACCACTACCACCACCACCACACCGCCACCAGCCACCGCCACCACTACCCACCAGCCACCACCACCACCATCCTTAATCACCACCCACCGCCACCTACCATCGCCACCACCACCAACCACCCACCACCAACCACTGCCACCACCCCCCACCGCCACCTACCATCGCCACCACCACCAACCACCAACCACTGCCACCACCACCTACCACCACCACCAACTATCACCCACCACCACCCCTCGTCGCCACCACCACCAACCACCCACCATCGCCACCACCACCATCCTCAATCACCACCCACCGCCACCTACTATCGCCACCACCACCAACCACCCACCACCGCCACTACCATCCACTACCACCCATCGCCTCCTACCATCGCCACCACCACCAACCACCAACCACCGCCATCACCACCCACCACCACCACCAACTATCACCCACCACCACCGCTACCACCATCTACTACCACCCACCACCACCGCCACCACCCTCCACCACCACCACCCACCACCACCCTTCACCACCACCTCCCACCCACCACCATCGTCACCAACCATCATCACTCACCACTAGTGCCACCATCCGCCACCCCCCACTATTACTCTGGAGTCTATGACTAAATTAGGTTAACAAACGTGTTTCTACACTCTTATACTCTTGAATCCTTTTGAAATTGGAATAAAAATTTGAACCAGAAATAAAAATTTCAGAGTTGAAGTTTTATCAAAGAGCCTCTAATTCTCTCACAGGAATCAGTTTCTTTCTTCCTTAACAAGCAAGAACATAGATCCTCTTTATTAAAAAAAAATAAATAAATAAATAAAATAATGTGCTTTCTGTTTTCCGTACCCCGCCCCTATGGACCTCCTCGTGTGGGGTTGAATAAAGAAAAAAAAAATAAAAACAAGTGAGGTGGCAATTATTCAGTGAGGATTGCGGCTTCGAAAGCTTAAAGGTGCACTTTGCTTTTGAACCGTTGGATTTTCAAGAGATGATTCACGGAACCGCAACAAGATTTACGTGGTCGGTAAATGTAAATATTTGGATTCCAATCTAGCGGTTTATTTCAAATCCGTACAAACTTTAATTTTAAACTTTATTATTAATTAACAGGTAAATCTTAAAAGGATACTTTCTTGTTCAGTACCTGCGTCTTGGACTCGGAGGAACTGAAGTTGGAAGTTTAATCTCCTGGACGAAGCTCTGAATCATGGAGATGGAGATGAAGATGAAGCAGGTGACGAAGCTCATTGCGATGGTGTTGATGGTGGTGGTTTTGATTGATGCGTCTGATACGAATCATGTGTATCAGCCTTGCTCAGATACAACGGTAGAGAAAGGAGATGGTTTCAGTTTTGGGATCGCATTTGCTTCTAGGACTTCCTTCTTCTATAACCACTCTCAACTCTCTCCCTGCGATCGGCGCCTCAGCCTCTCTTCCGCAAACTCTCAGCTCGCACTCTTCAGACCCAAGGTCGATGAGATCTCTCTACTTACCATCAACACCACCAGTAACTTCTTCCCGGTACGCTTTTATGTTTAACTTCTCGATCTGGTTTTTCTATGGTCTTTTGATTCTCTCAAAATCGAATTCTTCTGTTTCTTCCACTCTGATGATTGAGGACACCTCATGTTCGTAGGCTATTGAACTGTTCACTAGGGTTTGGGTTGTTCATTTCTTTTCTGCTATGTGGATTAAGCTTAGAGGTTATGGAGATCTTGATACACCAGTGTGCTAATACCATTTAGAGACAATTAAATGATTCAATGCTGTAGCATTATTGATTTTGGTGAGAGCATTTAAGGTTCTCATAGATTTAATGTGCAGACCACCGATCAATAAAAAAGAGTTTGGTGTGCATGAAACTGGGAATACTGAGGCTTATGTTTTTTTTTTTTTTTTTTTTGGTAAGTGATGCAGTTTAAAGAAAGTGTAAAATATAAAGCCTATGACCTAATTACTAAGTCAACGCTGATGAATCAAATAATCAGATTGTAGGGTCTTTTTTGATGTGTTATATATTGCTATGGAACATCTTTATTTTTCATATAATTTTTGTTGCATGTTGTCTAATTTTAAATCTTCTGATCTGGTCAAATAAGAAATGATATGCTTTATTGAAGAAACGGCATATACTGTTCCCAGTAACATCTTCATATGGTTTTTCCATTTAAGGGGGACCAAAACAACTTCCAAAATATATATATATTCTGGTTCTAATTGATAAATTTTGTAACCTAGTACATTTTCTTAAGGAAGGAGGATTGCCATGCCGCCAAGTGTGCAGAAGCGCACCAATGAGAGGGGCAACGGGTGGTTCATTTAGTTAGGGGCAGGAGAGAGAAAAAAAATTAAAAAAGACATGTTTGGGCGTATGCTACACCGGCGGTGTGGCAATCTTTTTCCCTTAAAAAAAAAAATTGGTATTGAATCATGTTTGCAGTATCTTTATCCTACTGATTTTGTTATGGGAAACTTCTGGAGGAGTTATGATCCTTGGGAGAGACTGTATATAGGAATCACAGTTGTGTGAATAAAGTCCCATCAAGTAAGTAATGCCCTATCTGAAGTCCCAATCATTTGGATTGGCTACATAAGTTACATTCTCTGACGTATGCCATTGAAACAACAGAGTTTCTGGGATTCGTCTTCAAGTAAGTGTAGTTTGGGGGAAGAAATAGGATTTGGGATGCTCAAAGGGCTGATGGATTCCATTGCTATTCAATTTTTGTGAAGGGGAAGAGTAGTAGGGTATTGAGGAGCCTAGCGTGGGAAGGGAGAGGTAATGTAGGCTAAAGGGGAGAAGAAAGAAATGCGGAGATGCATAGTAGGTTAGAAAATGATTAAGACTCAAAAGAGTTCATTTTATCTGCAAAAACACTGTCTAATTATGTTACTTGCTTTTATGCTCAGCATAGTTGTGAAGGCGTCGCCTAGACGCCCAGGCAGCCTTGTGACACCTTGGAAAATTGGGTGCCTTGGTCGGCTAGGTGCCTTGATAGGTCTCCAACACCTTGGCGCCTCGACAACTATGATGCTCAGAATCATAACTTCCCCTTGCACCTAGCCATTCGTATCCAACAATGCACTTGCATCCAAGGGGATGTGGTGAGGGTGAAGGATGGGTTCATGTGATAGGGGGAGAATCATTACTCTCACTGATCAATGTGATGGGTCCATGTGATGGGGGGAGAATCATTACTCTCACTGATCAATGTTGAGCCCCACATGGGAGGGAAGTTCTCCAATGTAGTTGAGAGCCTCATAAACTACAGAACGACCATCTTGTTATAAAGGGACCTAGTGGCTTTGTTCTTTTTTTCTTCTTTTTTTTTGGGTATTTTCTTGTTACTTTAAAATTGCTTTCTGTATTTTTTTTGGGGCTGAACTTTGATAAGTTGAGTGCTTGAAATCCACTATCACATGGATCCACCCCTGTTTATCACCTTGGTAGGGATGAACTTTTAGATCACCTTAAGGGTGAATCCAAACAAATCATGTATGTTTGCATCGTCCAAATTATGTTTCCTAAGAGTTGAAGTTTTCCTGCAAATTTGTTAGCTTCTAGTTTTGTTCCGTTAGACTTACTGTGGTTTTGGATGGTCAGCCCATAACCTGCCAGATTTCACTTCCATCCTGCATTTCCCATCAGTAAATAGAAGATTTGCATAATCTGGCCTTAAGCGGAATAGCTCCTTTGTTATGAAACATTGGAGAGAGAGAGAGAGAGAGAGAGAGAGAGTAGGTGATGCTGGGTCAAGTGTTAGCTCATCTGATGTCTATTAGCTGCTTTATTCTTACTCTCAACTCTGTGTGGCAAGTGAATAAGAAGTATTGACCTAGAATAATGGAGAATGAGTGATGGCAACGAGATTCCACTACATCAATTCTTTTATTTATGCTGTTGGCCTCCACAGAGATCGTGGGCATTCATGGTGGAAGGTTGTGACTTGCTACAATTTTAAAGTGATTGAAAAGACTGTTATTTGCAGTTTTGAAAACATAAGCCAAAAAAAAAGAAGAAAAAGATGGTATCTGGACTGTGGAAGGTGTACTTTGTGTCAATCATTTTGTTGAGAATATTACGTATTTCATTTTTTGTCTAGATTTATTGTACTACCTGTATTGTACAATTGTACTACCTGTACTACCCTCATTGTACTACTTGTATTGTACTACCTCTTTCTTTTTTTGTATTCATTCTCACATTATAAATAAGAGGACCTCTGTCTATTACAGACAAGTCATTCCATCATTCAACATGGTATCAGAGCCAAATTAGCTCTACCGCCAGATCCCTCCGCTGCCTCACCACCGCCGCCGCCTCACCATCGCCGCCACCAACCTTCTTTTTCTTTTGTTTTTTTTCTCTCCCCACTAGGGGCAGCAACCAAAGAGGGAATCATACAATGATATAGGTACTGCCCTTTTTTTTTATCCCTCATTACGGATCATTTTTTTATTCTTTTTATTGGAAATCAATTTTTTTTATCAGTCTGGATATTAATAATATGGTTCAGTCTGGTCGGATATCTATGAGTTTCTAAGTTTACCCCAATAAACAAAAAAGTGGGTGCAAACTAGAATTGATTTTCATATATTATGTTGCACATGGGACAAGTTAGGATATCTGACAAGTGATATTTCTACTTTGATCTCCATATACTGTGCTATAACCAAACAGGGAGGCTGTTCATATTGTTTTTGGGTGTTTGTTCTTGAATACAAAACTCAAGGATGACATCTGAAGTAACCTAATCTGGGATAGAGAGTTTTAAAATGGACAATCTCACTATTCCCACTAATACCACTAAACTTGATGGTGAAAATTACCTAATGTGGTCTCGGGCCACCCAACTCTCAATTACAGCTTGGGGATTATCGGGATATCTCACCGGCACCAAGGAAAAACCTCTGACCAAGGACATTGTTTTGGAGAAATGGCATGCTGAAAATTCATTGGTAATGCAATATCTTCTCAATTCCATGCAACCCATTATAGCCGAGGGCTATTTGTTATTGGATACTGCTGCACAAATTTGGAAGTTTGCTAAGGACACCTATTCCCAAGTTGAAAATGCTGCTTTAATTTATGCCATTCAAAAAAGTGTTCATGAAACTATCCAAAAATAATTGACTGTATCCTAATATTATGCTAAGTTGAGGAGCTATTGGCAAACAATTGATTTTTATGATTCTATTCATGCTAAATGTGAAGAAGATGTTACCCTATTTCACAAAAGGGAAGATAAATATAGGGTTTATACTTTTCTGGCAGGACTAAATGTGGAGCTTGATCCTATTCGCTCACAGATTCTCAGTAGGGATCCTTTCCCCATCCTCGAGCAGACTTATTCCATGGTTCAGTTAGAGGACCAACGACGAATAACAATGTTGTCCCCTTCTGTTCCAGATAGGTCTGCTCTCCAGACAAATACTCGGACATACAAGAGTCTTCCTGTTTCCCGTGATGCTATCAAATGTGAGTATTGTAGCAAGCTTTGACACACCAAAGACACATGCTGGAAACTTCATGGCAAACCGGTAGATTTTGAAGCAAAACGCCGAGAAAAAGGTATGACAAGGCAAAGTCCTCCCACGCACCTCAGGCACATCAAACTGAAGCAAGTCCTCCTACTGGTCCTCTGCCACAACTCTCTGCACAAGAACTTCAGACTCTCCGGCATCTCCTTTGACTACCTCCTGCGACTACAAATCAATCATCCACATCTGCATCTACTAATCCGGGTTCTTTTTTTGTTCAGTCAGGTATTTCCCATGATGGTCATTGTGCTTTCTCTGTCTCTAGCCCTTGGGTTATAGATACTGGAGCCACTGACCACATGACTGGTTCGTCTGAGTCCTTTTATTTATACTCTCCTTCTTCTGGACATAATACTGTGAAGGTCGCTGATGGATCCCTCTCTCCTATATCTGGAATTGGATCCATCCACTGTTCTTCCTCCCTTGATTTGAATTCTGTTCTACATGTTCCTAATTTATCCACAAATTTACTCTCCATTAGTAGTCTTACAAAGTCTATAAATTGTAAAGTAACATTTTTTCCTACCTATTGTCTGATTCAGGATCTGGAGAACGGGAAGACGATTGGACATGTTAGTGTGCATGGTGGCCTGTACTTGCTTGACAATGGTCGTTCAACACCTTTCTCCCATTCCGCAGTCAGTACCCTTCAGCAGTGGCACCGCCGTCTTGGGCATCCCTCTTCTGCTGTTTTATCTCATTTTTTTCCAAAATTATTTAAACAATGTAATAAAGACGAGTTATTATGTGAGGCTTGTGTTTTGGCCAAACAAACTCGTATTTCTTATTTACCTTCTGCTTCAAGAAGTCCTTGTATCTTTGATTTAGTCCATTCTGATGTTTGGGGTCCAACACGGACTACCTCTATTTCTGGTCATAGGTGGTTTGTAACCTTTACTGATTGTCACACTCGTACTACATGGGTCTATCTGATGCGTCAAAAAAATGAGGTCTTTGCATGCTTCTGCCATTTTCACAATATGATTAAGACGCAGTTTCAAACTCAGTTGAAGATGCTCCGTAGTGACAATGGTAAGGAATATCTTGAAGGATTTTTTCAGCAATACTTGGTTGAAAATGGGATAATTCATCAGACAAGTTGTGTGGACACTCCTGTTCAGAATGGAGTCGCTGAAAGAAAGAATCGCCACTTACTCAAAACAGCTAAAGCATTAATGTTTGAGAGACATGTTTCCGCTCAATACTGGAGTGATGCTGTCCTCACTGCAGCATCCCTGATTAACCGCCTTCCTTCTCGAGTTTTAGACAACAAGGCTCCCTTGGACATCTTACGTGGAAATTCTGATTTTGTTCTTCCTCTTTGAGTCTTTGGTTGTCTTTGTTATGCTTGTAACCATCGTTCCCCTGGCAAGCTTGATCTACGTGGATTAAAGTGCATATTTTTATGGTATTTTGCAACACAGAAATGATACAAGTGTTATCATCCTCCCTATCGTTAGGTCCTTGTTAGTAGAGATGCCATTTTTCATGAGCATCTCTCCTATTATCAGGCTCCTCTTCAGGGGGAGACACAGACAGTTGAAGATGCACCTGATATCCCTAATGTACTTATACCGGATATACCTGATGTACTAGAAATAGTCCAAGAACAAGTGCTCGATACAATTGCACCATTTAAGTATCCAACCACCAAGCCACCTCTGCAAGTCTATAGCCGTGCCAAAGACAAGCAAGGAAAGGCCACTACCACTCCTGCACATGTCCCTTCGCTAGCCCTGGATCCAGAAACTGAGTCTACTGAGCCTTCTTCTGGTAAGGAACTTACTCCTTCTGATCTTGATCTTCCAATTGTACTTCGAAAAGGAACTAGGACTTGCACCTTGCATCCTATTTCCAATTATGTTTCCTACGACTCCCTTTCCCCTTCTTTCCGTGTTTTTGTGTCTTCGCTCTCTTCTGTGTCTGTTCCTCAAAAATGGCAGGATGCAATTATGGATGAAAGGTGGAAAGCTGCGATGGTGGAAGAAATGAGGGCTTTGAAGAAAATGGTACATGGATCTTGTTCCACTTCCTGTAGGATCAAGGTCAGTAGGATGCAAGTGGATCTTTACAGTGAAACATAAACCAGATGGGACTATTGATCGGTACAAGGCTAGATTGGTTGCACGGGGATTTACTCAAACATATGGGATTGACTACCAAGAAACCTTCGCTCCAGTGGCCAAAATGACTACCATCGGGGTTTTTCTTGTCTGCTGCTGTACATCACAACTGGGACTTGCAACAGTTAGATGTAAAATATGCATTCCTTCATGGAGAACTTACTGAAGATGTCTATATGGACTGCCCACCGGGTTTCACAGATGATAAAAGCCAAGGAAAAGTATGCAAGTTGAAGCGATCTCTTTATGGTCGAAAACAATCCCCTAGAGTATGGTTTGGAAGATTTAATAAAGCTATGGTAGCATTTGGCTATGTTCAAAGCAATGCTGACTATACTTTATTTATAAAACATTCCCCTAACACTTTTACTGCCTTACTTGTATATGTAGATGATATCATCATTGCTGGCAATAACAATGATGAAATCACGAAACTAAAGGCATTTCTAGGGAAGGAGTTTGAGATCAAAGACCTTGGTAAACTTAGGTACTTTCTTGGAATTGAAGTTGCCAGATCTGCAAAAGGCATCTATCTGTCTCAAAGAAAGTATGTTCTTGATCTTCTCTCAGAAACAGGGTTACTTGGGGCTCGACCTTGTGATACTCCTCTCGATCCCAATACCAAGCTAAGGGCAAAAGAAGGCACACCAGAAGACAAAGGAAGATATCAGAGACTTGTTGGCAAACTCATATATCTTGCCCTCACACGGCCAGATATTGCATTCGCAGTTAGTTTGGTAAGCCAGTTTATGCACGACCCATACTCTACACATATGGTGGCTGTTTATCGGATACTGCACGACCTAAAGTCAGCCCCTGGAAGAGGAATCCTATTATCTCCTAATGACTCTCTGAAAATGGAAGCATATGCCATTTCAGATTCGCCAAATAAACAAATCCAGGTGGAGGCTTATACTGATGTAGATTGGGCAGGAAGTCCTGATCGTAAGTCTATCTCTGGTTATTGCACATTCTTAGGTGGCAATCTGGTAACCTGGCGCAGCAAGAAGCAAAATGTGGTTGCCCGATCCAGTGCAAAAGCAGAATACAGAGCAATAGCGCATGGAATATGTGAACAACTATGGTTACAACGACTACTCAAAGATTTGAAGGTTATGTGTAACCAGTCCATGAAATTATTTTGTGATAATCAAGCAGCCATTAGCATTGCTAATAATCCGGTTCAGCATGATAGAACAAAACATGTTGAGGTAGACCGTCACTTCATCAAAGAGAAACTGGACAGTGGACAAATCGAGATTCCGTTTGTCAGATCAGAGGACCAACTAGCAAATATTTTCACCAAAGGTCTGCTAGAGAAATCCTTCCATATGATATTATCCAAGTTGGGCATGCATGATATATATACACCAACTTGAGGGAGAGTGTTGAGAATATTACGTATTTCATTTTTTGTTTAGATTCATTGTACTACCTGTATTGTACAATTGTACTACCTGTACTACCCTCATTGTACTACCTGTATTGTACTACCTGTACTACCTCTTTCTTTCTTTGTATTCATTCTCACATTATAAATAAGAGGATCTCTGTCTATTACAGACAAGTCATTCCATCATTCAACACATTTAAACACTTTTGGGGATAGGCCTATTCTATCAAAACTCAGCTAGCAAACTTAATTTTAGAAAAGTTGCCCTTCTTCTTATCGCTTAGAAGATTCTGTTGTTTCTGTTCTACATGGCCCTTTGAATATAAGGACATGTACGAATGTTTCTTTTAGCTCTGTAGGCTGATATTTCTTTTAGCTCCATAGGCCTCTCTGTCAAGATTTATTAAAATCTTGAATTTGATGGACCATCATCACGTAGCAAGTAGGCAACTAAGGAGCAATTGCTGCTCAGTCGCGCCGGTTATTCTTTTCTGAGATGTATTGTAGTCTGCAAATGAAATTCATAGGATCTGGACCAAGAGTTAGCAGGTGGAGCATTAGGAAGAAGGCCAACCGGAGAAGCTTCCCTTATTCCACATAAAGAGACAAGAGAAACATATATACCAGCAGGTTTCACTCTTTCATATATAATAGACCTAGACATCAAGTTCATTTACAACTTTACTTTATTTATTTTTTCTGGAAGATATCATTAAAACATTTCGAATTGAAATGGCAAGATTTGAATGTGACAAGCCAGACAACCCTCCAAATCTGATAGAAATTTGATGTGATGAAGTGGATGTGCTTTGGCCTTGTAAGAACATGATTAAGCATTTTTTTTTGTACAAAAATATCCATTTCTGGTAACAGGGAAGAAGATACCATCCTGGGAGATGTCATCAGACAAGTTTGGTTTGTTGATTTCAGAAACTACACCCCAAAATTCATATTTTAGTTGGCAAATTTGCACCCTCAGATTATCTCTTAAGCCTTGTTTTAACCTTCTTGTTTGAGTTAGTTTTGTGCTCTGCATACCTTTTTTGACAGAAAATTGCTTTTTTTTTTGTTGTGTTGTGGTGGGGGGGGTTATTGTGTGGGGGGGGAATCTAGAAGATCACAGAAGTAGGCACCACCCATAAAACCAGGACATGAATTGAAATTTTGAAGGAAAAATAAAATAATTACACAGAATTCTGAAATTAATGCAATTTAATGGAACACTATTTTCTAAGAAATTACCAAAAGTAGCCAGACTCTGTAATTAATAGTAAGTAATTTCAAAAGTTCAGATTCAAGAAGAATAGCTGACAGTGAATTGTAGAAGTAAAATAAGAGCTGTAACTCCAAATCCTAATTGAACTGGATAGTAAAATTAACCATTAGAGTCGCCTATGCTTAGAGAGCTGATGCAAACTAAGAAACTGAAAAACTAATAGAGTTCTGGAAGGTACGATGAGTCAGTTGTAGAAAATTCAGAAAACAGAGCACGAAACTAAGAGGGATGATTGACAATGAGAAACTAGTAACCAATCAATGGAATTAAGAGAATCTAATGATAGAAATGTAGGTACCAGATTTGAGTTTAATCAGATCTCCAGAGAAAAACAAAAGAGGAGAGCCACCAGTAGCAGGAATGTAAGAATAGTAGCAAGAAGAAAAGGGATAAAGGAGTAGGAGAAGGATGGGTAACACCTGAGAAGAAGAACTCAGATCTGAATCAAACAGGGAGAAAGAAAGAAGAGAACTGTCGAGCAGCAAGCATGAGCAATAGTAAGAACATGATCAGTGATTGAAAAATAAATATATAACGGTTAAGATATATGTAAGCATAGGCGAGCATATATATATATATATATATATATAATTTTTTTTTTATTTTTTATTTTTTATTTTTTTTTTTATTGTTTTTGTTTTGGGGGGGTGTGTTTGTGAACACTTACATATATGTAACGGTTAACAGAACAATTTCGATACTCATGGATTGATACTTACAAACTGAAACTGAATAAATAATTCAAAACTCAAATTGAACTCAACTACTCTAACATTATCCTAATCTAATTCAAAGACCAACTTAAAACTGAAACTAGACTCCTATGCGAGTACCTGTTGGTAGCTTCTAAAGACTGCACTTCAAATTAACTTCTGTTTACAAAAGCACCCCCAATAAAAAAAGTAAAATACCCCAACTACTCCTACTGTAACTGGAGGTCAAATTCAGGCCTGGTTCTCCTTAGCCTGGGCTTCCAAACTAGGTCTTGTTTGTCTAGCCGGGCTAGTGCAACTGCATTGGGGGTTTAGTAGGTTGCAAAGGTAATCAACTGTTCTCTTCCTTTCAATGGAATTAAAACTCTCCTTAGCCTGGGCTTCCAAACTAGGTCTTCTTTGTCTAGCCAGGCTAGTGCAACTGCATCGGTGCTGAGTAGGTTGCCAAGGTAATCAACTGTTCTCTTCCTTTCAAGGGAATTAAAACTTGTAATGTTACTTTTCAGTTAAACTATTTTACTATCAATCGTCCCATGCAAACCTTCCATCTGTCTATTCTAAGTTTCTTTGGAGAACTAAAGTTTCAGGCATATGTGGACTGCAACTAAAGCAAGGTTTCAATCATCATTTGATCCAATAGCAGATGAAATATTTTGAATAGGGACTGTCTTTGTAGAGATGATTAGATGATGTGGAAACTGTTTTACCATATGCAGGTCCATTTTTCCATCTCCAGAAATATTTTGGTTCAATTTTTATTCTGTTATGGAATTTTCTGGGTTTGTCCATTTTTAGGCTGCTGTTAAGTGGGAGAACTTCATCCTTTGGTCCTATGGGTAGAGATAACTATAGCTCCTGGTTCCATTGTTATCTGGTGATCTCTTTGCATGTAGTGGAAACTTCAGATATTAAGAAATCTGTCATCAAGAAAGGATATTTCTGGAGATGGAAAATGGATGGACGGTCATGTTTCTTCCTTTAGTTTATTTATTTTATTCTTACATAATAAAAAGAAAAATTTTCCTTTAACCTCTGCATGTAGTCTTGCTTTTAATGGACAGAAGCTAGGACCCTCTCTTGATTTATATCTTTCATTTTATGTTTAAATAAGATATCTTGATTTGTTCTTCTGATGGATTTAAATAAGTATATTGCATATGTTTATTGGTTTTCCCCCCCTCCTGAGTACTGACTTCCAACTCTCTTCATTTCAGAAACCATTAATATGATTACTTGTTAGGGAAAATTTCATGCACCTTCTCTGTACTTTGCCTTAAAGGCACCCAATCCCTGAGTTCACGATTAATTATATGCACATTCCCTAATTTGTTAACTATGTATCAGACAGACCCTGTCTATTATGACAGGTTTGTTAACTGATGACTTGTCCTCCAATATAATTTGTTAATGCCAAAAATACCCTTAGACGCATGTAAATTTACCATTTTATAAATTTACCATTTTACCGTTTTAAAGTTTAACAAAAGACCTGCAAGCTGCTTTCTTCTCTCTCTTCTTCACTCCCTCCTTCTTCTCTGGCCGTGAGAGCTCTCCTCTTCCCCTCGATCCACCACTACATAGCCCCTCTGGAATTGTCGGGTTCAGTCGAGGCGCTGCTGTCGTAGCTCCGCCTGAAGTTCTCTTACTGTCTCCTCTCTCAGCGCCTCGACGACACCAGTGACAGCAGTTTTACTTGTCTAGGGTATTTCAGATTCCGGCGACGATAAGACTGACGGCGTCAGCTACACATCGCTTGACGTCAGTTTCTTGTGCCCCTTTCCTTTTACAAGTTTATGAATATACAAATAAGTGTCATCACAAATAAAAATATAAAGGCCAAAAGAACAGATGAAACTCTAAAGTATGAACTTGATTGGCTTAGCAGAAAAAATAAAATAAGAACAAAATAAAAGGCAAAGAAGATGACGAAGAAGAAGAAGAACCTGATAGATTTTGCTCCTTTTGTTGACTGATCGGAGAAGCTCCCTGGCAGTATCCAAAGCATCCTTGAGCGACCAAAGAGCTTGAACTTGGTCATCACCAAGGGATGCCTCAGTATCCTTCAGTTCCTCAAAAAGAAGGTTTAGCAGCTTCAGCCGTCTCACAAGATTATGTACATTATCTTCACATATTCCTTAGTTCAAATTCTTTCACAAAACCCAAAATGATTTGGTTTTTCTAATCTAATCCTCTTTCTTCTAAGTCTCTTTATTTTTTTTTCCTGAGCTTTATCATCCTATGACAGATTTTAGAAAATTAAAAGAGAAGAAAATCAAAGTAACCTCCGATGAAGGATCGCTGATAATTTTCGAGTTCAATAATCATAAATCTGTTCCTGTTAGTGCTTGAGTTGTGCCCCACTGGAGCCTGTATTGGTTCTACAATTCAAGATGCCGCAGAGATGAGCATAACACTTCACGATGGGATTTTTGTTTATCTTTGGCATCGATCCCTTTCTTTACTGTGCAGTTTCTGACTTACCTTTTAACCTCATTGAAAGGCTGTTCTCATATGCATGTTCTAATCTGAAAGTTACGAACACAACCCTTTTTTTTTTTTCGTGAGTTTGCAGAGTTCCTTTGGTCATCATGCCAGTTGTTAGTTTTGTAAATTATGTGAGTTTTCAGGTCTCCTAAAGATCCTTGCGAGATTTCAGTTTTGCAACAAATTATTCATTTAAGATTTCATTATTGGAAAAATGACTGTTGATGAAGAAGATGATCGGTTTCATGAGCTAGAGAGCCTTACTCTCTCTCTAGCACTTCCAAATATGTCTCTCTCTCTCTCTCTCTCTCTCTCTCGCTATCTCTCTCTCTCTCTCTCTCTCTCTCTCTCTCACACACACACATCTTTACCGAATGCAGAACCTCCTGCTCTTCCCAAACCAGCCAGAAGATTCATTGGCTCCACCGAACATCTATAATGTATATGCATGAACGACGAGCTCTAACGATTTCATGGTTGCTTCGATCTCCTATTCTTACTCTCTCCCCATTCTCTCACAACCCGAGCTGCTCTTTCACTCGCAATTCCTCCAAGAAGTACGAGCACTCTGTTGGGAAAAACCGAAGAGATACTGACCAGATTTGGTACTGTGGAGAGGGAACTAATGGATCAGTTCACAGTCAGTTCAGGCCAGTAAGCGAAGGCAGCGTTGCCTTGTCCAATCATGGTGGCGGAGGCCGCACCGGCAGTTTTGATTATCATTTGATGCAGGGTAATTGTTAGATTAACAAGGATCCCTGTAATATCCTTTACAGAGCAACCAGCTCTGATAACCAATCCTTCTTGCCGTCGGAGCTCCCAGCGAGGCCAAGGAAAGATACGGTATCCGTGATCTCTGGTTCTTTCTCCAAGATAATGGTTAGGACACAAAAGGTAACTAGGTCATTTCTCATTTTCTGTTAGTCAATTTAACAGTGTGAGGTGCGGTTGTAATTAATCGCGAACCTGGGGGTTGGGTGCTTTAAGGTAAAGTACAGGGGAGGTGCTTGAAATTTTCCCTACTTGTTAAATTCTAGCTTACTGGAGTCAACCAAGCCACAGGGGTTCTAAAGATTTATTTATTTATTATTATTATTATTATTGGGTTTGGGGTTCCGGCGGGGTGGGGGTGGTGGTACTAAGATTGATAATTTCCTTTAGTTCACTTGGGGTGAGATAATTTCCTTTAGTTCAGTTGGGGTGAACTTTTCAGAAGCTTCATTGTTTCTGGTGGCATCTGTCACATTTAAGCTCACTGAGAATTAAAATGGCCTCCTCTAGTCTGTATGTTTGGATGATTTTCTAAAAATAAAAGGATAGAAATCTCTTTTATTTTGATTGCCTGCATGTTTTTCACCATTTGATATAATAACTAATCTCTATGGAGAAATGTTACTGCTCATCCAGGCTAGTTATGGCGGGTACATGGTGGCGTTTGCGGGTAGGAAGTATGCAGCTAGGTCCACCCCTGTTTTTGTTGCAAACACTACCTACATCGTTACCAGCTTTACTCTGGTAGGAAATAGTATCAGTACAGTTGGTTTATTCCTTCTTTTATCCCCCCACATATCAGAACTGACTTGATCTTAAAAATGCAGGTTCTTGAATTTCATAAGGGTCGGCTGCAGAATTTTTTCTGGAAGAATGATGGATGCTCTTCATGCTCAGGGAAGTCTAATTTCGTGTGCCTGAGCAAACAGAATTGTGCAATCAGAACTTCTAGCTGTAAAGGACAAGGGGGCTCTACAGATTGTAGCCTTGGGATACAGTTGGCATTCTCAGGCACCGATAAGCATTATGTTGCACTAAACACATGGTATGAAGTGGATAACATGCGGCAATACTCGCTCTATGGTCTGTATTCAAACCTCAAGAATTCTCTCACCAGCCAGTATAACAATTTCTTCTGATTGTTGGTTGATATGCGCCCCGGTTTTTCCAATTGATGATGATGCTCATCTTTCATGAAAGTCCTCTTGGAGCTTGTTGCATTGTACTGTATCTCTTTCCCTTTTTTTTCTTTGGGTTTTTTTTTTTTTTTGTTGTTGTTGTGTTGGTGTTCTTTGTTTCTTTGTTTCATACTTCGTACCTTCTCTCTCTATCTGTTGTACTGAAAAGTTCTGTAAATTTGTACTACATTAATGACCTGATTGATATGTAACTGCGCTGGATCTCACTATTATTGTGATGGATTCAAATCGTCCCCTCCCTGAGATTCGGGAGAGGGATGGCGGCCAGGATGGATGGTCGACATCTGGCTCTTGGGTGAATCCGAGCCATCCATCCTGAATCTCAGGGTGGAGACGATGTGGATCCTATTGTGATTAGTAAGACATGATATTGAATGAACTGGATCTTTTATGGCTTGGCGATGTTTAAGATTCCTCCCCTTGCAGTGTTTAAAAATTCGTACTTGTTATAATGACATCCTGGTTTCCATATAATTTTTTTTCCAATGAATTCTCACGGAGATGTCCTGCAGTGTGGACACCACCTACGGTTGGATGGGAGTAAGTATAGGGTACTTGTTACAATCATGGATTGAGAGCATATGAACAGGTATCACCAGGATGTTCCGGATCTCGTATGCCACCGATCTTGAGATATGAGATCTCTTGTTGGAACCATCCACATTAGCCATAGAACCTGTAACTTTTTCATTTTCCTGTACATGGACAAATGCTTTCAAAATTTGAGGTTTACCATTTTTGCCTGATCTATGATCCTCCTAAGGTCGGATTTCATTTATTTAATTAAAAAAAAAATGCTAGGAGAGATCTATGGAAGTTAAATTACATATTTTGGTT
Organism: Protea cynaroides; assembly: GCA_028583415.1. Taxonomy (NCBI): domain Eukaryota; kingdom Viridiplantae; phylum Streptophyta; class Magnoliopsida; order Proteales; family Proteaceae; genus Protea; species Protea cynaroides. Next base: position 64,614,013 of record CM053266.1, on the reverse strand, counting down.
TGCTGCAACAAGGCTCAGTTGAGATTCGAAGTTCACAAGATTGGAGACTCCTATCATCAGTCTTCTTCTGGTCAAAGTATCAAACCAGTGGGTATTCATTCACCCCCACTAACCTTCCCCCCCACAAAAAAAAAGAAAAAAGAAAGAAAAAAAAGCCATCTATCATCATTCTTCTTGCTAGATCTTAGAAACTCTCGACTCTGCATTTTTTTTTTCAAGCTTTATCATCACCAACTGGATCTGGAAAAAGGAAAGAAAGAAAAAAATTTCTTTATTGCCTTAATTTTTGCCCACTGTTTGCCACAGTTGCTTTGCTCTTCGTCTCAACCCCAGATGAACTTGAGGACTTTGAAACAATCTACAACCTTTCGTTACTACCTCTAACATCGTTTCTGCTGTACCATGAATCGAGAATCTGTTGTTTTGAGAACTATCTTTCTTACATCTGGATTTTCCTAGCCCTTCTCCAATCGATCTAACTTCACTTTCTCTCCTTCAGAATCTGAAAGCTCTCATCATTTGATAATCACCATCAAAATCCATTTGTTCCTTTATTTATCTTTTTAAAAAAAAATTAGGGAAGAGGATCTACAAGCTAGCGGGGGCATATTGGAATCTTATACATTGACAAGAAATGGGAGTACAAGAAGAACTGATAGCTGATTACTTAGAGGAAAGAAAAAGAAAGTCTAGATTACAAGGGAGAGAGAGAGAGAGAGAGAGAGAGAGAGAGAGAGAGAGAGAGAGACATGTACTTTCCTTTCCCAAAAATTTAACGCCCATTTTTTTGTGTGGATCGACCAAGAGAATTAGCCGCTTCTGGCCGACTCTGATGTCCCCGAATCGACATTTTTTAACCATGGTATCAATTCAAATGCATACATGTCTATGCACCCCTCCATGATCCCCTGCATCCTTTTATAGTGTTGGATTTTTGATGATTTGTTTTCTCACGTATTCAATTTTGTTTAGACTAAAACTTTTGACATGTGAGCACGGTACCTTGGGCTATGTTTGCCCAAAATTTTAATGCACCTCCCTGTGGTGTGACAAACTAAGTGGATGTCCAGCTATCTTGAATGGACTTGTCCAACATAAATCCTGCTTCCCTTTAAAGATGCATTTTCCATAATTCTTATACTTTTACAGATGATGGAAAAAAATGGTCTCATGTTGTCTAGTTTGTCTATCTGTGATCCAACGGCTGGAGTTTACCAGATGCACACACCACCGATGTATTGGTACGTGCACCAGTGAACTCCAGCTGTCGAATCATGGCTGGATACCATCCAATGATAGGAGACGATATGTAAGACCCGTATCGAACTAATCAGCCTTACCACCTTGTATCAGGTCTACCTATCATGGTCGAGCCAAGTGGACTAAGTGCGTGAAGAAATCACAAGATCAGGTATGAGTCTAACCCAAAAACAGTAAATGTAAGGGTAGGGTCGCATGCCTAAACAGGTAGGATCGACCCCACCTCAACAGAAGTCCAACCCATGACTTTTTAGTTGTAGGGTTGGATGACTAAGAAGTGTAGGGTCGATGGATCCTGCGACCCTACGTCCGACCCTACGATGACAGACAGAAACCGTAAATTAGGAAACTTTCCTAATTCCAAGGGATTCTTTCCTAAACCCGATGGGACTTATTTTGGAGGATTTTTCTCTATAAATAGGACGTCCCTTAGCCTCTTTCACTCCTTTTAGAACCCTAATTGAAAGTGAGAGAAAGAGAAAGAGAAGGAAAAGAAGAAAAGAAGGAAAATTGAAGAAAAGACTAAGGAAGAGGAGGAAGTTCAGAGAAACCTCTGAATCTCAGTCAACCTTAGGTATGAACCTAATTCCTTTCATAAAGTAAGAGTATAGAATAGATTAGGAAGAAGTTAGGATTAAGAGAAACCTAAATCATCCATCCATGGACAAGTTTCAAGAGATTCCATGGAGAAAATCATTATGGACTATGAATAGTGTATAACTTGTAGTTTTGAGCCATAGAACAATCTTAGAATGAACCATGAAAGTAAGCCAAAGGATCCAAACATGAAAGAATGGACTTTAGAATGAAAGGTCGACTCAGAATACGTGTGGTCGCACGTAGGGTCGAATGATATCCGACCCTACAAGACCACAGGATCGACCACATGCCCTCGGGAAGTTCCAGGGAGGGTGTGGTCGCACGTAGGGTCGAATGGTATCCGACCCCACGTCCGACCCTACACCCTAGGGTCGCAGAAAACTGCTACCCTAAGTGCTACCCTACCTGCGACCATACGATTTAGGTTAGTCTAAATTTATTGGAATTAATTCTAATTAAAATCTATCTACTTGTTAGGCATTTCTACTGATTTAAAAGTGATTCATAAAGCTTGAACGAGGATCTACGCTCAATCAAAGGTGAGGGAACAAGACCTAAACTAATTGGCTAATAATAAACTATTTTCGTTTATTGAGTCCAATACCATGTATGATTATATGATTGTATGATTATAATGTACATATCACATGTCATCTACTATTCCTGTTATTACTGTTCATGCATATTTAATTTCGTTTATTATAACATGATGATGATGATGATGCTAAGAATAGGCATGTGAATGTATGTGTGTGGTTAGTGTACTTGATGCGAGTGGAGCATCAGGGGGAGGACGTGACACTGTGGTTCATCCTGGTCACCAGACTCTAGCTCTATCTCTACTCAAGTCTTGTCCACTAACATCGTCGTATCGCCATTATCTTAGCAGAACTATTACGTCGTAGGGCATTAGGGGAGGTGGTCTCGGACCGTGTAGTCTCTGACTCTACCGGGGGGCCTTAGCTCTATCTCTATAGACGTATTGAGGGATGCTGGGGTGAGGCCTTGGATACACTGTTTGACATTAGGATTGGTTAGTTGCGAGCCCAGTTTGCAAGCCCTTGCCAACAAGGGCTTACATGTTGGTATGGGTAGAGCATCAGGGAAAGTGTGATGCGGTGCGGTCCTAAGCACTTTAGCTCTATCTCTATTCTATGGTGGGTGCATGTGGGGGCGACAATGGTGTTTGATCCATTGGGCGGTTCCACACATTCGTGTATAGAGGTGCGGCGGCCACCTATCCTTTCTATAGCACATTGCAAACTTGTGAAGCAGACCAAAGATATGAATTAAATGCATGCATATGTTTGTTGCACTGTTTTGTTTGCTCACTGAGCCGTGATATATGCTCACCCTTTCGACGTCGAATGTTTTTAGTTGATGATGCAGGTACGACTGTAGAAGATTATATAAATGCTCCTATTTACGGACATGTGGCGGCGATGAATGCATAAGTCATGATGGAGTCGCATGATTCGTCATGCGAGTGCAACTCTTGCGTCTTCGATTATATTTTTATTATTAAGGAAATATAATTGATTATTTTATTTTATTTTATGTCATAGTCAATGGAGAATAAATGGATAATTTATTTATGTTATCACTCTTAGATACTCAGTTCATTTAATATATAAGACTTTCGCTATTGTTTATTTACTCTGATTATGGTTGTGGATGTGTATAGTTTAAGCAAACGGACACAGTCTATTTGAGATCCTGGTTGAACCGTTGGTTTATTGCGGTTCATCACACCATTCTGAATAGTGCAAAATTTGAGTGTGACAACTTGGTATCAGAGCTCTCAGGCCCTGTCTATTAAACCAATATACTTCCACAAAAATTCGTGAACTGAGTTAGGATAAAATTTAAAAGCTTTAATAAGAACACACTGTAAGCACCTGTGTTGTTTGAGACAAAATTAAGAAAGAGAATAATGCATATATAAAAAGGAGAAACATGTTTCATATACATCAAATAAAAAACACGTTTATACATATCCAAAGTAGAGTACAGTCCACAACCCGGACAGTTACTCTGTAGTACAAAGAAGGATAAAAAGAAAATATACATCATGGAGCTGGAGGTGATGGAGGAGGAGGTGCCTCGCGATCTCTGTCGTAGTCCTCAGCATACACTTTAGTCAACCAGGCTACCTGAGTCTGGGTCGCCTGGAGACTAGCTGTCAACTCGGCCATCCGCTGATCAGACGCACGCTGAGCATCTAGAAGCTCGCCCACTCTCCCATCAGTCGCGCGCTGAGCATCTAGGAGCTCTCCTACTCTCCTATCTATCGTGCGCTGAGCATCTAGAAGCTCTTCCACTCTCAAGTCCGTCGCGCGCTGAGCCTCTCTGATCTTACGCAGTAATCCCATCATATCATCAGATTGTGAGTGTGAAGGACCAGCCATGTGTGAAGGAGCCCGAGATGGACCAGCTCCAGTAGAATGTAGAGGTGATGGAGGAGGTATGACATCTACATCTATAAACATACGATCATCATCCTCGGCATCACCCCCAGGGACCCCTGCTCCTGCTGCTGTTGCTGCCGCCGCAGTATCTGCTACCTTTACTCGAGTACGAGGATGCACCAAAGCGTTCCTCTCATCATCACTGACCTGAGCATCCTGCAAACCCATCTTATAGATGGCCTCCCAGTCAAGATCCGATGATCATTTACTAAGTCAACGTGTAGGCGGGTGAGCAATGTGGTGATCAGACGTCCGTAGGGTAGGTTGTCCAACTAACTAGGCAGCGTAGCACGGATCGTTCTGATAATGATATAAGAAAGACAGACATGCTGCCTAGTGCAAATACAGTAGATGACATACTGAGTCAACTGGGAGATCCTCTCATAATGTCCACTCTGGGGTATCAGGTTGTGCTGGATAATTTTGCAGTACACCCGAGGCTCTGGATGTAGGTTGATTGCTTTCATCTCCCAGCGATCATCTCTGATTAGTTGACTATCAATCTCAGCACGCATCTCCAAGGATAGGAACTGGGGCTCCTTGGGAGCACAGTACACCAAAGAGCCGTCATTTGATATGCCCAAAAGATCAGCCAACTGCTGGCAGTCAAATGAAACCTCTACCCCTTTGACGTAGCTCGTGATCTTGAGCTACCTATCTCTCTCCGTGTCATTGCGATCCCCCACTACCTGGAGATTGCAATAGAACTGTCTCACCAGATCAGGACGGGTACAAGCCTCATAGGTGATCACAGGGAGCCATTCCATGTCACCAAAAGCACCCTCCACATTGAACAAGGCCAGACTAGCCAAGTTCACACAACAATCCCCCTCTACTTTCTTACGCTCATAGCGAGCATACTGAGCTTCTGCCTCGTTGGAGCGGAAACGAACTGGATCATGAGCCCTAGGCACCTTGGTACGAGCCATACTATCTGTCAAGACACAGAAAAACAAACAAGATATTAGTAATGGTGAAAAACTTAAAATTTCGGCATTATAACGACATGATTTGGTAAAAAGCCTTACTTTTCACCCAAACAACTGGGCAGGAGGACTTACATAGGTTCCAAACCATCCTACAAAGCTCATACAGTTGGAAATTTAATCTAGAAAGATCGAATTTGAAGAAATTTCAATAAATTCAAAAATTCTCGAAAATTAGTTCAAAAATGGAAAAATTCAAGTTTCTCGATAACCAACCGATGAGGTCTTTCGTCCATTGGGTGACCAATAGCAAAAGCCCCCAATAAAAATTAAATTTTTATGGTTAGAAAAAGTTTAATTTGAAGAAAACGATGTAAATTGACAAAAACCTAGTTTAGAAAGCTTAAAAATGGGAAACAATAGAGAGCATACCTGAAGAGAAGGAGCGGAAGTCGCAAACGGAAGGAAAGATCACCAAACACTAGGGGTCGATACTGTAGCAACTCAGGGAAATGGGTTGAGTTGGAAGAAAGGAAAAAGAATGGGAAATGAATCCAAAAATCGGGTTTAAAAACCTAATTTTGGATTGTAGGGTCGTAGAATTCGACCAAAATGTGCGACCCTACGTCAGACCCTACCATCGACCCTAGGCTCTCGGTGATCTGACAGAGAACCATGGGTCGGACCTAGGGTCGGACAATTACCGACCCTACCATCGACCCTGGGCTCTCGGTGATCTGACAGAGAACCATGGGTCGGACCTAGGGTCGGACATATACCAACCCTACAATCGACTTTAGGCTCTCGGTAAGCTGACAGGGTTTATAGGGTCGCATAAGGATCGACCCTACCATCGACCCTACGATGGAAAATACAGTATTTTGTCAGAATGATCTGAAAAATTGAAAATTTATATTGATTAGATGGATTTGTACTTGAGAACAACTTATATTGATTACCTCACATGTGCTATGATTGTTTTCAGACACTACCACCACCAGAACAGGAAATAGCTGGGCGACGGGTGACCAGACGAGGCTGTAACCCAATTCCACCACCACCACCTGTGGAGGGAGACAACCACGTAAATCATGAAGCACAGGAGAATTTGAATATGGCACTGCCAGTGGCTAGTGGCCAAGCAAATCCTACAAACTTGCCAGCCCCACCTACAGATCTGGCTACAACGGTAATGAACTTGGCACAACAGCTGCAGCAAATACAGCAGGTGCAAGCCAATATGCAGACTGTTATAGGCATGGCTTTTTCAGCTGCACATACGACATCTATGCCAGTAGAACAAGCTAGCACAGTACCAGGGGGAAGCAACCCGGTACCCCACGCACCTCAAACACCAGTCATGCCGGCTCAAGTGTAGAATCCTGAGGTAGCTCAAGGCAGTTACCAGTATCAACTACCTATGTGTGGGGCCTATGCTCCGTATCAGCTGGACCACTCCCGACTGATTGAGTATTTTCTGAAGATGAAGCCCAAAGAATATAATGGTAAGCCAACAGATCCTTTGTGGCCAGCACACTAGATTGATGAAATGGAAATAAATTTTACGATGATGACAGTGAATGAGGAGGAGAAAGTGCTGTGTGCAACCTTCATGCTGAAAGGCGATGCACACCACTGGTGGAAGTCCACACGGACTTATCTGTTAATAAAGCACACCCAATTGACCTGGGTTATATTTAAAGAGGCATTCTTTGAGAAGTATTTCCCTAGAAGTTTTAGAGATTCTATGGAGAGAGAGTTCCTGAGTTTATATTAGGGGCAAATGACCGTAGATGCATACCAACAACGTTATGAGGAGTTATTTTTCTTTGCACCCGCCAGCATGTAGGAAGAAAACACAAAGACCCAAAGGTTCGTCATGGGACTTAAGGGAAGCATCTGTGAGCATGTTCTGGGACTGGAGAAGAAAGTCTACAATGAAGCAGTACAAATTGCTTGAGTAATAGAGTCGAGCCAGAAAGAGAGCTACTTTGCTCAAAATAGAGGTATCAAGAGGCCAAATGGGAATTCTATAACGGAGGGAATACAAGGACATTCAAACCCTTCCGTATTCAAGGCTTTAATGCTGCAGCCAAGACTACTCCAGCAGCTCAACCGCAACAAAAGCAAAACAATGAAGGAGTAAAATGCTTTAACTGCAACCAAATAGGACATTATTCAAGAGAGTGTTCTAAACCCAGAAAGTAGCTACAGCAAGGGAAGGTTTATGCTGTTACATTTGAGGATGCTGCCGCATCGCCTGATGTGGTCACAGGTATGACCTGAACCTTTCATTTTGTGTTACATTGTGTGATCATGTAGACTAAAACTAAAACAAATCACAGGTATTGTACCTATTAATGGCATACACGCTAGAGTACTCTTTGATTCTGGAGCTACTCATTTTTTTATATCTGTGTCATTTAGAAAGAAGCTGAATCTACTCCTCAGATCGTTAGACTACAAACTGCTTATACGATCGCCGATGGGATTAGAAGTGGAATTAGAAAAAGGTTATGGACCATGTCTAGTTCTTATTGACTAGAAGACTTTGGATGCAACCTTGATTCAACTTGAGATGGCAGACTTTGACGTAATCTTAGGAATGGACTGGTTAGCTTGGCATTCTGCAAACCTATTATGTGCAGAAAAGAAACTGACATTTAAAGACAAGGAAGGAGCAGAGTTTAGTTTTGCGGGAACCAAACTTCCCCGTAAACGAAAACTCATCCTCTCTGCATGAAAGACTAGGAAATGCCTCGAGAAAGGAGGAGTTGGGTATCTAGTATCAGTGGTCGACCTCACCAAGGAAGCACAACAAATGGAGAATATTGATGTTGTGCGTGACTTTCCAGATGTATTTCCTAAAGAACTACAGGACTACCACCCGACCGAGCGACAGAGTTCGTTATAGATCTGATACCCGGAGCCGTATCAGTATCTAAAGCACCCTATCGAATTGCTCCTACTGAACTAAAGGAATTGAAGGTACAGTTACAAGAATTATTGGACAAGGATTACATCAGATCCAACATATCACCATGGAGAGCGCCAATATTATTTATAAAGAAGGACGGTAGCGTTCGACTGTGTATAGACTACCGGGAATTGAATAAGCTGACAGTCAAGAATCGGTATCCATTACCTCGGATCGATGACTTGTTCGATCAGTTGCAAGGTGCCAAGGTGTTCTCCAAGATCGATCTTCGATCAGGATACCATCAGTTGAAGATTAAGGACGGTGATATTCCAAAGACAACATTCAGAACAAGATATGGACATTATGAATTTTTAGTCATGTCTTTTGGATTGACTAACGCACCCGCAATTTTTATGGAACTCATGAATCAGGTATTCCATGATATGTTGGATACGTCGGTCATTGTGTTTATTGATGGTATATTGGTCTCCTCCAAGGACAATGAAACTCATGTCATGAATTTAAGAGCCGCTCTGCAGCGATTAAGGAAAGAGAAGCTTTACGCCAAATTTTGCAAAGTGTGAGTTTTGGTTAAATGAGGTCGCTTTCTTAGGCCATGTTGTATCCGCTGAAGGAATTAAAGTAGATCCTAACAAGATTGAAGCCATTGTGAAGTGGGAAGCACCGAAGAGCGTTGCAGAAATTAAAAGTTTCCTAGGTCTAGCTGGGTATTATCGACGATTTGTGGAAGACTATTCCAGAATTGCCATACCTCTCACCAGTTTGACTAAGAAAGGAGAAAAGTTTGTTTGGACCGATAAATGTGAGAAAAGTTTCCAAACATTGAAGGCTAGATTGATATCTGCTCCGATCTTGACTATTCCTATTCCAGGACAGCCATTTATCTTGTACACTGATGCGTCGAGATTGGATTTAGGATGTGTATTTATGCAAGGAGAACAAGTAATTGCGTATGCTTCAAGACAACTGAAGACACATAAGAAGAACTATCCCACTCATGACTTGAAATTAGCGGCAGTAGTACATGCTGTCAAGATATGGAGATATTATTTGTATGGAGAGAAATTTCAGATTAAATCAGATCATAAGAGTCTCACTTACCTTTTTAATCAAAAGGAGTTGAACATGAGACAAAGAAGATGGCTGGAATTATTAAAGGATTATGATTGCGATATCCAGTATCATCCAGGAAAGGCTAATGTAGTTGCTGATGTGCTAAGCAGAAAATCAATGATAAAATCTCAAGGAGAGGTTTACACGACTGCAACAATGTGTACTACAGGAAAAGTGTTCAATTACGGTAATGAGCAGTTCGTGATAGATGCATCGGGTGAATCAACGAACCAAGGGTTTATTCATCGGTTTTCAAATATGTTCGCAACGTTGAAGATTATACCTGATATAATTGATGAAGTGAAAGCAGCTATTAAATCAGACCCTTATCTAAGAACGGTACAAGAAGACATCGAAAAAGGTAGGACTATTCCTGAGTTCACCTTAGACGATGAAAAGGTACTGAAGTACAAAGGAAGAGTATGTGTTCCTGAAATAGAAAATTTAGACATTAGACACCGATTAATGAATGAAGCTCACACCACCGCCTATTCGGTACATCCTGGAAGTACAAAGATGTAGCATGATTTGAAGAAATTATATTGGTGGAGAAGAATGAAAGTAGATGTAGCTAAATTCGTGTCTCAATGCCAAATTGTCACAGGGTGAAGGCTGAACGACAAAGACCTGCATGACTGTTGCAGCCGCTGCCAGAACCAGCATGAAAATGGGACTGCATCACTATGGACTTCGTCACCGGATTACCATTGACTCCTCGAGTAGTTGACGTGGTCTGGGTGATTGTAGATCGTCTGGCTAAGACAGCTCGCTTTATAGCTATACGACCACAGTATATCCTGGAGAAGTTAGCCAAACTATATGTGGATCACATTATCAGATTACATGATGTACCTAAAAGCATTGTGTCCGATAGAGACCCACGTTTTACTTCAAAGTTTTGGGAAGGATTGCAAAAGGCTATGGGTACAACGTTGAAGTTCAGTACTGCATTCCATCCTCAGACAGACGGACAGTCGGAGCGTACCATTCAAATTTTAGAAGACATGCTTCGAGCCTGTATTATTGATTTTAAAGGCTTATGGGACGAGAAACTACCCTTCATCGAGTTCGCCTATAACAACGACTATCAGGCTACTATACAGATGTCACCCTATGAAGCACTGTATGGAAGGAAGTGTCGAACCCCTCTGTTTTGGAATGAAGTTGGAGAACATAGCATTGTTGGACCAGAATTTGTTGAAGAGACTTGTCGAGTAGTCGAAAATATCAAGGAAAGAGTTAGAACAGATCAGAATCGTCAGAAACAGTATACAAATACTCGACGCAGAGACCTTGAATTTGTCATAGGTGATAAGGTATTCTTGAAGGTATCACCTATGCGGGGTTTAAAACGATTCGGACAGAAAGGGAAAGCTAAGTCCGAGATATGTTGGGCCATATAAAATTTTAGCCCAACGTGGAAAAGTGGCTTATCAGTTAGCACTACCACCATTTATGTTAAGTGTGCATGATGTATTTCATATCTCATTATTAAAGAAGTACGTTAGAGATCCAACGCACGTTTTGACAGCGGATCCACCAGATTTAACTGATGATTTGACATTCGAAGTAGCACCAACTGAAATCACTAGTCGAAAGGTTCAACGACTACGCAACCATGACATCTACTATGTTAAGGTTACCTGGATAAGCCGAGATATAGAAGAGATCACATGGGAAGAAGATAATGCTATGCGAAAGCAATATCCCCACCTTTTCGACTCGGAAGGTATGTACAAATTTCGAGGACTAAATTTTTAATAAGAGGGGGGGATTTGTAAGACCCGTATCGAACTAACCAGTCTTATCACCTTGTACCAGGTCTACCTATCATGGTCGAGCCAAGTGGACCAAGTGTGTGAAGAAATCACAAGACCAGGTATGAGTCTAACCCAAAAACAGTAAATGTGAGGGTAGGGTTGCATGCCTAAACAGGTAGGGTCGACCCCACCTCAACAGAAGTCCAACCCATGACTTTTTAGTCATAGGGTCGGATGGCTAAGAAGTGTAGGGTCGATGGATCCTGCGACCCTACGTCCGACCCTACGATGACAGACAGAAACCGTAAATTAAGAAACTTTTCTAATTTCAAGGGGTTCTTTCCTAAACCCGATGGGACTTATTTTGGAGGGTTTTCCTCTATAAATAGGACGTCCCTTAGCCTCTTTCACTCCTTTTAGAACCCTAATTGAAAGTGAGAGAAAGAGAAAGAGAAGGAAAAGAAGAAAAGAAGGAAAATTGAAGAAAAGACTAAGGAAGAGGAGGAAGTTCAGAGAAACCTCTGAATCTCAGCCAACCTCAGGTATGAACCTAATTCCCTTCATAAAGTAAGAGCCTAGAATAGATTAGGAAGAAGTTAGGATTAAGAGAAACCCAAATCATCCATCAATGGACAAGTTTCTAGAGATTCCATGGAGGAAATCATTATGGACTATGAATAGTGTATAACTTGTAGTTTTGAGCCATAGAACAATCTTAGAATGAACCATGAAAGTAAGCCAAAGGATCCAAACATGAAAGAATGGACTTTAGAATGAAAGGTCGACTCAGAATACGTGTGGTCGCACGTAGGGTCGAATGATATCTGACCCTACAAGACCATAGGATTGACCACATGCCCTCGGGAAGTTCCAGGGAGGGTGTGGTCGCACGTAGGGTCGAATGGTATCCGACCCCACGTCCGACCCTACACCCTAGGGTCGCAGAAAACTGCTACCCTACCTGCGACCCTACGATTTAGGTTAGTCTAAATTTATTAGAATTAATTCTAATTAAAATCTATCGACTTGTTAGGCATTTCTACTGATTTAAAAGTGATTCATAAAGCTTGAATGAAGATCTACGCTCAATCAAAGGTGAGGGAACAAGACCTAAACTAATTGACTAATAATAAACCGTTTTCATTTATTAAGTCCAATACCATGTATGATTATATGATTGTATGATTATAATGTGCATATCACATGTCATCTACTATTCCTGTTATTACTGTTCATGCATATTTAATTTCGTTTATTATAACATAATGATGATGGTGATGATGCTAGGAATAGGCATGTGAATGTATGTGTGTGGTTAGTGTGCTTGATGCGAGTGGAGCATCAGGGGGAGGATGTGGTTCATCCTGGTCACCAGACTCTAGCTCTATCTCTACTCAAGTCTTGTCCACTAACATCGTCGTATCGCCATTATCTTAGCAGAACTATTACGTCGTAGGGCATCAGGGGAGGTGGTCTCGGACCGTGTTGTCTCTGACTCTGTCGGGGGGCCTTAGCTCTATCTTAATGGATGCATTGTTTGACATTATGATTGGTTAGTTGCGAGCCCAGTTTGCAAGCCCTCGCCAACAGGGGCTTACGTGTTGGTATGGGTAGAGCATCAGGAAAAGTGTGATGCGGTGCGGTCCTAAGCACTTTAGCTCTATCTCTATTCTATGGTGGGTGCATGTGGGGGCGACAATGGTGTTTGATCCATTGGGCGGTTCCACACATTCGTGTATAGAGGTGCGGCGGCCACCTATCCTTTCTATAGCACATTGCAAACTTGTGAATCAGACCAAAGATATGAATTAAATGCATGCATATGTTTGTTGCACTGTTTTGTTTGCTTACTGAGCCGTGATATATGCTCACCCTTTCGACGTCGAATGTTTTTAGTTGATGATGCAGGTACGACTGTAGAAGATTATATAAATGCTCCTATTTATGGACATGCGGCGGCGATGAATGCATAAGTCATGATGGAGTCGCATGATTCGTCATGCGAGTGCAACTCTTGCGTCTTCGATTATATTTTTATTATTAAGGAAATATAATTGATTATTTTATTTTATTTTATGTCATAGTCAATGGAGAATAAATGGATAATTTATTTATGTTATCACTCTTAGATACTCAGTTCATTTAATATATAAGACTTTCGCTATTGTTTATTTACTCTGATTATGGTTGTGGATGTGTATGGTTTAAACAAACGGACACAGCCTATTTGAGATCCTGGTTGAACCGTTGGTTTATTGCGGTTCATCACACCATTCTGAATAGTGCGAAATTGGGGTGTGACACGATATGAGTCCGATGAAGAACCGAAGAACCTGACACCATATTGTGAAGATCATCAGTGAAACCACACAGGAAATAACATAGAAGCAATTCCTGACCAGGCCCAGATCGATCTATCATGGCACTGATATAACATGGTGGCAATTGTCCAGTATTTCCCAGTAGAGGCAGATCTTGTTGACTCAATCTCCATGAACAGCAAAGATTTAAATCTGTATATGGCAGCCTGGATCGAAAAATTTGGCTCAATGCTGCCAATAACTGCTATATTGGCCAGTATCAGCAGGATTGGTGCCGCTCTGCCCAGCTGTAACCCAAGATTCGAAACCCTTGCTGAACAACTTGTTTTTGGCAAAGAAGACACTACAGCAATACAGAAACCCAGAAAAACCCTTCTGATGAGGTATAGCTAGGGTGATGACCTTTTGGGTTTCCAAGAGCTGATCTTGTTTAACACAACAAGATCAGAGAATCTCTATCTGGTAGGACAAAAGAATTGCAATTGGTTGTGTATTAAATCTCTCCTATCTACCTTGGTTCTAGTTCAGACATTCGTTGATAAAAAACATTTGTTGGCGGTTCCTGACTCACTAAAGAATCGATAGCCATAGCTGAGACTCCCTACAGAAACTTCTGATATTGAGAAAATCATCCTTATTTCTCCTCAGAACGGTTTACTGTCAAATTTCACAGAACATCTCCAGTACATGACTTTTGCAAAAACACCTATATGCTTTTCCTTTTTCATGATCATCAGAACCATTGGATGCCAACATTACAGGATCCAAACTAGGAGGGGTTGGCCGAACTATGTACCCAAAACTTGAGAGAGAATGGGAGTTGGGTCACGACAAAAACCCATTAAGCTAACCTGATAAAAACCCGAAACCGAATTTCGGTAGACCTGCCTTGCAAGACCAGGCATGATAGGCAGTCCTGCATTCACAGCCTCCCACATGTTCTCACCAAGAATAAGTCTTTCAGCTAATTTTTTTGGGGGCTTTCTTCGGGCTTCAAAGGCATGAGAGTTTTCTGGGCAAGTCCAGGCCAGCCTGAAACTGGCCCAAACAGTCCCTGGGGCACCAGTTTGCATGCGATGAGTGAGACCTTGAATTGGTGATACCAGAAGGTTTTGGGTTCACATGAGAAAGGAGTCTCATTGTCAAATAACATAACTGCAACAAGTGCAAATGAACACACAGAAAACATGATAAATAGCCTGACACACATAACACACCAGATACTTTTGCCATATATGGTCTAAAAGGTATTAAAACATAGAGCAGAAATCAGTCTTTGACATGAACAAGTCACAAGACCCAACAACACTTTGTCCACAATTTTTTTCATCACAAACACAACAATTCACACCTTCAAGTTCTACTGCAATAACTGATTAAACAGACTGCAAGTTTTGTTTATGTTACAATTACATTAAGGTCTCCAGCACCATCGACAGCCCTGAGACTGTGTGTGACCAGGAGAACCTCAATGCAAATAAGCCAAGGATGATTTGCCTTTGAAACAGCCAAATGGTAGTGGGACAAGCACACCACCAGAGCCCATTGCAACAACCACACAGAGCTGCAACAGAGCTCCTCCATTTAGCTGCCATAGTCAAATTTTGAGGAGGTCACAGCAGCCATCTTCTGCAACCCACTTGTTGGAAATATTGATACCCTGCCCGCTTACCATGAAGTTTGAGAAAGCGCGGAACGTAGATGGACGCAGATGATCAATCTGAAAGTAATTGAGATCTCCAGAGTACACGCTAGTCACTTCTGACCCTGACAGAATTGAACCACCACCAGATGCCTCCTTTGATGAATTTAAATTGCCACTCTCAGACTGCAGAGCTTCAGAACTCGGAGAGCCATTAGACTGTGAAAGTTGCCCCTCACCTGCATTGCTAGTTTCAGTCACAACCTTTCCACTTTTTGCGTTCTTTGTCTTCAGGAAGCGGCCACCGCATCCCCTTGCTCGACGCATTGCATGGAGATGACGTGATTCATGTAGATAAGGCTGTGGAGAAGAAAAACTGAGCCTAGATCAATGCAACATTGAAAAAATATTGCCAATAGGAAAAAAAGAAAAATAAAATGAACGATGAACCATGCAAAGAAGTGATAAACAGGCAAAATTATTTGGGTAGACCCTCCAACTAATTACCTGATCATTCACATTAATATTTTTGGCCATTTTAAATTAATAGAACAATAAGTCCAAATGAATGTATTCTTCCTCTCATCCCTGCCCTGGGGGGGGTGGGGGAGATGGGAGACTTGGGTTTGGAGGACAGATAAATACTTTTATGGAGAGCACAGGAAGAAGTAAACATCTCAGATACTTCCAATTATCCAATACATCAACTTGCAGCCAACACATTCCATGCTTCCATACCACATCCACAAGAGCATGGGTGCATGGGCATGTAAGACAGATCCTAGTGCTCTAAATGGTAGAAAATACAGATCTTAAGATACACCACTCAGGAAAATTGGATGAAAATGCAAAATGGGATTTGATTCTAATGTTAAAATCAGATTTAAATACTGCACCTTCCGATTTTTAATCACTTTATTCTCCAACTCAGCCTTTGCACGAGACTTCCTACGCTTAATGATTCCATGGTACTGCTTAGCATTTACATAAATAGGTCCATCATCTGTTGTCAAAGTTAATGGTAATAACTTGCGGCCCTGAATCATTGTGAAATGGGAAGGAATTAGCTCAACACATGCCCAGACTGGATAAAATGATCACTAGTAGAAGTTAAATCTAGCCATTTGATTGAATGATTTATGACACAAAATAGAAGGGAAAAAAAAAAAAAATGAAGAACCATAAACTCAAATATCAGTAAGTATAGCCATATGTTGACATATTTCAATAAGGCAATGTTCTCTAGTTCATTCTCCAAATATATCCAGCTGAACTGCCCATTACTTTTAACCTTTTCATGTTTTTACACATATATGTTATGCATGCATAATTCTACCCATCTTGCATTTGGTTATTCACACAGATATGAGAAGTTTGTAGCACAGCATTCATGAATTATGGATGCCAGAACTCTGTCAGAAATGTAGATTCTGAATCTCCTTGGAAATTTTAGAACAGTATCGAGCAATCTAGATTGAGTAAACCTGTATTATTGATGCCTTCTCTGCGAGATCCCTTTATTTGTGATTATGCAATATGAAAAATGAATCTCTCTGTTACATAATTTAATTGGTTTCCAGATTTCATCTTTACAAAACTTTCAATTCCCAACATCATGCATAGGCATTAGTAATGTTCCTGGAAACAATTAGAGATTCTGTTCGGGTCTAACCTTCAGATTTATAATGTTCTACAGAAAAGATGCTGATGCTTACTATTCAATCTCAGGCTTAATGGTAGTATTAGCTTCAATTCTTTAATTAGTACAAGGACGTTAATGGTCACTGTCCTCATTTTTTAATAATATATTTGAAAATTTCCACTTCTTTCCGCTGTTCCTTTCAAAGTCAATGATATGGATACTAAACAATAAACTTGTCTTCATAACCTCCAAGAGTTTAAGTTTCTTATCCCTCGGAACTGGTAGGGTCCTCCCTAACCACTTCTGTCAAAAAGAAAATCTTATCAGTATTCCACACGTCTTTGTGTATTCCATCAAGATGCACTATATTTAGTTACATAGCTCCATCAAGAACTATAGAAATAGAAACTCCAGGAATCGAAATTTAGTAAGCAGCACGATGAAGGCCATTTTTCTAACAAATCATTTCTTGCAGATGAACTATGTAATAGAAAATGACTAATTACTAGACAGTGAAGAGTACTAGAAGAAAAGGTATAGGAAAAAAAACCAACCGCTGTTTGAGCTCCATATGTTGTGAACACACCATAACATTGATCTGTATAGGGATAATTCGTGGAAACCTACAGATTGTCAGCAGAGAGAACAAAGAAGTATATCAGAAACTGAACCCAAAATAGTTTAATCAATTCAAATGATCAAAGAACAAGGAAACTTGGGAAAATAACCATCGGCTGAGCAAGTCCTAGTTCAACACAAGCTTGGTACTCAGGAAGAGATGATTGCCGAGATATGATTGAAGGAAGTTGCTGAGCTTTTTGCGCCTTCACAGAGTGTTTGCCATCACCTGAATAAGAAATTCTCAGATGGTCAAATAAGAGTTGCACCGCCCTCTGTTACCAGGAGTGGTGGGCACATATCCCAACAATGATTAAAAGTTCATGATCAACAAGTCCTGGAAGTTGACATAACTTTTTTTTCAATCTTACCTTACTTGCATTTTAAACTGTTTTTTTTTTTTTTTGGGTAGGTAGAGCCCCAAGGAGAATTGAACTCATGACCGCTTCATTTTGAGGTGTGCCAGGTTTAGTGCCAACTGAACTATCCCCTTGGGGTGCATTTTAAACTGTTATTCGAAGAGGGAAGAGGTGGGGGGGAGAGGAGAATGTTGAAGCCAGATATGGCACAAATGGAAACCCGATAAAAGAGGAGAGACAGAATTATACATTTTATTGTTGGATTCAGGAAAAAGAATTATAAATTGGGAGGAGGCCATAAATACATTCCACATGAAGTTACTCAATTCTCAATTTCACAATCTTGGTTGAATCATCAGCCGATGTTGGCAGATCTGGTTCTTTATATACCTATTTTCTTTAGTTGTGGTGTACTCTCAGAAAGCTACAAATAACTTTATATATCAAACGGGTGCTCACATGAAATGCCACAATCATCCACCAAATGCTATAACAAAGCAGAAAATATTCCCACTCTGTAATAGAACTTCTCTGCCAGCAAGGGCATAAAGAGAAAACTTCTGTCACATCCAAGAGAGAAAAAAAATCCCACCCTTTAATAGAACTTCTCTGCCCAACCATTA
Organism: Protea cynaroides; assembly: GCA_028583415.1. Taxonomy (NCBI): domain Eukaryota; kingdom Viridiplantae; phylum Streptophyta; class Magnoliopsida; order Proteales; family Proteaceae; genus Protea; species Protea cynaroides. Next base: position 64,595,740 of record CM053266.1, on the reverse strand, counting down.
GCATTTTTGTACAAAGTGGCTTTCTCCCAGAAGCAAATACTACTCGCTGGAAGCCAAAGCTTTTTACCATTGCACTGCCACCAAATGATGGCCCCTACTAGATAAGCTAAATCTTCTTACCAGATTCTTGACAAATGCTAGGGCTAGTATTTTTCAATAAATTCTGTCGGGATGTAGGCTCCTAAGTTTTACCACCTTACACTATGATACATATACCCATTTTTTTTTTTGGGTTAAGATCCATATACCCAATGGTTGTAGCTTCCTCATTCCAAATTACCATTTTGGTCATGCCAAGAAACACACCCACACCCACCATGGTCATGCCAAGACTATACTCTGTGACTACCCCCACAATATAGTCAATCACCATTCAAAGACTCTGACTTCATCACTTCACTTACATCCCTTTCCCATACCATAACTAGTATTGACTTTTGGTATTTTCCAATTAACTACTTCCATTAGATGTAGTAACCCACCTTCATAAACTGTCCAGTTCTACACCAAACTGTGACAACCACTCTCCAACAATGCCACAGTTTATCCTGAATCCTTGCTCACTCTACAAGATGCATTATATTTGCTCACCTGTACCATGACATTAAAAACCTTATTGGACCTACTTTGACCTAGCTACTACTGATGCCAGGATAGAAAATGGAACTATGGAATATTTGATAGAGCGCTAGTTAAAGTAACTTTACAACCTTTGAATAGATGTCTTGCCCCACAAGTAGAGGATTCTCTACCCTTTCTTACACTGGATCCTGTAATGCCTTGCCATATTTTGCCCCTAGTGACCACCTTAGAAACGTACATGGAAGAGAACCTAGCCAAAATTTAATGCACCAGCAGTTGCTGTGCTTGCCAACCTCCCCAATGGGAATGATTCCATTTTTGGACAAAAAAACTTCAAGCCTATCACAGGTTCGAGAAACAAATATCACACAAGTAATGCAGTTGATGTGAAATGCATCACATAATATAAAAGAAACTTCAGCGAACTGCAACCTTTGAGAAATCTTCCAGTACTCCTCCTTCAACAGCTCTTCTTGTCAATCTAATGAAGCTTTGGATGCAATGAAAAAAAAAGAAGAGGTATAAAGGAACCCCTTGCAGCAATCCCACAGATTCCTTAAGGAAAATGCCAGAGACCCATCAACAAGAATGGAGAAGGACGCCTCAAGAGTAACATGTTTTCAACCACTCATGACACTTCCACCCCAATCCCATTCTCCTGTAATCAAGAAACTCCCAGTTCAGATTGCCACAGGATTTCATATGAATTTATATTACCCCTAGCTCCCATCTCAACCTAGTTCCCTGAGTCATTTCATATTAAATCAAATGCAATACATCCAGCATAGGATTAAATCCAACGTTAACTTCATACAGATGCTTTATATTCCACCAATTCTGGATCCCTTTAATGTAAACATGGAACAGTGTCCTCCCGAAAATGCGTAGTGTGAGATAAAAGGACACCATATGGTTGATGGTAACCTTTGATCATTGACTTGTCAGATTCCCTATTACATATTTTTTATTTTTTTATTTTCTAATGAAATGGCTATCAGGAGACCTTACAATTTTCCCTTCAGTTTCTTTCCAGCATGTTGTACTCAAAGATTAGGGTCTTTCCATAGAACTTGAGTCTTTCTCATATAGCATTTGGCATTCTAAAATAATATTCATTTTACCATAAAAGACCATCATCCAGTGTTACTGATAGGGTCTCTGGGTTAGTACACTTGATACCTACAGTCCCACCATCTTATTCAGGAGGTTGAGACGATTAAGGCAAGATTTAGGCAGCAAATCCTTACGAATTGGTGCTTCACTGTTAACTGAATGAATAAGGTTTCTTAATTGTCCAAAAGGACCAACAGTAATAATTGGCCTCTCATCCGTGAATCTATAGGAATATGTGGGGGTTTAACGGGTGTCGTGAGGGACTTATATAGTATCAATTTTTTTTTTTGGGGGAATGATACTCCACAGCCACATGCTTCCTTCATACCTGCATGCATAAATGGACCAGGTGGTGTTATGCAAGCAGATGGCATGAACAAGTTTATCACAGCAATATTTTCTTGTATATCTTCACTTGGATCAAGGGTTCAGGGTTCCAATAATAAAGGTAAATGGCATACTAGATAGGTTGATCAAAAGAGATGAGCAACCAGAGGATATCTAGGTCAGAGAAGTATAAAATAAGTTATTAACATTTATCCATAAGGACCAAAGGTAGGATTCTTTTACTGGATTCCAGTATATCTGGCAGACCACCTTAATATCATGGGTGTCTAATATGAAAAAATTCAGGGCATACAAAAGCAAATGGTCATTGGTTCCATTTTTTGTTATAGTACATAATCATGAGGGATTTTAACAAGATCCTTTAACAAAGGAACAAGACTTATTTACACGATTTATTAAATTTTAAGGAACAACCTATTATACATCGAGTTTGTAGTGAGATTATCTCATATTCATGGATTAATGGGAAAATTAAGATTTAGGTGGAATATAAGGAACAAATAACATGGGACATAGAAGGTATTGCTGCTTTCTTCAGCCACAGAAGCAGCTAGGATTAGGCTGCATCAGTTGATTCAGATAGGGATCAACCTCCACTGATTCAACCCCTAATCCCAAGTTTTAAATCCTTGCTAACATGATAAGATATTCTCTTGGACATCCAACACAAGAAGGGCTTGCCAAGGTTCGTTCGAGATAAGTTAAAGTGAGCTCAATTCAAACCAGAGAGGAAAATTCAGATGAAGCAGTGGAAATTGATGTTTTTGCTGGATGAAAGGGAGATGAGATGCTCTTCAAAGGCAAGTGATATCATTGCTGGTGCTTGCTTTTACTAGAATTGAAAGTGCATGGAAGCTTGCATGGGTGTAAGAAGCAAAGACAAGAAGTTAAGGACCAGTATCTCTGATACATATTCTTGAGGCCTTCCTCAGAATAAATTGTCATCGTCTTAATTTTGCTTCACTTAACTGGCATATTCAAGCAGCTCCCAAACACGATCAAATTTTAAAAATTGTGATGAGTTTAAATGAAAACTTTCCATGAAAGTTTCTAATGAGTCAACAGTTCTAGTTTTTTTTTTATTTTGAGTCATAATCAGACAATGACTAATATTTACCTCAAGTCCTCTAATAGCTACCATTCACAGTCTTTAAATATTTTTACTGGGTTTCCAACTGACTGGATGTTAAATACATTAGCAATGAAATTAAACGGATCTCCATCTCCAGCTTAATTCTCAAGAGCAAAGAAGCTGTCACTTTACAGGAAAGTATCAACATGACAGTCCACATAAACATGGAATGTTGACTATTGATTCTAGAATTTAGTGTGGCTGTTGCTCATTCAGGCAGTTAATTCTCTGGTGTGACTCAACTTTATTAAGACATTTAGAGATTAAACCAACAACCCCACACAACCTATTTATCCGGACAAAATTTTCCTGCTAGCCAGGAACTTTACTGCTACCCGGTTTTTTGTACACCCATTTAAAATCATGCTATAATGGAAAGGGTATTTTAAAAAAATACTATAAACTAGGAGGGGATTTGTGAACCTGTTTTGGAAGGGGCAGATTCCATATGGGTGTACAAGAAACTGGTATCTGGGTGGCAGGAAAATTTTTTCCCATTTATCCAGCCTTATACACCGTTTACCTGACATAAATCCTTCCATATCCAATCAAGTACTGCCATGGAAATCCATAAGCTCTTCCATTAATCAATTAACTCCCAGACCATAATTTCTATGCCTTTTAACTGTTTAACCAACTGTCCCGGACCACCTTTGGTAACTGCACTTTCTACATGAACTTCAATATTGAACTTTGGAAGCTGAAGAACAACTACAACTGAAGATGCTGAAGAACTTGAACCAAAAAAGATAATAAAAACTAAACAGAAAGTGCAGCATTTAGATTAGAGTAGCTTGCAACTGAACTCGTTATCTTGTGGAGTTTAACCCATTTGTCCACTAAACGAAGATGAATTTCTAGCTTCTCAATTGTATAGAATTTTTGGATTGAGATGCCGAACCCAGTAATCTAAAACACAAAGCAATCAAATATGATGCTAGAGACACCACTAACATAGCATAAGAGAAGATTACCATGAAAGATAGTGAATTGAGCAGTACTGTTGTTCTCCTTATGCGGCGCAGGGTCAGTTTCGCGCTGTATTTTTCGAGAAACAGCTTGAAAAGGGTCACCACCATTAGCAAAGCCCACCGATAGTGACTTCACTTGGCCAAACAACTCACCATGGTAGACCGGTTGTGATCCAAGAGCGCTCCACCAAGGCACAGAAGTAACCGGGGACAGTTGACAAAAGGGATTGTTGAAGTTGATTCCATGTTCTTTGGCACAAATAGTCTGCATCCTCGATACTCACAGAATTAACAATCCAAATTTCAAATTTTCTTCACAAAAGTCACCTGCAAACCCAAGTTTCAATCAAAATTTCTCCCAAAGGAATGAAACAGCAAATATGGGTAACTTCTCAACAAGAAGTTACCAAATCCAACTAAAAGAGAAAGAACAAAGAGTAGAGAAATTTGGAAAAGCAAAAAGAACCAGATATCAGAGACTGGAAGAACTGGGAATTATCTCAAATACAGCAAAATTCCGGATACCCACATCACTTTTCAGTCTAAACACACAAAACTCAATTCACTTCTCCAAAAGAAAACCCAAAAAACAGAGCAGACTACAATTTACTGTAGCTCACTTCAGTACAGAAAACCAGGAAACCTTCAATCATTAAAAGAAAACAAAGGAAACCCAGATGGAAAAAGACCATGAATAAAGCAAACAAGAAAAGGGGCGAACAAGAAGACGCATGTCAGAAATGACGAGTACTTACTCAATGAGGAAAGTCAATAACTGAAAGACTGACACAAAGAAAGAACAGAAGAAAAGGAGAGGGGTGAGGAGGACTCGTCTCAAAATTTCAATAGCCGAACCAGCCCACTCATGAGGATGAAACCTATTTGGCAGGAGCGCGGGCCTATACAATATCAAGTGGAAAGAGAGACTAGTGGAGTAAGTATGTTAACGTATTGTAATGGGACCAACAGTACAGAACCAATGGGCTGAAGCTTTCATGCAATTCCATGTACCAACGGACTGCAATTGGATGGATAAGAGTACGTGGAAGGGTATGTCTACATATAAGATGATATGGTTGTATCTCAATCTGAAATATGACAGGAGCCTAATATGATTCAGAACTTTCAGATCACTCTTCCCTGTAGCAAAAAACACAGAACATGATAATCTACTTTGGGTGAAAGCATGCTTTTCGAATCTTTTTCACTTCCTGATCTTTAATCCAAGTTGGGTTGTTTTGGAAAAAAAAAATATTGGGATTCTCTGGCCGCATTACTCCCTAGTTTTATACTTTTATTAAACCAAAGAATAAGAGACTCTAGGAAATGGCCAAACGAGGCAAAACCAGGACTATCAATCATATATTGATCTTATATATTGAACTAAAGAAGATCAATATCCGTTGATTATGACATATTTTATGATTAGTGACTGCCACCAGGAGGGATTATGCTATTGATGGTCCCCGTTTCATGGTTTGCTTCCTGGATGGTTCATCTCAACTTCCACCTGAGCTTAAGTCAGTTGAATTCAGCTTCGGCTCATAACTTTTAGAGATGGGTTCAGGCTTGCCTTGGCTTCTGATCACTGGAAATTGGTTACATACATATATGGTCAGGCCGGATCCTTCATTCTGGTTCAAAGTAAAGAGTTGAAATGGCAAAACAACAATGATTTCATGGATTCTATGTTATCACACTATCACAGGTCAATCACATATCAGTAAAATCTAATTTACTTTCTACCAGAAACCCATGTAGAATGTTTAAAATTTAGACAGGCCGGTGAGCAAACCCTCTAAGAAACTCAAAAAATCATCTCTTGATGAATTGAGGTTTAACCAAAGCCAGTTAGGGAAGCGCCCCACAGCGCAATGGACTGTCATGCCAGTGGGCCAGTGGGGCACTGCTGTAAGTCCAGGTACTCGGGTTCAAGTCCTACCTACCTCTATCTAGACATGTACGCATTACATATCCCTCTCTTCCCGTTCTTCTCCAAGAAGGGCCGTCTCCCTTGACGGCCAATTCCATATTCTGGTCCCACAGTGGACATTGTAGCACCCCCCCCCCCCCCCCCAAAAAAAAAAAAAAAAAAAAAAAGAAGCCAGCTTGCCCCAACTGGAATCGGTCACTCGGCTTCATTAAACTATGAACATGAAGCTGCTGTTGACTGACAATGCCTGGTGGTTGATGGTTCTAAGTCACTAGTTAATTTAACTTCCAAATCCCAACAATTTCTTAATCTTAAAAAAAACTCCCAAAACCAGAAGTACTAAAAGAAAGCATTTATGCAATCCTCCCCTCTTTCTCTCCCCCTCCTTAGTCTCAGTTGTTGGCCTCAAACTTCACACAACTCAAACCCGGTTCAAAACTTCAAATTGCTTCCGAGAATGCATCATTTGGCTCATTGGATCTTATAATTTGACCACCCTAGCTTTACCCCAATTTTAAGTCCAATTCTTTTCAGTGTACATCTTGGAAATCCTTCCTCAGTGAAGATTAAAATTCAAAATCCTTGGATTATCGTTCTCCTTTTTCCCCCTCAAATGATATCATGTTTTGAATACTTTTTCTTTCATGCATTTATAATTTTTTTTTTCCATTAATACTAGTATTATATGAATCCATCTTTGGGACCTCAGTGAAGAAAGTTCAAAGTTTGCTACGAGTAAGTGGTTGGGCCATCAATACAATCCACCTGTTCATTTCACGTACAATCTCGTAGTCTGTAAATTCTTAAATAATTGACTTAGGCATTATATTTTTTTGAAAAATATGGACTGTATAATATGAATGAACAAGCTGAAGTATTTTATTTCCCAACTATATTATTCACAAGTTTTTTTTTTCCCACATTTTTTCAAATTGTTTCATCATATTTTTTAATAACCAAAACCAAATGGACCTGAACCAAAAAAAAAAAAAAAAAAAGCCGTTCGTAATGCAGGAGGCTCCTGCCAATGAGGGGTCTGGAGAGAATAATGAACACAGCTTTATCCACATTTTGCGAAAAGGTTGTTCACAGATTCGAACAAATGGAACTGAATAACTCATCCAAAAAAAAATTGTCGTCTCTGAATTCATTTACTGTGATGCTATTTGAGCAAGAATGGCAATTTATCCATTCAATAGAGAATTTTTTTTTTTTTTTAATGACACAAAAGACTTCATTATATACATGACAAAAAATTTTCAGCATGAACAACAGTACAGCCATAAACTTTCATTCTGGACAGATTTTGGTTAACATAAACCTGATGTGATTTGACTCTTACTTCAATCTTATTCTGAACAGACGGCTTGTAGGTAAATTAATCAGGGTACGTAGAGGCAAGATGTGAACACATTCATCTTGCATGGAAAATATTTTGGAGAAAATCTGATCAATTTCTCTTTTCTTCTAGTTTTCAAACAAGATGGCCTCTTTTTTTCTCATGGACAAGACTGATTTTTAGTCATTAGGATTGATGGAATCTCCACAAAAAAAAAAAAAAAAATTGGTAAATTTTCTAGATTTTGAACTTGCTTCTCTTTTTACTTATTCCATAGTACTAATTCTTTTTTTATTGGGTGGGCCGGAGATGTGGGAGATGGTGGGGGTACTTCTTAATATAAATCAAGGTACTCCACTCTAGGCAAAAATCTTCTGTATCTGATTAGATTCCTTTTTTTTTTTTAATATTTATAAATAAATATACGCTAAGATTGAAGGAATATTACATAAGAGTTGACCTTTCTATTTAGTATTCCCCCTCTCCCAACCCAAAAAAAAGAAGTTGACTTATTTATCAAATAATGGTCTAATAAATCTTATATAATGTTAGAAACCAAGAAACAATTATTCCTGAGCTAAATAACCTACCAATCATTATTTGGTCAAAAATGTACGTCTTTTGGATTAGATTAATAGAGCTTTATGAATTATCATTTTTAAATTTTAGAAGAAAAAAAAAAATCAGACAAAGTTTATGTATTTATTAACATTTCTCTGACCAAATCCAGTTTCAGCTTCCAACCATCTAAATTTCTTTGTCAAATTCAACCGTATAAATGATTGATTATCATTTCCAAAGTGAACATTTCCAAAAATAATTAAAGCATTTTGAAAGCAGAAATTTTCAGAATTTTAAAGAACTGCCAAGTTCTCAACTTGTAGCTTTGTTCCTAGCTATCTCAATCCTACAAAAGATCTGTACGTATCTGTAATGCAACTTTGAGCTAAAATTTAGCAAATCTAACCTTAAATCTCAGTAAAGTGGGTATCACACTTTCAGAATCTTTGTCTTCTAGCCTATCTGGGTTTGTTTTTATAATCTGCAATGACATTAACAAGTCTTTAAAGCAATAACAAACAGTCTTTGGTTTGAGCACAATATAGAACTGTCAGAGGCTTAAAACACCACCTTCTATTAGTTAAGCAATAAAATTTCATATTGGGGTTGTAAAGTCTCAGATTGAAAAATACTCAATGGTAATGAAGACACATGCATGCCTAACACACTTAAGAAGAAGAAAAGAAAGAGAAAACACCCATAACAGATCATAATCATGATCATGGTCCCCTCCATCATCTGAATTTTTTTAATTTATTTTCCTCTCCCTCAAGAACACGAACTAGTCAATTAGAGATGATGCAGACTCCCATTCGACCTCGTTTATGCGGCATCAAATTACCACCATGCTGATTACAATGCTGCTGGCTGGGTCCTCTTTAGTTTCTACTTTCTCTTCCTTTTTGTGGCTTCTATGTACTTGGTTTATATGAAAAAAGCCTCTCCACTATTAGTTCACAAGTAAGCATAGATGCTTGTGGATCTCCTGTATAGCAGGTGCATGTTATGAGCATTTAGCACTGAATTGGATTTGTGATCCACGTCAGGTTCAAATTAAGTCTCATTTAACTATATAATATTGTTCTCTTTTTATTTCTGCTTTTTAAATAATTTAAGTTCTTATCTCATGTCTCTTAATTAAATAAATAAAATATTAAACTGTGAGAGAACGTAACTCACACGATCAGTTCAGAGATCATTTCGATTAGTTTTTCTAAATAAAGAATATGACGATGTCAATCATCTGAGGAATCCTTAATGCTTGCTCCAACCTGGTTCTTAGGATGCGTCTTAGGATTCAATTATTAGGAATGCCGTCTTCACCAAATTCAATTCAAGTTCCTAGCTAGCTACCTCATTATCAATAATTGAGTTATTTTTAAGAATTCTTTCACCTTGAAGCAACCTCATGTCCAACAAAATAAAATAATCAAATGAAGTTAGATAATGGCCGCCCATCAGATGATGTTATATCTTTATTTATCTTCCTATATAATCAAATGTATTGACATCTCTCTCGTCAAGTCAATGGACGAACGAGAAGAGTGTGTCACAATACATATATGGGGTCAACACGGTTAGAGAGGAGAGAAGGTCAAAGATTGTACGTGAGAGGGCAAGTACCAGTGATAATGTTGCTACTGGAATCCTCTCAGATCTTCTAAGGTGGAATCTATTTGCAAACGACAATGATCTGAGCACAATAGTGGTTGGACCTTCGGTCTAGGAGATTACTTTGATGCTTAAGCCAAGATACTGAGCAGCAAAAAAATAAAAATAAATGAAGGAGCAAATAGAAAGTAAGCGGTGGGTGGTTAAAGATGGATTATTAACCTTGAGATTTAGGTCTTATTTATAGGGATATGGTGTGGGTTCCGCGTGCCTTTGCTATACAAGTTTAAAATTGTAGTGGATGATTTTGCCCCTGACTTTTGCAGATAATACCAGATGTGCCCCCAAGGGTCCTTTCTGTTAAAAGACGGTTGTGCTCCCAATGGTTGGGGGCTTAGAAATTGCCACATGTCCTCTTCCATTGGCTAGTAGTATTCATACCCATCAGTTGCCTCCTATTTCTTTGGATGATTGAGTAAGGGAGAGAAAACATTTTATGGTGTCCTATGCATTCCTATCTATACCCTCCTCAGGCCTTCGAGATCGGGAACCAATGTGGAAAGGTTGATAAACTAGGCCTACAGATTGGCCTCCTCGAGCCGTTGAGGTTGGTCACGCCGAGATGGGGGCAAAAAGTGCTAGGTAGGCCTATGAACTGGCCTCCTAATTGGGCCATTGAGGTCGGTCATGCCGAGATAGTGGTAGACAGAGCTAAGTCAACCTACGAACTGGTATCCTCAGACTGTTAAGGATGATCATGTCGAGATGGGGGCAAATAGGGCTAGGTCGGCTTGCGAACTGGCCTCCTCGGGTCGTTGAGGTTGCTCATTCTGACATGTGGGCGGACAGAGCGAGGTAGGCCTGCAAAATAGCATCCTTAGGCCATTGAGGTCAGTCATGCCGAGATGGAGGCAGACAAAGCTAGGTCAACCTGCGAACTAGCATCCTTGGGCCGTTAAGGTCGATCATGTCAAGATGGGGGCAAACAGAGCTAGATAGGCCTACGAAATGGTTGAGGACAGGCAGACCAAAACCACAGCAAACAGAGATATGTTAGCTTGTGAATTGGCCTCCTTGGACTGTTGAGGTCAGTCATGTCAAGATGGTGGCGGACAGAGCTAGGTCGGCTTGCGAACTAGCCTCCTTGGGTTGTTTGAGATCGGTCATTCCGAGACGGGGGCAGCTAGGTTGTCCTGTGATCCGACCTCCTTGAACCATTGAGGTTAGTCATGCTGAGGTGAACAGACCGATCTTTTCGACGAATGATAGTTGACATTCGATCTACCCTCCTCGAGCCGTTGAGCTCGGTCTTGCCGATGTGAACGGGCTGATCTGTTCGGCGAAGGGTTGTTGGCGTTCGATCTACCTTCCTCGAGCCATCTAGCTCAGTCTTGCCAAGCTGAAGGGGCCGATCTTGTAAGCGAAGGGTGGGTCAGGTCAGTGGAGTGCCTATTGGATACTTGCATTCAATTGATTTGATAGGTCTGATCACAACCTTTAATTGGTCCCCTCCATGCTTGCCACGTGTCTTTTGCAGCCTCAACGAATGTGACGTTGAGAGAAGGCCTATAAAAACTCAATCATTGTCTTCATTTGCCATTCCACAAATAGTGCTTTGAGTTGTTAGTTGATTCAGACTTCATCAGCCTACTAAGTTCGGTACTTTCTGGGAGTTCGGTAGATTCCTGTTTCATCGATTGTTTGAGTTTTTCGCTGATCAATAAATCACCTAAATTAATCTTGATGGTATGCTGTTGGCCCAAGCTTGACCTACCCAATGATTGTTTGCATGACTCCGAGCTAGGACAAAGGGATTGACACCCCGAGGTTTGTGCTCTAGGTTGGCTGGTCAAGCTCCTTGGAGGAATTGTGTCAATCTATCGATCTGCTAGGTCATTGTTTCGAATTATGCTCTAGTCACGTAATCATCTTGGAGGTATCCAATGCTTTGGTCAGCTTCTTCTCAAATGATGGCTTGAATATAGGGATGGAGGTGTCGTGGTTACGACCATCACTGAGTTCTTCATGAATGTCTTTAGTTACGGGCTACTTTCATCAAGTCATCGTTGCAGGTTTAGATTTGTTCTCCTACGCTATCTTTCTATAAACCCATGGTAGGCGTCAATTTGTTACACTAGAATCCTGTGAGATCTTCCAAGGTGGGATCTATCTCCATATGACAATGAACTGAGCACAAGAGTGACCAAACCTTTGGTCTAAGAGGTCACTCCGATGCTTAAGTTAGAATACCCAACATCAAACAATAATAAATGAGGGAACAATAAATCCTTGATCTTAGCTCAGTTGGGAGAACGGAGGACTGTAGTGGGTTCAACTTGACAGATGATCCTTAAGTCACCGGTTCAAATCCGGCATGTTGGAACTCTTTCATTTGTTTCCCTGATTTATACTTACCCCATAAAAAAAAATGAGAGAACAATAGAAAATAAAAAGTGATTAAAGATGGATTTAACCCTGAGATTCAATTCAAATCAATGATTTTGGACTAAAATTTCAAAGTCAAATAGGAATAAATGATGTACCCCATTTAAAATACCTATTCCAATCTGTCATAGATTGTGAGAGGAAATGTAATAGTAGTTACGCACTTCATTTTCCCATATATATTAAACAATATACAATCCACATCAATGATTTGGGACTAAAATTTCAAAGTCAGATTGGAATAAATGATGTAACCAACTTAAAACACCTATTTCAACCAAGATCTATAATTTGAAGTAGTATAATGGATAGGGGGGCTGCGGCTCGAGGCACTCCTTCACCCAGAAGTAGAATAGCATCTCAAAGGTCCTCTTAACCTAATACGGGTTTACCAAGTCAAGGCCGGACTACAGTTGAGTGCATAGATATACAAGAGGATACTAACTATATATGGACACATTAAATCTCGATCTGAATTTTGGTACATGGTCTATCAGTGTTATTATATAAACATCTAATGGTCAGAATTTCTTCACCCAAAAAAAAAAAAATGGTCAGAATTTCTAGATGTATTGATCTACTTTTGGGTGAAGAGATACTTGAATCTATTTCCCACCAGATGTATAGTTGCAATGAAGCTTGGCATAAAGTGGGGATGCTATTCATATTTGATAGTTTCTTTTGCTGTTGGGCTTTTGGGTGATCCAACAGTGTGCCAATTTATGATTTGCACTGTATCCTTCGAGTCGAGTCGGTTGATTAAAAATCATATTGAGTTGCACTGTTTAATAAATGTGTCGGGCTTAGACTGAACCAATTAATAAACAAATAGTTCACGGTGCAAGGGTATAACTCGATAGTCACCTGATCGAATTGATTGATTAAAGACCGACTCAGCATAGACCAATTAAAGATTCATTTGGCATAGACCGATTAAAGATCGACCCGACATAAACTGACAAAATTTCCATTTTTAATTCCTCCCTAGTCCCTCCCACTTTTCCCTCCTACTTTTTCCCTCCCATTTGTCTCTATGCTAAATGTAGGTTTTTAATTTTTACTTTATCTCTCTCTCTCTCTCACAAATTTTAACAAGACAAAGGCAAACCGAAGTTCAACAAGACAAAGACAAACTGCATATTAAATTTTGTGAATGTAGAATAAATAATGATCAATTGCAATTGAAATGGATCAAGGGTTAAACCAAATAATATAACCTAGCATAAGACCGAATAGCATAACTGATTATTTACGGTAATAGACCGATTAAACCGAGTAACATAAGACCGATTAGAGACCGAGACTGACTAGACCAAATATAAATAAGTCAATGTCTTGCAAATCAAAATTGATTAGTTGAAAATGTCGATCACAGTGTAAGGTATTAAATTGATGGGGATTGATTAGGCTCGACCGACACCGACTGAGTAACACCCCTAGGTTAATGTTTATGAATAAAAACTTCTATAATTCAAGAAGACATACAATGTAATTTGAATTAAATATTAATGCATGAAACATTATATCTATTAGATAGGTGTTCACATCATAGTAATTTGATGCTGGTCCAAGTCAATAATTTAGGTTATTTAAAATATTTTGGCATGTTAAGTATTATAATTGAAAAAAGAAAATTCATTCAAGCAGCCACCTCTGGAAAAAAAAATATTTATGCAAATCCTATGTGGGGGAGAATTTTATTCATCCTCAAAGGGGAAAAAAGAGGATACAAGGGTTTTGATAGACTCCGGAAATGAAGGGACCCACAACCCATTACCGGGAACCTGAAGAACCCACCTGACAAATTCATGAGCTGACACAATAGAATATTTATTTATGAATACAAATCATTTGAAGAGAAGGTGAGGGAGAGTGAAGCAACGTAATTTGATAAGGTTAGCAAACTAACCAATCTTCATTGGGTCATGATGGTGGTTAATTCTGACTAGTACATATTTTGGATTAGTCACATTTTTTTAGAGTCTAATTTGATCAAATACATTCTGATGTATTAACATATATCTTCATGTATGTCCTCTAACATGTACATAGTCTTAAATTTTAAAATCTCTATTTTGCCATGGGCTATCTAAATGACACCTCTTATTCTAGGTATATTTAGAATGTCAAACCTTCTTTTGATGGTTCTTTGTCTTATTCTCAAAAGTCCTTTTAAGTCATGGATGAAAAGGGATTTTTACAAAAATGATTTACCATAATGTCTATGTCATTGTTAAGAGTTTTCATTTTCAAACGTGATTTTCAAATACCCATGTGCAATGACAAATATTTACCGTCATTAAAAAAAATGACAAAAAATAAGATTACAATTTATTTGACTCCTTAAGAGGTGTCAGAAAGAAAATCCCATTTTGGATCTTGCTTCATGACCCCGGCCGGTGTCATGGAGACACCAATTCCAAAAGGGGGACAGGGATTGGGGATGCCAAAAATAAGGGGTATTATGGGTAACTCATAAATAAGGGGAGGTTTTTCGCTGATCTCACAAACACCAGCGTCCAGTGTCAATGGGAAAAACCCTATATGAAGGCATAGAATCAAGCACATCATCTTTATATTCTTTATTGTATTCCAACTCCATACAAGTGAATGACGCAAACATAAATATAACAAAAGGCAAGGATTCTCTGAGTGGTAAGGGTCTTGGGATTCAAATCATCTCCTCCCTGTACTTCAGGGAGGAGGGGCGGCGACCCCAGTGGATGGTCGCCACGTGGGGGTTGGATGAATCCAACCCCTCCGTTCGAGCCGACACTCCCTTGTCGGCTCGGCTTGTTGGCTTGAACGGAGGGGTCAGATTCATCCGACCCCCACGTGGCGACCATCCACTGGGGTCGCCGCCCCGCCTCCCCAACTACTGGGATGAGACGATGTGGATCCAAGGGTCTTGTGCTTACCGATAGGAGCGGATGAGAATTCAAATCCTCTCCAGCCGCTGGGGACTCTCCAGCATGATCCAACAGTTGGAGTTCATCGAGCGCATAGCCTAATACATCAGAATCTGCGCTGGATGAACTCCAGCCGTTGGATAGTCACTGGAGAGTATCTAGCAGCTGGAGACGATTTCTATACAGGGGATGATGGCTTCATTAGTGGGGGACTAGGAAGGACAGAATGTCAAGAGAACGAGAGTGGGATATTGATGTAAATCCCACTCAACTTTTCAGAGATCCTTTGAGTGGGATGTTGATCCGTCGTTTCCCCCACCTTTTGTAGTTGTACGAGGATAGGGTGGGGTAGGGCCGGTACGGGTGTCAAAAATTGGGTTTACATTGAAAATTGAAATCAAACCAGTTTGATTCAGCTCGGATCAAATCAAAATCGATCCTTATTAGACTATGCTTTAGAGCCCAATGAAAAACCAAAATCGGATCAGATCGATTGATAAGCCCGACCCAATAGGCCAAACCGAATCACCCTGATAATGGATCAATAAGATCCCATTAAGCCAACCTATTGCTAAATATACATATAGGAAATCGAAACCAGACCGATAGTGGACCAATAAGAGTCAATTAAACCAGCCCGATAAAAGCTCAAAACCGAACTAAACTGAAACCGAAATTTTCTTTTTGAGCCATAATTGAGCTTGAATATAGGATCAAAATCAAATTGGTCTGGACCAAAACTAGACCAAAACCTACCAATTGACACCCCTAGGAGGGTGTGAGTAGGAGGGAAGGGGAATTCTGGTAGGAGTTGGCTCCGGTAACTCTAAGATAGCATTTATAACCAGGGTTTAAGTAATTATGTTATTGGACAATAATGAGGACCCGTTTGATAAACATCCCAATCCTTGATCCCAATGATTCCTACTCCATGGGAGCAGTTTGGGAATAGGTTATTGTTTTATAATATGATCCAATACCATCCTCCCAGGGATTGATTGAACCGCTCCAAAAAAACGAAAAAGGAGTAGGATTCACAGAGCTTCTCTGCGTGCTCCAAAGCAAATAAAAGGCATAAAAATCCTCTCTCTCTCTCTCCAAAAGCTTCTTCGGCATTAGACACACACACACACACACTCTCTCTCTCTCTCTCTCTCTCTCTCTCTCTCTCGTCATGTAACCATTGTCCTAGTTGTAGGTTGTTTATCTTCCATGAGTAGTTCTTCCCGTTGCCTTCTTTCAAAACCCTTTCTCTTTATTTCTTGTTCTTGCCTCGACTTTCTTATCATGGAACCCCATGTGAGATCTGCAATTTTTTATTCCTACATTAGGGTTTTGGTGACGATGGCTTCATCTTCTGTATTTTATTTAAGGCATGGGCGTGTATTGCTACCAGAGTCCAGGATGTGAGTTTATCATGCCATCTTTAGACATTCACCTTTTTCCTAAATCACGAGTCATGCAAGTTTGGTAAATGGTTTGGTAAATGAAACCCTAGTTTGATCTTTTGTGTTTGGTTTCGGGCTTGGGTTGTTCATTTCAGAGAAGGTTATTCTAATAAAATCATTGAACCCCCACATTGATCTATTGTGTTAGCCAGCGAGAGTGGACTTGAAGCAGCTAGTGGACGGGCTTGGGGCTGTGGTTGTTTGCCGAGGGGCAAGGCAGTGCCTTATTGTATCGTATTTATGGTTGTTGATAGTCATTCTCTTGTGTACTTGTATCTGGTCAATGGCATTCTGTCTAGTAATTGTTTCTCGACTACTTTAACCACCAGAACTTCCCCTCCTTGCTCTCACTCTCGGTGATTCCTTCTTTCATTAATCATTCTTTCAGGCACTTGTTTCCTCATCTGAAAGGACTGGATGTCCTAGTTCATTCGGACATGTACTTAGCTCAGCTTGAGCAGCACTTCACAACCAAAACAAACAACGATAAACAACAACATAGCAAAAGCTCCAGTCCATAACCATTCAGGATTCAAATCCTCTCATGCGCCTCATGTCCGGCGTGAGGAAATCCAGTGGCTGTCATTTGCTGTGCGCGTATACCTATACATCAGTATGTGCGCATAGTAAATTACAATCACTGGATTTCTTGGTGCTGACATGAGGAGCATGAGAGGATTTATTTTCCCTTAACTCCTTCAATATCATACTTAGTACCAAGGACTGAACCAAAGAAGGGATGGGACAGACATAGCTAGCTCTCCCTCACTTCATAGCTCAAAAAACGTGAGCGCCTAGCGTGATACGCAATTCAACTACTGTGCTAACGCGCTTCTTACTAAACAAGCAACTCCTTGAGCGAACAAGCAACGGAGGGAACCCAATGGAGAGTCGGGCAATCGTACCAGGATATAAGATAGCATTGTAGTTCAGATTCCTCCGTAAAACCATATTGTCTATTTCAATTCTGGAGGTCAATTTGACATATTAACTCATGAACTTTAAATGAGGGGTTTCAATTGGGTGTATGGTGTTGGCTGACCTCAGAATTGATCTATTCAATCAAATGACCCTTGCAGTCAATTTGGTAAACTTGGACTTTGGGATGTGATCTCAACTGTAGGAGGAAGGTAAATTGGGGGAATGAAGAAATGTTATGTAGCTTTAATAGTCTAAACCCGCATAAGAGCTTGTAGTAGTCCTATGGTTTGCCATGTTGCTTATGAGTTCTACTTGATTGACTATTAGAACTCAGTGCATGGAAGTTTGTGGGAGAAATTGTTGAGGTCTTATCAGTGTGCTCTGTACTAGGCTGTTTTGCTTGAATGGCTTTAAGGAATGCTTTAAACACTCAAGTGGATCCGAATCATCTCCTCCCTGTACTTCAGGGAGGAGGGAGACGCCCCCGTAGGATGGCTGATACGTGACTCTCGGGAAAATCCGAGCCCCATGTCCGAGCCGACACCCCCTGTAGGCTCTGCTTGTCGGCCAGGTGTAGGCTCGGACCTAGGGCTCGAATTTTTCCGAGAACTATGTGTCGGCCATCCGACGGGGGCGTCTCCCTCCTCACTGAAGTACAGGGAGGAGACGATTTGAACCCACTCAAGTTGGATTGGGGATTAAAGGGGAATCAAACAATATCTTGGTTTTTACCAAATGTGTTTCTGATCTCATTCTCTTGAGGAGTGTTACCAAACACTAACATGAGATCACCAAAAATTGCTCTCAACCGAGATCAGGGGATTGGGAATAGGATGGTTATCAGACGGCCCTGATAGTCAAATACTGATCTAATCCTTTTTTTTTTTTTATCTGATACAAACACATGGCATGCAGTCATTGTCTGTGGAACCGATCTTATCAGTATCGCAGTCATTGTCTGTGGAATCGATCTTATCAGTATCACTCTGATACCAATTACTTTAACCTTGTTTATTAGAGAAATGATTACACAAGTGATCACATGTCAGCCTTAAAATCAAATATCCCAAATTAAGCCAAATGTAGGGCCAACCCACACAAGAATAGCCAATAATATGAACAACTAGGCCTTTATGAAAGTAAGCACAAGACATGAAACAGTCCAAATTCTCAATGGGCCGGATCAGATTCAAGTGCATAGATGCATACATTAATGTTTCCCTAGAGCTACCTCAAGCTTTAGCCTATTCGATAATTTATAGTCTACTTTAATTTAAAACCACTCTAAGCTCATGCACTGCACTATGGTTCCGTAGATCCGATCTGAATTTAAGAATAGATTTCCATTTGAGATCAAGCTTTATTTATACCCTACTTTAGTATGAGAAGAAACAAGGAGAAACCATTCTTTTCTATCTTTTTTGGACACCAGTGGAGGATTTTTCCGGAAGACCATGAAGTGCAGCTGCAACACTACTTAAAATGGAAAGTACCCATTATTATTTTTGGGGAAAGTAAGTATGATCACCTGGCACGGTCGGATATCCTATCATGTTTCTCTTGTGAAAAAATAAATAAAATATGAGGAAAAAAAAAAATTCATGTTTGGTAATGTGTATTTGTATCCATCCAGACAGATGAGGGGTGAAATGACCATTCCACCCCTATTGAATACATTTACGTGCATTCTCAGTGACTCTTGTGCTAGTGCATGAGCCACCCAATTGGACAGAAAACCTTTCTCCAAAAAATATTAAATTGTGAAAGGGATTAATCTATACTATCAACTAAGAGTACCTGTTAAATAGTACGATTTTGGTTTAATGGTATGCGTAAAGGGGCAATACCAAAATCAAAACTGATTGATAATCGGTTTCATGGTTTTTAGCGATTTTGATTAATTGATTTTTATCAATTTCCATGTCGAGAGAGAGAGAGAGAGAGAGAGAGAGAGAGAATAGTCTACTAATTAGAGGAGGAGTGTGAGTGACAGAGATAGAAAGTTAGTATCAACTCGAAAGCAATGTTCTAGAGAGAAACTCAAAAGTTTAAGTAACAAAGGAAACTGACATCGTTGGGCAACAGGACCGCCATTGGAGTCCAAAGAAATGAAATCCTTAAAGCAAGCGATTGTATTTTTCGGTATTAGCTTCTTTTTGGAGGTCTCTGCTCTAAGACAAGGAAGATGAGGATAGCAGACAGCAGATTTGAGCTTCAAAGGAGTTGTTCGAGGCGTAACTTTGACTTCGACAGGACCGTCTTAGTCCATGAGATCATGTATTTTGGCTCAAAATTCACAGCTTCTACATCTGTGGTCGCCATGATCTTCCCCTTTCTCTGTGCTCTGAGGTTTTATTTTCCCATCTAACTGCTAGCTTTACTATTAAGAATTGAGACTCGTAAAAATGCGAGGGGAATAAACATGAACTCTCGAAAGAGGGGGAAGGTGGGCAACGTATTCATTTAACACCTCATTATAAAATTATAAATCGATTCCCCTAAGAACAAATCAGCTTTTAGTCGTTTTTAAATCGTTTATTTAGTTTGTCCAAAATCATACAAATTGTTCAATTAATGGTTTCATTTTTTAACTGAAACAAACCGTTTATTAATCAGTTTAATGGTTCCTATTTAAACGACTCAATTAAATTTTGAAAAAGGGTTTTGGTTTGTTTTTTATATCGTTACAGTCAACCTAGAGATCATTGACCTAAGGATGTCAAAAGCAAATCGAAATCGTTTATTGAAATCAAACTAAACCATTTAATCTATAACCGTTAAATTGATTAATAGATGGTTTGATTTTGATTTAAAAAATGAAACCATTTAATTAAATGGTTATGCTTTTGAACCAATTAACTTACTAGCCCTGTTTAAAACCGAATAAAAACTGATTCTTGATTTTCTAACTTCTATGAGGAATCTTCTACCAAAAAAATGTTCTAAGGGGAACAATTTATAATTTTGTGTGAAAGTGAAGAATGAGTATATTGCCCGCTTGCCTCCTCTTTTAAGACATCACTTTTATTGTCCTCACTTTTTATCAATCTTAATTCTTGATACTAAAATAGCTAGTACGAGAAGGGGAAAAAAATGTCATAGAGAATATGGCGGCTGCAGATGGGGAAGGTGGATTTCGAGGCAAAGGACACAATATCACGGATGAAGATGACCGTCAAAGTCAAAGTGTCACCTAGAACTTTTCTAAGCTTCTTAAATCCACCATCACCGGTAGCTCCCCCTCATCCTCCTTGTCGGCCTCTAAGAAAACCATAGGTAGAGGCTTCCAAGAAGAAGTTAATATGGAATAAGATAAGGATTTTGATTCTCTTGACTCCGATAACGGCCCTGGTCTCCAAAATGATGTCAATTTCTCTTGTTTATTGGGCAGTTTCCAGTTGAACATTGCTTTCAAACTGACCCCAATTCTCTATCTCCATGCCCCCATGACTACTTTGGATAATATCTCTCTCCCCCTCTCCATCTCCTTCTTCTTGAATGTAAAAGTCAATTAATAATTGATTTTAATAAGCAATTTGAAATTCAATTTTAATATATTTCTCTTTACGCATTAAACCAGAACCGTACAAGGTTTACGTTTATCTCTCTTTACGCATCAAACAACAACCGTACAATTAAACCCTTCTTTTAACATTTTTACCTCTTACAAAGGCCTTACTTTCATTTTCTTCGCATCTCTCCCATCACTGCCTCCCTTATACATCTTTCCATCTTCCCAACCAATTCCGCCACCACACCTCCAAGAGAGAGAGAGAGAGAGAGAGAGAGAGAGAGAGAGAGGGGGGGTTGCAAGGGGGAGAAAGAGAGAGAGATATAGATTTTTTTCATTTTTTTTATAAATCTAATTAAAATAAATAAATAAATAAAAAATTAAAAAAAAAAAAAACATTCACAGGCCGATAAAAAGTTGGTTGGACTCAATCTTCGTGTCACCCGTAGGTAGCTTGTAGCATGAGCAACTGACCGGATTGGTCAACTACTAATATCAAATGCTCCCAAATTGGTCAAATACATCAACTGATAGTTATTCATAGTTGAAACTAAAAAAGAAACAAAAGATTTTAATAAATGTCATGTTAATATGGCAAAGTGCTTGTCACGTCCCCTTCACTTGGATACAAAAGATCTCGCTTGTTTACGTTTTGTGTACTTGAACCCATCCAATTATGGAGTTTTGTACTCATCTCCACCGGTCAACTAGGATCTAATTATCTAATAATGCTGAAAAAGAAACTTTAACTGTCATTTATATTTTAATAATGGAAAAATTATCATGTACCATCCAATCACTTATCATTCACAATTCACAGGTTTTTTACATCATCAATTACCTTTCAAAATTTTAAAATGTTTAACATAGAGATTAATCCGTTAAGACATTTTCGTCATATGCTAATATTAGTTCAAATCTATTTTTTAGTGAACAATAATATTTTTATTGAATTGAATAATCATCTCTTGACAAAAGCAATGCTAAATCGATCTTTACAAGACTCCACTGATGTGAGATCAAGAGACTGAGGTTGGGGCAGATTAAGATCAGGACATGAAGCCTGCTCTCGAGATATTTTCACGAATCTCTTTCTCTCTCTCTCTCTCTCTCTCCCTTTGAACCTAGGATTTACTTTAAAATTCAGGACTCCATGGTATAGAAGCAAGGCGAGAAAGCTGAGATTCAGATCGTCTCCTACGACAGGAGGCTCCTGCGATTGATCGAAGGGTTTGTGGATCAGTCTGACCGCCTGCCAATATATTGGGAGATGTATCGACTAAAATCCTGCCCTTATCAGGCGACAGGACTGCGGAGACGAATTAAATACAGAAAGCTGAGGCCTGGGGAAGTGAAGGTTAGTTGAGGGAACAAAAACGAAACACAATCATCGTTCTGATTCGATTTTGAGTTCATCTTTAGAGAGGGTAGAGAACAAGATCTGGCGAAAAGGACGTTCTGATCAGTAAAAGGTACAGAGAAAACTAAAGCTTGCCTTTATAGGCCATTAACGGCACCAAATGGGTACGGCATAATTAAGACAGATTTTCTATAAAAAAAACTCAAATTGCTTAATTTACATTATAAAAGTGGAGGAAAATTATCATTATGATATTTACTCTTGAATGTTTTCTCATATTGTCAGCATAACGGTCACTGTCACACCTCAATTCTAATCAAATCAAAAGTGTAATTGAATCGTCAATAAACTAATAGTTCAAATCAGAATCACATAAGACGTTGTCAACAATCAAATCATCACATCGAATCATAATCAAAGATAATAATAAATAGCAAAATTTTTTATTAATAATGAACTGAAAACTAAATGATAAATAAATAAGTAAATCCAGTTATCTCAATGTATACCAAAACATAAAATATTAATCCATTACAAGTCTTATAATCCCAAAACTATCTCAATGTGTACCAAAACGCAACCGTGATATTTATTATGTTAAGATTACTTTAAGGAGCCAAGATGTAGAAGAGATCACATGGGAAGAAGAGATTGTTATGCGAAAGTAATATCCTCACCTTTTCGACTCGAAGGTATGTGCGAATTTCGAGGGCGAAATTTATAATAAGAGGGGGGGAGTTGTAAGCCCTCGAAATTTATAATAATAGGGGGGGAGTTGTAACACCCGTATCGTACTAACCGGTCTTACCACCTTGTATTAGGTATTCCTATCATAGTCGGGCCAAATGGGACCAAGTGTATGAAGAAATCGCAATGCTAGTTATGAAATTGAACCCAAAATCATCTAATTAGGAGTGTGTGGTCGCATACCTAAACAGGTGGGGTCGACCACACCTCAGAATAATGAGACCACAGGAGTCTGGGAAGTGTGGTCGCATTTTTTGGATGTGTGGTCGACGGGTTCTGCGACCCCACATACGATCACATGAAGTCAAACTGACTTTGTGATTAGGAAACCTTCCTAATCCGAAGGGGATTCTTTCTTAATCTAAGTAGAACTCTATATGGAGGATTTTCCTCTATATATAGGACGTCCCTTAGCCTCTTTCATCCTTTTAGAACTCAAACTGAAAGAGAGAGAAAGAGAAGAGGAGGAAGAGAAAAATAATTGAAGAGGATGACTAAGAGAAGAAAATTCAGAGAGAACTCTGATTCTTCAACAAGTTTAAGGCATGAAACATTCCTCATATCAGTTGAATGCCTATGATAGATCATGGCGGAGATAGTGATTCAAAATGATATCTCAATCATAAAACCATGGACAAATTCTAAGAGATCCATGGAGGGAATCTATTAGGATGATGAATTATGTAAAAATATGAATTTTAAGCCATAAAACAATCATAGGAATGATCATGATGATAAGCCAAAGAATCAAAACATGAAGGAATTGAGTTGAGAGTGGAAAAATCGACCATCACTCGTGTGGTCGCAGTTTGATCGACCACACGAGGCACATATGATCGACCACATGCCCTCGAAAAAGTTTCAGGGAGGGTGTGGTCGCATGTGTGGTCGCATGATATGCGACCACACAAGATACATATGATTGACCACACGCCCTCGGGAAAGTTCCAGGGAGGGTGTGGTTTCATTATATGCGATCACACATATTGACCACATGCCCTCGGGAAAGTTCCAGGGAGGGTGTGGTCGCATGTATGGTCGCATGATATGCGACCACACATAGCGACCACACACCCTGTGGTCGCAGAAACTGAGACCACAGGTGCAGCCACACCTGCAACCACTCAGCTTCTGAAAGTCTGAATTGATGGAAATAAATTCTAATTTAAAATCTATAAATTTGTTAGATTTTTAAGTGGTCTAAAAGTGATTTACAAAGCTTGGATAAAGAACAACCATCGACCAAAGGTGAGGGAACAAGACCTAAACTAATTAGCTAATAACAAACTGTTTTACTTATTGAGTCCAATACCATGAATGATTCTATGCTTGTATGCTTGTAATGTGTATTTCACATGTCATCCAATATTTCTGCTATTACTGCTCATGCATATTTAAATATGTTTATTTATAACATGATGATGATGATGATGTTAGGAATAGACATGTGAATGTATGCATATGGTTAGTGTGTTTGATGCAAGTGGAGCATCAGGGGGAGGACGTGACACTGTGGTTCATCCTGGTCATGAGACTCTAGCTCTATCTCTACTCAAGTCTTGCCCACTAACATCGTCGTATCGCCATTATTTTAGCAGAACTATTACGTCGTAGGGCATCAGGGGAGGTTGGTCTCGGACCGTGTAGTCTCTGACTCTACTGGGGGGCCTTAGCTCTATCTCTATGGACGTATTGAGGGATGCTGTGGTGAGGCCTTGGATACATTGATTGGCATTAGGATTGGTTAGTTGCAAGTCTAGTTTGCAAGCCCTCGCCAATAGGGGCTTATGTGTTGGTATGGGTAGGGCATCAGGGGAAGTGTTATGCGGTGTTTGATCCAGGCACTTTAGCTCTATGTCTATTCCATGATGGGTGCATGTGGGACGGTAATGGTGTTTGATCCAATGAACGGATTCACACACTCGTGTATAGAGGTCCGACGGCTACCAATCCTTTCTATAGCACATTGCAAACTTATAAACCAGACCAAAGATATGAATTGAATGCATGCATATGTTTGTTGCATTGTTTTGTTTGCTCACTGAGCCATGATGTGTGCTCACCCTTTCGACGTCGAATATTTTTAGTTGATGATGCAGGTCCTACCGTGGAAGATTATATGAATGCACCAATGTACGAACATGTTGCTGCGATGGATATGAAAGCTATGGTGGAGTCGCATGATTCGTCGTGCGAGTGCAACTCATGTGCTTTTTTATTAGATTTAATTGTTGGATTATCAGAACATGTAATTGATTACTTTATTTTATTTTATGTCTTGAGTCATTTAGAGATAATTAGATAATTAATTACGTTATCACTGTTAGATACTCAGTTCATTAATATTAAAGACTTCCGTTATTATTTATTTACTCTGATTATGGTTGTGGTTGTATCTGATTTAATCAAATGGGCACGGCCTATACGAGATCCTGGTTGAACCGTTGGTTCATAGACGATTCATCACACTATTCTAGTTAGATTAGAATTGAGGTGTGATAACTTGGTATCAGAGCTCTCAGGCTTTGCCCATCAAACTTGAATACTTCCACTAGAGTCCATGAACTGAGTTAGAATAAATTAAAAGTTTTAATACAAACACACCATAAGCACCTGTGTTGGTTGAGACAGAACTTAAACAAGACAATAATGTACATATAAAAGGTAGAACCATATGCATACACAGACAGAAAAAAAAATCTAAATGTATCCTGATAAACAAATAATATAGGGTACGATCTATACGTCGGGCAGTTGTCTAAGTATACAAAGGATATAGTACAGTAGCAAGAAGGGAGCATCTATAAAGCAAAAAATTGGAATATCGAGTTGGTACTCACAAGATGTGAAACTCGATATATAACAAGAGAAGAAGAAAAATGACTAGTAACACCTAAATCCCTGTAGAGGTAAAGGGAAAGATTTCAGACTAAATCCAACAGAGATAGGAGAACAATGGTCATACACTAAGAATAAGAGTAACTACAAGAAGATGAAGCTATACTCCTGGGTGACGTGGAGACTCTAAGTGAGATCCGCCACACACTGATCCATCGCCAGCTGAGCATTAAGAAGTGGTTGTATGCCGACCCCACCACTATTTGGGTCGATAACACGAAATGAGAACTCATCTGTATAGATACCAAATAATGATAATTCAGACTGTAGTAAATCAAGAGAAAAAATGAACAACCAGGCCACTCCAACCAATCTACCTGGACTACCAAGTGCCTTGGCTACGGTTGTAATAAACTTGGCCCGACAAAATATAAGAGCAACAACAAATGAGACCGACTATGCAAGTTGCTATGTGAATCACTACCCAAGTTGCCAATGCTACATCAATACCTCCAGGTCAGACCATGTACAGTACCAATTGGTATCAACACTGTACCTCCAGCACATGTTACCCATAACACAGTGCCTACTATACAGCAGGTCCTAGTGACGCACCCCTCAGTGCAGAAGCTTGGTGCACAATAACCAGTGTATCAAGGTGGTTACCCTTATCAGCCACCAAGGTATGAGATAGCTATCCCATGGCAGAATTATCCGACAAGGATTGAAGAATATTTTCTGAAGATGAAGCCTCTAACATTTTTGGCAAGAGATCAAATCTATTGTGGCCATATAACTAGATAGGTTTATATAGGATGTGGTGCATCATTGACTTACTCTTATGATTATAGAGGATGCAC
The DNA here is from genome assembly GCA_028583415.1 of Protea cynaroides. Classification (NCBI taxonomy): domain Eukaryota; kingdom Viridiplantae; phylum Streptophyta; class Magnoliopsida; order Proteales; family Proteaceae; genus Protea; species Protea cynaroides. The sequence goes on along the minus strand of CM053266.1, from coordinate 64,569,111 downwards.
ATACCTGATTTTAAATTCTCGTGTCTTGACAGGGTGCCTTCTCAATTCAACTTGTTAATTGGAGTTATAGATATTGTTTTCTTAGAATTAGTCCTGATTATACCAACCTAAGCTACTCTCATAGTCGACAATATGAATAGAGATATAAACTGAATGAACAGTTAAAGGTTTAATTATGTTGACCGTACATCTTTTCGATTTATACCTGATTTATTGATGTACCAAAACTTCTCCAAATTTACTCTTGTAGTGCTTCGACCAATGACATTATATACTTGATAGAACCTATAACCACGAGGTTAAGAACTGTAAAACCTCTATTTTCATATATCTGGACCACCGTGCAACTTAACGACCTTTTGATGCCAGTTGGATTACCATAGATTTACTCCTGATCCTTTAAACTTAAGTTCACTAGATAAAGCAAGTGTTCGTCATTATACTAAATTGAAAGAAGAAAATGAATTGCTTTTGGAAAAATATTCTGATTCTTACATTTCTCGACATCCATTGATAAGATGTTTAGTTAATAAGAAATTATGGGAAGGAAGATGATTAAATTCATATTAGATTCTATAGCCAAGGAACCTTAGATGAAGTAATGGAGGATCTGTTTTGAGATTGCTGAATGGATGGATATGAGTCATGTCTATAAAAGAGTGTATGAGCAAAAAGTGAGAACTATCAAGAGTAGCCAGTAAAGAAATAAATAGCACTCAAGTAGAGTTAAAGATGACTATATCAACATGAATTTTGACAAGGCAGAAGATTTCTAAAGGCAAATCTAAGAGTGGATACAAGGATAAAGTCAAAAATCGTGGCATTGATAGTATTCGGATTAGTACAAGTAATACTGAGTTATGCCCAATGTCGAGTGAGATGATTAAGAAAAGACCAAAAGAGTTTGACTGAATTAATGAATTTATAAGCATATACCCTAATACTTATAGGTAGACTTGGGATATAAAGTAACAATCACAAGATATTTTTCGAGGTATATGATAGAGAGATCAGGGTAAAACATCAGTGATAAAAGAGATGTAAGCTACTGAGTGCAATATGAGATTTTTGACGATAGTTTTTGAAAAAAATCACAAGAGATGAAGGAACTAGACAAGCTCTTAAGACCTTTATACCAGATTTCGATAGTTCAAGCTCTTTTGGACTAGATGTTGTAGTGGATAAGTGTTATGAACATTGTCTGAATCATATGGATGGACAGAATTTGAATGCAACCTAATTCGACTTGAGATGACAGACTTTGACATCATCTTGGGGATAGACTGGTTATCTCAACACTCTACAAAGTTGTTATGTGCATAGAAGAGGTTATCATTCAAGAATAAAGATGACATATAATTTAGTTTTATTGGAAACATGTTGCCTAAGAAGTGAAAACTGATCCTCTCTATGCTAAAGACGAAGAGATGCTTTGAAGAGAAAAGAGTTGGATATATGGTATTTGTGGTGGACGTTACTAAAGAAGCACCACAGAAGGAAGATATTGATGTGATGCATAAATTCCCTGATGTGTTTCCAGGAGACTTACTTGGGTTGTTGCCTGATTGTGCAACCGAGTTCATTATCGACTTATTACCAGGGACGACACATGTATCAAAGGAACCCTATAGAATAGCTCTTATAGAATTGAAAGAATTGAAGACTCAACTACAAGAGTTATTAGACAAATGTTCTAATCAGTCAAGCATTTCATCACGGGGAGCGTCAGTGCTATTCATGGTGAAGGATGGTAGTGTTCGGCTATGTATAGACTACTGAAAATTGAACAAACTTACGATCAAGAACCGATATCCACTACCTCAGATCAATGACTTGTTTAATCAGTTGCAAGGTGCAAAGGTATTCTCTAAGATTGATCTTCAGTCAAGATATCATCAGGTGAAGAATTTTGACAGCAATATCTCGAAGACAGCTTTTAGAACCGAGATTGGGCATTATGAGTTCTCGATTATGTCGTTTAGATTAACCAATGCCCTTACATCTTCTATGGAGCTGATGAACTGGGTGATTCATGACATGTTGGATATGTCGGTCATAATTTTTATAGATGATATTTTGGTTTATTCCAAGAATGAAGCAACTCATACAACGGATCTTAGAGCAGCCTTACAACTATTGAAAAGGGAGAAGCTTTATTCAAGAAGTGTGAGTTTTGGTTGAACGAGGTGATTTTCTTGGGTCACGTAGTATCATTAGAAGGGATTAAAGTGTACCCCAGTAAGATAGAAGCAATCGTAAGGTGAAAAATGCCTAAGAACATTGCAGAGATCAGAAGTTCTTGGATTCAACTAGTTATTACAGACGATTCATAAAGGACTCTTCTAGGATCGCAATACCTCTTACCAACCTAACCAGGAAGGCAGAGGAGTTTATTTGGACTGACAAGTGTGAAGAATGTTTCCAAATTCTAAAAACAAGGTTGATATCAGCTCCCATCTTGATCGTTCCGGTACCAAGGAACCTTTTACCCTATACATCGAAGCTTTCGGATTGGATCTAGGATGCGGGTTGGTGCAAGGTAAATAAGAGATTGCATATGCTTCAAGAAAACTGAAGACGCATGAGAAGAACTATTCCACCCATGACTTGGAATTAGCAGTAGTAGTACATGCTATCAAGATATGGAGACATTATTTGTATAGTGAGAAATTTCAAATTAAATCAGATCATAAGAGTCTCACTCATTTATCTTTTCAATCAAAAGGAATTAAACATGCGACAGAGGAGATGGCTGGAGTTGCTAAAAGATTATGAGTGCGATATCCAGTATCATCTAGGGAAGGCTAATGTAATTGCTGATGCGCTAAGCAGAAAAGCAATGACAAAATCACAGGAAGAAGTTAACACGACTGCGGCAATGTGTGTTATAGGAAAAGTATTCAATTATGGTAATGAGAAGTTCGTGATAGATACACAGGATGGATCAACCAACCAAGGATTTATTCACCAATTTTCAAACATGTTTACTACATTGAAGATTGTACCTGATCTGATAGACGAAGTAAAAACAGCTATTAAATCAGACCCTTATCTGAGAACAGTGCAAGAAGATCTCGAAAATGGTAAGACTACTCCTGAGTTCACCTTGGACATTGAAAAGGTGTTAAAATACAAAGGAAGAGTATGTGTTCCTGAAAATGAAGAATTGGATATTAGACACAGACTAATGAAGGAAGCTCACACCATTGCTTATTCGGTACATCCTGGAAGTACGAAGATGTATCATGATCTGAAGAAACTATATTAGTGGAGAGGAATGAAAGCGGATGTAGCTAAATTTGTGTCTCAATGCCTAAATTGTCTGAGGGTAAAGGCTGAAAGGCAAAGACCTATAGGATTGTTGCAGCCACTGCCAGAACTAGCATGGAAATGAGACTGCATCACTATGGACTTTCTCACCGGGTTACCATTGACTCCCCGAGTAGTTGACGCGGTCTGGGTGATTGTGGATCGTTTGACCAAGACAGCTCGTTTCATAGCTATACGACCTCAGTATACCCTAAAGAGGTTAGCCAAGCTATATGTGGATAATATTGCCAGATTGCATGGTGTACCTGAAAGCATTGTGTTTGACAGAGCCCCACGCTTTACCTCAAAGTTTTGAGAAGGATTACAGAAGGCTATGGGTACAACGTTGAAGTTCAGTACTGCATTCCATCCTCAGATAGACGGACAGTTGGAGCATACCATTCAGATTTTAGAAGACATGCTTCGAGCTTGTGTCATCGATTTCAAAGGATCATGGGACGAAAAACAACCATTGATTGAGTTCGGCTATAACAACAACTATCAGGCTACTATACAGATGTCACCCTATGAAGCACTGTATGGTCATCTGTATAGTAGGAAGTGTCGAACTCCTTTGTTTTGGAATGAAATTGGAGAACGGAGTATTGTTGGACCAGAGTTTGTTGAAGAGACTTGTCGAGTAGTCGACATTATCAAGGAAAGAGTTAGAACAACTCAGAACCGTCAGAAACAGTATGCAGATAATCAACATTGAGACCTTGAATTCATCGTAGGTGATAAGGTATTCCTGAAAATATCACCTATGTGAGGCTTTAAACGGTTCGGACAGAAAGGGAAGTTAAGTCCGAGATATATCGGGTCATATGAGATTCTAGCTAAACGTGAGAAAGTGGCATATCAGTTAGCACTACCCCCATCTATGTCAAGTGTGCATGATGTATTTCATATCTCATTACTGAAGAAGTACGTCAAAGATCCAACACACAACAGATCCATCGGGTCTAACTGATGATTTGACATTCAAAGTAGTACCAACTGAAATTACCAACCGGAAGGTTCAACGCCTACGCAACCGTGACATTTATTATGTTAAGGTTACTTGGAGGAGCCAAGATGTAGAAGAGATCACATGGGAAGAAAAGAATGCTATGCGAAAGCAATATCCTCACCTTTTCAACTCGAAAGGTATGTGCAAATTTTGAGGACGGAATTTATAATAAGAGGGGGGGAGTTGTAAGACCCGTATCGTACTAACCGATCTTACCACCTTGTATCAGCTCTTCCTATCATGGTCGGGCCAAGCGGACCAAGTGCGTGAAGAAATCACAAGGCTAGGTATGAAATTGAACCAAAAATCATCTAATTAGGAGTGTGTGGTCGCATACCTAAACAGGTGGGGTCGACCACACCTCAGAATAAAGAGACCACAGGAGTCTGGGACGTGTGGTCGCATTTTTTGGACATGTGGTCAACGGGTTCTGCGACCCCACATGCGACCACACGAAGTCAAACTGACTCTGTGATTAAGAAACCTACCTAATCCAAAGGGGGTTCTTTCCTAATCTAAGTAGGACTCTATATGGAGGGTTTTTCTCTATATATAGGATGTCCCTTAGCCTCGTTCATCCTTTTAGAACTCAAACAGAAAGAGAGAAAAAGAAAAGGAGGAAGAGAAGAAGAATTGAAAAGGAAGACTAAGAGAAGGAAATTCATAGAGAACTTTGATTCTTCAACAAGTTTAAGGTATTAAACATTCCCCATATCAGTTGAATGTCTAGGATAGATCATGGAGGAGATAATGATTCAAAGTGAGATCTCAATCATAAAACCATGGACAAATTCTAAGAGATCCATGGAGGAAATCTATTAGGATGATGGATTATGTAAAAATATGAATTTTAAGCCATAGAACAATCATAGAAAGGATCATGATGATAAACCAAGGAATCAAAACATGAAAGAATTGAGTTGAGAGTGAAAAAGTCAACCATCTTGTGTGGTAGCAGTTTGATCGATCACACGAGGCATATATGATCCACCACACGCCCTCAGGAAAGTTCCAGGGATGGTGTGGTTGCATGTGTGGTCGCATGATATGCGACCACACGAGACACATATGATCGACCACACGTCCTCGGGAAAGTTCCAGGGAGGATGTAGTTGCATGTATGATCACATGATATGCGACCACACATAGTGACCACACACCCTGTGGTCGCAGAAACTGAGAGCACAGGTGCAGCCACACCTGCGACCACTCAGCTTCTGAAATTCTGAATTGATGGAAATAAATTCTAATTTAAAATCTATAAATTTATTAAGTTTTCAAGTGGTATAAAAGTGATTTACAAAGCTTGGACGACGAACAACCATCGACCAAAGGTGAGGGAACAGGACCTAAACTAATTGACTAATAAAAAATTGTTTTACTTATTGAGTCCAATGCCATTTTAGATTCTATGCTTGTATGCTTGTAATGTGTATTTCACATGTCATCAATATTCCTGCTATAACTGCTCGTGCATATTTAATTTTATTTATTTATAACATGATGATGATGATGATGATGTTAGGAATATGCATGTGAATGTATGCATGTGGTTAGTGTGTTTGATGCTAGTAGAGCATCAAGGGTAGGACGTGACACTGTGGTTCATCCTGGTCACCAAACTCTAACTCTATCTCTACTCAAGTCTTGCCCACTAACATCATCATATCGTCATTACCTTAGCAGAACTATTACGTCGTAGGGCATCAGGGGAGGTTAGTCTCAGACCGTGTAGTCTCTGACTCTGCCGGGGGGCCTTAGCTCTATCTCTATGAACGTATTGAGGGATGCTGGGGGGAGGCCTTGGATACACTGATTGACATTAGGATTGGTTAGTTGCGAGCCCAGTTTGCAAGACCTCGCCAATAGGGGCTTACGTGTTGGTATGGATAGGGCATCAGGGGAAGTGTTATGCGGTGTTTGATCCGGGCACTTTAGCTTTAGCTCTATCTCTATTCCATGATGGGTGCATGTGGGACGGTAATGGTGTTTGATCCATTGGATGGATTTACACACTCGTGTATAGAGGTGCGACGGCCACCAATCCTTTCTATAGCACATTGCAAACTTATAAACCAGACCAAAGATATGAATTGAATGCATGCATATGTTTGTTGCATTGTTTTGTTTGCTCACTGAGCCATGATGTGTGCTCACCCTTTTGACGTCGAATATTTTTAGTTGATAATGCAGGTCCTACCGTGGAAGATTATATGAATGCACCAATGTACGGACATGTTGCTACGATGGATGTGGAAGCTATAGTGGAGTCGCATGATTCGTCGTGCGAGTGCAACTCATGTGTTTTCGATTAGATTTAGTTGTTGGATTATCAGAACATGTAATTGATTACTTTATTTTATTTTATGTCTTGAGTCATTTGGAGATAATTGGATAATTAATTACGTTATCACTGTTAGATACTCAGTTCATTAATATTAAAAACTTCTGCTATTGTTTATTTACTCTGATTATGGTTGTGGTTGTATCTGGTTTGATCAAATGGGCACGACCTATACGAGATCCTGATTGAACCGTTGGTTCATAGACGGTTCATTATACTATTCTGGTTAGACCAGAATTGGGGTGTGACAATAAATAAATAATTAACCAATTATCTCCAAGTAACCAAAACGTAAATAAATATCTGATTATATCCCATAACTCAAAATACAAAATTAAACATAAGCATAGATATAATGAAAACACTCGCATGAAAGATCATGTTCGTCTTCCACCGCCTGCACATCCATAGCAGCCACATGTCAATATAACAGCGCATTGATATAGTCTTTGACAGTTGTACCTGCATCATCAACTAAAAGAAATATGATATCATGGGGTGAACTCACAACTTAGCTCAGTGAGTAAACAAAACAATGCAATAAACATATGCATGATATCAATTCATATCTTTGGTCTGGTATAAGTTTATAATGTACTATGGTAAGGATAGGTGGCCACCACATTTTCATACACGAGAGTGTGAGCACATCCAATGGATCACACACCACTATCATCCTACATCACTCACTACAAAATAGAGATAGAGTTAGAGCCTAACAGAACACACACCGTCAGTACTCCCCCTGATACTCTATCCCATACCAGTATATATGCCCCTATTGGTAAGGGCTTACAAACTAAGTTCATGTCTAACCAATCCTAGATGTCATCAAATGTATCCAAGGCCTTATCCCAGCATCCCTTAATACACCTATAGAGATAGAGCTAGGGTCTGCTGGCAGAACTACACCCACACACCGCGATCACCCCCTTGATATCCTATGATGTACTAGTTCCACTAAGGTAATAGCGATACGAAGATGTCAGTGTGGTGAGTGGTTTAATGCTACAACCTCTTCCCATTTTATACACCAACCACACCCAAGCACATGCCTATTCTCATCATCAATATCATGAAAGTAATATAAATAAATATGCATAAACAAGATATATATATATATATATATATATATATATATATATATATATATATAGCAGTTATTAGATGATATATGAGATGCACAAACAAACATACAAACATGGCTTCAATCAAATTAACAGAAAGTAAATGATAGCTTGTTATTAACCAATTAGTTTAGGTCTTGTTTCCTCACCTGTGAATGATGTTTGTTCCTCTTCCAAGCCTTGAAAACTATTTTGAACTAATGAAAAGCCTAAATAATTAATGAACTTAGATTAGGGTTTCATTCCACCAACTTTTATACTTTGTTTCATTGTCCGGTCTCCAATATATGCCTTTCGGACATTGTTTGATCAAGTCACCGATCTTGCATTGGCCAACTGATGAGCCATCCGGACAAACCCTGTCATACTTTCTGAGAGTAACTGATCGCCTCTCCGGTCTCCTCTATAGTCGACCGATCAAGGGATCGGACAACCCCTGAGTCATATTCCAGGTTTGTCTTTCAGTACGAGATCTTTCTGAGTCGATTCTTTGGCTCAACAATGGGATCTATCCTATGGTCATTCTATGACCATTAATTCCTTAAGATTAGTCCTTCAAAGAAACCCTAACTTCTACAGTTTGTTATATAGTTTACATGGGAGATCCTATGATTACAATCACTGCGTTGGGCTCGATCTGCCAACACTGTGATTGACATCCCAATCCTAACCTAGTCTTAACTTTCTACAGATTATGAGACTTACTGTTGGCTTCTCGATGTAGTGGGCTTGAAACCGATTTCAACTTCTTCTTTTGCAGAGATTTCTTTCTTCCCTCAAGCTTTCTTCCTCTTCAAGCTTCCTTCTCCTTCTTCTCCTCTCTTCCTCTCAAGTCTAAGTTTTGAGAATAATCAAAAGAGAGAGGAAAGGTAGAGGGACGTCCTCTATATAGAGAAAAAGTCTCCATATAGAGTCATCTCTCAATTAGGAGAGTAATCTCATCAAATTAGAAAACTTTCTTAATCTTGAAGTTAGATTCTGGGCTTAACCGATGACTGATTGGTCACCAATCCCGAGGATCAGACAATCTAAATTGTCCAATCGGACAACCTACGAAAGACTGGTTACTAATTTGGCTTTGTAGTTTCTTCATACGGTTGGTTTGCTTAAGCATGTTATGATGGAAAGACCTGACAGGATATGGTTAGACCGGGTTAGTGGAGTATGAGTCAGTGTAGGCCTTCTTCTTCCCATATTCCTTCTTCTCCAAGCCTCCTTTCAACTCTTTATCTCAGTTTAAGGTTTGTAGGTTGAACCAAAAAGTGAGAGAGAGTGATGGGATGTCCTCTATATAGAGGAAAAACCTCCATATAAAGTCCTCTCCCAATTAGGAAAGTAGTCTCCCAAAATTAGAAAACTTTTCTAATCTCGAAGTCCTGTTTTAATATTGAGCGATCGACTGTCCGATCAACTAATACAAAGACCGGACAGATAGATTTGTCCAACTGGACAAGCTTTGAGTTGACAGTTTTACTTGGCTTTGTGGTCCATCATCTGGTTGGTTCGCCCAACCTGGTTATGATGGGAAGACCTGTCATGACACGTTAACCAGGTTAGACCGGGTTAGTGGAATGTAGGTCTAACAGTCACTGCCACCGCCACTGTTTTACTCACTCACAAACCTTAATACAAACCCATTTGTCAGTGCATGTCACAACCTAATGTGTTATTGTTAGAATTCCGAAGAACGTCTTTTTTATGTTTGTGAGCAAACATTGATAGTTGAAGTGATCGACTTTTTGATTCTATCACTTAAGATTCAATTTTTTATTCAAGTCACTTCTGTAGTACAAACTTTTGAGATGTTTTGAGAAAGTAAAATTTTAACAATTACATTTGTATTTTCTAAAACTTGAATTCAGAAGATTAGAGATTGAATCTGATTCAATGGGGTCATCACCGCCATCAAGGAAGACACTTGAAATGGTGTGATACCTTTGAGCCAGACCCAATTGCTTTCTCTCCTGGTTCATCTCGTGCAGGCTTGAATCACATACAGTTCTTTCTCAAGAGCCTTAGAGATCTCGATTCCAGTCTCCGAAAGCTAGGATCAAGGTTGCTTGTGTTTAGAGGAGATCCTATTGAGGTTTTGATTCATCTATTGAAGGAAGTAAGCTTCCTAATTTTGTTCTTGTGTTTCTTCCTATGGAATTTAAAGCTCAATATGCAATTCAAGATGCAATTCATTTATGTCTATGAACATTCTTTGCGATTTTCCAAGATCATAGAAGACATTAAACCTACAATTTCAGCTAGGGTTATAGGTAGAAAGAGAGAGAGAGAGAGAGAGAGAGAGAGAGAGAGAGAGAGAGAGAGAGAGAGAGAGAGAGAGAGAGAGAGGGATAATTAGGGATAGAGAAAGACCATTCCACTAAGGGGTTTTCGGTTTCACAGTGATGGAGAGAGGAAAGAGAGGGGAGAATGATGAAGGAGAGTGGAAAGAGAGGGGAGAACGATGAGGGAGAGAGGAAAGAGAGGGGAAAGAGAGGTCAAGTTAGTAAATTTAACATTTCTTAGTTTAAAATAAGAATGGTATAGATGTCTAGAAAAAAATTAACTCTCTTCCATCAGTTAGTAGGGTGCGGTTGATGATTTCAGAAACCAGTGGGTGGTAGGTGATGTTTATCAAACTATTTGGGTAGTATGTGATATTTTCCCTTTAATAATTTAAGGTTGTTTTTGTTATCTATTCTTAAAAATAGATTCTTATTATAGAATGAGAATGGACTAAAGTATAAGGTATTTTTGTTTGAACTTAAAATGCAAAATGGACAAGAAATGCATTCCAGAAAAGATCCTGTTCTATTAACATATTCTATAATACAAGAATTAGAATGCATACCAAACTACAGTTTTTAATCATTGAGAATGTATTCTTGCCTACGAATGCATTCCAAGAATACGTACAAAACGCCGCTATATTTAGCGACCCAACTAAAAGAGTGAGAATTAGTTTCCTACGAAAAAGGGTTGGAAGAGATTTTATGGATTTGGTGAAAGTTTTCCCTTTACACAGGATGAAGCATGATTTTAGGGATGTGGATCAACTCGAACTTGGCTGAGTCTGATCATGTGCAACACTCTGAGTCAACACAGTCAGCATGAGGACTCCCTTCTAAGTCGGTTTCTTAAGGTTTAGTTCTTGAATAAGTCTGGTGGTTTTCGAACTTATTATCGTTCTTCTTCAGTGTGGCCTAGTATTCGTAGGGTGTGGCTTTTTGTCTCATGGTTGGAGAGGTGGGTTGTGGTGATGGTGCTTCCATCAACTTCTGGAGGGATATAGGTGGTTTGGTGACGTTCCTATTGTGGATTCATTAGGTGTAGATGCAATCTATTCTTGGTCGATAATAACGACGGTTGCAAATTTTAGCCATGGGAATGAGTGGGTGTTCCCTGAAGGCAGTTACATGGAGGGATATATACTAAGGGCTCTGGTTTTGTGCAATTATGCGTGTTAAGTTTCCATCTCAAAAGTTCAAACTAGTAAGTGGATGAACTCTCACATATATAAAGCACCGAAGATTTCAGACTTTACCAATGTGGGATTATTCTAAGGGTGTGAACGGGCCGATCCGGTTCAGTTTCGATCTGGTCTAAAATGGTGTCAGGCTTTACAAGCCCAAACTGAAACCTATCCATTAAGGGTTTGGGTTGAGGTGAGCTGTGCTGGACACACGGTGTCAGGTTGTTATCAAGCTGGTCTTGTCGGGTTGTTATCAAGCTGGTCTTATCGGGCTGATTTGAGACTGGCTCGATCCAGGTTGGGTTTATCTGGCTTATCGGGTTGTCTTCGCATGTAGCTATTTTCGCATGACAATAATTTTTTTATGGCGTTTTTTATTCCTATTTAATACAAATGTAAGCGGTTGAGTTTTAATTGATCTTAGGAGCATCTGAGCACGGATAATGGATTGCATATTTGCGTTTATCTGGTTAAAATCGTTAAATCTTTGTAATTATTTGAGCAGCAAAAAGAATCGGTTCGGACTATCTTGGGCTTCTTAACAGGCCTTACCGGTGTTTGGGTTGGGTATTATCGGTTCAGGCTAGCTCAGGCTTCTTAACAGGCAGATCCGGTCCAGCTTCGGTCTGAACTGAAACAGTGTCAGGCTTTACAAGCCCAAACCTGTCCATTAAGAACTCGATCCAGGTTAAATTCAGGTTATATCGGGCCGGCTCAGTCCGTGCTACCGGGCTGGGCCAAATTTTACACCCTTAGATTATTCCCAACAATGCGAACAGTCCATATTACATCGTATTCTAGAGCTGAGAGACATACATAAACTAGAAACCAGCTCTCCATCACGGGAACTCAACAACTTGATGGTAGTATGGCATCGATGTCAGTATCCCAATTGCTCTTCGTTGGACAAGGCAGTGGAAGTATGTCGATACTTCCATGTTTAAGTTTACATTCCCTACTGTTGGGTCTACTGCATGTTCTTGGTGCTTTCCTTGATGAGGTTCGTGGAAGTGCTCTATCGGTGGGTAAGCGGAATATTTGTATGTGGTCCCCCTACCTTTATCTTTTACAGCAGCATCAGCTTGGGAGGAGTACCATGCTAACAACCCGAAGGTGGCCTGGGCATCAATTGTGTGGGGTCGAGGTCTGCACCCGCGACAGTCTCTGTTTGGTTGGCATTTCATTCATGGATGGTTTGGTGATGCGAAAGGGGGTGTATATGGCAAGTATGGGAGGGATTATTAGGGATCATGTTGGCAAGGTGCTTGATGATGAACTTGATATGACACTGAGAGGGGGGGGTGAATCAGTGTCTGAAAATTCTCTCTAATTATTTCACTGCTGCCCAGAGCTGATGGAAATATATTCTTTTACACACACACAAGCGTATGCAAATCTACCTTGCTACCATTCAGTGACCAGGTGTACCAGATTTGCACACCCATCCTGTAAGCCATTTCACGTACTCCAAAATATATAGGAAAATAAAGACAGTCCACAACACAAGATATACGTGGTTCACCAATACAGTGTGTGAAGGCTAGTCTATAGAGTAATGCCCAACGGGTTTCATATTTACTCAACACTCAACTTTTAGTCTTTTACAAGACAATGATACTAACCCTAGGTTTTCCCAGCATAAAACTGAGAGGTCGCACCAACGCCAAGATTCAGGCTTAACAGCCAGTGTCCAGCACCCACTGAACACACCATGCTTAACCCACACCCACGGGAAGCAAATAACAATTTTTAGGCTTATAGAATTGTCTTACAATTTTTCCCCCACTAGCTAGGTATTCAACAATTTTTACCTACGCTAGCATACAATATATTGAAAGCATAAATAGATAGGAAATTGAAAATCTCACAAACAATGCTTTCGAATGATCAACAATCTCTCTGAAGCTTCAAACTGCTCTCAGGTACTCTTCAACAGCCTTCAATGATGATAGAGATCGATTCACAGAGCACACCTCATCCATAGGCTTCCAATCTCTTCCACACAACTCATAATCACCATGAATATAAAAATAAAAACTCTACTGACCTCTCATAGGGATTCAGCACTCCATTGATGCACAGAGAAGATGTAGTTGGTGATTGATAACTCCCACAGGGCACGAAACCCTAGATATCCTTCTCTCTGCCTTCAAAATGCTCTTTTCAATTTTTCTCTGTGTTTTTTCGACTCCCAACTGAGCCCAATAGGTAGAGGGCTCGAAAATAAGAAAACTGCAACTTGAACGGACAGATTTGGAGCTCGGATGAAGAAGTTATGGCTGTTTGAAGTTCAGTCAATCAGAAAATTCAAAATGAAATCTTTCAGAGGCTTATTGTACACCTGCGCAACACTGAATCGTGCCGCCTTTTCCACTGTCGAGTTCCCATTGGCGGAGACGGAATCATCATCAGTCACCGTTAGATCAGCTTCAAAAAGGCGGGATCTCACTAGCTTCGCCGGATCCGCATAAATCCCATCCGACGGGATCGGCTTCAATCTCGACCATAAGATCTGGATCTGATCCGCCATGACACTACGCGTGCGTCACACCAAATCAAGAAACCTTCTTCATGCGTTACGACTCAAGACATTATGTTGCAACCGGCCAATGAGATTGCACGAGATGGCATCTAGACATTGCCGCCGCACTACACTCGAGCCCTCCTAAATCAGGTCCATCAGATTAGAATCTGAGCTTTGACGCTTCATCTCGGCCGCCGATCTCTCATCTACACTTTTGTTACTTTCCGAAACTGCCCCTGTATCATATATACTCACTGAGAGCTCTTATTTTTGCTATTTTTTGACCGTTTCGACGAGAATTGCAATATCTCCCTCATCCGAAGTCGGAATTGAACGATTCAAGTTGCGTTGGAAAGCTAACTCGATGCTCTACATCTTTCTAATGCCGGATCTCCATGAACCTGTTGCGGGATCCCCCAAAAATAGGCCCAAAGTTAAAACTCTGTCAAACCTTGGAATTTGAACCCAAAACTTTGCATGCATGCATGCCAAGTGCCGTGGGCTGCCGTGTTGGCATATCACCTTGCCACCACACCCGTGTGTCCCACCCACAGTCTCTTTCCTCTTTCTCTTCCTAGTTTCTTCTTTTTTTATTTTATGCTTCAAGATGTCTGCCGCAACACTGCCAAGAAGCGCCGTCATATATCAGAAACACTGCCACTTCATCAGAGACACTGTCACATCATCAGTAACACTGCCAGACCTTTAGAAACACTGCCAGACCAATGGAAACACTGTCACACTACCAGTGGGCCCACAGTCAGTCTCTCTCTCATCAAATTCAGTGTAGAATACCATTCAACTCGCTACAAGTCATCTGAAACACATGTAGAACACTGTAGAACACACAGACGTAGTTGCCACATCTGTGCCACTGCACTGACACTCTCTCTCCTACATTGACACTCTTTCTCCTCATTTCTCTGAATGAATGCTCATGTCACATCAGTCAAGTTGCCAACAATGACAACATAAAATCCAATACTTGATGCATTTCAGGCATTTCTGGGCATTTGGACTAACTATGAGGCTGAGTTCTCGGGTCTGATTCGGGGCCTGCAGAGAGTAAAAGAGTTGGGTTTCTCTAAGGTTCGGGTGGAATCTGATTCTATATCAGTGGTGTGGCAGTCCAAAGGTCGACGATTCCTTGGAAGTTCCTTCAGTAGTGATGGGTGATGCATGATTTTCTAGATTCTATTTCCTCAAGGTTACACTGTCCTTTCATGAGGCCAATTCGGCTACAGATTTTATCTAGCTATGACAGCGGCAAGAACTTAGGAATCCTCGTCGGGTATTGCTTTTCATGCATGGCTCTATTTTGTATACACTTTGCTGGGAATCATCCCTGGTTTAAGATTCGTTTAGTATTGGTGGTGTCTCTGCTGTAGCTTTTCTTACCGCTGGCAATGCCGAAAGTGGGGACTATAAATTATTCATCCTTTCTATTTTTATGTTGGTGGTGACCCTAGGTTTTTTTTTTAGCAATCTTTTTGTACTTTTTTTTGTTCTTTCATTAATTAATATATTATTTCTGATCTTTAAGAGAGAGAGAAAAAAAAAACACGGTCAGCATGGAATTTTTATACGAGTCTGACGATTCTTGGGCATTTTATGGCCGATCTAACTCGGGATCAAATCAAGATGAACTGGTTCGAGTCTGCATAATAAAACCTTGGGATGAAGAAAATTACTTATTCAATACCTTGTAGCATAACAATTAATTAGGTCATGAGCAGTGGTTACCACTTACACATTATCTTACTTCTACTTAAACAGCTCCCAAATGGTTATAACTATTTGAAGATATCTCGTAACTACATGAACCACATGAATCCACAGCTATCCATTTCCTACAATAACTTTCACTATTATCATAAACATTATATTGTAACCGATTACAAGATAACCAAGTTGGATGCATTGCTTACATGGCCCACGCGCACATGACAATATCTCATACATTTGTCCACCCAAATTTTTATGCCACAATAGTGATAGCTCAAATGTTAGACCATTTGATGAACTTATAAGAACAAGTTAGTTAAAATAAATTTTACCTTCTTGTTATTGTCATCATTATCTAAAGGGATGAGGATTGAACAGTGGATTTTATTCGGATTGAAGAAATTAAAAGAATTAGAGGCAGATTTAAGATTTTTTTTTCGATAATAAATAGATTTAAGATGACCCTAGGAGAGGTTGTAAGGAAAGGCATGCATGCATAACTTGAAAAACAAGAAGAATCCTTATAATCGACCTCATTTAGTTGAGATAAAACTTTATTGTTATTTGATGTTTATTGTAAAATTGGACTATGGATTTACAAGAACTTAAGTCCGAATATACTTGACTTGAACAAAGTTTTCTTTCTTTTTTTCCCCATAGATTTGGAATTCGGACGTAAACACTGGCTGCTTTTCATTTTGAGAAATTTCGAATTTTGAATGCTAACAGCTGATCTTCACTTTTTCCTGGAATCTCATTAATTCTCTCACATTTCCTGGCCTTCACCATTTGAACAAACAAGTTAGCATAACATAAAAAGAAGAGAGTATGTTTTGAAATTTCCCACACAAAATCATTAGGTGTAAAACGAGAAAGGGAATGTGTTGCAATTCGTATGCAGGAATAAGAATTAATTTTCGAGTTCATTAATTAATGGGAGATTGCATTATGGGTTTGACCGATTTTAATCTGATTTGTCACAAGTCGAGATAAATCAACCTCATCAGTTATGGGGGTGGTCCAGGGTTTGGAATAATATTATAAATATTAGGTGGGATCGTCACGGAATCTCTTTCTACCCTATACATAGAGAGAATGAAAGGGAATCTCTAGTGGGTTGTAGAAGGCTCATACTATGAGCCAGAAATCAATCTCCAACACATAGGTATGTCTCAATTAATCATTTCTTAATTATTTCCATGTACTTTAGGGTTCCTAAATGAATTGTCATGGGTTTGATTGAAACCCTAAATCAAGAAAAAGATCTAACAGTTATATGAGTGTCAAAACTCAGATTGCACCGACTAAACCAACCAACCCAACAAAACAAAAAACCAAAAACAAAAGGTTGCCTGCTATAACAATAACTTATCATCTTCCTTCTGCTGCTCCAACTGCATTCTATTGAAATCTTGTAAAATCAGTGTTTGCATACAGAATGATAAAGTAGACATTGTTAGTTGTAATTATTTGTGGCGAGATGATTGTTACCCTTTTACAACAGCTTAATCAGGGTTCTGACTTTTCAAATGGGAGATACTGTATATGAGCAAACAATATCAACTTCAACTTCATTATTTTAGGCAGTACATTGGGTTTTTAATGTAATCTTTGGAAGTAACAGTAGGAGACATACTTGCAGTGTCGTCCAGGACCTCATTGTCCCCAGACAAGTAATCAACAAAATGCATATGTAGAGAATCTGGTTTATGGTTCATGTAATCAGTATCAGATTGGTCAGATCGGTTGGATCGGTCAATTCGTATCAATTTTAGACCTGACCAATCCCCAATCTGATTCTATTTTATATCATTATATATGGTATCGATTATGTGCCAGTTTTCTATTGGATCTGTACATCAATCCGAACCCAAATGTCCCCTAAAGTGAGGTCTTCTGTCCCCTAAAATGAAATCTGAGGATAATGTAAATTAATGGGGAGATCACTTTTAAACAAACCCCATTTCCATTTCTGATTCCTTTTTTTTTTTTTTTTTTTTTTTTTTAAATCTTGGGGGCTTAGGGGGGTTTTAATATGTTCTTTTCATTAGAAGTTTTGACTACTGGATTTTAGTATGAATGTGGATTATTAACCAAATATGTTTTTGAACCAAGATAAAAGGATTCTTTTTATTTTCCCCATCCCAATACTTATTAGAGTGGTATGCATTTGTTTTGTGAGGATGGAGAATTGATATGTTAGATGAATACATGCTTTGGTTTTGATAATTGCTAACTTTGAAGGGGTATTTTTTTTTTCCTAACTGAAGCTTGTTTTTCATTCACAACATAAGTTATGGGTGATCCAATTAGTTTGATTTACGTTTATGGAAACTATTCTGATGACAAGATTGTTGATCCGGAGAGGTATGGATACATTGATGTGGTGTATGATGCATACTCCATGGTGTTGAAAGATATACCAAATGGAAAGACAATGAACTTCTCAGTTGAGGTTTTTTCTACCAAATGGTGTCAAAGAACTTGTTTTAGGATCTGACAGTGATGTACTTCATATGTTTTGTGAGTACGAGAATGAGGACTTAAGGCCGATGGACTTAAGGCCGATCCTGACTTGAAAAATGACAGCATGAAAGCAGCTCTAATTGCATGGTATGGGATTGTTCCACATGACACGCAACTGTATAGGGCATGCTTGATTGCCAAATAGCAAAATGAAGGATCATTTGGGCAGTCTTATTCTCTATTGCCTAGTTATGGTAAGTTGTTGATGGAGCATAACCCTAATATAATCTTCAAACTGCAGTACTATGAGAGGATATATATGAGTGATCCCCTTATTTTTAAAAGGGTATTTGTATGTTTGAAAGCATATCAGACTGGATTTCTTAAAGGATGCAGACCATTGATTGGTCTTGATGGATGTCATTCGAAATCCATGTTTAGAGGAGTGTTGTTATCGGCTACTGCAGTGAATGGGAAGAACAATGGGTTGTTTCCAATAGCATATTCAGTGGTGGAATGTGAGAACATGATAGTTGGCTCTGGTTTCTTGAATGCTTAAAGCTTGGAATTTCACAAGCCCATGGTAATGGTCTTCTGACATTTATGTCCGATAAGCAGAAGGTACATTACACTCAACCACATGTCTGTTACAGTTTCATTAATTTTTTTTTTGGGCCAGATTATTTCTAATCAATTTGCTCCTTTCCCTTTTTGTTTTGTAGGGTCTCTTAGATGCGATTAGGAATATTTTCCCACAAGCAAGCCAAAGACATTGTTGTAGGCATCTCTACAACAACTTCAAAAACAAAATTCTTGGTGTTATATTAAGGAGATAGTTTTGGGGTACATTACACTCAACCACAAATCGCATAATTTTTTTTTGGGCAAGATTATTTCTAATCAATTTGCTCCTTTCCCTTTTTGTTTTGTAGGGTCTCTTAGATGCGATTAGGAATATTTTCCCACAAGCAAGCCAAAGACATTGTTGTAGGCATCTCTACAACAACTTCAAAAACAAAATTCTTGGTATTATATTAAGGAGATAGTTTTGGGCAGCCTGTAAGTCTGCAAATCTGCAAATCTGCTTGACTTTCAAATAGTAATGAAAAAATTGAGGGCTCATAACAATAGGCATACCAGTGGTTGAATAGATTAGATAAATCTCTATGGGCCAGACATGCATTTGATCATAGAGGGAAGACTGATTACATTACAAACAACATGTCTGAGTCTTTCAACCAATGGATTGGTCCCATTAGAGGCAAGGCCATCCTTCTATTGATGGATCATATTTAGATCAAGCTGATGAATAGATTAATGCAGAGATATGAAACAAGTTGTGGCTTCATGGGAAAATTCACACCCAAGATCAAAACTAAGCTGGATTTGACAAAGAATAGTTCTAGAAGTTGTAGAACTATTCAGTGTGGGGTAGATGAGTTTGAGGTAGTAGATGAGAGGAGCAGATATACTGTCAAGTTGGATGCTATGTCTTGTGGGTGTAGGTATTGGGAATTTTCTGGCCTCCTATGCAAGCATGCAATAGCTACCATGGTATTGAAAAGGAGAAACAATGAAGATTATTGCAATGAATACTACACCACTTATAGATATATGCAAACATATGGTAAATTAATCCACTCATTGCCAAATCTGGCAGTATTGGAAGTAGAGGAAGGTGATGACGTTGTGAAAGCTCCACCATTAAAAAGGTTATCTGGGAGACCCCGTAAAAATAGAAGAAGAAAAGCTGGGGAAACAGTACCTTCTGATTTAAGGAGGAAATCAGGAACTGTTAGATGTGTGAACTGCAAAGAAATAGGCCACAATAGAAGAACTTGTCAAAGGACGCCTGTTAGAAGGAAACAGAAAATGAGGAAACAGGGCCAAGGAGTCAAGGTATTATTACAATCTTTACTGTTTGGTGCAAAATTGTCTTATTATTACTTACCTTCAATTTTTTTTTTTATGTAAAGAAAAAGAATGGCTAACAAAGTGGATGGCATCTCCCCTTCACCCATGCAAACAAGATCTCAAAATTCTGCTACCCCAACTACTAGCAACATTCAAGCTAGACTGAAGGAGAAAAAAGCAGAGAAGGCAGAACAGAATAGGAAAAGAGCTAGAACCAATGATGGAAGAATTGGATGATTACCCTTGGATGACTGTAAAAGTGACATTTGGATGAATTTTTATGGTTTCGAATTATGTTTATGGATGACTGTATTGGTTATGTTTATGGATGATTGTAAAACTATATTTGGATGAATTTTTATTTATGGTTTGGTTGGATGACTGTAAAACTATTCTTGGATGAATGTAAAACTACTTTGGATGAATGTTTATGCTTTAGTAATGTTTTTCGGATTACTGTACCTGTAACAGATACACTGTGTTTCAGATTGCCTTCTTTCTGTAACAGATACAGATTGTATATGTAACCTTATTGTTGTTCATGGTACTCTATTGTTTGTAACAGAAAATGTTTGTACTCTATATGCTTAAGTGTTAGTTTCTGAAATGTGAGTTGAAATTCAGATCAAATAGGTAAGAACTTTTGCATAAGTGTCTATTTTCTTAACAGGTTGTATATGTAATCTTAACGGAAAATGTTGTGAGGGTATATGCTTAAGTGTCTATTTTCTTCATCAGATGTGTATGTTGACTATTTAGGTTGTGTTCGGTTGACCTCCGAGATAGATGGGGTGACCTAGTTCGAGAGTAGAACTGGGTCCCACATGTTCCTTGTTGTGTGAATATGGGAATCAAAATGAGGCAAAGTGGCAATCTCCCTAAACTTGCAACCTAAGAAACCTAAATGTAAGTGAGGCCTTGTGGCAATCTCCCTGAATTTTGTCCCACATGTTCCTTGTTGTGAGGACTTGTGGTTCATATAAAATTATACCAAAGAAACCTAAAATGTAAGTGACTCAATCACCTAAGTTAGAACAATCATTTTTTTTACAAATTTGAAACAAGATTGGTTTTTCAATTAACAGAAAAGACATATTACATTCAAGTTCTCCATTGACAAAAAAAGTTGTTCAACCGAACATGTTGGGCAATTAGACTTTTACAAAGACTACAATAAACACTACAATACATAAAGAAAATGTTAATTGGCACTCGTCTTCAAATTTACAACCAATTTCTCCAAGTTCTCTAATTTCTTTACAGTTGTCTTCAAAGAGCAGCTATCCTTCTTCAAACTTTGCAATTCATTGCCATTGTCCACCATGAGTCATCCATTTGTCACTTCTTCTTCCATGGAGAACACCAACGGAAAAACGTACAATGCTTGTTCGGACAACAATAGTAAAAGCATATTCTTATTTTATTCGGACTCTGAAATCTTTACTGCTACTCTTAGGCCACATATACAATTGATGTTTTAAAACCTAAACGGCCTGGAGTTGTTGGAGTTAGAACTTAATGAAACCATCTATCTTACCTACAAATGAAAGGAAACAAGTTAATTAGGATAAAATTCAAGCAATAACAACCCTTACCCTAGATTGCAAAATTAGGATAAAATTCACAGAAATAAGCAATCGGAACACTAAGTCTGCACATGATTAACCATCGATAAAAAAGAACCCTAACTCTATACATACTAGCACAACATTAAAATAAAAGGACCTCTCTACTAAACTTCATACTAGCACAACATTAGACAAAACTTAATTTGTAAGAAGCATGTCCATTTAAGGAATCAATTTCCCAGTTATCAAATATGGCAATAGAACTATGAAGAAGCAGGGATGAAAAAGAATGAAGAAGAACAGAAGCATGTTTGGAAGCAGGTCTGGAATCTCAGAAAACTCAAATGGATGATAACTATCTGGAATCCCTAATTGTCCAGTATCGTTTCTTCCTTTGCAAATGAGAAGCGCAACTATGTTGAATCCTCAAGCATGAGAATCCCCTGCAATTACACTATACATTAAGATATCTCTAAATTCATTTTCAAAATTTGTAGCAAATTCCTTATTAATCCCCCAACATTGAACCCTAGAATTGCTGCTCAAAATCCCACAAGCAAATCCTATCCCATATGTAATAGAGTTGAATTTTTCATCTGCTGGGGGCAAGGGGAATCTATCTCCAGCCAATCCCCAAGACATTGCGACTCCGGTGTTGTTCATCAAAGCAGATACATGGTCTTCCCCACCGTAACATCCTTCAAGCTATCGCTACCGTTCAAGTAGATTATTTAGGGATCTAAACTGGGATCAAAAGGAGCAGTGTCCCAACAAAACAAATTGAATCCACATGAAATCAGGCCACAGAAGAAATTCCGACCACTTGAGATCACTTCGAAGGAGATGTCTTGTGTTATCAATAATGTTTTATTATTAGTTTCTTGATAGCAGATGACATCCTTGGAGGTCTGCAAGGTGACCCCTGTGAGGATGCCGCAAACAGTATCGAGGCGAGAGATGATGGCAATGGTGGGCATTAAACCGAGGCCATGGGTTAAAGATGGGAAGATGAAGGCGATTAATGTGAAGGTAATGGCGATTGACGAAGCAGGGATGAAGAAGGATGAAGAAGAACAAAAGCAAAATATAGAACGGCAGCAATAAACCACAGTTTCGCCACCTGGAACTTTCTATTAAGCATGGAAGAAGAAGAAGAATAAAAGGAAAAAGGGATGTTATCGGCGGAAACCTACCTCTACTCCGCTGCTGCGATGGATTTGTTCTTCCCGCGACTCCAAAGAGCAAACATCTTTGATGGCTGAGTCTTTCCCTTCTTAATAACAAACCGCCCAGGTTATTTTGGTCTTTTGGAATAAATTGTAATGGTGTTAGAGAGGGTAAAATTGTATATTTACCCTCTTTGTTTAAGAATGATTGAACCAGGGGGTAACTCATCCAGTTCAGCAACTTATAAAGGTAATTGGAATCGGATTAATGTACAGGGGTGTGTCAATTTCCATATATGTGTATGTGTGTGTGTGTGTTCTTATATACATGAAATTGGGGGGGACTTGATTCGGTAACTAAGAAAGAGAGAGAAAGAGAAAAGACGAAAGAGAGAGAGGGAGAAGAAAGAGATTCCGAAAGAGAGGAAGAGAGAGAATTTGTTTGAGAGAGAGAGAGAGAGGAGATTCGGAGAGTTTAGAAGAGAAAGAAAAAAAGAAAAAGAAAAACTAGAGAAGGAGAAGCCAGGAGAAGCCAAGAGAGAGGGAGATTCAGGGCTGAGAGAGGGAGAGACAGAAGAGCAACGCAATGGAAGAAGAGAGAAGCAGAGGGATGATTCCTCTAGGTAAATCCCCCCTCTTTTGCTTTTGTTTTTTGTTGTTGTTGCTTGCTGCTAGCCTGCACATCACTGCCCAACCCCTGCACCTTTACTCCATTACCAAAACCACCGACCAGACCACCAAGTGATAACCCCTCCATGCGTCGAGACCTGGTCACCCACTTATTGCCTTAACCCATCTCACCATCACCACTTGCAGCCATCACTCATGCAAACCGTCACTTGCAGCCACCTCATCAACCACCAACTCAAACCCAACAACCATCACCAGAATGCCCGAGATCTACAGCTCATTCCCTCACCTATCACAATCCCTTTTGAGGTTGAATTTGATTGAGATTAATTGATAGGTTTTTTGTGAAATTCGATTGGTTGGCTTCTTGAGGTTGAATTTAATTAAGATTAATTGATAGGATTTTCATGAAATCGGATTGGTTGGTTCTTGATGTTGAATTTGATTAAGATTAATTGGGAGATGTTATTAAATCTGATTAGTTGGGTTTGGATTTTTTAATTTGATTAATTGACATTTGATGGTGTTAAATATGAGCCACTGGATATTAAATTTGATTTTTGATCATCATGAGCATTTTTGATGAATCTGAACCGTTGAATCTTCACCATAAGTGTTTTAGATGAAGCTAAATGGTTGGATTATCATTATGAGTGATTTCCAACTGTTGGATCTTCATTGTGAGTGATTTTGAATGATTTCAACAGTTGGATCTTCATTGTGAGTGATTTTGAGTGATCTGAACCGTTGGATCTCATTACGAGTCATTATGAGTTGATTTCCGTTGGATCTTCATTGTGAGTGATTTTGAATGAATCTAAACCGTTGGATCTTGATCATGAGTGTTTTAAATGAATTTGAACCATTGATCTTGGTTGCATTGTTATATTTGTGAGCACTGCCATGTTTAAACTGCTTATATGTTATCTTTGTGCACACTACCATGTTTATATTTGTTTCTTATATGCCATTTTAAATGATATTTATTGTCGACAAAGAACTTACTTTCTATAACACCCTAGTCGAACAGCCATGCATGTACACTGTTAGAAGACATTCCTAAGTGTGAGGACGTGCATGTAGGCATCCACATTCATGGGAATGGTAAAAACGAAAAAGATAAAGTCATAAATAAGAAACATGAAGCCTAGTACAACACACTCCAAAATCAGGGTTTTAAGCCAAGGATAGCTTTAGGATGATCCATAACCTCAACTCATTTTTCTCTAGGATACAGAGACCTAGATAGGTGTGATGTGAAGCCAACCATAGAATTCTAGAATCATCACTCAGTCCTACAAGATCACCCATATTCCGACCCAAGTTGGTTACCCAATGAAAATCTGAAATTCCAAACTACGTGGATCCTGATTCTTAGGGAAAATCCTAGGATGATACATAGGCAGTTTGGGATATTCTTAAATACGGTTCCACCCCCCTTAGGTTATTCGTACGTTTCATTTGTAAAAGTCGTACACCCTCCGTACGTTTCACTTGTAAAATCCATACACCCTTCGTATTCTTTGCTTGTTAAGCCATACACTCTTCGTATGTTTCTCTTGTAAAAGTCGTACACCCCTCGTGCGTTTCACTTGTAAAAACCGTACACCCCTCATACGTTTCGCTTGTAAATCCGTACACCCTTCGTACTTTTCACTGGTTAAGCCACACACCCTTCTATGTTTCGCTTGTTAAGTTGCACACCCTTTGTATGTTTCACTTGTTAAGTCGCATACCCTTCGTATGTTTTGCTTGTTAAACCGTACACCCTTCGTACGTTTCTCTTGCAAAAGTCGTACATCCCTCGTACGTTTCGCTTGTAAAAGTCGTACACCCTTCGTACATTTCGCTTGTTAAGCCATACACCCTTCGTATGTTTCGTTGGTTAAGCCGTTCACCCCTCGTACATTTCGCTTGTAAAAATCATACATTTTGTCACACCCCAATTCTGCACTGTTCAGAACGGTGTGATGAACCGCTAGCAAACCAACGGTTCAACCAGGATCTCGAATAGGCTATCCCCGTTTTATCTAAACTTCCACACATCCATAATCACAATCAGAGTAAATACACAATAGCGGAAATTTCATAATAAAATGAACTGAGAATCTACAGTGATATAAATATAAAATAGCAAATTATTCTGTATCAACTGAGACATAAATAAATATCAAATACAAGTCTTTATTAAATTCAAATAAAGAAACCTAAGAAAAATATCTAATCGAATACACACAAGTTGCACTCGCAAGAGGAGTCGTGTGTATCCTCTTCAGCTCCAGTTTCCATTGCTGCCACGTTCCCGTACGCAGACGCATTCACATAATCTTCAACGGTATAACCTGCATCATCAACTAAAAATATTCGACGTCGAGGGGTGAGCACACATCACGGCTCAGTGAGTAGCCAAAACAATGCAACAATACATATGCATGCAATCAATTTATATCTTTGGTCCGGTTTAAAGTTTGCAGTATGCAATAGAAAGGTTTAGGTAGTCAAAGGTCGCGTTTATTGACCCCACCTCTATACACAAGTGTGTGACGTCACCTGAAGATCACGTTTATCGTCGACTCACATGCACCCAACCATGAACATTATATAACAAAGGTTAACGTTTATTGCTATATATTGCCATACCAACACGTAAGCCCCTGTTGGTGAGGGCTGCAAACTGGGCTCGCAACTAACCAATCCTAATGCCAAACAGTGTATCCAAGGCCTCACCCCAGCATCCCTCAGAATATCCATAGAGATAGAGCTAAGGCCCCCGGAAGAGTCAGAGACTACAAGGACCGAGACCACCTCCCCTGATACTCTACGACATAATAGTTCTGCTAAAGTAATGGCGATACGACGATGCTAATGCACAAGACTTGAGTTAGAGATAGAGCTAAAGTGTTGAGACCCACCAAAGGTTAACGTTTATTGACGTTCTCATCACACCTCCCCTGATACTCGCTCGCATCAAGTACATCAACCATACACATACAAGCACATGTCTATTCCTATCATCATCATCATCATCATCATCATGTTATAAACAATAAAGTAAATATGCATGAACAAGTAATAGAAATATTGGATGACATGTTGTATGCACATTACAAACATATTCGCATAGAATCAAGCATGGCATAGGACTCAAGAAAATAGAAAACAGTTTTGTTATTAACCAATTATTTTGGAGTTCTGGTTCCTCACCTTAGCTTGCTATGAAATACTTTTTCAAGCTTTAAAATCACCTTTACAATGTTATTATATTGCTAAAAGACCTAACAAAGTCGATAGAATTTAATTAGAATTAATTCCAGATTTAAAAACCATTCTGTTAACTGAGGGTCGGAGGTAGGGTTGGAGTCAGGATCGACCCTGGGTGCGACCCTCCCTTAACTCTGAACTTCCCGAACACTGAGGGTCGATTGTCAGAATCACCTAGGGTCGGATGGTCATCGACCCTCGGTGCGACCCTCGGTGCACTTTGGTCCAGTTCCCTCTTTTAATCCATTCTTCGTGCTTGGGATCCTATGGCTTGCTCCTACATTCCATTATACATTCATTCCATGGTCTAAAATCATGTATAACCCACCTAGATAGCTTTCATGCATTCTCCTATGGTTTTTCATGAAAACCTAACCATAGATTGATGGTCTGGGTTTCTCCGATATCACACTCTCAACAATAACTAACCTAAGGTCTGTAGAAACTCATGGAATTAGTATCCATACCTGAGAATAATAATCTTTCTCTGCAACTCTTCTCTTTTGGCTTAATTTTCTTCCTTGTTTCTCTTCTTCTTCTTTTCCTTATCTTCTCTTTCTCTCAACTCAATTAGGGTTGTGAAAGGAGGGAAAGAGGCTTAGGGACGTCCTTTAAATAGACTAGGAACATCCTAAAATAAGTCCCTTTAAGATTAGGAAAGAATCCAATCAAAAATTAGGAAATTTTCCTAATTTCTATTTCGGTAGAATCCGAGGGTCGATGGGAGGGTCGATGATCCCGTCGACCCTAGGGCTCAAGATGTCCGACCCTCCCTTAAAATTGAGGGTCTGACTTTCTGTTCTTGGGGGGTCCGACCCTCCTTGGCTGGGTATGCGACCCTCCCCTAAAATTAAGTATTTTTGGGTCGATTTGATACCTGGGATCTCGATCTCCTTCACGCCCTTGGTCCATTTGACTCGACCATGATAGGTAAACCTAGTTCAAGGTGGTAAGACCGGGTTAGATTGACACGAGTCTTACAACTCCCCCCAACTTATAAAAATTTCGTCCTCGAAATTGTACGTACCTTCTGAATCAAATAAATGAGGGTATTGCTTTCGCATAGCATTTTCTTCTTCCCATGTAATTTCTTCCATGTCTCTACTTTTCCATATGACCTTAACATAGTAGATATCTTGATTGCGTAATCGTTGAACCTTTCGGATGGTGATTTCAGTTGGCATGACTTCAAATGTCAAATCATCAGTCAATTCTGGCAAATCTACTGTCAAAACATGCGTTGGATCCTTGACATACTTCTTCAATAAGGAAATATGAAATACATCATGCACACTTGACATAGATGGTGGTAGTGCTAACTGATAAGCTACTTTTCCACGCTTAGCTAGAATTTCATATGGTCCGACATATCTTGGACTTAGTTTCCCTTTCTATCCGAACCTCTTCAATCCTCGCATAGGCGATACCTTCAAAAATACTTTATCACCTACAACGAACTCTAAATCTCTTCGTTGAGTATCGACATATTGCTTATGACGGTTCTGAGCTGTTCTCACTCTTTCCTTGATGATGTCGACCACTCGGTAAGTTTCTTCCACAAATTCCGGTCCAACTATACTACGTTCTCCCACTTCATTCCAAAACAAGGGAGTTTGACACTTCCTGCCATACAGTGCTTCATAAGGTGACATCTGTATAGTAGTCTGATAGCTATTGTTATAAGCGAACTCGATCAATGGCAACTTTTCGTCCCATGATCCTTTGAAATCAATCACACATGCTCGTAGCATATCTTCTAGAATCTGGATTGTACGCTCTGACTGTCCGTCTGTCTGTGGGTGAAATACAGTACTGAACTTCAACGTTGTACCTATAGCCTTTTGCAATCCTTCCCAAAACTTGGAAGTAAATCGTGGATCTCTATCGGACACCATGCTTTCTGGAACACCATGTAATCGAACAATGTTATCCACATACAGCTTTGCTAACCTTTCCAGTGTATACTGAGGTCGTATCGGTATGAAGCGAGTTGTTTTAGTCAGACGGTCCATAATCACCCAAACTGCGTCAACTACTCAAGAAGTCAATGGTAGCCCTGTGACGAAGTCCATAGTGATGCAGTCCCATTTCCATGCTGGTTCCGATAATGGCTGCAACAGTCATGCGGGTCTTTGTCGTTCAGCCTTTACTTTCTGACAATTTAGGCATTGAGACACGAACTTGGCTACATCTGCTTTCATTCCCCTCCACCAATATAGTTTCTTCAGATCATGATACATTTTTGTACTTCCAGGATGTATCGAATAGATGGTGGTATGGGCTTCTTTCATCAGTCGGTGTCTAATGTCCATACTTTCAGTTTTCGGTACACATATTCTTCCTTTGTATTTCAGTACTTTCTCTTCGTCCAAGGTGAACTCAAGATTGGTCCTACCTTTCTCGATATCTTCTTGTACTGTTCTCAGATAAGGATCCGATTTGATAGCTGTCTTCACTTCATCCATTATGTCCGGTATAATCTTCAATGCAGCGAACATATTTGAAAACCAATGAATGAACCCTTGGTTGGCTGATTCATCCGTCGTGTCTATCACATACTGCTCGTTTCCGTGATTGAATACCATTCCAGTAGTACACATTGCTGCAGTTGTGCTAACCTCTCCTTGCGATTTTATCATTGCTTTTTCTGCTTAACGCATCCGCTACTACGTTCGCTTTTCCCGGATGATACTGGATATCACAATCATAGTCTTTCAATAGTTCAAGCCATCTTCTTTGTCTCATATTCAACTCCTTCTGATTAAATAGATAAGTAAGACTTTTATGGTCTGACTTAATCTGGAATTTCTTCCCGTATAGGTAATGTCTCCATATCTTGACAGCATGTACTACTGCCGCTAGCTCCAGATCGTGAGTGGGATAATTTTTCTCATGTACCTTCAACTGTCTTGAAGCATAAGCAATCACTTGCTCTCCTTGCATAAGCACACATCCCAGTCCCAATCCCGACGCATCAGTGTATAGAGTAAATGTCTGTCCTGGAATGGGAATAGTCAAAATCGGAGCGGATATCAATCTGGTCTTCAGCGTTTGGAAACTCTTATCACATTTATCGGTCCATATGAACTTTTCACCTTTCTTAGTCAAACTGGTGAGAGGTACGGCAATCCATGAATAGTCTTCCACGAATCTCCGATAATAACCAGCGAGACCCAGAAAACTTCTAATTTCTGAAACGCTCTTTAGTGCTTCCCACTTTACAATAGCCTCGATCTTCTTTGGGGTCCACTTTGATTCCTTCCACGGATACTACATGGCCTAAGAAGGCGACTTCACTTAGCCAAAACTCACACTTTGAAAATTTGGCATATAGCTTCTCTTTCCTTAAACGCTGTAGGGCAGCATTTAGGTTCTTGATATGAGTTTCTTTGTCCTTGGAGTATACCAATATATCATCAATAAATACTATAACCGACGTATCCAACATATCGTGGAAAACCCAGTTCATTAGTTCCATAAAAGTTGCTGGTGCGTTCATTAATCCAAAAGACATGACCAAGAACTCATAATGTCCGTATCTGGTCCTGAAAGCTGTCTTAGGAATATCACCCTCTTTAATCTTCAATTGATGATAGCCCGATCGAAGATCGATCTTAGAAAATACCTTTGCTCCTTGCAACTGATCGAACAAGTCATCGATCCGTGGTAGTGGGTATCGATTCTTAATTGTCAGTTTATTCAACTCCCGATAGTCGATGCATAATCGAACACTACCGTCCTTTTTCTTCACGAATAACACCGGCGCTTCCCATGGTGATATACTGGGTCGAATATAACCCTTGTCCAGTAGTTCTTGTAGTTGCACTTTCAGTTCCTTTAGTTTCGTAGGAGCCATTCTATAAGGTGCTTTTGATACGGGTGCGGCTCCAGGTATAAGGTCTATCACAAACTCTGTGGCTCGGTCGGGTGGTAATCCTGGTAGTTCCTCTGGAAATACGTCGGGATAGTCCCGCACGACTTCGATATCTTCCATTTGTGGTGCTTCCTTAGTTAGGTCGACTACTGATACTAGATACCTGACTGCCCTTTTCTCAAGGAATTTCTTAGCCTTTAGTGCTGAGAGTATGAGCTTGCGTCTACGGGGAAGTTTGGTTCACGTAAAATTGAATTCTGCTCCTGCTTGGTCTTTAAATGTTAGCTTCTTTTCGATGCATAGTAGGTTCGCAGAATGCCGAGCTAACCAGTCCATTCCTAAGATGACGTCAAAGTCTGTCATCTCAAGTTGTATCAAGGTTGCATCTAAGGTTTTCTCACCAATGCGGACTGGACATGGTCCATATCCTTTTTTTAATTCCACTTCTAACCCCATCGGTGACCGTACAAGTAATTTGTAGTCTAATGTTTTGATGGGTAAGTTTATCTTCTTTTCGAATGACACAGATATAAATGAATGAGTAGCTCCTGAATCAAAGAGTACTCTGGCGGGTGCACCATTTATAGGTACGATACCTGTGATTTATTTTAACTTAGTCTACATGCTCACACAATGTAATTACAACTTTAAAAAGTTTCAGTCATACCTGTGACCACATCGGGTGATGCGGCCGCATCCTCGGATGTAACAGCATATACCCGTCCCTGATGGAACTGCTTATTGGGCTTAGGGCACTCCCTTGACATATGTCCCGGTTGGTTGCAGTTATAACACTTCGAACTTACAGAATTTGGCTGTGGCTGAGGTTGAGTCCCTGGAGTAGTCTTGGTTGCAGCATTAAAATTCTGAGGGGGGAAAGGCTTATATGTCTTGTTATTGCCTCCGTTATAAGAATTTCCAACCGGCCTTTTGATACCCCCGGTTTCGTGTGAAATAACTCTCCTTCCGGCTCGATTCAATAACTTCGAGCTATTTGGACAGCTTCGTTATAAATCTTCTTTTCTAAGCCCGAACATGCTCTCTCGATGCGTCCTCTCGGTCCCGTGACGAACCTACGGGTTTTGGTTTCTTCTTCCCGCATACTCGGTGGTGCGAAGAAAAACAGCTCTCCATAACTTTGTTGGTATGCATCTACCGACATCCGCCCCCGATATAGACTCGAAACTCTTTCTCCATAGAATCTCTGAAGCTTCGTGAAAAATATTTCTCGAAGAAAGCTTCTTTATAAACAGTCCAAGTCAGTTGGGCATGCTTGGTCAATAGATAGTCCCGAGTAGATTTCCACTAGTGATGTGCATCGCCTTTGAGCATGAAGGTGGCACATAATACTTTTTCATCCTCTGTAATAGTCATCATTAGGAAATTCCTCTCCATCTCATCTATCCAAGGTGTGCCGACCATAATGGATCGGACGGCTTGCCATTAAATTCCCTAGGCTTCATCTTCAAAAATCTCTCCACCAATCGAGAGTGATCCAACCGATTTTGGGGATATGCCCCAAACATATGGGGTGGATCCCGGTAATTAACCTGAGCTGCTTTCGGAGCTGTCTCGGAATCCGTGCAGCGGGTTGTTGAGGTGTCTCGAGGTCTTTGGGTGGTTACCCACCGGTCTTTGCACCGGCTTGTCCTGCTCGCATAGGTGCGGCTTGAGTGGCTTGGAACATAATACCCATCGCAACTTTCATCCGAGCTTGTGCGTGTTGCATACATTGCAGTACTGCCGAGCCGATTCATCACCACGGTTGTTAGCTCCGGTGGTGGCGGTGGTAAATTTGTAGGGTTTGCACTTGCTCGGATTACCCGGTGCATAATTATTTTCCTGACTAGTCTCCTCCACGGGTGGTGGTGGTGGAACTGCATTTCGGTTCTATCAGGTTACCCTACGTCCAGACATAATTCCTTCTGTGATTGGTGGTGCCTAAAAATTATCAAAATAGGTGAGAAGTCATTTATATTTCATGTAGGCACACTAACTGATTTAAAATTCCAATTCCAGCTCATTTTTAAAGAAAAATTACTGTCTTTTCTATGCAGGGTCGATGGTGAGGGTCGATGGTATGTCCGACCCTTAGTATCCGACCACGGGAATGATTTGTTCTTCCCAGAGCCGAGGGTCGATGTGAAGGTCGATGGGTGTCCGACCCTCAGTTCCGACCCTTAGTTTTCTGTCAGATTCCCGAGAGTCGAGGGTCGATGGGAGGGTCGATTCGAGGGTCGATTATTCTAGTCGAATTGTCCGACCCTCAGACTAAAAATCAGATTTTTAAGATCCGATTTTGGGTCATTTCTTATTATTTCCCTCCCGTTTCGACTCGTCTCTCCCCTCTAAGTTGCTACAGTGCCACTCCACTGTTTTTGGTTGGTTTGAGTCCGGGTTTCGACGTCTACGTCATCCATACAGGTATGTTCTCCCATTTTTACCTGTTTTTAGGTTTTCGTTTCTAGGTTTTTGTCCATTTAACTTGTATTTTTCAAATTAAACTTTTTCCAACCGTAAAAATTTGATTTTTATTGGGGGCATTTGTTATTGGTATCTAGAGGAACGAAAGCCCTCAAAAATTTTTGATTTTCATCGGTTGGTTACCGAGAAACTCGAAAATTTGTTATTTTTGCCCTAATTTGTCAAAATTTTCGATTTCTTGAAATTTCTTTAAATTGGTCTTCGTGGGTTTCCATGTCCTACTGTGTGAGTGTCGTAGGGTGTGTTGGAACATAAGTAAGTCCTCCCGCCCACGTGTATGGTGCAAAGTGAGTCTTTTGGGCAACTTACATCGTTAATTTCAGATTTTTACCCTATTAACTCCTTGTCTCCCTTTCTCTTTCTTATCTGCAGATACCATGGCTCTTACCAAGATACCTAGAGTTCATGATCCGCTTCGCTTCCGCTCCAATGAAGACGAGGCACAGTATGCCGACTATGCCCGTAAGAAAGTGGAGGGTGGTCGTATGGTGAACTTGGCTGAGCTAGCCTTGTTCAACGTAGAGAGAGCATTCGGTGATATGGGGTGGCTCCCTGTCATCACTTACGACGCGTGCACATATCCGGATTTGGTGCGCCAGTTCTATTGTAATCTCCAGGTGGTGGGGAATTACAATGACGTTAAGCATGGTCAAGAGTTGCGCATCACCAGTTACGTTAAAGGGGTGCACATTTCTTTTGATTATCGGCAACCGGCGATCTGTTGGGCATACCTTATGATGGCCCCATGGTGTACTATGCGCTGGAGAGCCACGTTTGTTTCTATGGAGATGAGGGCGAGATTGACAATCAGCTGTTACGACGATCGGCGGATGAGAGCTTGTTACTTGCGTCCGGCTCCACGGGTCTTCCGCAAGATTATCCAAGCATAATCCGATCCCGTAGAGTGGGCACTATGAGAGGGTTTCTCGGCTGACCCGATTTTTGATATATAGTATTCGCACCCGGACAGCGGTCTGCCTTCCCTACATCATCATGCGGACCATGATTAGTGCTACATTGTCCGGTCATAGGGGTAATCTACCCTATGGATGCATGATTTGTAAGACCGACATGCAAATTTCGGGGACGAAATTTCTTTTAAGGGTGGTAGAGTTGTAAGAACCGTGCTCTAAAAACCCGGTTTAACCCTGATTTTACGCGATGACAGGTTCCCCAATCATAACCGGACCGGAAAGCGAAGCCGGGCAAGGGACCACGCAAGAAGCCGGGTGAAGAACCAGTAAATTTCAGGTACGAAAAAGGTGTAAAAATGGTTAAGTGCATACCGGTTGCACCATACCGGTCTCACTATTGCACCATACCGGTCTCACTATCCTGCGACCGGTATGGGCCAGCGGTATGGCATACCGGTCTCACCATACCGGTTGCACTATCCTGCGACCGGTATGTGCGAGACCGGTATAGTTCGGAACGGCTGGAGTCCGTCTCCAGCTTGTGTTCTCTCGAAAATGGAAACTTTAAGTTTCCATATGAGGGGGGAGCGTGCCTTGGACGGCCTCCCTCTATTAATAGAGGGGGAGACACTCCGTGAACCTCTTGAAAACCTATCCGTTCGGAGAAGGAGTTGAGGAGGTTCAAGGAGGAAGACGCCGCCCAGGAAGGAGCCGCCGATGGAGGAGCACGCCGCCAACTGACAACCGCTACCGGTAAAGTGCTCTATCCTTCCTGTAGTATTGTTTATTGGATCGGAGCCGCGAAGCGGCGTGAGATCAAATGGAAAGAAATGCTTAGATTCCTTTCGTCTTTCTCTCTGATCTGGTTGGTTCTTGGCGTTCTAGCCGCGATCCGTAGGACCTTACAGGGATCGGATCCTAGCAGAGGATAGGTGAGACCTTAGGGAGCTACCCGTGGAGACCTCGCTCTCGGAATCACGCCGTAGGGTATACCCTTGGGCGAGTCCAGCGGTATGGGCCGCGGTGTTACCGCTGGCACCATACCGGTCGCACTCGACCCGGATCCGAGTGAGACCGGTATGTGTGCATCCGGTATGCATACGGCGGCACCATACCGGTCGCACTCGGTCAGATCTGAGTGAGACCGGTATGTGTGCATCCGGTATGTATACCGGTCTCACCATACCGGTTGCACTATCCTGCGACCAGTATGTGCAAGACCGGTATGTGTTCCGAGCCCTGTTTGTTTGGGAAAGCCAGGTTTTGGCTTTTAAAACTCTAATAAATGGAAATTAACATGTAAATATGGTTGTGTAGGATTTTTATGTGAAACTTCTGACGCTGAAAAGGATTGATACCACGCGTCAGGTAAGGGACAAGACCCGAAACTTAAATTAAAGAATTAATAATAAACCTTAGAGAGCTCTTTATTTTCTGTATCAATCTATATGCTTTGTTTGATGGATTGTGCATATCACATGTCATGTAGTGTAAATTCTATTTGATTTATCTGTTCATGCATTTCATATGCTAGGTGTGATGGATGTTAGACATGTGATTGTTTTAGTTGGAGTGTGGAATGGGAAGGGCCAAGGGCCTGGGATCATTCCTCACCCCGACACTTTTCAGTAGTACCTTATCTTAGCATGCTTGGTATGGGTGGGGTATCAGGGGGAGGTTATGGCAGGTGGTCTCCGATGTTGACGTTGATCTGGCCACAGTGATGTGGCATGGTGATCTTCGACATCGACGTTGACCTGGCCATGACGCTTTAGCTCTATCCCTATGCCATAGGGAGTGATGTTGGGATAGGACCTACTTGCGTATAGTTCCATCTTGGTATGCTTGTTGCGGGTAGGGTATCAGGGGAGGTGAGGTATTGTGGTCTCCGCGGCTGGCCCGCACGCTCTAGCTCTATCCCTATGCCGTAGACGGCTGTACTAGGGTGGAGCCTACATGTATTGACATCTAGGACTGGTTAGAAACGGAACCCACTTGCAAGCCCTTGCCAATAGGGGTATAGGTATTGGTACGGTATGGGATATCAGGGGGAGGACGTGGGATTGAGGTTCTTCCTGCCCGCCAGACTCGAGTCCCTATCTCTATACCGGAGTGAGTGATGTGGGCAACACAGCAGTAGTGTGGTAGGTGCCCGACTGTTGGGTGTGCTCACACTCTCGTGCATGGAGGTGCGGTGGCCGCCAAACCTTACCATAGCACATTTGCAAATTATACCTGACCC
Organism: Protea cynaroides; assembly: GCA_028583415.1. Taxonomy (NCBI): domain Eukaryota; kingdom Viridiplantae; phylum Streptophyta; class Magnoliopsida; order Proteales; family Proteaceae; genus Protea; species Protea cynaroides. The sequence goes on along the minus strand of CM053266.1, from coordinate 64,533,091 downwards.
AAATTGTAATGTTATCTCATGCATGTGGATGTTGCATTGGTCTTGTGCTTTCTTGAGCGTGTGTTGTAGCTCACCCCGATATATATATATATATATATATATATATATATATATATATATATATATATATATATATATATATATATATATATATATATCTCTTTTCAGGTTGGGATGCAGGGTATACGGTGGAGGACTTCGTGACCGCCCCAGCCTTAAAGACGATGGCCGCCCCGGAGACACGAGTGTGGAGGGACGAGCATGATGCGTTATGCGAGTGCTCCTTCGTGTCTTTCCTTTGTGATTGGTTTATTTGTTATTTTTCGTTAAGCTTGTAAATAAATATTATTTAAACTTTGATAGATGATGGAATAATTGAATTAATATTTTTAATTTATCATTTAGTTCAGCTCATTGTTATAATTATTTCCGCTGCTATGTATTATATCTCTGATTTTATTAGATTGCTTGGGAATGATTGGTTGACACGGTCTATTGAGATCCTGGTGTGAATCGTGGTTTAGAGCCGGTTCACTCACACTTCTGGTTCAGCCGGAATTGGGGTGTGACATGATTACAGTCCTACTGACCCGTCTGGGGGTTGACCTAGTAGATGAGAAGATCCAGGAGAAGACCTTCTCGTCGCCTCTGGATTGGGAGGCTATCTGCAAGATGGGTATGCGGGATGCCCAAGTCAGTGACGATGAGAGGAACGAGATGGTGCGCCCTCACACTCGCATCGAGATGGCTGACGTCGAGGCCGTTGCTGCCGCTGCTAGAGCTCGTGTGGATCCTGTCGACGATGACGACCGTATGTATATGGATGTCGACTCGATACCACCGCCTTCACCTATGCATGCGGCTGAAGTTGGTACTTTTTCTACGGCGGATCCAGTACCAGAGGCTGGTCCTTCTCATGCGGCTGGTCCTACACTCCCACCTTCTGACATGATGGAGATGTTACAGGAGATCAGGGAGGCTCAGCGCAGATCTGATCTAAGGATGGAGGAGTTGCTAGACGCTCAGCGTATGAGAGTGGATGAGTTGTTAGCCGCCCAGCACATATCAGACACACGGATGGGAGAGCTTATAGAGGTACAGTGTTCGACTGATCGGAGGGTAGTCGATCTCATAGTTAGTCTACAGACGACCCAGACTCAGATAGTCTGGTTGACTAGAGTCTATGCTGAGGACTATGACAGAGATTGTGAGGCCCCGCCTCCTCCTTCACCTCCAGCTTCTTGATTGTACTTTATTTTCTTGTACTACAGAGTAACTGTCCGGGTTGTGGATTGTACTCTGCTTTAGTTGTGTATATACATTTTATTTCTCTCTCATTGTATGTAACTTGTTTCCCCTTTAATAGATGCATTATTCTCTTTTTAAATTTGATCTCAACCATCACTTGTGCTTACAATGTGTTAATATTACTGTTTTTACTTTTATCCTATCTCAGTTCACAATTGTCTCGAATGTATGTTAGTTTAGCGGACAAGGCCTGAGATGCTCTGATACCAAGTTGTCACACCCCAATTCTGTACTGTTCAGAACAGTGTGATAAACCGCTAGCAAACCAACGGTTCAACCAAGATCTCGAATAGGCTATATCCATTTTATCTAAACTTTCACACATCCATAATCATAATCAGAGTAAATACATAATAGCAAAAATCTCATAATAAAATGAACTGAGAATCTACAGTGATATAAATATTAAATAGCAAATTATTCTGTATCAACTGAGACATAGATAATTATCAAATACATGTCTTTATTAAATTCAAATAAAGAAAACTAAGAAAATATCTAATCGAATACACATGAGTTGCACTCGCAAGAGGAGTCATGTGTAACCCCTTCAGCTTCTGCTTCCATCACCGCCACATTCCCATACGTTGGAGCATTCATGAAATCTTCAACTGTATAACCTGCATCATCAACTAAAAATATTCGACGTCGAGGGGGTGAGCACACATCACGGCTCAGTGAGTAGACAAAACAATGCGACAATACATATGCATGCAATCAATTCATATCTTTGGTCTGGTTTATAGTTTGCAATGCGCAATAGAAAGGTTGGATGGTCAAAGATTAACGTTTATTGACCCCGCCTCTATACACAGGGTGTGGAAGTCCACCCGAAGGTTAACATTTATCGTCGTTCCCATCCACCCTAATCATGACATTATACAACAAAGGTTAACGTTTATTGCTATATAATACCATACCAACACGTAAGCCCCTGTTAGCGAGGGCTTGCAAACTGAACTCGCAACTAACCAATCCTAATGCCAAACAGTGTATCCAAGGCCTCACCCCAGCATCCCTCAGAATGTCCATAGAGATAGAGCTAAGGCCCCCCGGTAGAGTTAGAGACTACAAGGACCGAGACCACCTCCCCTGATACTCTACGACATAATAGTTCTGCTAAAGTAATGGCGATACGACGATGCTAATGCACAAGACTTGAGTTAGAGATAGAGCTAAAGTGTTGAGACCCGCCAAAGGTTAACGTTTATTGACGTTCTCATCACAGCTCCCCTGATACTCGCTCGCATCAAGTACACCAACCACACACATATAATCATATGCCTATTCCTATCATCAACATCATCATCATGTTATAAACGATAAAGTAAATATGCATGAACAAATAATAGAAATATTGGATGGCATGTTGTATGCACATTACAATATATTCGCATAGAATCAATCATGGCATTGGACTCAAGAAAATAGAAAATAGTTTGTTATTAACCAATTAGTTTAGAGTTTTGTTTCCTCACCTTAGCTTGCTAATAGATACTTTTCCAAGCTTTAAAATCACATTTATATTGTTATTATATTGCTAGAAGACCTAACAAAGTCGATAGAATCTAATTAGAATTAATTCTGAATTTAAAAATCATTCTGTCAACTGAGGGTCGGAGGTAGGGTCGGAGTCATGATCGACCCTGGGTGCGACCCTCCCCAAACTCCCGAACTTCCCGAACACCGAGGGTCGATGGTCGAGGATCACCTAGGCTCGGATGGTCATCGACCCTCGGTGCGACCCTCGGTGCACTTTGATCCAATTCCCTCTTTTAGTCCATTCTTCGTGCTTGGGATCCTATGGCTTGCTCCTACATTCCATCTACTTTCATTCCATGGTCTGAAACCATGTATAATCCACCTAGATAGCTTTTATACATTCTCCTATGGTTTCCCATAAAAACCTAACCATGGGTTGATGGTTTGGGTTTCACCGAGATCACATTCTCATCAATATCTAACCTAAGGTCTGTAGAAACTCATGGAATTAGTATCCATACCTGAGAAGAATACTCCTTCTCTGTAACTCTTCTCTTTTGGCTAAATTCTCTTCCTTGCTTCACTTCTTCCTCTTTTCCTTCTCTTCTCTTTCTCTCAATTCAATTAGGGTTGTGAAATGAGTGAAAGAGGCTTAGGGACGTCCTTTAAATAGAGTAGGAATATCCTAAAATAAGTCCCTTTGAGATTAGGAAAGAATCCAAATCAAAAATTAGGAAATTTCCTAATTTCTACACCTTACGGTAACCGAGGGTCGATGGGAGGGTCGATGATCCCGTCGACCCTAGGATTCAAGATGTCCGACCCTCCCTTCAAATTTGAGGGTCTGACTTTCTATTCTTGGGGGGTCCGACCCTCCTTGACTGGATATGCGACCCTCCCCTAAAATTAAGTATTTTTTGGTTGATTTGATACCTGGGATCTCGATCTCCTTCACGCCCTTGGTCCATCTGACTCGACCATGATAGGTAAACTTGGTTCAAGGTGGTAAGACCGGGTTAGATTGACACGGGTCTTACAGACGGTGATCTGGGTGCCGAATGTCACAGGATCCTAATGCTAATCATCCAACTTAGGTGGGGCCAGATGGGATGTGGGCCACCCAACTTACATTCTCCTACTTGGCCCATATTGCCACATGGCAAGCCACTTTATGATTATTAACATGATGTATGGCCATGCAGTAATTTTTGGATCCTTCTTTATGGACATGTTCTTTATGTTCACCATAAAACTCCCAACCCATGAATCATGGCGGTGCATGTCCCAGTATTAAAGTACAATGGAAACACTTCCTTCCATGTATTACAATAGATTATTTATTTTATAATGAACCTCAATTGTGACTACCCTACTTTATAGAATCAATTCAATAATCGATTCAAGGGTCAAACTTTATTGCCTAGAAAACTTTATAGGCATCTGTCATTCCAAAACTTTATGTATACAACCAAATAAATGACAGGAAAAGAAATAACTTTATTTCGAGTCGTCAAAACTTTATATTGCAATATCATAAATAAAATATTCAAAAAACTTAATGATTTACATAGTCCTTTATGATCCACGTGAACTACATACACCTTGGGCGGAAGGCCTTTGGTGAAAAGATCAGCTATCATATCATCAGTGCCGATATGCTCTATTTGAACACGACGATCTCGAATATCTTCTTTAACAACAAAGTACTTTATCTCAATGTGTCGACAGCGATCACTGAGTATGTGTTGTTAAATAAACATACTACTACAGTATTATCATAGAAGATCCTTATAGGTCTTTCAATAGAACTTATGACCTTCAAATCTGTGATAAACTGCATTAAACATAATGCCTGAGAAATTGCTTTATAGCACGCCACCACTTCTGCTTCAATAATAGAAGAGGCTGTCTTAGGTTGCTTTATGCTGTGCCAAGACATTACTCCTCTAACTAAAAAAAAGAAGCCAGAAGTATACTTCCTTGAATCTCCACATTTAGCAAAATCTAAATCTGAGTAACTGATTAGCTCCAAAACATCAACATGTCTATATATGAGCATGTGATCCTTGGTGCCCTATAGGTACCTCAGTACTTTCTTTGCTACTGTCAAATGTGGCAAACCAGGGTTTTTTTGAAACCTACCTAATACTCCTACTGAATATGAGATGTCAGGTCTGGTACAGACCTGAACATACATCAAATTACTTACTGCTGATGCATAATTCGGACATTGCTCCAGACTAAATCTGTCGCCTTTAACAAGAGGTGCTACACTTGATGAATATTGCTTTATCTTGAACCGTTCCAAAACTTTGTCAATATAACCCTTTTAGGACAGTCCTAAGGTCTTAAGAAACTTGTCCATGTGAATCTCTATACCTAAGACATAGGAGGCTTCACCCATATCATTTATGTCAATGTTTTGGGTCAAGAAATTTTTTAGTCTTGTGTAGCATCCCTAGATCATTGCTAGCTATAAGAATGCCATCCACATATAACACTAGTATGGTGAAACTAGTTTCCTTGATCTTTATGTAAATGCATTGATCAGCTCGATTCTCCACAAAATCGTAGGAAGTAATCATGCTATCAAATTTCAAATACCATTATCGGGAAACTTGTTTCAATCCATATATGGATCTCTTAAGCTTGCATACTAGATGATCACCTTTATCCGAAGTAAAAACCTTCAAATTGACCCATGTATACCTCCTCAATCAGATCACCATTCAAAAATGCCATCTTGACATTCATCTGGTGCAGCTCAAGATCATAGTGAGCCACCAGTGCCATAATGATTCTCAAAGAATCTTTTCTAGACATGGACAAAAAATATTTCTTTATAATCAATGTTAGCCTTCTGATTATAACCTTTTGTCACAAGTCGAACCTTGTATCTTTCAATATTGCCATATGGGTCTCTTTTAGTTTTGAAAACCCATTTACACCCCACAGTAGAGGTGACCTTAGGAAATTCTATAAGTTCCCATACTAAATTCTTTGACATAGATTCCATTTCATCCTTCATGGCATCATGCCATAAAATGGTATCTATACAACCCATAGCCTGTGAAAATAATATCGGATCATCACTTATTTTAATATTAGTTTTACAGTTTTACAGATACACTTCATAATCTGAAGGGATTGTCGATTTTCTCTCTCTCGAGGATCTCCTTAAAACTTATGGCTCAGGATTGGTTTCTTGATTCTGGACCACAGGTTCAAATGACAACTGGTTCCTGATGTGGTGTTTCTTGATGTGGTAATTCATCATGAATAGGTAGTGTTGTTCATGAACCACAGGTGGTGAAGGGATAAATCCCTGACCACCAGATGTAGAAGGAATTGTAGATACATCTTGTTCATTGGACTCAATGTTTCGACTCTGTATACTCCCACTGTTGTCTCCATCCTCTAGAAAATTGGCAACTTTAGACTCTACAATGGTAAGACTATATGAGGGACAATAAAACGTATAACCCTTGGATCTTTCAGAATAGCCAGAGAGATATCCACTGACTGTTCTAGGGTTCAACTTCTGAAGATGTAGATTATAGACTCTTATTTTGGCTTAATAGCCCTATATGCGAGTATGCTTCAAACTTGGTTTCCATTCATTCCACAACTCAAAAGAAGTCTTAGGAACCGACTTGGATGGTATCCTGTTCAAGATATATACCGCTGTCTTAAGAGCTTCATTCCACAATTTCAGAGGTAAACTAAAGTTGTTAATCATACTCCTGACCATGTCCATAAGTGTACGATTCCTTCTTTCAGCAACGCCATTTTGATCCAGAGATTCAGGCATGGTATATCGCGGTACAATACCTTGCTCTTAAAGATATCATGCAAACGGGCCAAGTCTTGACCATATTCTGTAGTTCTGTCATAGTATTCTCTACCACTATCTGATCTTGTGATCTTAATCACCTTTCTAGTATGTTTCTCTACTTCTTTATTGAAGTTCTTAAAGCTTATAATGCCTCATCTTTATGAACTAGAAGATAGAGATACATGAATCTTGAGTGGTTGTCAATGAAGGAGATAAAATATCTCTAACCATTCAGACAGGGAGTGAGAAATAGTCCACAGATATCTATATGTATGATTTCTAGAAGTTCAATTGACCTTCTGACATCTTTCTTGGTTTTGTTAATCTGTTTTCCCTTGATGCAGTCCACACATAACCCCAGATCAGTGAAATCAAGAGTTTCAAGAATTCCATCATTCACTAATCCTTTAATTCTGTCACTAGATATGTGGTCACAACTGAGAGGATTTCTCGTTCACATTCATTCTCTTTATGCCAATATTGTTTACAGAGAGTAAACTACTTTCATATGTTGGATTTATCAACCAAAGAACCTGAACCGATGAATACATCATTTTTAAAAAAATTTATTTCTGTACCAGAAAATTAAACACATAACCCAAAGGTGTTAATCTAGAAATAGAAATCAGATTCTTTGCAAAAGATGGAACATAAATTGTTTCTCCTAAATCCAACACATATCCGGATTGTAATATCAAACTATAGACACCTATAGCTTCCACTTGAGATTTCATCCGATTTCCTGAATGGATATGTCTCTCAGTTTCTTTCGGAAGTATTGTCTGCAGAAAGCCTTGCATGGTATTGGCCACATTGATTGATGATCTAGAATCAATCCACTAGTTATTTGAATGAGAATCAACTAAATTTGATTCATAACAAACCAAAATTCTCTGAGCTGAGATGTCCCTCATGTGCATGATGTGGTTATACACATCATCCTTACCATTGTTACTTAATAAGTCTGATTTTCTCATTACAGTGCTTACTAACATCTTGTTTGAACTCACAAACTGAGTATCAATTGCCTTCATGTAGTCAATGACCTTCTTACATTCAAGAATTGATCATTTAATGCTCTTGTCAATATTGTTTATAACAAGCGTCAGGCTCAAGTGGTTAGACTGCTCCCACTTATGTTAATGAGCAATTTGGACTGGCGTATTGGAATCCGTAAGAGCAACAGGCTCTTCTATACGGAGCGTCATATCCAAATCCATGCATTCTAAGGTTAAATAAATCTTCTATTTCCAATATGAATAATTTTCCTTAGTAAGCATTGGGAGACTAATATGGTTATAAACTGCAAACAACAATAAGGAAGTTTAGATTTATTGGCGTACAACTTTATACTGACATCAACCCACATCAATAATCAGTAACACATTAAAATTAATTATAATCTACCTGTGGACTAAACTTATAATCAATTTTAGTATGTAAAACTTTACACTAAGTTGATTGACATCAAACTTAAGTGACAGATTGATGTATCCTACAAAATTACCTGTGGGCCAAGATTATAGTCTACATATGTCTAGGTCTGTATTAATAAGACTAAAATGCTACACTACAATTCAGAAGGTTGTTCCACACCTGTAGGCAGAAGAAGGCTTTCACTGTCTTGCAGTTTCACATTCTACCTTATTTCATCTTCTCATATAAGAAAAGAATATTTTCCTGTTGGGATAATATCTAGTCCCAATGCAAAATATGCAATTTTCAGATGCCTACCACTAGAAAGGTATTTCAGTCTTTTATGACATTCTTAAATAAGCACTTATAAGTGTTAAAATAAATCTAATTAATTATTTTATAGATTTTAACACCAACTTTATTATAAGGGCATATTTGTCATCTATGACATCTTGAAAAACACACTTATATGTGTTAAAAATAAACCTAATGGTTTTCTTGATTTTTAATACAACTTTAGTATAAGGGCATTTTAGTCATTTACGGCATCCTTTAAACAACCATTCATAAGTGTTAACATAAGCCTAATAATCTTAAAGAGTTCCTAATGGTTTATTCTTTACTTTATTTAACACTAACTTTTAATGGCGTTTGTTACTGTCACTAAAACAGTGACATAAACAACCTTACTGTATTCCTATATTTAGTGGCGTTTATTTTATAATGTCACTAAACAATAAGATAAATCATTCTGTTATGTACATCTATATACGGTGGCGATCTGTCTGTAAATGTCACTAAAATAATGCTTAATACACTCTGTTATGTACATGGATAAAGTGAGTTCTGTCTGTAAATGTCACTAAAATAAAACTGGACTTCTAGCGACGCTCAGAACATACTGTCATAAAAAATACAGTCACTGTTCTTGATCTTTTAGTGACGTTCAGAACAAACCGTCAAAAAAGTGCAGTCACACATATACAGTGACGTTCGGTTCATAACTATAAAATGGTGAGACATAATAAAAACCATTCAAACTTATTAAATTTCACCAAAAAGTATAACAGAATTATCTAACTCAAAAAGGTCTAGATCAAAACGGAAACAAACGGGTCCAAAATGGTTCTTACCGGTTCAACCATTCCGTCCAAAAGAGTCCATACCCGGGGCAAAGCAGGTCTTCGGTCGATCCATATGGGATGTCCGGGTCGGTCTCGGGTTAATCCTACCAACCCAATTTCGGGTTGCTCCGGTTAAGTGGTTTGGTTCGGGTCACAGCAGACCCAGGCTAGGGCTGCAACAGGGCCGGGTTGGGCCGGATTTTTCAAAACCCTAACCCCAACCCTGACTATTTAAACTTAACCCTAACCCAGCCCAACCCTGCCAGGGTCAGAAAATGTATAACCCTAACCCTAACCCTGGCAGGGTTGGTCCTAACCCTAACTTGCCCTGATTGACCCTGACAGGACCGGGTTGGGCCGGGTTAACCCTGATTAACCCTGATTCATGAAGAAGTAAAAAAGAGAGAAAAAAAAAAGACCCCCATAGATAAAAAGAGAAAAAAAGAGAGGATAAACGATATCAATCATACAATTCATTTAAAACCCATTTGATCTTAGCTCAAATCAAAATCTCTTGTCGATCATTAAACATGTTTTTGATTGTCCATTACAACACTCATGGGAATCATAAATCTCTACGATGAAAATATGAACAAAATATGAACAAGATTGGTAGCCAGAATAGAGGAGAACTCTAAAAGATCAACAAATAAAATAGAAAGAACATACTCAATCTGTCAAAAGAACAACACAAAGATTGAAAACACATAACTCAAAACAAAGTAAAATCTCATTACAGTTTTCTAATAGATCAGCAAATGAAGCCGACACAATAACAATCAAACTATAAAAAACATTTAACTCAAAACAGGGAAAACTCCTCGGGAGATTTCGATTCTCACCTAATCTTTTTCGATAGTCGACTCTTAGTCTCTCAGACAATGTCTCAATGCCTCTTAGAGTCGGCAATGCTTCCCATAATACATTCATATATATACAGGGTCGGGCCGAACCGGGCTCAACCCAGGGGATCAACCCTAACCCAACCCAACCCTGCCAGGGTTGATAAAAAATTAAGCCCTAACCCAGCCCTGTCAGGGTTCGGGTTGGGTTTAACCCTGCCAGGGTTCAGGGCGGGCCTGGGCGGGTTAGGGTCGTCAGGGTAAAACTTGCACCCCTAACCCAGGCTAGGAAATATTATGACCAATAGGGTTTGGGTTGGTACCGGTTCAACCTGTAAGCTGGGTTTGCCTTCATCCGCTTCGATTACTTGAACCAGGTTGAACCAAGACCACTTAAAACCCTAATTTCTTTTAGATTAACCAAAAAATTCCATCGAATTTACTAAAGATGCCATCCTTAGGATTTCTCATATTGTTCTCTGTTACAGATCACAAAAGCCTATGCGGCGGCGCCAAGGACATGCCGTGACATCCGGCACTCCCCAGAAACTTCCGGTGAAGATGCCGGTTACCACCATATCAACCTAAAAGGCCGGTGAACCTGAAAAAGAGAATTGAAAAGAAGAAACTCCCTGCGGCAAAAACTGATGCAGGTTCGGCTTCGGCAGCGTGCTGGTTGCGCATGGCCGCGGCTGGCTGGCCCTTGTGGGCTGGCATGCTGAGCCTAGCGCGGCCGGCAAAGCTGCTACGGCTTCCTGCAGCCAAACCGTATGCCTGCAGGCTTGCGGTTGCGTGCCTACTGGCCTGCTGGCCTATGGGCCGGCAGCCATGCGGGTGCTCATCGCAACCAAATCCTCTCCTGCGGTCCTGCCGCCTGCCAAGGGCCGGATTTCACCCGGCCCACCCCCCAATGTATTGGCAGGCGGCCAGACCGAACCCCGGCCCTTCGATCTGCGGCAGGAACCTCCTGCCGCAGGAGACGATTTGGATCCGGTGCTCATCTGCACTCTGTAGGCCTGCGGACACTGCTTTGGCTAGCCCCTTATGCCTACCGGCTGGCTGTATGCTCTCAGCAGTGGCTGTTGGCCGGCCAAAACAGAAAATAAAAAAAAAATTATTTATTTTCTTCTTTTGATGCTCCATAGCATTCGGTCATGGTGGACGGGTGGCGGAAACACCGCTCTGATACCATAATGTAAGAAAACTACAATCCATATGTATTTCTATGCGGAATAAGATTCGACATACCCATAGTGTAGGGATCTATTCTAGCCGGTGTTCGTCCTATAACAAAACAAGGTATCGAACCTATGGATCTATTTCCTCTTTTTTATTTGTAATTAATTGGTTAGTCCTTGGATCTAGAAATAATATAGAAATAGAATAAAGATCTCTTTCTCGAATGAAGAAATAATAAAATATTGTTTTCGGATATCTCAATTGGTCAAATTCCAAGCAATTGTATCTTTTCGATAAATGCCCGAAAGAGTAATTGTGTCTGCTTCTAATTCACTTTGATACGTCCTACTGCACAAACAAAAAAAGAAGAGAGGGGGGAAGGATTTCTATGCACTAACTGTATTCCCGTCACAAGTGATGGAGTTCCCAAATTTCACGCAGAACGTGACGGAGTTCTCAAGATTTACTGTGTTTGGTAACTATCACGAGGAGTTCTTTGTCTTACCCATTAGTATTTATAGACCTATCGTCTCCTTCCATCAAAGATGGACGGTAATCTAGTATCACATGTCATAGGATCCTAATGCTAATCATCCAACTTAGGTGGGACTAGGTGGCATGTGAGCCACCCAACTTACATTCCACATATTCAATTCAAAAGATATCTTGTAATTCTATTCCTTCCATGTCTTGGGTAAATAGAATTTCAAACTCAGCATCTATTTTTTACTAATTTAACTGTGCTTTTACCTTGGAACTGTTCTTTTTTGGGCAGTGACTTGCATAATGACCAAGTTCTTGACAGGTCAGCAGGTAAAACTCGATTTGGGTTTTCCAGATGAGCACGGTCTGTTGGGTTTTTTCCTAACCACATACCGTCTATGCAATCATATCGGTTTTCTTGGGTTAAACCATCTTTTAACCCATTTTTATCTTTTATTGGAGATTTTCCAAATTTGTTGTTTCTGGGTTGAGAAGCGATGGCCGTAACCAAAATTGTAAGGAACATCAACAAGTGACAAACAACATTATAGGGAAAGACTTAAATTTTTGGATTGAGACAAAGCAAGTTGCTTTGTACATTAATAAGACAGTGTTGATACCATATTTCGTTCACCTATGATATAGCGACACCTGACCCGAGATTAGGGGTATTGTGACAATTCAAGAAGGTGTTTGAATTGTGACATGTATACAACACGTGTCACGCTCTCGTTCAAGACAACAGTGTCTTGTTGTTAAGAAACCACTCTCCTAGCATCTCAACCACTAAAGGTCATGCGTCTAAATTAGAGGAACATGATCTTAATAACCGCATCTATTATGGCCGTAGGATCATCATTCAACGGTTTATACAAGTAACTGTTGAGGACTTCGATTATCAACCACGTGTCACAAGGATAATAGAGTTTGTGGTTTTCTGTGCTGGTAGAGAACCATTCCCTACTCAGCAACTACAAACCAGGATTGGCACACCATGACGCCATTAACTGTCATGATCTTGTCCGTTGGGTTATTATCCAACGGTGAACCATCATCCAAACAGTTTCTCAACTGTCTCCACTACATGGGTGGTTCGGACCACTTCGGCAAGTGTCTCAAGTTTCTATAAATACACCAGAGTTCAAAGGTCAGGGGACCCCCCGCTTACTTCCTAATCTGACGGATAATTTTACATCCATTCTCTCTTGACTCAAACCTTACCCCACTCCCAAGAAGTATTCTTTCTGTAATACTTTATACTGCTTGATCTGAGAACTAACTTGAGCATCGGAGTGGCCGTCGGACTACCCAATCTACCCCTCGGTGACTTATTCTTTGATTTCAAGAGGTTCACCACAACTCATGTGTAACTGACTACAACTCGGTTATACTTAGTGTTGCAGCTCATGTAAAGCATCATCAAGCTAGTTACTCCGCATTCAATTCGGCCAACGTGACCTACAACTTTTTACTGCTTGGATACATCCTCCGAAACTATTTGCAACTTGAGCAATTTGTTTTTCGGACTGAAATCGTTGTTCGCATATTCATCCCATGGTTTTGGAAGTTTATGGAAGAAACTGTCATTCTGTAAAACTGTATCTGTTAGTTCTAACTAAGAATAATTTTCTTGGAATTCACAGGCAGAATTCTAGAATTAACATATCACAAATTTGAAGATTTATCAAATTACTTTGTCTTTCTTTGTCTTATAGGCTAGTCTTGTGTATTAAACCCTAAGAACTCCCGTTTTAGGACATCAACAAATATATGGACCAATTTGGCTTTTTGATCGGCAGTATTTGTTCCATCTATGATTTTGATTTTACTTCGGCTTTGAAGCTGTCTTGAGATACTAATAAGTTTTCCCACAATAATTTTGTTTTTCCCTACAATGAGTTTGCAAGTATCCCATAGAGATCTTGATGGCTGATTGTAGCATGGCAATCATACAGGATTTGCATGGCTTGAGACCATGGCCAATCACCTTTTCTGGTTACTGAACACAATCAATATTTAGGTAAACGCCTAATTTACTGACTTGTTCTATGTATAGTACAAGAGATAGGGAAAGATTATCAAGGTTATACCCAAGATTTTCTTCGTCGAACCTTGCATCCTAAATAGAGTCAAAGGATCATACTCATCTTGGATTACTAGTTCTGGCATCAGTTATTGTCGAACTTGAAAGTCTCATCATCTTGAATTTAATCGGGTGAATTTTTTCTACTATTTCAGTGACTTCTTTTCGTCGCCTTACAGGATCCAAATTCAAGAACTAGCTTGATTGGTTGGGTTTGCTTCTAGGTTTGCAATGACATGGCTAATCTTTTTTCTAGAGCTTCCATTTTAATAGTAAGTTGATCTTCTTGGTCTATTAAATGATTGAGCAAAGAGACCATTTGAGTCGTCTCTGTTCCATGACCAAGATGAAGGTAATCATTGCCTTCATTTTGATATGCATAAGAGGAGGTAATTCCTATTATATTGAGGGTAATCATGTTTTTAGTGACTAAAGACAGCAGTGTTAAGCCTATGTTTTAGTCTTTTGGAATGTGCAAATGTGATGACATGAATAGTATGATGTTTTATTTATTTATTGTGATGGATTTTCATGGAGTGATTTGTAATGCGTAATGAACTAATGATTCCATTTTCTTTACTGAGCTAGTGACCTCACCCCTTTCTCATAAAATCCTTTCGGATGAGGAGTTGCACCACGACCACAGCCCGCATGACTGAGCGGAGTGACGATTGAGCAGTAGTCTATGTGCATTTTGTCGTGTGTCGGACATATGACCAACTTAATGCCACCAATTTAACTCTATACTTTGATGATGATGTTATGTTTTGTTAGAAGTTTTCAGCAGTTATGGTTTGCACGTCTAGATGCTTAATGAGCTTATGTATGTTGGCTACCTACCTTATTTTATAAATCTTGTGTGCTAGTGTTTGTGGTTTAACACCTTGATAGGGCCTAATGACCCGTGCCAGGAATAGCAGCGTTACACCTATGTTGACCTTAGTCGGAATTCAAGGAAAAATAGAATGTTCTAAAAATGAGAAACATGGGTTTGAGTCTTTAACTTAATTTTGCAGTTCCCAGGGCTGCAACATTGAAGTCAAAGGTCATTGTCGGTCCAGTCCCAGCTCACCAACCAAACCCTGAAGGACAACAAAAGAGAGTGAAGGAAAAAGTGTACACAAATCTTACACTTCTGATGCAGTATCCCAACCAAAGCAGTTGAACTGGATCATCTGCTGCAAACTAGTATTGCTTCACATTTCTTTGCAGCTACTGGGAATATAAAAAATAAAAATACTGATTTCAAAGTTAGTGGCTTCAACCATTCAAATGAATAATTCACTACAAAACCAGAACCAAAGCTTATGTAATTTTCATTCCAATCTAGAAGTAGTTTCATTTCCATTTGAAAGCAGAAAATTAAACATATGTTATATAACCATGCCAGAATTGTGTAACCAAGAATGTTAGGTCAGAGTAATTAATGACGAATCTCTCCCAAAAGGTACAATTTAAACACATCCTTGTGATGGACCTGAACCCCCATCAACAAAACATGAGCCTACCTCATATATGTTGCATCCCACAAATATCATGACTTATCAGTGAGAAGAACATCTGCCATGGAATCCAAATCATGAGGAAAAAAGACCCTGCCAAACAAAGCATTCTTATTCAGAAAAACTGCACACTTTACCGACGATTAAAGAAACATAATGACCAGGAAACACACCAATTAACTGTTGAAAGAAGGGCATTGAGGAGATAGAAAAAGGGCACGAGAACATGCAGTGGCATGCATGCAATTCCTAAGTACACATATGGAAAAAAATTTGCTCGGAACAAAACATTTGGAACCAAGTAGCTGAATGAACCAAATTGATTTTTGCTAAAAGGTCAGCAAAGTGCATTAATAATGAAAAAGAAAAAAAGAAAGAAAGAATACAAGCCTCTTATGGTAACACTCCACCTTCGGCATTGCCATCAACAGAGCCCATACAGGCCAAGCTATTTAACATACATTAGCTTTTATTGATAAAACAATACCTAGGATGCTCTGTTGCATCCCAGATAACCTCTTCAGAAATAAAAGATGGACAAGCATTCCAATACAAACTAAGCTGGTCTGTGGCTCCTTTCTTTGCTAAGGAATCAGCTACCACATTGATCTCCCTAACACAATGAGTGATTCTGAAATTCTTCTTCTGTATTTGCTCCATAAGATGAAACCACTGATTGTTATGCTGCCATGGTGGCTTAGAGGATAAAATACATGTTACCACTGCAGATGAGTCACATTCCAACCATAGTTTTTCAACTCCCAACTTGATAGCTTCTTTTATACCTCTAACAACAGCATTCCATTCAGCTTGATAATTAGTTGCTTCATTTAAGAATTCAGATAATGCAAAAATTACCAATCCTCTATCATCTCTGATGACTCCTCTCATTCCTGCATCTCCTTGCATCTCCTGGGTTTCCTAATGAACAACCATCAGTGTTTAGCTTCCACCATCCCCTTAGCGGTTTTCTCCATTGATGCTGTTTTATTGAAGCTGGTTTTCCATACCCCGTAATGAGATTGAAGTATTTTTTTAATTGCTAGATCCTCTACTCTCTTGATCTTGCATGGAGAGATAGATGAACTAGCCCTCACATCCGTTTGAATGTCTAGCAAAATCCTCTTATGTGAAGCTCTGTAATTATCATAACATTGGTTCCTTGTCTTCCATTTTTTCAATTTGCTCCATAATGAACCAAATTGATTGCTAAAGCTAAACTCAGTAAATTCTCCAAGGCTGATTTCTTTTGTTCTACCACCTGTTTTCAATGTCAGAGGGAGGATAGTGAAATAAGGTGCCTATAAACAGGCTTGACCAAGAAAATCTATCAGCTGGGATCATATCAACTCTATTAGCAACAAATTGATAACAACATCATCTGATAAATGTTTTATCACAGAGAGAGACAATGGGAAGTATTCCAAGGGTGAAGCAGTTCCACACCCTTTGAGCAGCTCTTGAGTTCAGAAGGCTGAATCATCCATAAAATAAAAAGAACTTGAAATGCAGTAATGTGATTACCTGCAGGTATTGTTGTATACAGTCTTGCTCAGTTGATCTACATCACCAATTCCTTTACAGCCAGCAACTACTTCAAGGACTTGCCTGGTGATGATAATAATAAAATAAGCATAGTCAAAAACAAAAGGTACACATATCCCTATCTACATATATTAAGATAATATGACTCAAAATGCTGAAACTGGAAAGTATGAATTAACTGAAAAAATAAAATTTTAAATTTCACCATCTTTAGTATTCTCATCAGGAATTTTAATGAAGGGGGTCAGTAAACACCGGGTCCAAGGTTAAAGCTCCAAAATCAATTCTTGAGCTTGAAAAGGAATGATTTTGATGAAATCATAGATGTGCTGTGAGAATTGAGAAATTAGAGAAAAATGGGTTCTTTACTGCAGCAGCATCTTTCAAAAAATACCCCCCCCCCCTCCCCATCCCCCCAAAGCCAAAAAGAGAAAAAGAACATTCCATGAGTATTGTAACACCAAGCCTTAATAGATAATTCTCTTTCATAAACTAAAATATTTCCAAACAATTCATGTAGTGAACCCAAATGGAATAATGATGAATATTATGGTTTTCAGATGGTGTTACCTATTATTGCCAGAATCATCTATCATCTTATCAAGGAGAAAATAGAAATTGGTGGATGAGAAATTCAGCCACATTACCCATTCAAAGCAAATTCCCTACATATGAACTCTTGAATAGGATAACCAACTTTCAACGGAAGGTACATTACCATCCTGCAGTGGAAGTGCATTCATTGAGACAGACAACTGCTCTTTTTACTTTCTTTCTTTCTTTCTTTCTTTCTTTTTTTTTTCTTTTGCGGGGAAGGGGAAAGAGAGAGAGAGAGAGAGAGAGAGAGAGAGAGAGAGAGAGGGAAGTGACTAAGAGTATATATTAACAAAGAAAAGAATCAAGAAACAACAGGGGCTCTCCTATTTGGGAGAGCTGAAGGAAAAAAAAAAAAAAAAAAGCAGCATTAGTTCTTGCGGGAAGTCCTGTCCAAATTGAATTGGACAGGTAAAATCCCAAGCATCAACAATGAAACTATTTCTTGCCGACACCGGGAAAGAGCTCTTGCTAAACGAGATGGATCCTCGTACATCAAAGATAATAGAATTCAAAATCTGGCTGATTATCCTAGATTTTCCTGACCAAGTCCTATGATTACACTCCATTCATATGTGAAAGCTGGAAGTGTAGAATGCTAACTTGCCAACAAGAGCACAAATGGATTTTCCATTGAAGGCCCTTCTTATCCACTTTCATTCCGTTTCAAGAGCAAAAATACAACAAGAAGCAGGCCAACAGTGGGCGAGGATTCCTTCCCAGATCATGGAGTCAAGATGGACTGGAAGAATAAGGGCTGACTGTCCTCTCCCGTCCAGCAGAGGGAACAGTTGGTTTGCAGAGGGATGTGTCTTGAGTCGTAGGAAGGCTCAGGCTCGCGTAGGGAGAGTCCTATTGTAAGCTCTCCAACAAATGAAGCTATGATGAGGAATAGATCCTTTCGACCACACTATGTCAAACCAGGGGACCTTAGCTCCCCTCAATCTAGCCAAATCCCAAGCCACAGAGGATGAGAATAAATCGTCATCGCCGACCAGAGAACAAGATCACTTCCGGTAGGTCTTCTTACAATATCTTGAGGAGCTGACCAAGCCAAATTCAGCAAAGGGGAGGAAAGGTGCCCCAGCCTCCAAGATCCATCACAAAGGATATCAGACATGGTTGGTAGTCTATCTTGGCCGGAGGCAAGCTTCATTCTTTCTCCATACCTTTGGATTAGGACTCCATTGGGTGGAATCTCCATCATCACTTCCTGATTTAATGATACCACTTGTTAACATGGCCCAAAAGAAAGGACAGGCCCAGGCCCATCTCGATAGCCCAACCAGTGTCGCTGGCGGTAATTAGCGCCAGCGACACTAGCTGCTGGCTTCTTCTTTTATTTCCTTATATTATCTTTATTCTCTTTCCATATTTCAGTTTATTTTGTTTCTTATTTTCAGTCTCTTTGCTTATGGAGACCTTCCTTATGTAATGAATATCTTTTCATCTATAAATACAAAGTGTCAATAGAGGAGAGTGCCATATAGATCTCGACACCAGCACTTACTGATTTTTGTGGTCTTCTCTCACTCTCTTCTTCTTCTTCTTCAATTCTCTTCTTCTTCTTCATTAGTTCTTCTGGTTTAGTACTTTGTTTGTGTGGCTTTGTTACACCACTAACTAGATGTATTTGTTCCAACATCTTTCTCCAGTCCCAAGACATATCCCTACCTTGAAGTGCAGTCTAAATAGAGTCATTCTTCAATATCTGGCAGATAGCCATTACCCAAATGCCTTTCTTTCTCTCTGCCACCTTCCAATTCAGCTTAAGAGTACAGGCTACGTTAAACTCTTTCACCCTTCTGATCCCTAGACCTCCTCCATCTGTGGGGAAACAGATGAAAGCTCAGCTCATGTGTGGAGAAACTTTTTATTATCAAATCCATTCCATAAAAAGGCGTTCATCATGGATTCAATCTTCTGACAGATAGATTGAGGGACCCCAAACTGCCCATCCCAATAAACAGACAAACTTTAAATGACAGCTCTTATCAATTCCAGGCGACCCGCATAGGAGAGAAATCTAGCTTTCCATAATTGGAGCATCTCTCAGAGATGGTCCAAGAGTTTGTGACTTGTAAGTGGCTGTTCAAGTGGATTCAGTCTGGTGGCCTGCCATAGCTAATTAGCTGTGGTTATAGAGGCCTTTTCTCCTCTCCTTGACAGCAATGGTTCAGGCAGGGGAAGTGTTTCAGGCGTAGAAAATAGGCTCCAAGGTTTGAGCAGCGCAAGGCCTGGGATAGAGATCCATGGGGCCTCGGGTGAGGAGGTTTATTGGAACTTGGCAAACTGTTCTGAATTTAATCAACTGGAGGAAGGATATAATGCATGTTTACAAGTAATGTTCAATCTAGAATTTTGCATTCTTAGCCAAGGCATTGGGATACACTTTGAATACTATAAAGATCTAAAAACAATGTAAATCATTAAATATCCATGCCAGACTTTAAGCCAAAATAATTATGCCAACAAACCTCTGGTCTCATAATTTGCATGGATAGACAGAGCTAATCCATTTACCCTTTATCCACAACACTAAAACTATCTTCTTTCTTTTTCTGTCTTTATGGAAACAATCACAAGTAGACTGAGAAATAAATAAAAGGCATTTGAGGGAACCTCGAAAACTAGGACTAAACCAATTACAAATAATGCAACTAAGAGTAGGTGCAGATGG
The DNA here is from genome assembly GCA_028583415.1 of Protea cynaroides. Lineage (NCBI taxonomy): Eukaryota > Viridiplantae > Streptophyta > Magnoliopsida > Proteales > Proteaceae > Protea > Protea cynaroides. The sequence continues at coordinate 64,513,018 of CM053266.1, read as the reverse complement.
TCTAGCCAAGGGCAAGGAAGACCAACAAGGTATTGGCTAAGAAGGAATGCTAGGCGTTGATTGCAGGCTACTAGTGTTGGCAATGGGGCAGGTAAATGGGACTCCTACCCAGGATTGCCCCTAAATGGGTTGGGAGTGGTATGAGACTAAGAATGGGTTTGGCTTGAGGCCAAGTTATCAATCAACCTACCCCACCTCAATAAATGGGCACACACCTGGATTTCCTTGTAAAATTGTAAGTCCAAAAGCATGTTTCAAGGGGCAGGGCTGGGTGGCTACAGGTTGAGTAATGTCTTAAATGGATGAGGTGGTCCAGTATTGGCTGAACTCCACCCCCATCAAACCCTGTTTCCATCCCTAGAGGCTATAAAAGAGAGGTCGAAACAGGACAGCAGGTAAGGAGAGAATACCTAAAAAGTTGTGCCACAAGTAAAGCTGTGGCCTTAGATATCATGAAGAGTGGAATTTATGCCACAAATTGCAAAAGGTTTGGATATGACTCGAAGATGATGATGAGATTTGGATATGACTCGCAAGATCACAAGGTTTGGATATGACTCACAGGATGATGATGATGATACTGATGGTAATGATGACAATAATGATGGATCTGAACATTCTTAATGATAGAGCATATGGTTGTAACAGGTTAACTTTTGTTGACTGTTGAGCCTAGTAGATACCCGAAGCATAGTTATTAGAGCGTCACCTAAGCGAGACGTTGTGGCCTAGGGAGTAAAGCAAGTTAATGATTTATGTAATCTACAAAAAGTGCCTGCTTTGTGGCTCTGGGCGAGCCTAACTCCGTAATCGGGCAGGGAGTAAAGCGAGTTAATGATTTATGTAATCTACAAAAAGCGCCTGCTTTGTAGCTCTAGGTGACACCTAACACCTTCATTGGGCTTTTTTTGGTGTATATGTATATATTTTTATTTTTTTGTTATTTTATTTACAATCTAATTTGATTCCATTTATTAGTTGTTCACATGGCATATATAAGTTCTCTAAAATTATTTACACAAGATCACAACTCTTATTTCAAAAAGGTTAAAATTAAACCCCCCCAAAGCCAACCAATCGTTATCTGCCCAACAAAGACTCGAGCAAAACCAAGAGAGAGGGGACTGCTCAATGCCGAGAAAACCTAGCTTGGGCTGATTCTTCACTTCAGGCTCCCAGCGGTGGCTGCAAGAGCTCCGGCGGCAAGTTTATTTTCCGACGATAGCTCCGGCGACTGATTCTGGTAAGTATTTATTTTATTTATTTTTTTCACTTCTTCTTCTTCTTCTTCTTCTCTTTTCTTCCCTTTTCTACCGCGAACGACTCTTTATGTTCTTTTTTCTTAAGCTGAACACGGCAACTTGGGATTCATTTACCTTCTAATATCTTTTAGCCAATTTAGCATGGTTGAACAAGCCTGCTTTTCCTGGATTTCATCAGATGGGTGAGTGGACAGGTCACTTCAGTCTCAGTCTACAAGATCGCCTTACCAGGGCCATTTCTTTTTCTTCTCTTTTCTATCACTTACGACTCTTTTCTTTTTTCACATTTTTTTTTCTGTTATTCATTTGCTGTATCTGTTTTCTCCTCTTTTTTTTTCTGTTCTTTTTATGTGGTACCAATACCATATGAAATTATGAATGATATGATTTTAGAATGTTTTACCAACTTGAAACATTACAATTTGTACATACTTAATGCTTGTAGCTATTGCTATTATGCTTGTAGTTAATTGCTTTATGGTATGATAATTATTTGACTTGAATGTTAATTCTTCATGTGGCTTAATTGTCTATTCTTAATGTAGTATATTCTAGATATAATGGATACTAGATAAGTAGTTATAATGAATATTGAGTACATTAAAAAAAATAAAAATAAAAAGTAGGGTGGCGCTTAGGGTGCTTAGGCGACGCCTAAGAGATTAGGTGGCCTCCAACGCTTTAGGTCACTTTGATGCTTTAATAATTATGCCCCAAAGTAATAAAATAGAAATTAGAGTGACAAGTCATTTTGCATGAATCCATAGATACAATCCATAGATATATCACAAATTCACAACTGAGTATTTGTGGAGGTTAAATATGCAGATATCCTGATCCACACACTCTACAAAGAGTTAAAGGCCTCCAGGTTTCCTTAATGGAAATCTGGAAAAGGAGAAAAGAAAATTAACATATCCATTTGACGACACAATACAGCAAAATTTAAATCAACTTATAGGCACCAATGAGGAAAAGTTTCCACTTACCTAACTAAACACGGCTCATTGCGACCTTTAACAATACATTCCTGATCATACTTCTCTTTCTTCTTAGAAGGCCACACAGATTTTACCAACTTGATTCCAGCATGGGTGTTCTTGATTTCACAATATGGTGAATCTGTCTCTATCATCATTCTTTCAACTGGAATGCCCCTCACAACATTAAGATTCTCAGCCGTTTTTAAGGAGCAACCATTTACACCTATTTCATAACACAAAAATGAGAAAATGGAATACAAAATAAGATATCAAATATGAAAAATAAAAAACCAAAGAAATGTGCCATTTATTTTATAATGAATTGTGTGAAACGAAATTAAGTAGCAACCAGGTTTTCTTTAGTGGAAACACAACATGATAGCTTTTTTGAAAAGACTCTCATATATTGAAGCCTAAAGAAATGTCCACATACTCCTCAGGTTAGACCCTTTCCATGGGCTATTCATACTATGTCCCTGCAGAATATATGGGGGAGAGGCAACCATTTCAAGCATTGTTTCTTCAAGAAAATCAAGAATATTCAAGGGCCATTTTTGTTAATGAAAATGCAATACAAGGTGGATAATATCAGGCCTCCATGTGACAGATAACATCCTTGACTCCTCGGTACAAAGCCTGCAGTATCATAACTGAAAACATTTGGCCTTGTAAAAGTAAAGAGTAAAGACGAGCAATTTTTGAGGTTTGTTGGAACTGCGGCTGCTCAACTGGGAATAGAGGGAATAGAGATATTTTTCCTCTTTATTTATCAAATAAAACCTTCTTATGGATAATTTATTTATCTAAACAAAGAAGAAATCTACCCAAAAAAAATAAAAAGGTTTATTGTCCGGCAGCAATATGTAAGATAATACCAAATGTAACGGTGTTCACAATCTTAAAATCAAATATATGTGCTGTCATAACCTTTCAAAGACTGCTCGGAGGTATTGCATGTGATCTTCATTGTCTTGGGTCTTGACTACAAGGTCGTCCACATAATATTTGACCGCCTTATGCTACTCTACAAAGATGGCAGAGTATGTCGGGCAAAGAAAGGCATCTCGTGGTCCTTCATGACGCCAGAGTTTGATTACACTTTTGAGTGGATCAAACTCTGGCTCAACTGGAAAGGCCGGCAAACACCAAGACAGCCCTCCTTACCCTTGGGAAGATTTGGGGGAAAAAGAGCAGGGAAGGTCTTTGGCATTGACATCGATGGCCGGCGGGTGAGTCATCCCCTCTCCCTTCATGATATTATATTTGGGAAAGGAGCTTCTAAATGTCACTATAGATACTGATGTTTAAAAAGATCTTAATCTTGAGAACCTACCATATGGCAGTACATGGGCGCGTTCATGTGATAGAGGAGCACAGGAAATTCCTTAGGAGTGAGTTGGGAGTTACATAAAATTACAAGAATGCCATTTGCAATGTAATGGAATCAATGCATTTACATAACTTCGTGTAACTTTTAAATCACTTTTAAAGCACTTCCCCTACAAGTTCTTTGCTTATTTTGTTATGGCACAGAGACCAGAGGTTTCTTAGTTGCTGTCAAAAAGAAAAGAAACTAAAAACTTCCAAATTCTGAAAGTTCGAGCACCTACCATTTCATTAAATTATTTCTTGGCCCCTAAATTAATGCTAATTCCATCCATTGAAACCTTGCTAACATAAAAGACTCAACCCAAGCAAATCCACTGATTGAGTGAAAGGAGGGAACACCACATAATCCATCAGGCTTCCAAGTTCCCATGCATAATGCAGTTCAAGAAGGCAAAGGTGTCCCTCTATTATCTTTTTCTCACTTTAAATTTAAACATGTTGTTAGGGTCAACTCTTTTCATGGTTCGCCTTTGCAAATGAAAGTAATTCTAGACAACAAGCTTTCCAACCCTACTTGACCAACCATCTAGTTGTACCACGTGCAAGGGTGATGGAAATTCTTACCATTGTATATCTCAAGAATTGTTTGGATTGGCCAAGGGTCAAAGTTCAGACTCAAATGCAATAATATACTCCCCGTGTATTGGCCTTTCCCCATGTATATTCAGCTGTCCCTTTGTTTTTTATATTTTTCAGAAGATTCATTTTTCCTCTGGATTTTGAAAGCTTCATTTGCCCACCTGTAAACAGGGGATCAGGGTCTTACCTGTCACAAAATTTTGGCTGCCCATCTTACGTGCCACTTGGCAGATATTTGCACCATCCAGGAAGGCCTTCCTATGTGCCCCCCCAAACAAGAAGAAAAAAAATTGGATGGGGAAGGAAAATTTTACATTAACAGAAGAGAAAAGGAGAAACGTCAAGCTACTAGTAAATTGATCTGTGAATCGCTTAGCCCGGCTGGGTTATGGACATCCTCTCAGCACCTCTCACCCTCTCTCTCTAGCCTCTACTTGTTGGATCCCTGCCTGGGGAGTGCTTAGTGATTCTTCAGCTGCTAGGGAATTTGGCCTTGATCCTTCTATGCATAAGAACGAAGGCGAAACCAGGGATGGCAGAAAATTCAGGGTTGGAAATTTCTAATGGGAGCTCTCGAGATACAGAAGAAAATCAAATAGGACTCTCCTTGCTCAGTAAGTCACTCATCTCAGCACATATTGACGAGTCAGCCTGAGGTACTCATCATATGCTGAGGTTTTGATAGGAATGGTCTAGTTAGAATTGGATGTAACCAGCTCTGACTGCAAATCATGAACTGATACCACACAATCAGAAGTGCTTTGCTGGAAGATTCTCTTATGCAAGAGATTTATTGCCAGGGTTGGAAATGAGAGATAATATGATTGAAGCAAATGGAACAAAACTGCAGGGGAGAGGAGGTGGATCAGAAGGCCAGGGAGAGTTACAAGCATTCTATGTGTGAGTGTGAAAAATGATATCACATTTGCTACCATTAAATAGGATTGAAAAAGGTCAAGAGGAAAACTCAAAGAACTAAGTCATGAGTCTATGGACACAATTTAGCAATGTATCTTGGTGTATGATCGTATCTGAGTTATCAATGATTATGTTATCTGGAATATGTTTGGCAGGATTAATCATAGCTATAGGTGAAAGAAATGATTCCAGCCCTGTTTGTCTAATTTTTTGGAGTCTGTCTTTGAACTTCACTGGTTGGGGCTGGCTTTTTAAAATGGTCTAAACATTTTTTTGCTGTTGACATGCTGTTCCAGAAGTTTGTTCTCTTGTATACCTCTTATATGGTTTTGTTTTGAATAACCCTTCTGTTACCCATCAAATGAGGCTTCACGATCACAATAGAAAACCATACTACAAAGAGATTAAAAAAAACATATTTTGTACTAATTATTAAGTTTTTCCATGAAAACATTTTATATCATTTTCTCTTTCCTTTGATTCTATCTTCTCTTTGCTTGCAAGAGTGCATTTAGTCTTGGGGCTGCCTAATTATTAATTAAGAAAAGAGAAAATCAAAGGTAAACCAACTTTGTCCAATTAACATAATGACAGTAAAAAAAAGCACTAATGGAGTGTAATGACACAATTTTTACTGATCCTTCCAATGTAATGTGTAGTATAAATTGATTGATCAGAGAATAGGAACCGTTCACTTCAATGCACTCTTTTGGACACAGATTTGACAAAGAGTATGAATGATGACAATCTAGGTTATTTACCAATTGAGGTCTCATGCTAGAACCATCCATAGACCTTACCTTTCAACTTAAGATATTTGCCCATTCTTTGGCAGATTTAAATGTGTAACCAATTCCAAGACGAGGTTATTTATCCAGGAAAAAAATCCAAGACAGGAAAGCCTAGTCTGATTAATACTAAGAAACCAAAAAAAAAAAAAATGCTCACCTATGAATAGATCATTGAAGGATAAGAGTTTATCCCGATCTTCTGCACTGCCAGTAAAGGAATGGGCAACCCCTGACCTAAACCTGTCAAACAAGCAAAGGAAATTTCGTATACTCCATCCACATCAATGTGACTGTCATGACATAGAGTAAGCAGGTAAACAAAGATTCCTGACAACTGTACGACTCATCCAAGACTTCCATCTGCTGAATAGAATCAATGTAAGGATCCAAAAAAGATGTCACAACACAACATTTTGATTTTGTTGTAAAAATAAAAGCAGATACGTTAGATGAATAGGACCAAAATAAATTTTGTGGATTACAAGTGATATTGTGATATATAAATTGAATCAGGACACATGATGTACATGGAGAAGAGCAGGTCTACTTTAGAATTCATCCCACATAGAGAAATCAACAGAATTAGATGAAATCAACCATCCATTACATTACATCCATTTGGGCAATCGAAAAAAGCCATCCCATGTCCAAAATGAATAAACAAATAAATAAGTAGATTGGATGGATGTTATTTTGCAACAAAATGATTTGGGTTCAGGATTACTCTGAGGCATGACAATCAAAAAGTGCATTATAAATGCTGCATGTGAATTGTGGCATGATATTTTCTTCCAATGGTAATTAGTTCCAAGTCCAAATTTATGCTGCAGTTTTATGGGTCCTAGAAACTAACCTCGCCCTGTTTCGTGCTAAAATCTCACAGAAATCTTGAGCAGCTACACGCATGTGAAGGAACATAGGTAGCTTCACAGCATCTGCTAATTCAAATTGTTTCTCAAAATACCTAATACACAACATATTAAAGGACAAATCAGTACAGAACTGTGCAGTCTGTACTCTAAAAATAGTTTAAAGAATATTCAATAAAAATCGGAGAATCTTGTGTACTTTTTCTGAATTTCAGATGGGCAAAACTGGATCCTGTCATAATCTAACCCACATTCACCAATTGCCACCACCTGAATGACAGAAATTTCAGGAACAGAATATGAAGCATATCTTGAAGCAAAGAAAATAGCCATAATAGTCATATAACACCTAGCAGTCAAATAATGATCACAACAGTCAAAAGCATAGGCAAAAAATTGTCTTGCAATAGGAAGCTAACCATGCAATTCAAAGAGAAAGCAGACCCAAGTTCCTTTGGAAAAGTTCAACAATTGCAGCATGAGAACAATGTCACAACCCAGAAGAGAGTGCTTCTTTGATCTAACAAATAAAATCATGCATACCGAAATCTAAATGTTGCCTCTGACTTACTCCTACCAGTTCTTCAGCAGCTGGTTACATAACAAAACTTACCCCTTCCCAGTATTCTCAATAGTTAGAATCATGCGATGGTGTCAGTTTTGGTCGGTATATCTTAGGTGGAAGCCATCAAAATTAAAAGTCCTGAACTCTTTACGAGTAAGCTATCTGCAGCACAAGTAGCTGTGAAGGAAGCTGGATGTAAACAAAGCTCAATGGTAAGGTTTGAATTATAATGCACAGGCCTTCATTCAGAAGCAGTGCAATAAAAGCCTCAATGATAAGTTTAACAGTTTATCCGGGACCAAAGATAATTTGCTCACATGAAGTCAGCGGAGGTTATCTGGAGTAAAGAGAGGAAGTTGAAACTTAGCAACTTCATTGGACCCATGGTTTCTTCAACAGTGTTGGTTATCTCTAGAAGAACAGAGTTGAGTGCAAGGAAGGACAAGATGTCAAGGACATACGCACATCAGATTCTGTAGCTGTGAAAAAAAGTGTGAGGGTTTTGTGTCATTGCATCTTGTAATGAGTCAATTCTGTTGGGAAATGCCCACACTCCTAACATTGGTTTTAATGATAACAAACATATGAAAGATAATTAACCTCTACACTAAGTGTCATATAGTAATTCAAGATGCCAAAGCCAAAGAGAAGCAATGGACTAATACATCTTGAAGATATCCAAGAAACTCCATTGAAGACATCAATTGAAGATGAGGACCAAGTTAAGAAGAATGAAGGCTGAAGACGAAGACTATATACTTAGACTTAGGCTAGTACACTTGCACAAGCATACTTGTAATCATACATATCATGCATCCCATATATTAAAATGACCTTAGGAGATATCCAAAGACCTATTAAATTGACCCAATAGTGTTGAAAATAGTATTGGTGAAAATGCCCAAAGAATGGGGTATGGATCACAAGACCTTATGATTGATCATCAACCAGTCAATCAGGCGGTTGATCAGATGACACCTGGCCAAGGTCTTAAGTATCGTTTAGCGTATCGTTCGGGTGATTTTAAGAGATGTATCGTATTGTATCATGGATACGGTGGATACGCATGGATATGCTAGGGAATGGGGCAAGATACGCACGGAATGATTAGGGAACATGCAAAACACAATTTTAAAACATAAAAACACTATAATAAACAACATTAAGAAGGAAAGTGTTTCTTACATTCATACCACTCCATCTAATACTCGAGTTACGTGCTGGTTCAAACTCAGAGTTATAAGTCTCAGGAAGGGGTGCAACCAATAAGATTTTGTAGATATTTTTTACATATATGCAATACTAGCCCCAAACCATATACTGATTATAGTGTCCATCCCACTCATAATAGAACCGTGTATACTCTTCTGGAGTGGACATTCTCATTGCTGGTATATATTTTTTTACCTAGGTTTTTTGCAACTAGAAAGTTGAAAGATGAAATCAAACCTTGAAGTAAGCAAATCTTCACTTTGATGCTTGAGTTTGAATCGTTTCCGGGTGCAGAACAAAAGCCCCAAGGTATTTTGTAGGAATACAAGTGTTCTTTGAAGTTTTTGGAGGAAGAAAGCTCCACAACAGCTCTTGGTTCGCAGGAAAACAGAAGAGTGAAGAAACAAAGTCAAGTATCGAGTGTATGTATCGGTTCGATATAGTCGATACAAGTGGATAAACTTTTTGTTTTGCTGGTTGATACACTTCGATACAAGTTTTTTTTCCAAGAAATTGGAAACTTAAGTGTATCGATATGTATCGACCGTATCAAAGTGTATCGAGCCGTATCGGTTCGATATGGTCGATAAATGTGGATACACATTCTGTTTTTAAAAAACGAGATACGTTTCATGTCGTATTGACCACTATCAATACCGATACGTATCAGTCGATACAGCCCGCATCAATACGACACTTGAAACCGTGGTTCTCAGTGATCTATATTCCGTTGTTATCTGCTGCTACTATTACTTCCTACCTTAATTGAGAAGAACCTATGCTGACTAGTGTTCATGACTTGGTAGTGCCTAGTATGTTCTTGACATCCCAAGCTGGAGCATGTTCTAGCTTGAGGGGAAGTGTTAAAGATATCGCATTCCTATCGTACCTAACTAAATACCACATCAGCAGCAAGCAGTGCAGCATGCAAACCGCGTGGAGAGATAAAGTTTCCCTTCTTCCTTGTTTGCATATATTTACTTCTGATCTCATTGTGTAACTAGGACTTCACCTCATGTTGACATGTAGAGATCCTATCTCTCTATAACTATCAAAGTTCAAAATTTCAAGTCTCGAAGGTGTCTCGATCCTTTGAGAAACCGAGATCTTGGCGAGACAGTGCAGAAAAGCCGCGAAGGCTTAAAATGTGTGTTTCAACCCTAAAATGATCATTTTAAGGCCTACTACTCCAGGAAAATCCTATTTTAGCATATATAAACATATTTAAATTAAAACTATAAAAATAATCACATATGGTGGTGGTTTGGGTTTACACCCATTGGCAGTGTCGGTCTAAAGTTTAAATGTAAACCTAGGGTAATATTGGCTATTCTATACAATGTTACACTAGTAGAAGATCAAAGAAGACCAAATGAGCCAGTAAATTATATTTTAGGAGAAGAATAAACATAATAACACTTAATTAGTTAATTTTAATAGTCAAAAAACCCAAAGTAGTCAAATAGACCATACAATCATAATTCATACATTATGTCGAGAGTCGAGAACTGGTCGAAAATGTCGAGAAATAGTTGAAAATATCGAAACCATTCGAGACCAATCGAGACAGGGTCGAGAACTGGTCGAGACCAGTATCAACCCTCTGTCTCATCTCGAGCCACTCGAGAACTTCGAGAATTCTGGGATCTCGCCGAGATTTTAAAATATGATAACTATCCTATCTCTTTATGTAAGTAGGAGTCCCTCTCATGTTGACATGTGGAGTCCTCCTATTTTATCCTTATCTTTTGTTTACACTATAAATAGATACTACAAGGGAGGAGAATATACACGAATTCTTCATCCCTCTCTCCGTTCTCTCTATCCTTCTCATCTCCTCACTTTTTTTCTACTTTGTTACGCAATGACATTGGAGCTGATAAAGAATTACAACAATGCCATTTTTTTGAAAGAAACAACTGAGACTTGTTGTCCCTACACAGTCATTAGGCATTAATGCCCGGCAGACCGGATGCCAACCGGTCGATGGCCCCCAAGACTCCTAATAATCCATCTAATAGAGACCAGATGTAACCGGTCGGTTGGAAACAATCGACCGGACCAACGGCCAGGAATAGTGCCGTTGGGCAACAGTCATAACGGTCATAACGGTCAGTAACAGGTTGACTGGATGGATCAACTGATTGACTGGAAGCAATAAAAATAGATCCGTTACAATTTTCTTTGCCCAACCACTTGGCTAATACAAGGATCCTCTTTTTTATTGCACTTGGTTGTATTAGCCTAACTACACTTGGCTAATACAAGGATCCTCTTATCCATAAAGAGTTGTATACGCTAGAGCGTAGTTAACTTGTGCAAGGACCCTCTCATCCTTAAGCAAGGTTCTAAATTTGGTTTAGAGGCTGGTTTGGCCCAAAATTAGGCTGAAATCTTGGATTTTTTCTACTCAATTCCAAAACTTAGGTTCTGGAGGATAAAAATTTGTTTTTTAAGCCCAATTTTTTGTGTGATGCATTTTTAACCTTCTTCACATATCAATTGAATTATGACCATAGTATGCTAATCTATGCAATGAGTACGAATGGTAGAAATGAAATTATGTTATATTGTTAGCAAAAAATCCCCGAACATTCTTTAAATACCAAATATATAAGATATAGAACTCTACTCAAACCCATGAGGAGTTTCATAGTGCATCTAATCACCGAACCGAGTACCATTGATGCTGCCGGTGAAGGGTCTCCAATTGTATAACGTATGTATCCCCATGACAAGATAGTTTACCTTTATGCTTCAAATCTTTCAATCTTGCATGTAACCAAGTTGAATATCACTAAGAAAGCAAAGATGTGCTGAAGAATCAAGAGATTCTAGTGATGAAGTTGAGCTTTAGGCAAAAAAATGTGTTTCAATCGAAACCCTGTCGAAATGCTTGCTCTCAGTCGAAACTATATGGGATTTTATAGATAGTAATCAAACCAAGTCTCGACCGAAACAGTGTTTTCGGTCGAAACAGTAAATTTCGTCCAAAATGTCTATCGTTTCGGACTTCTCAAAATCCGAAATATTCCGGTCGACAAACCAAAGTTTTCGGCCGAAATTTAGGACCTTGTCCTTAAGAGATTATAGGACCCTCTCATCCTTGAAAGAGATTTTGTAAAGGGTCTTCTATTCCTTGAAAAAGAGTTGTAAAGGTGTTCTTCCCCACCTATTGTATTGAAAAGAAGAATTAGTAGAACTCAAGCTTGCTTGAGAACGTAGAGTAGGTTGGGTGACCCATCCGAACCACAATAAATTTTTGTGGTGTGATCATGGTTCAAGGTTTTGGTCGAAACCACAGGTTTCAGGTTTCAACCGAAATAACTCGGTTTCGAGCTTTGGCGAGACGAAACCCAGGCTTGAAACTGTTTTTTACAATATTTCAGTCGACCCCAACTGGGTTCGACCAAGTTTCGGTTGAAACTTAAGGTTTGACCCATAAAGTGCTGAACCAGTCATAGGTAGGTGTCGAAACCAATTCAAAACCAGTAGGTTTCGACTGGTTTGTTACTTTTTCTCTCCCTTTGCTCTCCCAACTTCATTTCTCTCTATTTTTCACCCTAAAACTTCATTTCTTCAAGAGATCTCAACATTTGACAAGATTTCTCAAGGTTCTTCAACATCTATCAACTCTCAACTCCTTTCTCTCTCTTCAAGGTACTCATTCTCTCCATTATGTGTATTTTTCAATGAAATGGTATGCAAACATCATGGATGGCTTTCATCGTTTTATATGTTTGTTAGAATCACCCGATCTATGAATCTATGGAAGTAATTTCTTTTTATTGACAAATAATTTATTTATTAGATTTTCTGTTTGAAAAAAATGATTTTCCTACAACTATTTTTTAACAAAGTATGTGTTACACATGTTGTATGGAATTAAATTAAATATATGTTAAACAAAATAAGGTGATCTACATTTTGTATGGAGTAGAATTATTTTTCTGTTTTTATTTATTTATTTTATTTTTTGGATATTGATAAAATAATTAATTAAATTGAAAATAAATATAAATACATGATAAAATGTTTTTGTTTTCACTTTGAAAATCTTGATAAATAAAAATATTGTTAAAAGTATTGCTGTTTTATGGTGGATTGCTGTTTTATGTAATAAAAGTATTCTTAACTAATTATTTGTGTTGATTTAAGGGCATATTAATTACTGAAAAATTAATAAAATATTTTTTACTTATGGAAAAAATATAATGTGTTAGAAATTATAATATGTTGCTGTTTTTTACTTTAAGGTGTAGTATTTACTTATGAGATATTATTTATGTAATAAACTGTTGTTAGAAATGAAAATAAGTTGTTGTTTTTTACTTAAGGATGTATTATTTAGTTATGGGATATTATTTATGTAATAAAGTATTGTTAAAAATGAAAATATGTTGCTTTTTTTTTACTCAAGGGTGAAATATAGTTTGTTTCAATTATAGTAATTATTGTCTTTTTGTTCCAACAGTGTAAGTGTTTGAAATAGCTGATGCACCAACTCCAAGTGGTGATATTGCATGGAGGCATAGGATATCACTGATTGCCAATAAGAAACAGTCACAATGTAATTATTGTGGCAAGCAGATAAAAGGAAGTGGTGCCACTAGATTGAAGTGGCATCTTGCTGGTAGTAACAAAGATGTTATGGGTTGCCCCAATGTACCAAGTGAAGTGAAGAAGGCAATGGCAAGCTTGACAAAGAGTGATATTGATAGAAGAAACAAGAAGAAGGCAGCTAGGGAGGAATTTGAAGAAGCTTGTCTGAAGAGCAATCTAGGGGTGAATGATGATGACATTGACCTTGATAGTGATGAGGTAGACGTAGAAATGACAGAGGGAGAGGTGAGACAACTGAAGAGAACCAAGATAGCAAGTATAAGGCAATGAGATGTAGATCGACAAAGGCAATTTGAGAGGACTAGAGGAGTTGGGTCATCTAGAGAGGCACCAGCAGAGGTTGAGGGGAGGAAGTCGAGGCTGAGATGTGGGGGTGCCCCTGAGATACCCTTTAAGAGGACTCAGAGTGTGAGGACTCCAGCTATTGCACAGGCACCACCACCTCTTCTTGACCCAGATCTTGAGGACCTAAGGGCGGATCCTAATATATTTACCAGACAAGATAGGTCACAAAAAGAATTGAAGCATTTTTTTACTAATGTCAAGACTAGTGTGGGAGATAAAATCTCTAAGTGGATGATGTATTATGGCATTACAGCAAATGGTATCACAGGACCTCACTATCAGAATATGTTGGATGAGATAGGTAGGGCAAGTCCAGAAGTTAAAAGGCCTACAGCTTGGAAGTTGTACAACACTTACCTACCCAGACATAAGAAAGAAATGGTAGAATATGCAGATTCTTTGAAGACACAATGGGAAAGATATGGGGTTACTGTGATGTGTGATGGGTGGACCGAACCCACCAGAAAATCCCTCATCAACTTCTTGGTGAATTGTGATGGTAGAACAGCGTTTTTAAAGTCTATTGATGCATCCAAGCATATTAAGGATTCTAAATACATTTACTGTCTCTTGAAGAAAGTGGTAAAAGAAGTGGGGATAAATAATGTGATACAAGTGGTTACTGACAATGGTAGCAACTTCAAAAAAGCAGGGGAAATGTTGATGAATAATAAAAAAATACCAGTTTTTTTGGACACCATGTGCAACCCACTGTATTGATTTGATGCTGAAGGACATGGGGGAGATAAATCTTGTGAAAGAGACTGTATAAAATGCAAGGCAAATAACCACTTTCATTTATAACCATGGATATGCCTTGGAGATGATGAGAACCAAGTGTGATGGAGACTTGGTGAGGCTAGGGTTAACACGTTTTGCAACAAACTACATAGCCTTGAAGAATTTTGAAATGAAAAAGTTTGGCTTGAGATCCATGTTTGCTTCAGAGGAGTGGTTTGAGTGGCCTCAGTCTAGTTCTCGTGCTAGTAGGACAGCACAGGCAACCATATCAAGCGATAAATTCCGGGATGACGTCAAAAAAAATTGTTATGATATTAGATACCATTGTAAAAGTGTTGAGAATGGTTTATGGACAGAGGAAGGCCACCTTACCATACTTGTGGGCTGCCATAGATATGATGAAGATGCAAGTAGAGGAAGCTTACAGACGTGGGAACTCAAAATATATTTCTATAATCAAAGATCGTTGGAGCGACAGCTGAAGCACCCACTACATAAGGCTGGTGAGTCTTTACTTGACGTACTGCAATTTCTCAAGTAATTAAATTTACATCAGCTTTCATTGACGTATTTATAATATTTGTCAATTTTTAGCATATTATCTGAATCCTAAGTATCAATACAAAGATAACTTGGGAATGCGTCAAGATTTGATAGATGCAGTACAACAAGTGGTTGCCAAGTTTGAGCCAAACTCAAAAGCACAGTCTATTGCGCTCCAAGAAGTAAGACTTTTACTTTACTTTGTTGTCAACATAATTATAAGAATTGTATTTTTACTAAGAGTCTAAAACTATTACCCATCAAAATTGGTTCAACTCAAAAGCTTTAGAGATGGCACTAGGAGTTTTGGTAGGACAGCAGCAGAATCTGGTCAACAATCAACACCCCCTGGTATGTATACTTACTTTATGGATGCCATTGTGGGTTTTTTTCATCATCTAATATTTGTTTCTTATGCTATTTTGTAGTTGAATGGTGAGTCCTATATGGGTCTGAATCACCCAACCTTCGTGCAATAACAGTAAAGGTGCTATCACAAACATGCTCCGCCACGGGATGTCAATGGAACTGGAGCACATTCTCGCTTATACATACAAAGCGACAAAACCGGTTAGATACAAAAAGGCTTGAGGACTTAGTGTATGTGCATTACAATTTGAGACTAAAAGAAAAGCACATACGCTTAAGCAGGGACAAAAATGCTACCACCCCCATTGAGATAAGTGAGATCTTTGAGTTGGAGGGAGAGGATGTTCATCCTTTGAACGAGTGGGTTACAAATCGTGGTGAGCCTCAATTAGATGAGGCTGGTAGTCGGCCAAGTTGTATTGTTGCTAGAGCCTTGGAGACTGATGTGGACGAGTTTATGGCTACTGAGGGTAGAGTCCACGCACAAGCAAGACGTCCATTTCAGACTACTAATAATGAGACCGAGAGTAATTGGCCGGTTTCTTCTGGAGATACACAGTCACCTTCCGCCACCCAGGGTGGTAGTGGACCTAGTGTTACTGGGGGTCATGATGGTGATGATGATGATGATGGTGGTGATGATAGATATTCTACCTTATGCGATGAGCGCGATCAATATGACCAGCCATTGCAGCCAGAGCCACTGTCGGATCCCTTGAGATTCACAGGGGAGACTCAGTATGATCATGTCGTAGGATACAAAACAATTAGAGTGATACCATGTTGTAGGATACATATGTGCTATAATCAGAGGAGCGTTATCGCCACCATCAATGGTACATTGCACGTGGTTTAGAGGTACCACAAAGCTCAATATGGAACTAATTAGTGAGACTTCTAAATTCTAAGTTCAATCATTAATGTATTAATTTTTAATGAATGATGTTAATTAGTGGCTTAATACATTGTGTATTATTTCAGCGTACACAACCAAACTTAGGTCCACACCACATGTAACTATTTTATATGTCTTTTTTTCAAAAAACATTAGAAATAGATGTAAAATGGTTTAAATAGGGTACAAAAAAAATATCAAACAAAAGAAAACAAATTTAAGCCTCAAAACCATGGAGTCAATAAAGTTGGGAGAAAATACCAGGTTTCGGCCGAAACCTGGTATCGGCTGAAACCACGAGTTGACTCAGTTTCGAGGCTGACCGAAACAGGCCTCGAAACCGACACCCTAATCCTTGGGTGTGATTTGTAATTTGTGTCATTTTAATTAAGCACAACACTTGCTAAAATCAACAAAGTTTTAATCCACTAAGAATAACCTATTCACCCCCCTCTAAGGTTATCCAACAAGTTCTCCGTCTGCACATTGGCAAAATTCAGTCATCCAAGCCAGAGATTTAGTTACCAAATCCCAAGACATGTGTTGGAGAGTAAAGCTACATCAGTAGTTCAGAAACTGGCCATATATCTGAAATCCTTGTGCCAAGAGCCAAAACAGAAACTAAAACCTAAGAAGCTGCATCTTGCAATGGGGAAAATCTCATTCACAATGAATTTAACAAATCCTAAAAGGATGAGTCAAAAGATCGGGTTTTTTTTTAATCAACTTGGTGTGGGTCAGTGGAGAAACTATTTACCAGGTGTTTTGGAAGTCCCTTTAGGAAGAAAGAAAGGTATTATAGGGCTTGCTTCCGGGGCTATTGCATGTAAGAAATTTATTGGTGGTCATGTAGATACTAGATAAGATGTTTCTTACCTGACTGCGATTCCATGTTTTATGAATGATGTATCTAGTCTTTTGTTGTTGATTTTTTTAACAAATAAACACATGAATATTGATTAATGAAGTTACAATCTGTTTTCGACTTTTCGTTGATGATTCCCAGGAAAAAGAAATGTCAAGAAGGGGGATGCCCTGCGAAGGCTAATGGGTCTGAATAAGAGAATTTCTCAATGAAGATCTTACCATGGAAAGTATCACCACTTGAAAGGAGTTAGCTCCACGAAAAGAAGACTTCTGAAAGTCTATTCACAAAATTGGAACTTATATCATGCTCTTTTAACAATCTAATTTAAGATCTTTCAATTCTAGATGGAGAAGGAATGTTGTGTCCATCAAGGATAAAAAGAGGTCCCCCACCCATTCTGAGCCTTAGGTGGCATTTTTATTTTATTTTTTAAATAGACAGCAAAGAGATTTATTGCAAAACAAATTTAGATGTATATAACATAAGTTGCAGGTTTTGTTAAGGAACACTCTCTCAGTTAAGTAGGTGGAAGATTTGCACGTCACATCCGTACATACAAATAGTCGATCAAATTAGCTGTACGGAAGATGGCTTCACATATAATTATTGACCAAGGTTACAGTGTTGAAACCAGGTCGAAATCTGGGATTTTTTTTTTTTTTTCTAAGTTACATTTGAAGCCTAGGTCAACACTTGTGTCGAAAGCTAAGTCAGAACCTATCGAAACTTGTCTAAACCCTCGCGTTCTGTTTCCTCCATATTCCATGTCCATGGTCCACGATGCTGACTAGACCTACAAGACAAAATAGAAGACAAAGGGGAAGCGGGCCTATGGCCCCAGGTCCACTCTGATGCCTAAATTAGGGATCTATGAACAGTCAATGGGCTCGGTATCCGAGCCCACTTTTATATAAATTTATGGGGTGAAGGATTTTCAATCCGAGGTGTCAGAGCGATAATCCCTAGGAGAATGAGTATTAAATGAGGCGTACCTATTTTCTTGGGATTTGTCGAGTATTTATAGTGAATAGTATTTTGCCATAAAATCGTTTTTACCCCTGCCTAGGAGGGTAACGACCGTAATGTCTCTAGGGTATGTGGAGAAGACCCTTTCACCCCTGTCTTTGGATGGTGAATAGGAAATCACTCTTTAAGCTTGATGGGGGCGTCTACGTGGATTCGTCCTTCCATATGGCATCACCTTATAGGGTGGCTATTAAATTTACCTAACACTTGCCTCCTTGCTCTATTGGATCTGCAAGGTCCAATTGAGTAAGTAAAATAAAAGTTAACACTTGCCTCTTTGCCCTGTCAAATCTGCAAGGTCCAGCCAGGCAACTAAGATAATAAACTTGTATTTTGCAATCCGATCTACTTCAGAGAAACTTTTCAGGTCGCTGCCCCGCTTTTTTCTTCTTTCTTTCTAATTTTTTTTTTTTTTTTTTTAGTCCTTGGTCATGGCTGGGCTACAGTGCCGAGATTATGGTAACTGGCGTTCGGGCAGCACTAATAAGGCCCCCACTTCTTTTTTTCTTTTGCGTGGCCGGGATACTGTGTTGAGTTGGTATCCACGGACGAAAAGGTCTAGTTCTCATTGGATAATGGGGCCCGATTGTTTCTACTTAGCTGCCGCACCGAGAAGAGTTACTAGGTCAACAGGGCACGGTTGTGATCGATTGCTGCGGTTCTGATGCTCGAGTTGTGCTGATGGGCCAAGTTCTGTCCTTGGTCAGGAGGACTCGGTCCCAATTGGTCATTGGGGCATTGAGGACCGCGCTGATGGGCCGAGTTTCATTCTCGGACAGGGGTCGGTCCCGATCGGTTGTCAGGTCCTGATGCTTTGGCCGTGCAAATAGGACGGATATTCTTCTTGGATATGAGTTTGGACGGGGGCTTTTGAATGCCTCAATGTGATTGACGGGTTACGCCTTTGGGCCGACTATTCTTCTCGGTCAAAAGGAGTCGGCCACGGCTTCTCAGGCGCTATCGATGTGATCTCCGGCTTGTATTGTTG